>CM024518.1:13363997-13979677 GCA_014182375.1 Eucalyptus virginea | reverse complement strand
TTTTTGGGTATTCTTATATTATTCTAGCGTTTTCATGGTTTCTTTTCTTGATGATTTTAACATACCTTGCGAGCCTTGAACCAATAAAGTCTAGACCTTTAGCATGTGCAAGTTACTCTTACTCACAATAGTTTTGCACACATTTGATAAGATTCAAATAGTGACATCCAATTCTTAAATTAGAAATATCTCAATGCCCCAAATTGGACAACTTTGATCACTATTTCAATAATATGGGCGTGGGATCTCTTTAAATTTTCACTTGAAAGGACTTTTTGTGCCTGAGTGTGTTTAGCAAATTTACTCCCGCTAATCACATTTTTTGTTGCGCCATTTTAAAAATGCAATTGTTGAGCCTTTTAAAAATATAAAATTTGTGTGTTTCCGTGCTACCATAAATTCAAGGGAAAATATCGAAAAGTCATAAAACCTATTATATTTTTTCAAATTCAATCATAATATTTTTTTTTTTACGATTAAGTTCTACATCTGCAATTATACAAATTCAGCTTATTTGGCCACCCTAAGCGCCGACGCCGATATGGATGCCGATCAACAATTTTTTAATAATATTTTATTTTTTGATTTTATTAATTTTTCCTCTCTTTTTACCTCCTTCCTCCTTCCTCCTCTTACTGACAACTAGCTAAAGGCGAGCGGGTCGCCGAACTGGAGGTAGCCGGCCACAGTGAGCTCATCTCACCGTCACCGGGGTAAGGATAGAGGTGTCAAATGGGTGGGTCGGGTCGAGGTCATCAATGGGTCGCCCCAAATTGACCCATTAACCCATTTATGACCCATTTATGCCTAATGTAAATTTTTCAACTCATACCGACCCGACCCATATTAATAAAATACTTTCATATTTAACCAAATTTAGGAAAACTTATTCTTATGTTTTTTTAAAGATTATATCTAAAAACTTCAAAGCAAGACAAATCCAATCAATAATTTTTCATAAAAAAAATTATTTCTTATATATATATATATATATATATATATATATATATATATATATATATAATTAAAAAAATGTTATTGCTAAAACAGGTTTTATACAACACAAATTTAATGGACAATTTTTATAATTTTTTAAAATAATTATTTTAAAAATTGAATTTCAATTATTTTTTATTTTTTAAAAAATTAAATTTGTAATTATTTTATTTTTATTTTTAAATATAATTTTTATTTTTATTTTCTTTTTATTTTTATTTTTTGTTCTTCTTCCTCTTGGGGCCGCCGTCACAAGCGAGCCTCGAGCTTGCGCGCGCGAATCCGCGAGCTCGAGCTCGCCTAACGCCGGCGAGCTTGAGTCTCGCTGGATCGGCGAGGCTCGAGCCTCACGGATGTTGGCGGTAGCCTCCGCCCGCCCGCATCCGGCGAGCTCAAGGCTCGCCGGTGTGAGCGAGCCCGAGCTCACCTCGCCGGATCTAGCGAGGCTTGAGCCTTGCCGGACGCCGAGGCCTCCGTCTCGCCGGGATCTAGCGAGCTCAAGGCTCGCCGACGTCGGCGGCTCGAGCTTGCCTCGTCGGTGAGTTCGAGTCTCGCTAGATTGGCGAGGCTCGAGCCTCGCTAGGCACGGCAGCTCGAGGCTTGCTTCGTTGGTCTCCCGCCATCGCCGTGCCGGCGACCGGAGGAAGAATAAAGAAAAAAAAAAGAAAGAAAAAGAAAAAGAAAGAAAATTAAAATAAAAAATAAATTATAATTTCGGTTTTTTTATAAAAAATATTTTTGTAAAGTTAAAGAGAGAAAAGAGAGATTGTGAGGTTTTGAATGAAAATAAATGGGTTCATTTTTAATGGGTTGATAAATGGGTCTTAAATGGGTTAGAGAACTAACCCATTTAAGACCCTTATATCTCAGTCTTGACCCATTAAAACCCATTATGGGTGTTTTAGGAAATAAAACTTGACCCATTAATGACTCATTTAAACATAAATGGGTTCATAAATGGGTCAATAACCCATTTTGACACCTCTAGGTAAGGGCAAGCTTACCTAGTCACTAGTGAGGCAAGTCCATGTCAGATCTAGTGAGGCGAGCCTCCCAAGTGGATTAGTGAGCTCGACCTTGCTATCGTCGCCCGTTGGATTTGGCAAGGGCTTGCCTTGTTAGTGGTTGAGCAAGCTCACCCTTGCCCAGCTTGCCATTGGGCCGGCAGCCCGGTTCGGCGATTTGCCTCGCCTTAGCCACTCACTAGAGCAAGAAAAAGGAGGAAGGAGGAACAAAAAAAAAAGAGAGGAAAAAATTAATAAAAAATAAAAAATTAAATATTATTAAAAATTGTTGATCGGTGTCCACATTCACGACTTAATTGGCAAAAAAAAAAAAAAGGGATTGAATTGTTACAATTGCAATATGTTTATGACTTTTTGGTAATTTTTCCTAAAATCATGACGTGCAAGATAATTTTAGTCTCATGATATGACAAAATATGACATGATCATAGCACGTCCATATCATTAATGTGTGTATAGTAGCTTATTTTATAATCTTATGAGGCTTTAGCATGTACGGTACAAAATCTATGGTTCACTCATCCATGCCAGAGAATTGATATGTGCCGTTTTCCTAATTAAACAATTGGAGAGCACCCTTATTTTAAAGTTACGAGGTCATTTTGGTGAGTTGACATGATTCTCTCTAGTGCCTCTAGTATACTCTACTTGTTCGCCTATCGGTTTGGAGTAATTGCATTTGATGACCGTCGTCAAAACAATGAAACATGTTAAATACGGCATAATCATGCGTTAGTTACATCAGGCAAGACATGGTTATTATTGAATATAATTAGCTATCAGTTAGTCAATTGTTTATTGATTACTCTATTATGTAAGTGACTCTTTTTCCTTTTTAATAATTTTTTTTTTATTTATATTTAGTTCACATTCTTTGATAAGTCCGCCCATATTCGTTGATGATACGTAATGAATGACTGTTGACCTGATGTGCTTTGTGAGCTGATGCACCACCTGTCGTCAGCTGATGACTAGGTTGCTGCTTCTCGAACATGACATACGTGTTTCAGAACCGTGTAAAATGAGTTCTAAGTTGTTGTTGGCTTGACTTTGACTTACTATGATCCTGCTAGCTGGCTTTGAGGAAAGATGGGTACCTGCAAAACCGAGGTTGACATTAATAGGTGAAGTTAAGGACACGTACAAAGTTGTTGTCACAAATAGAAATTGTCCTCATAGATATATATTTATCTTTTTAAAGTACTTGTAATCTAATCCTAAACCGTGACAATTCATTTTCTCTTCTATTATCATTATAAATCAGGAGTCTGATTGAGTGTAGAATTTGGTTATCCATGAAACCGTTTGTGAATCCAGTCGGAACATTTTGCTAGTGCAAGCTTTTCATGAATGAAGGAGCCCTCTTTTGAGTGCAGGACGATTTGCATACCTCGAAGAATGATAGTTCAACAAAACATTTAGACAATCGTGTTAAGATCAAGTGCTGCGAGTTATGAAAATAAAAAGATATTAGATATAACTACAACTCAATCAACATTGCAGATGGATACAATTTTTATCCCTAATTACATGGATAGACTATAAATTAATCTAAAAGAGCAAAAAATTTGGTGACCAGGAGAAGACTAATCTATAAATGCTCCGTTGCGGTAATATCATCGCCCAACTTGGCTCCAGAAGTAATCAATTCAAGATAATTGACATAATATAATTCTGAATTCCACATCAATGGGTGAATAATAGAGCTGTTCTTGTGCTTGCAATTAATCAAATAGGCACCGCATCCTCTTCTCTTTTAGACAATCTCCTATTAAAGTTAAAAATATTGTATTAATAGAGTTTTCTATTATTTATTGTTCTAATATAAGTGTTCATCCAGTTTGCAATGTGTTCTTTGAAATGAAAATTTTACTTCTAGCCAAAAAAGGGACATTGTTAGTTAAATACGCCATAAATCGCTGCGGTTCTTTCCTCAAACTTTCCAACAACAGCAAAGGCGAAGCATTAAATAGACATAGAATACTAAGTAGGGCGACTTAAGCTGGGCATTTCCGAATCTTTCATTCATATTGTGGAATTGACGCATTTCTGATCGGAATATATATTTTTTCTTCTTATTCTTTTTTTTATTCCAAGTCCATCGATGGAATCCGAAAATTTCTTCGCAAAGACCAAAGGACCGTTAAATGATGAATCGTGTCGGCTTTACGTTTCTGTTGCCCTAACAATCCTTGGTAGTTATATTTACGGAATTAAACGTCGAGAATTTCCTAAAATAATTTTGACCCAAATTAATTCTCTCGTGGATCGAGACGTCTTATATTCAATCTCTACATGGTCAATTTCTTAAAATCACGCATAAAAGATACCGAGCAATAGTTAATATTCAAAACCGTATCCTGTCCGGGCAATGGATAGATCGAACACGGACAAACCTGAAATATAAGAAGCCGATGATGATCTTAATCGGGATGATGCAAGGCTTGCTAGTATCTCCCAAGAATCCAAAATCAGTATCATTCCTGTTGCCCAATCACGTCAATGAAGAAACATTCATCCACATAAAATTTGGTAGGACATCGCTTTGAAAGGGGAACTAGTCCCATGTCACTTTGAGATTACTAAATTAATAGTAGATCAAAAAGTTTTGGACTAAAATAGCACAATTAAAAAGTTCATGACTAAATTGGTATTAATACAATAGGTTTATGACTTTATAACACTTTTCCTTTCTAATTTTATATGATTAAATCTACCAAATTTTCATCAAAAAGGCAAAATTACCCTTAATCGTTCAATTGTAATTTAGAGCAGTAGCTCTAAATTTTGTTACTTTCCTTCTTTTTTAGCTTTTCTCTTTTTACAAGGGGTTTAGTTGCCAAAAACCCCAATCAAGAATCTTCATGTTTTTGTTTTGTTTATTATGAGCACTATGTTTTCTTATTAATGTTAGAGTTTACTTCTGCAGCAATTAGTTTTGTTGAAAAGAAGAATTTTGAAAAAGTTTAATTTTTTCTACATTGTCTAGCAAATTAATGGATCAACAATCTAGAAAATTATGATATAGACTATTTTAAAACACCATCACTGTGCATATCACCATCGAACCTTTTTCTAATCAATTGTCTTTTGTACACGGTAATGGGATGATAGGATGAAACAAAAAAGAAGAAAAAAAAATCTTTGTTGCATTCTCCAATGTGAAATTTAAAAAATAAAATTTAGTTAAATCAAAATGTTGCTTAAAACAAGATTTATTTTGTAAATGTTAGTGAAATTTCATCTTCTTTTTTTTTTGGGTAAAAGGTAACTATTATATTGACTTTTGAACCAAGAGGCTATACAACTGTACAGCTAAGGACCCCCGAACCAAAAAAGCTTAAACTCAGAAGACAAGGTAGTCAAAAGAGTGGAAGGGTACCGGGGGTAAAGCTACAGAACGGGAAAGAAAGAACAGTAGCAAAGAAAAAGGCTAAAACAACAGCCACAGCAGAGGAGAGAAGGGCCAAACAAGGCAGCCCCACACGAGACAGAGAAACAAGGAGAAACAAAAAAACAGCAAGACAGCAAAACACCAACGTGGAGCCACCGATTGCTGAGGAGAAGCTGGACGCCGCATCACACGAGAGGGGCAACACCCGCATCAACGAAGCAGCAAGTGGGCCATCATCTTGAAAGCACCGGAGACAAACAACAAACCAGCAACGAGCAGAAATAGGACCAACCAAGAAAGGAGAACCTCAAAGGGAGAAAGGGACAAGGAAAGGGGTGTTCAAGAACTTAGATCGAAAAGGATCCGCAATAAACAACCAATTAGGAGCATAAAAGAGGCACCGACCAGCATAAACAACCATCATTTTGGATTGACAAAAATTAATATCATCCATAAACTATTTGTGAAAAAATAGCAAAATGCTTCATTATGCATAACTTTTTAACGTAGCTTTATTGAGTATATTCATCAATACTCCTATAATGTCTTATATACTCTGTGTAAATATATCTTGGCAAGAGTAATGAAAAAAGGCAAATTCTTTGATGTAGTAAATTAAGAGAGTTGTTGACCCCAAAAAAAAAAAAAAAATTTAAGAGAGTTGATATATATTTTCTTGAAAAATTCTTTTTTCGACATAATTTATTTCTGCAAAAGTAAAATCTAAAAGTAAAAAAAGAAAACATAGTGTCTTTAATATTCTTGGAGTACCCACAATATACAAAAGTAAATCATGGATACTCGGTCTTACTATTTTATCATTTTAATAGTACCCATCATTGAGATTTTTCTTTGGTCGAAACACCAATCATTGAGATCACATACTATAAAAAATAAAAACGCTGGCTGACTACTGTAACTCAAAAACCATCTCTTTCCTAGAAAAACTGGGATTGGTTCGGCTTTCAACTACCATTAAACTATATGCTTGACAAGTTGATTATTCTTTTTCGGTCATAGCTTGACGCATTAAATTAAATGCTCTTCATTTTCGCGCTTTTTTCACTTCAGCTGGTTTCCGACTGGCTTCCTTTACACACACACACACACAGATAAATATATATATATATATATATATATATATATATATTAGTTATATGTATATACTGATCATTCACCATAAAAGAAGATTCATATCATTTTCCAGAGAACCCCAAACACAAGTGAAGCTAAATAAATTTGAGAGAGAGAGAGAGAGGCTGATTATTTTTGGGCATATTTGTACTTGTATTTTTTAAAATTACCATGTAATATATGTATTTATCCAATAAAATCCGCACAAATGGGAAATAATTCACCATCTTATTCACGGTCACAATCAGATATCTTCTTAGGAAGCTGGTGATTAATAAATAGTCCCAAGAAAATTATAATGGCAATGCAATTATTTGCTCCTTCTCAAAGGTTGATTGCAAAAACGATCTTTGAACCCATGTGAGCACATTTCTATATTAAAATAATGATAAAATGAAGATTAGTCCCGCACAAAATTCAAAACTGAACTACTTATTTCTGTTGGCAGCTATATTTTGACCATCCTATTTATCACATGACCATCTAGTGCCAAGTTTTAGAAATAAAGGCCTAATTAAACATATTCTATCCCGCATAAAATCATTATATTTTCAAGGAGTAATGATGAATAACATCTACGCGAGATGCTTCTAAACGCTTTGCACGCCTCAGGCATTTTCGCAGTGAAATTTATTTAATTAGTCATTAGCAATATATATGATGAATTTCCCTTATCCTAACCACATACATAAATAAATCAAAGAATGCATAAAAAGTCCTAAGGTGGTTTCTGGCAGCCATGTGTCGATTCCACCTTAATGTCCAACGTCATCTTCAAGCTGATTATAGACTAGACTAGGTCAAGAAGTTTAGATAATAAATATAATATTACTGACAAGAATTTTATTTAATTTTCCGGGGAAAATTGCATTCAACCCTAAAAAAATGGGGCGATTTTCGCAGAGAATCCCTGGTAGGGTTTGCCTAAAAAAACTCCATGAAGCTGGCGATTCATCTCAATCGACCCCACATGTCATGCCGTGGGTAGCAAAAGTCTTCGCACCCGTACATTTCACTCTACGTGGGACCACACGGGTTATGATGGCACGATTTACAAGAACTTTCTCGCGTGCTATAATTTCATCAGTTTCACATTTAATGATAGTAATCGCCTTATCAATCCATAGCAAAGTCGCTCTCCATGTTACTTTAGCAAGTTGGGATTTCATCTTTATCCCTTTCGAGTGAAGAATTGGTATCAAGTGGTTGGGTTTTTTTGTCGCACTCAAGGGTTTTTCTTTTCTTTTCTTTTTTGTTTTGAAATTTTTCACTTTTAGGTGGAAAAATTGTCTTCATATTTTCACGTCCATGCCAGATCTTTAAGCAATATGAAATCACGTTCCTTTCCAAAACCGATAATCTAAAAGAGGACGGCATCTAATCACCATTAAGCAATATGAAATCACGTTCCCTTCCAAAGCCGATAATCTAAAAGAGGACGGCATCTAATCACCATGTGAAACTCCATATGCACGTCATTTTTGACTTGCGATCGTAAACAACAAAAAAGGTTCTCTGGGTGTTGATGCTCATCTTGATGCTCATCTGCCCTGAGGATTTCTAGGCCATTAGCATAGAAATTTGTAATAAAATATTAAATGAATTACAAATAGAAGATTACGATATAGACCACATCTTAATTAATTGAAAATGGATTTGCTTAATTTATCTAGTTTCAAACCTCTAAATTGGTACACAGTCGAGATGTAAATTACTACAAACAAATGTAATCTTTTCACATATATATTTTTTGCCTACTATATCTCCTCCTAAATTTAGAGGATTTAAATTAAGATGGCCAAGTTTATATCCATGACCATGCAAGTGGAGGTGAATTAAGCTATCTTCACGTTACAAACAATTAACAAGTACTCCTGTCAGTCTTGATATTATATTTTCAGTTAGGGTTAACGAGGCTAACCGAATTATGCACGTAGACCAAATACAAATGACCAACACAATGCATAAGATGGTCTGATACGGTCATTTTTGGACAACGGCCGTGGCGCTAGTCTTCGTTTGTAATTGTGAATTTTGAGTACTGGAGTCCTCACTCTTTTGACGATAGAAATGTTTATGTCATCAAAGTGAAAATTGAAGACGTGCAACACCTCTTCTTCCACCTTTGTATTATTTCTTTAGTATTAACTCAGATCGATCAGTATATGTACTCCCATTCTCCATTATATGGGCATATATGGAACTCACTTAAATGCAGAAGTGGTCAAAGCACGCAATTTTACGGTCTAGAAATATATTTATTACTTAAAAAATTCGTCAAATTAGACCAAATGCGTGGTGATTTCAATCCCCTCCTCCTATATATATGATCCCAATCGTGGTGGTTTTTCTCCATCTAGACCTTAGCCATCTTTTTCTTCTTCTCAGTATTTGTGTCTGCATTCTGAGAAGGAGAAGAAGAAGATGGATTTCTATTACCAGCTGTTTCTTTACCTCTCCATCTTCTACATCTCTCTTTACCTCCTATTCCTCGTCTTCCGAAAGAAATCCTCCGCTCCTAACCTGCCGCCAGGCAAAAAGGGATGGCCCATCATCGGCGAATCCCTAGACTTTGTCAATGCGGCGAAGAGCGGCTGCCCCGAGAAGTTCATAAACGACCGCACGGCCAAATACTCACCGGAGGTCTTCCGTACCTCGCTGCTCGGGGAAGACATGGCCGTGTTCTGCGGCGCCTCCGGCAACAAGTTCTTGTTCTCTGGCCAGGACAAGTACATCACCACCTGGTGGCCCTCCTCCATGAAGAAGGTCACCATCTTCCCCGAAACCATGGAGAAGTTCAACAAAGATGACCCCAAGAAAATGCGCAGCTTCTTGCCGGAGTTCCTAAAACCCGAGGCCCTCCAGCATTACATTCCTATCATGGACTCCATGACTAGGGAGCACTTGGAGAGTGACTGGTCTCCTCATAAGGAAGTGAAGGTGTTTCCTTTGACAAAGAACTACACCTTTGCTTTGGCATGCCGTTTGTTCATGAACATCAAGGACCCTCAGGTTGTGTCGAAATTTGCCGACCCATTTGCTCGTATTGCCCCGGGATTCACTTCGGTACCTATCAATATTCCGGGGACACCATTCAATAAAGCTGTTGAAGGAGGAAAAGTAATAAGGCAAGAGCTTCTCAACATTATCAGACAAAGGAAGAAGGAGATCTCAGAGGGAAAAGATGCAAAGTCGAGGGACTTGCTGTCTCGATTGCTTACCGGAGCAGATGATGACGGTAGTGTTTATTACGAAATGGATGTATCCAACAAGATCATTGGATTGCTTATCGCAAGTCATGACACCACTAGTACATCTATCACTGTAATAGTGAATTATCTAGCTTCGTTGCCCCACATTTATGAGAAAGTTTACAAAGGTAACCATTCTAGCTATATTTTGATAGACAAGATGACCACCTAACTATGTTCTTCTGAAGCAAAATCAATGTAGTTTGCATATATTTAACTCATCTGCTTCACGTCAACAGAGCAAATGGAGATTGCAAAGTCTAAAGCCCCAGGTGAATTACTGAATTGGGATGATATCCAGAAGATGAAGTATTCATGGAACGTGACTTGTGAGTCAATGAGGCTAACTCCACCTGCACAAGGGGCATTTAGAGAGGCAATCACCGACTTCACTTTTGCCGGTTACACAATTCCAAAGGGATGGAAGGTAAATGTTTCACATTTGAGCCTTCTTCTTGGCTAGGTTATCCAATGAACTCATACATTGAATCCACAAGCAATGACAATGCGCATCAATCTTCTTCAACTTTTTCCTCGCAGACATTTTGGACCGTGTATACAACTCATAAGAATCCCAAATACTTCCCTGATCCGGAGAAATTTGACCCCTCAAGGTTCGAAGGAAATGGACCTACACCTTTCACCTACGTTCCCTTTGGAGGCGGACCTCGTATGTGCCCTGGAAAAGAATATGCTCGGCTCGAAATACTCATTTTTATCCACAATCTAGTGACCAAATTCAAGCTTGAGAAGGTCATTCCAGATGAAAAGATATTCTATAATCCATCGCCGGTCCCCGCCAATGGTCTTCTTATTCGCCTCCGACCCCTTTACTAATAGCCTAGTGTACTTAATAATTTAAAAAGCTTTAAGAGCTCATATATAGATACTCTTGTTGTTCACTCAGCATTCTACTGGAGTATGTTTATTTTAGTTTCCCCCGTGTAATTCGATCAAAAATAAGATTTTCACTTAGTCCCTCCAGATATCTTTCCTCATTTGTTTTGTATAATTGTCTTTATGTGTGTGTGTATATATATTTTAAGAGCACGAGTGTTGATGCCATTTTGCATAATTTGTTGCAGACTATAGTCGATAGCAAGTGATTTCCCAATGTGAAAGAACATTATCAACTTCATTGATCATGTCTTGATCCAAAACCTTGAAGTAGAACCACGTCATAATCCAGGGATGTTTATTTAGTCACCATTTAAAAATGCAGAATTTTCCTCCTTTTAACCGTCCAAAAATGCACAAATTTGATACTCGCTATGATAAAATGGCAACTTCAGTATTAATATTAATTTTTGGTTGTATTTCTCACTTATTTAAGAATAATATTAAAGAAAATTCTAGATGAAATGAAGTATTATTAGTTGTGGATTCAATCTAGACAAATTTGGCTCGCACTTTCTGCGGGCATAAATTAGTAGATGCACTTTAAATATATTTTATCTTATTTTGTTGTTAATGTCAACAATTCTTAAATATTATAATTCTTAAAGTCGTTATCCATTGAATTTAGAAATTACCAAGTAAAAATTCATCAATCAGACATACAAAATGCTGCCTCAAAGTCTCAATTCAAAATTGACCAACATAGACATATATAGAAAACTTATAAATAAAAAAAAGAGTTTGAATATTGTCAGCTTCTTCACAAATTCGGATCTATTTCCATTTGTAGAGTATGTGAATTTTATATTATGTTATTGCGTATCAGATTCTCCAAATGACATTTTGATTCAATCTCAATAAAAAGTTAAAACTAGAGGCAATCTCTTCTTATCCCTTGTTTAGATTCTATTTGACATGTAAAAATGAAGGCAAAAGCTACCAGTCAAATATGTTTTGTTGAGTTAAATATATTATACCAACTATATATTAATTTTTACCATTCAAGAACATAAATCTAGCTGGGAGTGGAAAAATAACAAAAACACAGGCTACCAAGTAGGACGACTTTCGGACTCTTTGATTCCTTGCATCCACAGGTTGAGCTAAAACCATGGAAATCAGGAACTTCTGAAAGGAATGGTGTGTTATTTTCCTTTTCCTTTTTTTTTTTTTTTTTTTCGAAGTCCATCAATGGAATGTCCGGAAATTTCTTTGCGGAGATGGAAATGACCATTAAACCAAAATCATTATTAGGAATTTGATGCTGCCTTTTATTACGTTCACGTTATCCAAAATTCATTTTATGGTTTTAGTTTTGTTTAATAAGATAGATATATTTTAAAATCTTTATAATTGGCACGAGCAATATTTTTAAACTTCAATAAATATGAATTCGTGTTTTTAACGAGTTTAACAAAATATTAGGCGGACCACCCACCTAGGTGGCGTTGCGCTTTGGGCCTCCTCCCCCTCACGAAGGGGAGGGGTTCGAATCCCCCGCGCGTTGCGGGGTGACTTGCCCGCTAGCGTGAGTGTGGTGGCTAGCTTGCGTCGCCCCAGGTTTGTCCGCATTTTGCCGAACTTTACGGGTTTCCACTGGTCACAAAAAAAAAAAAAAAAAAAATTTATTAGGCGGTTTTAAGGATATTCGAAAGTGAAAGTCCATAAAATAGATCCAAAACGTTGTATCCACTGATCATAAATTTTTAACGATACCATTTGTTCATTTTATTCACTTAGTTTAAAACTGATTTTATTCCTTCATGAATAGTGAAATTTGAAATTAAGGAATTTAAAATTTTTCTCAAATTCAAATATGAAAGTTTTTGCCGCCGATGAGATTGCGGGGACAATTGAGACGAAGTCGCCAAGTTTGAAGGTTTTTTCTCCCCCGAAATCTTCTCTTATTTTAGGTATTGAAAATTGTCTTCATGTGTTCGATGTTGACGCCTCATCTCCAAAGCGTATGAAATGGCATTCCTCTCCGCGGTCAATGCACTAAAAGGGGCCGGCATAAATTCCCACATGAAATTATATATATGCACGTCTTCTTTGACTTGCAGATTAGTGAGCATAGTGACGGTTCCCTCATATACATCAAAAAAAAAAAAAGGGTTCTCGAGATATTGGTGCTCATTTATAATTAGGAGAAACTACAGAGATTATGCTTCAATTTGTTTCACGGAAAATGAATAATTTTAAAAATATTTGTCTAAGCATAATTGCTTGTATTGTATATAAAAATGAATGAATGAAAATTGTCCACGAAAATATTTAGATATAAGTTGTTGAAAATGACAATATTTTTTATTGGCTAATATTTGAGTGATATGAACAATTATTTAAAAATATATATATTTTAAATTATTCATTTTTCTTGAAATAAACGCACCCTAGAAATAAACCGCATGCTATCTCACATGAGCTCGGATAATCAAAGTCAAAATTGATGACTTGATCACCTCTTCTTCCAACTTTGTATATGATTGCTTACAATGCATAGCACAGATACATTTTGATCATTCACCTGAGGTAAGATGATATCCATGGTACATATTGAGTCAATTTTCTCCTAAATCGAGATGATTTCTAATCCACTATTTCCGAAAATGGTTACTTTTCTATAGCCATTTTTATGGGGATATGGGGATATATTAGAAAAATGAAATTATAGTTAGCCAAAAGTGAAAAGCTATATATTGACTATGACGACCTAGCATTTCCACGCACTTTCTCCATCAGTGGGCATTCATGGAACTCAGATAAATGCAGAAGTGGTCAACCCGCAAGGTGCCCTCCATACATACATACATACATACATATGTATAGATTTTAAAAGTTCGTAAAATTAGACCGAAGTTCGTTAAATGCAGAAGTGGTCAACACGCACGGTACCCTCAATCCCATCCTCTCCTATATATATGACTCCAATCCTGCTGGTCTTTCTCCATCCTAGACCTTGGCCATCTTTTTCTCTTCTCAGTATCAGCGTTTGCTTTCTGAGAAGGAGAAGAAGATGGATTTCCATTCCCAGCTGTTTCTTTACCTGGCCATCCTCTACGTCTCTCTTTGCCTTCTCTTCCTCGTCTTCCGAAAGAAACCCTCCGTTCCTAACCTGCCGCCTGGCAAAAAGGGATGGCCCATCATCGGCGAATCACTCAATTTTTGTCGGTGCTGCAAAGAGCGGCTGCCCTGAGAAGTTTATAAACGACCGCACGGCCAAACATTCCCCGGAGGTCTTCCGTACCTCGCTGCTCGGGGAAGACATGGCCGTGTTCTGCAGCGCCTCCGGCAACAAGTCCTTGGTCTCTAGCCAGAACAAGAGCGTCACCACCTGGTGGCCCACCTCCATGAAGAAGGTCCTCATCTTCCCCGAAACCATGGAGAAGTTCAACAAGGACGACCCCAAGAAAATGCGCAGCTTCTTGCCGGAGTCCATGACAAGGGAGCACTTGGGGAGCGACTGGTCTCCTTATAAAGAAGTGAAGGTGTTCCCTATGACAAAGGACTATACCTTTGCTTTGGCGTGTCGCTTGTTCATGAACATTGAGGACCCTGAGGTCGTGTTCAAATTCGCCCACCCATTTGCTCGTATCGCTCCGGGATTCACTTCGGTGCACATCAATGTTCCTGGCACGCCATTCAACAAAGCAGTTGAAGGAGGAAAAGTAATAAGGCAAGAGCTTCTGAACATTATCAGACAAAGGAAGGAGCAGATTTCGTAAGGAAAAGATGCAAACGCGAGGGACTTGTTGTCTCGATTACTTACCGAAGCAGATGATGACTGTAGTGTTTATTACGAAATGGATGTATCCAACAAGATCATTGGATTGCTCATTGCAAGTCATGACACCACCAGTACAGCTATCACTGTTATAGTAAACTATCTAGCTTCCTTGCCCCACCTCTATGAGAAAATTTACAAAGGTAACTGCTCTTGGTCGTAGTTTCATAAACAAGAACTTCGCAGTCTGGAGGAGAGAGGAACGGTGTTTTCCTACAATGCTTTCGAGCGTCATCGACTCTGATTCCGGCGATTTCACCTCACCGAACGAACCAGGTGAAAACTTCATCTAGTTTTGCCCTGTTTTCCCCTACCGAACCGAAGCTTGAAACGTTGGGTTCGCCGACGAAATTCTGAACGAATTTCGTGAAACGGGACTGACCCGTGAGGGATAGTGATGATTTAGAGCTTCATATATGGTGTCGAGGCTGTGAATGATACTGAAATTGAATCTGAAATGGTCATATTCAAGCGCATATCACTTGTTTGTTGTTTTGCCTAAATGAGATGTCGAAATCAGTTTCCAGAAAGTCAGTGTCCGGGGCTAGGCGTGAAGCACGTTTGTCTAATTTAGTTGTTGAAATATGTCTGATTAGTATCTTTTTCTCGATTTTGCGGCATGTTCATGGACTTCCGGCATCGGTCATGGATAACCATTCGATCTGGAGACGTCCCTCCTTTCCGGCGATGCCGGCGGTTTGAGTCCGCTACAGTGAGCTCCCTGTTTCCCTCTCCTTGCTGTGTGAACGTGTGTTCATCGTATCTCTTGAGAAATTTTAATCGATAATGATGTTTTAGCCGGAAATTTTTAGCCATTTGAGGATGAGCTTGTCCCAGTCATGTTGGAAATAGACCGGCGACGGCGGGAGTAGTAGGCTGACGGGATGGCTCCAGTGGTAGATGGTGACGTCAGCTGTCAACGTCGGGCTGGCTGGAGTTCAAGCGAGAGTTCGTCTGAAAATGGCAGACTCTTGGCGAAGACTTCGTTGCTGAAGTCTCGGTGAAGAAATTGGGGAAGAAGACAGAAAATAAAAATAGAAAATAAAATGCGCATTAAGGATATAAGTTATTCGAGCTTATATATTTGTGCCAAATAAATGATTCGTCAATAAAATAAGACGATGAAGATATAAGTTATTGCGGATAGTTTTATTTTCACCCTTATGTGATTTTCAGATAATGTGCATTAACTTAAAGATATAAGTTATTGGTGATAGAAGAGCTAAGTTTATGCTTTCAAGAAAAGCAATCTTAAGGATTAATATAACTAATTAATCATGTTTCTTAGATGTGGAAATGCTGTGCACAATCTCCTTTTTTTTTTTACGTAAAATTTAGAAGTTGGCGTTATTGAAATGTTCGTACGACGTCTTGATTTGCACCTTACTCAGATTAAGAAGGAACTCTCTCAAATGGTTATAATTTCGGATTCAGATCCATCTTTCCATATCTACGCTTTATTTATAGAATGTATTTCAATCAAATTCTAATTTTTTTTTTTTTAGGAAATTATAGATGGGAGAGGAGCGTGCGCGAAGACTTTGACTCCGCTCGTACCTCGTAGCTCCAAAAATTTCAGAAGAACATATAAACATGACTAAATTTCACCCCAAAAAAAAAAAAAACATGACTGAAGTCAAAAGCAAGAGAAGACTTGTCTCCAAAAATTTCTAGAAAATTACTCAGAAATTCACATACTTTGCGAGCAGCTAGCAACGATTTCCAACACGTTAGCGGCCATACTGAATTCCGGGGCGTCCATCGTCGCAAAGTCCTTTCTCCGCTTGTCCGGCAAGCTCTAAGCGAATGTCCAGCAAGCCGGTTCCAACGCGGCCGCTGCATCGCTGTCCCTGTTCCGGCGTCAAGCTGCTGTTCCGATCTGCCGCCACGAAACTTGGTCGTCTCTCCCCCTATTGAACTCTACAGTTGATTTCACGTTGGATATTTGTCCCTTGCATTTACTTTGTATTGTTCCGATGTTGTCATTGTAGTTGGTGGCCGCGAGCCCCGCGACCTCCACGGCTGTCCATCATGCCCCGCCGACAGTGCCTCTCTACCGATACACCACTGGCTTGCTGGCCGAGCAACACTGCCGTCCACAGCAAAGTAAGCACTCCCGTCGGTCCCGAGCCAACCAATTCGTGCTCGTCAAATTCGATTTGGAAACCGTATCCGCACAATATTTCAAATCAGGTAAGAATTTTATGTAATTTGATGTTTGAATATTTTGCTTTCTTATTTGAAATATTGTGATTTTGATTGATTATTGAATGATATGTCTATCCACGATTTTTCTTAACCCACGTGCATATGGATGGCAATTTGATCTCAACCCATGAGATGTTGTCAATTTATTTTGTTTCCAAATTTAAATAGGAAAATCTTCTATTCTATACATAATCAGATCGATGATTTATTTTATCCCCAAATTTAAATGGATGATATATCCTTCGCGGATTGTGTGGATTTCGTTTCGTGATGGGTGCTTCTCTTTTATCTTATTGGTTCTACAAATGAAAATATAGAAAAGATTAGGTAGAATTTAAATAGATTCTTATAGATTGTGTTGCATGTGAGGGAATTTAACGTTGTATTGAAATTTAAAGTTGCATTGGTTCTTATAGATTGTGTGAATTTAGCATAGATAGTGTTTACTTTAATTCTATAAGATTAAAGTTGTATTGAAATTTAAATTGGAATTTAACGTAGATTACATCCTAGTTCAAGTTAGATATTATTTTAATCTTGATATTTAATTTAGAGTAATTTTTAATTTCGAATTTCTGTGAAAAATATAAAAATATCGTCTTCGATGGATTAGATTCCTTTCTATAGATAACATTGCATGTTTAAATAATGGGTATTTTTAATAATAAAAAATACATATTGTGCATGTCATATAGAATTATGTTCACAAACTACAAGTCATTTAATAATTACATGTTTAAGGTCATTAAATTAAATGCATGACATTTTAGAATAATTGCATATTAATTTGACCCTTATTTGGAAATTGCATGTTGAAGATTGCATGCCATGTTAGAGTAGTTAAATATTAATTATTGCCCGTCATTAGAGTTAGGTCATTCATTTAAAATCGCATGTCATATAGCTTGTATGCTAGGTTTATTTAATTAGAAATTGCATGTCATGTTGATTTTCTAGCTAACATTACAGTTTCTTACATTACTTTGAGGTATGTAATTCATCCATTTCTTTGCAATTTATTTAACGAATTGATTATTGAGTGTTAAATAATAGTTGTGCATTTGCATAATCACCTCACATATTAGAAAGTAAATTAAAATCAACTCATGCTGCCTGTAAAACATATTTTGAAATAAAAAAAAAAAAAGGTATCCAAAGGATGTTAGAATAATCTCACGTAATTAAGTTCCCAAATCTATAACCTCTAATACATTGGAGCTAAAGTATATCTCTCGATACATGGGTTTCTAATTGACCCTCTAAGAAATAGATTAATGGTGACTCAAAAATGAAATCAATTTGTATGTTTAAGAGCTTGAACCTTTAGTTGCGAATTGTTATGGACTTGATAGAGTCAAGCTAAGTCTAGGCTTAGTATTCTATTAGTCGAACCCTTATGGTGGTGCATTCCAGATAAAGAATCTTGAATAGAAGAAGTCATAACACACCACAACATCATAGAAGTCCTCACTATAGCCATCAAGTAACATGATCAAAATCCAAGGGGTGACCCAAGCAAACATGCCATAATATGTACCTAGCGATGGGTGCGGCGGTTGTGAATCCTTTCGATATCTTAAATTTTTTTTTTCTTTACCTGCTTCTGTTGTTAAAAGATTAAGACTTCATTCATTTCATGGAAAACAATCTTCAATAAAAAAGTTTTTTGGATTTTTTGTCATTTACTTCACAGAAAATAAACTAGTAGAAGAAAATTTCAATCAATGGAAAAAACACCTTCAAAATTATTGTGATCTACCTTTGGAGACAATAATTTACCTCAAGTTATCATAAACTCAAAGGTCTTCATAACCGCAACTTCTCTTTCCCTACTCTTAGTAACTTTACTTAAGCAATCAAATTTTCTTGCTAAGTTCGTAATCAACGGAGCCTATGCATTAGTAATAATCCTTGTTTGTCATAATTTCCCTTTATTAATTATAAAAATTACAAGTTTATTATAATAAACTTCCTTAACATCAATAATTTACCGCTTTAACATGCTTAGTTACATAAAATTGATTCCATGGTTGAGAATTTTTTACTTTAAATCCAATGTGATATCCTACTACCATAGCATTTTCTTTAGTGGTAACTACCACAAATCAAATCTAGTAATAATCCATTCATTATATATGTAAGCCCCATCCTTTACATAAATTCAACATGCTTAAAACTTTGGGGGAGAATTGGGGACAATAATTCACCATGAACCAAACAAATCCATGATTAATTTCTCCCCTGAAACTAAATCAATCGAAACTCTCTTAACCCTTAGCAACAATTAGCAATATATATCATCACAATATGCAAATATAATGCTGAAATAATGTGGAAAATCCAATGCGGGAAAAACCACGGGCCGCCCAAAAACATCAATTACTTACTAAAAATAGCAAGATGCACAAAGTATTATTCTCTAGTCACACACTAGAGGCTTAACATTGATATTACAACCATATTTTCTCACCCCATAGGTGGATAAACAAATTCGAATCAAGAAAACCCTAACTGCAATTGGAGAATTCGGAGGCGATTCTCAATGAATGAAAACTACTAACTCGTAACTCTCAGTCTCACGAACAACATATTCAAATTTGAGCCAATTCCATTAACGTTTGGCCTTTGAATTGGTAGTTTCTATTTTTTCTCTCCCTCTCCTCACTTTTTAAGTGCACACACGCATGAAGCCACTACTCTTTCTTTTTTTTTTTTTTTATTTTTATTTTTTTATTTACATATTGACTGGGCCCCACAAACGAGACAAACTTAACTAACAAATCTCCCCTTCTGCCTCATGTGGGAAGATCTATCATGACTGCTTTTCTTCTATAAGAGTTAAGCTTCATTACGAGCAATACTTTGGTTATCATGTCGGATCCATTGTTGCCAGTGTGAACTTTCTCAAGTAGGAAGAGCTTCTCTTCTAACTTCTCTCAGATTCAATTATATTTGACATTAACATGCTTCAATCTTGAATGCAATACCGGATTTTTGCTAAAATAGAGAGCACTCATGCTATCACAATACAGAACAAACTTCTCTTGCTTCAAACCCAACTCTTATAGGAATTTTGCATCCACAAGAGTTTTTTTTCCTCCTTTGGTAATAGTAATATACTCTGCTTCCGTTGTAGACAAAGTAATATATTTTTGTAATCTTGATTGTCATGAAACATCTCTCTTTGCAAAAATCATTATGTAACCTGGCGTGGGCTTTTGCGAATCAACATCACCGGCATAATTTGCATCCAAATAGTCACTCAACTAAGGCTTCGCATTTTCATAATACAAGCAGAGTGCAGAAGTGCCTCTGAGATATCTTAAAACCCATTTAACATCGATCAAATGCTCCTTACCTGGATTTAAGAGAGATTTACTTACAACACCAACTGCATGAGCAATATTAGGTCTTGTACAAACCATGACGTACATCAAATTACCTACGGCCGATGCATAAGGAATTTCCTTCATCTCTTCATTCTCTTTCTCACTTGGACACTCATTACTATTCAACTTGAAATGGCTTGCAAATGGAGTACTTACTGGTTATATGTACTCATGTTAAATCTTTTAAGCACCTTTTCAATGTATCTCTCTTGAGATAACTAAAGTTTCTTATTCTTCCAATCACGAGTGATTTGTCTACCTAAGATTTGCTTGGCTGGGCCTAAAACTTTATTCAACTCATTTTTCAAGCTCTTCATTTTCTTAGCATCATGCCCAATAATCAACATGTCATCCACATAAAGTAGAAGGATAAGAAATCATTATTTGAAAATCTTTGTATAAAGACACAAGAATCAAAGTTTTCTTACCATATCCTTATTCTTCCATGAATGATCCAAAGTTCCTTGGCGTTTGCTTTAGATCATATAAGTTATTTCTCAATCTACATACAAGACACTTATTGCCTTCAACTTCAAAACCCTTCGGTTGCTTCATATATATTTCTTCTTTTAGGTCTCCATGAAAAAAAAACTGTCTTTACATCAAGTTGTTCAATTTCTAAATTCAAATTGGCGGCTCCCAAGAACAACTCGAATAGAAGACATTTTTACAACCAATGAAAAAATCTCCTCAAAGTCAATGCCATTCTTTCGAGGAAAGCCCTTTACAACAAGCCTAGCCTTAGATCATGGTTGCAAACTTTTCTTCCATCTTCAACTTGTACACCCATTTATTTGTGAGTGTTCTCTTACCCTTAGGCAATTTCACCAATTCAAATATGTGGTTTTCATGTAAGAATTTAAGCTCCTCTTGCATAACTTCATGCCACTCATTCTTTCGTTCACATGACATAACCTCTTCATAAGTTTCTAGCTCTCCTACATCAATGAGTCACAAATACATACTCATACGGCAAATATTTTTGAGAAGGTCTATACTCTCTTTCAGATCTTCTAACTTGAGGGAGGGTAGGTAGCCCTTGCTCAACTGGCTTAACTAGTTCAATGGGCTGCTCTTGCTTAACTATTTCACCTATCTCAACTGAAGAATCAACATTATGTGAGGATACACTATCTTCATGATTTCCATGCATTTCACCATGATTTCCACCAATGGCAGGAGGATTTGGGTTGAAATTAACTGAATGTTGAGCTATATTCTTTAGTCTCTCCAACCTTGTCGATGTCTTCAATGATTTGATACTCAAAGAACATCACATCTTGACTTTTAATGACTTTATTTGCAACTGGATCTCATAATCTATAGCCAAACTCTTCATGTCCAAAACCTAAGAAGATATACTGTTTAGACTTATTATCAAGTTTGGATCTTTCATCTATTGGAATATGCACAAATGCCCAACAATCGAACATTTTTAGATGATTGTAGGAAATATTTTTGCGATTCCAAACTTTTTGCAAAATATCCTCCTTTAGAGGAAATGATGGAGAAGATTTATTAAGTATACTACCGTTCTCATTGCTATACCCAAAAATGGATTAGGCAACCTCGGATGAGAGCATACACCAAATGCTATCATTTATTGTTCGGTTCATTCTTTCCGCTACTCCATTTTATTGTGGTATCTTTGGAATAGTTTTCTTAAACTTGATATTATAATCCCAGCAATAATATTCAAACGGGCCTCTATATTCACCACTGTTGTCAGTTCAAATACATTTAAGCTTCTTCCTAGTTTCTCTTTTCACGTTGACATGAAATTGTTTGAAAGCCGCAAGCATCTGATCTTTAGATTTCAAAGTAACAGTCCATATTTTTCTAGAGCAGTCATCAATAAATGTCACAAAATATAATGCACCTATAAGTGTTCTAGCATCCATGCAACAACTATTAGTATGAACTAAATCAAGTACATTTGATTTTGTGTGTGGAGAGGAATTATGAAATGATAATCTATGTTGTTAACCCGTAAGGCAAGTGCATCCTTCAAATTTCTCTCTTTCAATGGTAGAAGATTCTTCATAACAAGAGTGTTAAGCCCTTTCTCGCTAAGATGACCAAGCCTCATATGCCATAAATCAATTGAGAAATCCTCCATTGCATTTACCTCTCATTTAATCAAGTTAGTTTGCATGGTATAGAAAAAGCCTGTCTTCTTACCTATTGCCACTAATATGGAATCTTTAGTCGTCAAAGAAGGAATTGCAATAACCATTATCATCTAAGACACCCATGGAGATCAAGTGAAGTCGAATATCCATAACATGAAAAGCAAATTGCATCTGACATCAATTTCCAAATAAACATCTTCCATGCTAATAACCTTAGAAACACGACTATTTCACATCTTAACAAAACCAAAATCACCACTATGATAAGAAGCAAAGTAATCACATCATGAAGTGACATGAAAAGAAGCCGAGGAATCAACAACCCACATAAAGTCTTGGCATGTAAAGTTCATACATCCGTCGTTACATACGAACACAATATCGCCATCAGATGCAACTATCTTTGTAATTTGTTTCTCTTCTTTCTTTCAATCTCCATTTTTATCATGAGATTTATCTTTCTTTGGCAACTAACACTTTTTTGCATAATGTCCTATCTTACTATAATTGTAACACTTCATACTCCTCCTTAGTCTTGATTTCGGCTTTCCTCTTGACTTGCTGCAATTATCATTTCTTTGGAACCTTCTTGTTTGACTACTCACCCTATTTTCTATGACAAGTAGAAGCATAATTATTGAACAAGCTTTCTTTAACCATAGTCATAGGATGCACACCATAAGGAGCCGAATTATTTTAACACCACAACCAAGATGTCCCAACTATTTGGAAGAGTATCAAATAATAAGCATGCTTGCAACTCATCATCAAGATCAATCTCAAGATTTATTAATTGATTTGCAATATCTTGAAATTCACTCAAATGTTCTGACATGCTACTCCCTTTCTTATATCTCAAATTTACAAGTTGTTTAACTAGAAAAAAACTTTATTCTGTGGAGTTTTCCTCTTATAGAGATCTTGTAATTTCTTCCACAAAATATCCACTTTTGTTTCTTGAGCAATATGATGGAACATACTATTATCAATCCATTGTTGGATAAACCCAACTATTTTCCAATTCATTCTCTTCCATTCTTTGTCTCCTTATCTTCTTTGACTTAATTACCCTCAATCGGATCAAACAAGTCTTTACAATATAACACGTCTTCCATTCGAGGCTTTCAAATAGAATAATTCGAGGCATTTAACTTAAATATAGCGTTGCTAGTTTTCTCCATTAATAACTAGTTTCTCAACTCTAGCTTTGATATCACTTTATTGGAGAGAATCAGAGATAATAATTCACCGTGAGCCAAACACAATCTAGGATCAATTTCTCTTCCGAAACTAAATCAACTGAAATTCTTTTAATCTCCAACAACAAATAGCAATATTTATCCTCACAATATGCAAATATAATGCCGATATTGTGTTTGGGCACAATATCCCCACTTTTTGGGCACACACACATGCCACTCTTTCTTTTTGTTCTTTTCTTCTTCTTATTCTTCTTCTTCTTCTTTTAAATTATAATTTACATATTGGCTGGGCCCACAAATGAGGCAGACCTAGCCAACAAAAAACATTTATTGTTTTCACAAGCACATACACACATACATGCATTCTCAAATGTATCATTAATGCTTTATATGGTCGGCGTGCTGAATGATGCATGCTATGTAGCATCTAATCTTGCATGGTCTTATGGCTCAATGCACTTCTTTTAGGACAAACACTTGTAGCAATATACAACCACTAAACTATAAGGTCCTCCCGTTTCTGTTTCTCCAAGGCATTATAGATGAACTTTAGGACTTTGAGTATCAATTTCGGGAATTTGTGTAACAATTTCAGGATTAATCATACAAGGTGGCATAGGAAAACAAGAGCCATCAATAAAGCCCAAGCCAGCCCTACCAACCCAACTATTTCATATGCAGTATTCCTTTTGCTATCTAGTGTGAAAATAAAGATGGCATAAGTTGCTGCCGTGAAAGTCATTGCAACTCACATGGTCAACATTGCAATCTCGTGAAGATCTGACCCTGCTTTAAAGGAAGATTACTTATAAGAGTCATAATGATGCTAAGCGATGCAATGAAGCTTAAGGTGTTACATGTTGCGAGGAACTTATACTCATATGGGTACCTAAGGGCCATTCAAAGTTGCCTGCAAAATGTGTTGTATAACTTTTATTGCCCTTTAAATTATCTTGTCAAATGCCACTAGATGGGGTCATACTTGCTTGAAATGCCATGTAAACTAGCAATATCGTCACCGCCATTAGTGTCTTAAACATATTGTTTTGCCACTTTCTCTTTCTTTCCCTTTTTATTTTATTCTCCTACAAGTGGATGGAAGGCAGCATGTTATTTGCATGGACAATTCGTTTGGATGATTCGTGATTCTCTAAAGTTTGAGGAACAGAATCCACAATTTTTTAGGCTTTTTCCATGCTTTTCACCTTGTGTTAATAGGGTGAGTGCTGTGAAACCTATGGAGTAAACCCGAACATTATGAACTCCATAGGTTTGACATCACTTGGCCTATTAGCACAAGGCGAAAGCGAGGGAAGAGCCCCAAAGATTAAGAATTTCATTCATCAAATTTCAGGGAATCTAGACTCGCCCGCATGAACAGTTGGTGCCAATAACTCAATCGCCATCTCTTATCCACCTGTAGGAGAAGAGGAAGAAAGGGACAGAAAGAAAGAGAAAGTGGTGAGACAGCATGCATGAGACATTAATGGTGGTAGCAACATTCATAGCTACCATGGCATTCCAACTCAGTATTGCCTTGCGCGGTGGCATTTGGCAAGATGATTTCCTAGGAATGGAAAGAGTGCAACACATATTGCGGGTGAATCTGTAATGGTAGATTAGTACTCGGATCAAGTATTTTGTAGCATGTAACACAATAAGCTTGGCGTGTTGCTTAGCATCATTATACTTCTCGTAAATGGTCTTCCTCTAAAACGGCATCGCATCTCCACGTGGACTGCAATGCCGACTATGTGGGTTGCGATAACCTCCACGCTGGTGACTTATGCCATCTCCATAGTTGTCTTCACATGGGAGAGCAAACTGAACTCTATAAATGAAATAGTTAGGTGAGCAGTGCTAGCATGGGTTGGATTTATGGCTCTTCTTTTTTTGTGTCATGTTGTTCGCTTAATCTCAAAGTTGGTACCCAAAGTACTGAAACTCGTCTGCAAAGCCTGGACAAAATGGAAGCTGGAGGATCTTATAGCTTAGTAATTGTATATTGCTGCAAATGTGTTTGTCCAAAAAGAAGTGCCCTAAGCCCTGAGACCATGCAAAGAGGAGATGCTGTACAATGTGTTGTTTAGTGTGCCGATTAGACGACTTAGCTACGATACATTTGAGTATGCATGTATGTGTGTATGTGCTTGTGAAAATAATAATGGTTTATTAAGCATGTTGAACCTATGTGAAAGATGGAGTTTAAATGTATTATGGATGGTTGTTTAATTTGATTTGATTTGAATTGTGGCGGTGAGAATATAACTTGTTGGATTTAAAGTCCGAAAATTTCAGCCATGGGATCAATTTTAATAAGTGCAACCAAAACATATTAAAGTAATAATTTATTGATAACTAAGGAAGTTTGTTCCGGTAGAATTGTAAGTTTTATGATTAATTAAGAAAAATCACAACAAACAAAAGGATTATTACTTATGGACAGGCTCCATTTTTTGAATTTGAGGAGAATGCAAGGATCATTTACATAAATTTACTAAGAATAGGGAAAGAGAAAGTTACAATACCTTTAGGCTGCTTAATACTAAAAAAATTACCATGAATAAAACCTTCGGGCTTACGATAACTTGAGGATTTACTATCTAAAAAGGTAGAGTGCTAACTACCATTTACACATACTTATGAAAGGTTTACGATTATTGTGGTCAGTTATTTATCATAAGTAATGTCTTTTATGACAATTTCAAGTGCCTTATTATCCCATTAGTTAATTGCTAAGTGATAGGAATTTCTTGTTTTGAACTGTATCACTCAATTACTACACAAAAAAAGAAGGTACTAACTAGAAGTGTAGTTGAGATCATGAGGATTTCGAGCAAATTATATTTGTCGGAGGTATAATTATATGGGACGGGAACTACAAGTCATGAGCTGACGAGTTACGAAGTACAGAAGCAAGTTATTGTTAATAATGGAAAATAATGAATTACCGATTTTGACTAATTGATGAAAATTATAATATGACTGGATAACTAGTGACAACATCCCCGAGTTTTTTTTTTTTTGGTCGATAATAGTGCTTCATACTTTCATTAAAACCACCGAGCTTTACAAGATAAGTTAGAGTCATAACATAAGATAGACAAAAGGGGGGCGGGTGGTTCGCGCTGCCAATTGGAAGGAAGAGATTTATGGCGTAGTGCCTTTGCAACCCAATCTGCGGTGTGATTTACTTCTCTCGGACAAAAGGAAACAGTTGCTGATGGCAATTGGGCCAAGATGGCTTTGCATTCCTGTACCTGGTCTTGGATAGCCCAAGAAGCATTTTCGCGGCCCAGAATTGAGTTTACAAGCGTGCGGCTATCACTTTCGCAAAGAACTCTTTTGTTCAGTTCGTGTACTTTCCCCACGTGAAGAATTGTTCTCTCTCTCAGCATCTTCAAGCCGTGAAACAGGGCTAGGGTTTCCGCCTACAAGGGTGAAGACGCATAGATCTCTTTGGGGAACCCATCTATCAAGGTACCGTTGGAATCACGAAGAATTCCAGCAATCGAGCCGGTCGAGTCGATGTCTGTCCACGAACTGTCAACATTCATCTTCAGATCTGGCGATTTCGGTGCCGTCCAGGTTGCAGGTAAGGGTTCCTTTTCCCTCATTGCAGATCGATTCCTCGGGTTCCATCGCTGATAGGTGTTCTTTTGTGCTGAAGTTGTGTCGATTAGGGCCTCGGGTTGGGTTGTTGTCTTCCGGAACACGAAGTTGTTCCTATTTTTCCAGACTTGCCAGAGAACCTCAATGACCAGTTCGTGGTCTGGGACGTGCGTCTTTGCTACAAGGTATTCCGCCACCCATTTGTCCATTCTGGTAGCCGAAAGTGTGCTGTGGCTGAGATTTAGTCGGGAATCTGACCAAACCTTTTGGGCTTTTTTGCAGTGAAAGAAGATATGCTCGACTGTCTCGGGGCATTTGGAGCAAAGAGGGCATAACGGGTCAGGTAAAATCTTTCGTTGGTAGAGCTTTTCTTTGGTTGGTAGGGCATCCTGACAGAGGCTCCATAGAAAGATTCTCAGTTTGGGAGGGATTGACAGGTTCCACAGGCTTGTCCATAGGCTACGAGGGGGCTGGTAAGAGGATGAAGCCCTGCTTCTGTCCTTTATTAAGGAGGCGTCATTGACTCTGTTATAACCACTTTTGATTGTATATTGCCCGCTATTGTTGCCTGTCCAGATCAGCTTATCTGCCTTTGGCTGTTGTGCAATAGGAATAGAGAGGATTTCGTTGACTGTTTTCCGTTCAAATAAGTGATTTAATAGCGGCTCTTTCCACTCTTTCCTTTCCTTATCAATTAAATCAGCAACTAAATGAGGGTCTTCTCTGTTTTCTAGTCCACCGAGTATTCCTTGTGAGAGCCAATGATCTTGATGGATATGAATGGATTTCCCGTCACCCACGATCCATTTTAAGTCTAGTGCTATGGCGTCACGTCCCATAAGAACACTTTGCCATCCCTAGGAAGGGCGGGGACCTCTGTTTGCTTTCCATAAGTCTCCGTGAGGAAAATATAATCCTTTCAGGATTTGGCTCCATAAAGCTGAAGGGGATTGGGATAGTCGCCAAGCCTGCTTTCCCAACATAGCTTTATTGAACGAAATTAAGTCTTTAAAACCTAATCCGCCTGGATCTTTTCTGGATTTAAGAATCTCCCATTTTTTCCAATGCATGTTGTTCTTGGCTTCATTTTGCCTCCACCAGAATGCTGCAATTCATTTCTTAATTGCCCTGCAAATTGATACAGGTATCTTGAAGATTGACATGGCATATTGCGACAGTGCTTGCACAACAATTTTGACCAAGATTTCTTTCCCAGCTTTCGACATGTATTTTTCTTTCCATCCCGCTAACTTCATGGTCACTTTTGCCAAAATCCATGCGAACATGTCTTTTTTGGTTTGGCCCCAGTCTGATGGTAGTCCTAGATATTTCCTAGTCCTATCAATAGTTGGCACTCGCAATTGTTGGGCCATATTCTGTTTTAAATCCTGTGGACAGCCATTACTGAAGAACATGCCTGACTTATTTAAGTTAATTGATTGACCCGTCGCATAACAGTATTGATTTAGTATAACTGCCAAACTCTGACATTCTCTAACTGTCCAATCCATAAAGAAAATAGCATCATCAGCAAATAGTAGATGAGTTAGCGTAGGGCAATACCTGTTTAATCTGATCCCTTTGATGCTGCCATCTGCCAGGGCGTTGTGTATCATCCATGAGAGTGCGTTGGCCATCACGATGAATAAGTAGGGAGAGAGGGGATCACCTTATCTTATACCACGTGTAGGACGAAAATACTCTGTTTGCTCTCCATTAACTTTCACATTTAGAGAAACTGTAGAAATGCATTGCATAATCAAATGAACCCAGTGAGCTAAAAAGCCCATCTTTAACATACTCATACGGAGAAAGTCCCACTCCACTTTATCATACGTTTTTTGCATGTCCAGTTTCAATATAGCCTGGAATTTTCGTTTCCTCTCTTTGATCCTCATTTGATGCAACACTTCTTAAACAATTAGTATATTGTCATGGATTTGGCATCCATGAACAAAAGCACTTTGTTCTTGTGAGATGATCTGTGGGAGCCATTGTTTTAATCGATTTGCCATGACCTTCGAAATAATTTTATAGTTGAAATTGCGAGGGCCGATGGTCGGGCGGGCGATATGCTCGGATTTTTAATTTTTGGTATTAGGACAATGAAAGTCTGGTTAAGAATAGGATTGAACTGACTTGATTGAAAAAATTGCTGGACCATATCCATGACGTCCCTTTTGATTTCATCCCAAAAATGCTGATAGAATTGCCCATTTAGACCATATGGTCCTGGGTCCTTTAGGGAACCAAGCTGAAAAACAGCTTTTTTTACCTCCTCCTCAGTTAAATCAGCCATCAATAATTGTTTCATCTCCGTTGTTACTACTGTTGGGCAGTGATTTAAGATGGGCTGGATGTTCCTTGGTCCCATCAAGTCGTAAAGAGATCTGAAGTAGTCCATAACGTGCTGCTTAAGCGCCTTGGGATCCCTAGTCCAGTGCTGTTTGTCAATCTTCAGCATGGTTAGTTTGTTCCTTTGTCTCCTCTGAATTGTAGTTGCATGGAAATACTTCGTGTTTTTATTGCCCAATTTGAGCCAAGTTATACGGGATTGTAGTCCCCAGTACATCTCTTCTTGCCTCCATAGATGATCAATGTTTGCCTTTATCGTCTGAATTTCTGCTTTACTGGATTCTTCAGAGTTACAATTTATTAGATCCGTTAGGCGCTGCTCGAGCTCTTTGATTTGATATGATGCATTGGAAAATTTCTTTTTGCTTCATTCCACTAGAGCCTTTGTTACTTGTTGAATCTTTTGTGACATGCTTTTGTTAACTTGGTGAGTTGCAGCCCAAGCATTCTTAACGACATCCCTACATTCCTCCTCATCTAACCAGTAAGCTTCAAATTTGAATTCACGTTTTCTTTTGCCATGACTAGGATGCAAAGAGAGGAGGAGGGGACTGTGGTCCGACCCCACCACTGGTAATGCCAAGATTTCAGCATTTGGGAAGGTGATTCGCCATTCCATTGTGCAAACTGCTATGTCTAAACACTTTTTAACTAAATCTTCCCCTTCTCTGTTGTTAGTCCATGTAAACATACAGCCTTTGCTGTCAATCTCCATTAGTGAACAGTCGTTTAACATATCCCTAAAGGCTGCAACTCGATAATAATCAGTCTCCCGTTTGCCTTCCTTTTCCCAGGTATAGAGGGTATCATTAAAATCTCCCATACAAAGCCACGGTAAGTGATTGGTTGCATGAAAACATCTTAGTTGTTGCCATAATTGAAGTCTATCTTGGTAGCTTGTTGGAGCATGAAGGAATGTTATCCTCATTAGTTTGCCACTTTGGGGGTCATCACATTCCATATCTATGAAATAGTTTGAAATGCAACTCACTTTCACCCGAATCTCTTCATTCCATAGGAGAGTGAGTCCGCCTGCAAGTCTTGTTGGCTGTACCAAAAAAGACTGCTGATAGTTAAGTCTCCTCCTTACCCTTTCCACCATAGATACTTTATTTTTAGTTTCCATCAAGAACACCACAGTGGGCCTTTCCAGAGCCACTAAGGCTCTAAGCTCTTGGAACGTCAGGGGGTTGCCCAGCCCCTGACAGTTCCAGCTCAGGATCCTCATGATGTCGTCGGTGGCTTATTAGGGCTAGCCACCAAAGCCCAATCATTCCCTTCTTTCACCTGCTGGATAGGAGTGTCTAGTAACTCCATGTCTTTTATCATTAACAAGCTTGATTCCTCGATCTTCTTCTGCTTTTTTGCTCTAATAAGCTTTGGCCCCTTCCTGGTGGAGCCTCCTGTGTCAAGGCATCCTACCTCAGTCGAGTCTAATAAATATAAGGGCTGCTTTCCTGTTGCTGACTTTTCTGCTATGGTTCGCATGTCTTCTACTATGTTTTCAGATGATGATGGATTTTCTGCTCTCTTTTTGCTTCGATTAGGTCCAACCGCAAGTCCAGAGCAGCCCACGATCTCGAGGTTAGACTGAAGAGGAGTTTCAGGTACATACTCCTCAGTCTCTGGGTTAGGTGTTACTGTGCCATAAAACGCTTCCTAGTGAGGGCTTTTGTCTCTTGCCTCTGCTTTAAGCCACGATCCATATTTCCCTACCTTGTTTGTTGCCCATTCTGACTGTTCATAGGGTATTTCTTCGCAGTTGGCAGCGTAATGCCCCATCCTGCCGCAGGAATAGCAAAAATGGGGGAGGCGTTCGTACTTGAACTCAACCCACAGCTTTTTGGCGCTCATCTGCACTAGAGTCCCAGTTTTCAAGGGGGCTGATAGGTCTAATTCAACGCGTACTTTCCCAGGTTTAGTGAAGGCATTGCCTTGCAATTCTAATAGGATTTCCTTCACTTTGCCTATTTTGCCAGCCACATCAGCATATACTTCCTCCAAAATCCACCCCGGAGGCAGGCCGAGAATATGGACCCAGAAATCGTAACACGAGAAATCGTAGCAGTGTTCGGGAATTTACGCACTGTTTCAAAACTAGTAGATTGATTGAAAAAGACCAGGGACCAAAATTTAGCACTCACTCTTTATCTCCGTTTGATTCAAACATGAAGGAGAAAAACCCAGGTTCTTTTTGGGTTATTACAAGCGCATCTAGTTTCCAAGCCTTCTTCATCGTTGTACGTAAAGCTTGAAAGTTTACAATCGGTCGCGATAGAAGTTTCCCAAAGAGAGTATGTTGGCACTCTATGATTTTATCGGTTGGGGCTTCCTCCCTAATAGCAACCACATCGTTATCTGACCATAAGTGCCCTAGACTCTTACAAAGAGCTTATTTGGAGATGTTCGCGGTTTTCGATTGAAGGGAGCTCGGAGCAGGGACTTGGGTATGCCAACACTGTGAGAATCAAGCCACTATTTCTTCGGAAGTCCAGTGGCAAATGCAGACCGAAGATGAGGAAAGCCGTCAGTGATGTTCGTTGTTTAGGGTTTGGTTAGGTTTTGAATTTTAGGGTTTACGGGCTAGAAGAATTGTGGGGGTACATAGTTTAGGGGTTCGAGTGAAGCAACACAGATGGAGGAAGAGAGCTTGGGGGTTTGGGGTTAGGGTTTGGGAAAGCTATCACCCATTGGGGTTAGAGGAGGACTCCATGGATGGAGGGACAACTCTACCAGCGTAGAGAGAGAGAGAGAGAGAGAGAGAGAGAGAGTGCCAATATAACATCCCCGAGTTGAGTGGTGTATATGAATGTTACAATTTTAATACAATTTTAAGAATAATAGGTGCGATCAGATTATGAGGAATTGTAATTACCAAATAATATATCTTTTTTTTTTTTTGGTCGTCCTACTCTATTCCTACTCTACACTCACTCTCAGACTTTTGCCCTGCCTCTTACAGGGCGTGGGAGTCGAAACCCATTCCTGAAACTTACGCATTCCCACCCCATCCCCCCTGAGAAGGTGGGGATTTGAACCTCTCACCTCCCCCTTCCATGTTGGAAGGGTGGCCACTGGGGCGAATCCCAGTGGTTACCAAATAATATATCACACGCCATGGTTTGAGGTAATCTTGCAAGGAAATTACAATTTTAATACAATTGTAAGCATTCTCACGTTACAAAATAAATAACCTACTATCAAAGTAATAACATCTTTTAAGATGGTAATTTACCATCAAAGCATTCTTGTTACAAACTGTATAGTAAATTACTACGCAAAAAATGAATGTAGTAACTACTGGTACAATTAAGATGATGGCGATTTCAGTAAAATGACAATTGTTGGAGATATAATTATTAAGGACATGAACAACGAGTTATGGCATGTTGAGAAAAATTACACCATTGTAGCACAGTTACTTAGGAATATTATTGTCGAGTTGTGAAATATAAAGGGAATTCACTATTAATAATGGAAAAATACAAAAAATAACGAACTACCAATTATGACTATATAAAGCAATTACATTAATATTAGATAATTTCTAGTGAAAACATCCCCAGCAAACGAAGTGTAAAGGAATGTTTCTATTTTTAATAAAATATCAATTGGTGAGGAGTTCAGCCATTCACCATAGCTTTAGGTCAACCAACTAATATATCACATGTAATGGTTTGAGGTAATTTACTTTAAAAGTAGTAACATTTCTTAAGACAGTATTCTACTTTCTAATAAATAATTCCAAATAGTAATTTATCATATAGGAAATAATTCACCTTTCAACCTGTAATTTCCCTTATAATTAGTAAATTGAGCGAGTGCTAATCCTTTTTTTTTTTTTTTGGTTCTAAAACGGTAATATATTGCTAACGGAAAATAGATGAACCGTTCCACATCATATCCGAGCACATAAGATCAAGTAAAAACAAAGGAGGAGAAGACAGCCAATCAGAAGATAGTAAAGAAGCCCCATGGGCTTTTGCGGCCTGATCAGCAACGGCGTTCGCCTCGCGTCTGTAAAACCGGATTTGCAAATTAGGGAAACGAAGCAAGAGAGCCGCACAGTCGTGGAAGAGAGCTCTGCTGTCTCATGGCGTCTAGTCAGGGTGAAGGAGGGCTTCCACAAGGACAGCGCAGTCCGATTCCAGCACCAATTGATCTTTGGCTTTCCCTTGTTGCAGTAGAAATTGAAGAGTAAGAGAAAAGGCGAGCACCTCGGCCTGTAGAGCTGAGGAAGCGTTAATAGTGCGTGTAAATCCATCGATTAGAAAGCTTGAGGAGTTCCGGCAAACGCAGGCCACCGATGCTCCAGTAATGGCAGACAGGTAAGAAGCATCTATATTGATTTTAATTACTCCCTTTTCCGGTGGCTGCCATCGTTGTGTTTCTGCTGAGATCCGAGAACTTCGATTCTGCTTCTTTCCATTATAGCGCCGATCGGACTGGACGTTTGCTAAGGCCACCTGCACTACCTGCTCCGAGTTTGATCTCTGCTGGCGGAAGACAGAATTATTACGAGCTTTCCAGATCTGCCAAAGGATGGAGGCAGTAGTCTCCAGTACAAGTAAGCCGTCTCTGTTATCTAGTAGATCTAGCAGCCAGTTTTCAATCCTGTGAACACCTCTAAAAGAAATTGAATTGTGAACCAGAGGATGAGACCAAATAGAACTTGTCCAAGGGCAAGATAAGAATAGATGTTCCATGGTTTCTGGGGCCTGATCATTGCACATACCACATACCGGATCCGATATAATGTGTCTATTGTGGAGATTTGATTTTGTTGCCAGTGCATTGTTGCAGACCGCCCACATGAAAGCTCGTATTTTGGGTCAAAATTCTTGGTAAATTGTCAACAAAACCTAATTGTAGTAACGTACCTTATTGTATCATAAATGCCAAATGATGTTTGTAAGTTATATGCCATGTTCACAAAATTAGTTTCATCATCGTTAAATTACCCTTATGTTTTAAGATATTTGCAAATTAAAAAATTATCTTACAATTCATAAATTCCCTTTTGAATTCACAACTGTCTACAACCAAAGTAAACTACAAATAACTGGCTATAGCCAGTCAATATTGCACATGGGATGGAGGTCCTTTTTTTCATATGGGACCCCAGAATCGCCCCCAATAAGCTTAAGACCAAAGTAGAGGATCCTAGAACGTAGAATCATTGAAGTAGATGTTTTATGATAATGAGGGCAATTTAGGGCAAGGACTTTCAAACAATTCATGATTCGCTTTCACAAAATACAAAGCTAAAGATGAATGTCCAAATAAAAATAAAAATAAAAAATTGCGTGCCAACAAATTTTCTACATCAGTCGTGGAGGATGAATCGAAACTTTCTCAAGAATTCTTTGCAATGTTCTCTGAATGCAGTGGAGCAAGTGATCTGATTATGTAACGTACTTAATTTAGTCGCATGAACTGGTTTTCATGCTCTTTCGTCTCTTTCATTCCGGGAAGAAACTTAACAGGTTAAATTGATTCGGACTATCTTGGCTTTCCCTTCTCCAATTTATGATCATTTTGTTTTTGCCGATCATCCCTTCAAAGAAAATTAATCTTTGCACAAAAGCACACTGGTGTTTGAACAAAAATGGGCAGTCAAATGTGTAGCAACACTGCTGATTGCTCATTGTGCTTTAATTATTTGCTAGCTCGAAATTATTTGCTACTGTTTTGGCGAAAAGACTAACCGTAAATGCGCTTACAACACCACTGCTCGTTTCAAGCATCTGTGGGTGCACACTTTGGAGTTTGGAACCCAACGGTCCCTCCCTCCCTCCCTCCCCCCAACCAAAGGTGGCGCCTCCATGACGATGACAACGTTGAGGATAGCAGCCACAGTTGCCCCTCGCATCGCCAGGATCGACCCACAATGGCGTCTCTCTTTGTAGCTGAGTCACCGAGTCTGGCTCGTGCACTCAAATCGGTCGCAGCGGGATTGCACCTACTTGTGACGGAAGAGGTGACGCAGTCTGTCGGTCACCGCTTGGATACAATACTACTTAATTCACATGGATAGGATGGTTTTCTCGTGTTGTGCTAATTAATTGAATCGAAAGGCAGAACGTGTATCACAAAAGATAAAACAAATATCTTACACATGTAATGATTCATGCGTATGGGGTTCCGTCTAACAGACTCAAGACATTATGTGCTTGGCTTTGACTTCACACCCTCATAATTGATAAATTGATGACTTCAGGACAACACGCAAAGTTAGGGCAATATACGCATTAAAAAATATTGTTTAAAAAATATTTTTTTCTTAGAAAAATAGAAACATATTTTTCAGTCGGGTTATAATGTTAAATTACCCTTAGCCGATCCACTTTGAATTGAAGCTTCCACGCCCACCAATAGACGAGACTAGAGATGAATACCTCCAGACATTTTCGAGTTGTCAACATTGACAAATCTTGGTTAAAAGATGGTACAATTACGTTTAACAAGGGGAATTTACAGAAAGGTTAACGCAAAATTTTATAATGATTTTCACGAAACAAAAGAACGTGAAATATATAACTTTTCCACAATGCTTGCCTCCTCAAATGCATATAAGAAAGAAGAGAATGGAAAGAAGAGCAAAATATTTTGACCGATATTATTACTGCTCATTCGCCGTAATATCATCACTGCTTTGGCTTTAAAATTGCATAAGCTGTAACATCAATGAGCCGGGAATTAGAATTTTAAAATGCACATAATTAACTTTATCATATAGAACCAAAAGAAACATCTAAACGAGAAAGGAGAAAGATGGAGACCTCCAATTTGGACATCAGCAGTCAAATTTTCAACTCTCATTCAGTTCAGAATCCAAGTTCATCATCAACAGAATTTCCAGAAAATGGGACGAAACACACTCTTGGGAACTTGAAGTTCAATTTGCCATTCTTAGTAGAGAAAAATAATTTGGGTGGAAAATTTTGAGAAAAAACATAAGAATTATGCGAGCATAATTAGGAGAGAAAATTTAAATCAACAGAGAAGAATTATGCCTTAACCACTGGCCGCGGTGGCTCCACTGGATAAGGCTCTGCTGATCCTCAACGAAGAGGTGAAGGGTTCAAAACTCAGGGGAGGCGCTAGGTGTATTAAGTGTGACTCAGGGGTGGTGGGTCCTCCTGCTTAAGTGTCACCTGGGGGTTTACGGCGTGGCTGTCGGCTGCAAGCCGGTTCCTCCAGTACCAAAAAAAAAAAAAAAAAAAAATTATGCCACAAGCTACCGTATACCTTTTTCAGTTTTCTCTTATTTATTTATTTTTTTTTTTAAAAGTGATTTTATGGGCGAAATGCTTCTCAGGTGTTCTAAATCTAAAAATTGTCAGATGATATCCATCTCTTGCAAAATGTTGAAAAAGAATAATCTCATAAAACATCACAAACCAAACTATAAGCGATCTAAAAAGTTTCTTAAATATTTTTGCTTACGTCTTCTCTTTTTATACAAACCGATTAGTGATTTCTATTTGCAAGACGTTCTTATCATATGGTTCAACTACTCAAGCTGACCTTCGCTTGAAGAATTATAGTTAGTCAAGGCAATAAGGCAACAATTAAAATAATTGTCACCCATAAAAAATGATTAAGCACAGTCCTAGAATACCAAATATTCTGAACTCTATGCTACTACTAGCTTTATTATAAACTACATAATGCATCTCTCCAATCTCTTTTAGTCATCATTGATATAACCCAAAAGAAAAAAAAACAAATTAGGGAAAAAATCTTCTTACCAAGGCAAAATTTTGGGTCATTCTGGGCGACCGGCCGAGGATAACGTTGGAAAGGTTGAATTGCCATTTGGTTCGCTAGGCGTTACGACGACGTCTCATTTCTTCATATGTTCCACGTTGACTCGTAGCTTTAGAATATTAAATGACATTTTTGTCCTTGCGGAAGATGTTTAAGTATGACTCCGTATGAGTACATATCTGGGGATATTATTTATGCTCGTCAACTTTGACTTCGTGGATTAGAGAGCAATGCACGGTAACTGTCTTTTGTTCCTTTCTAGAAAGGTTTTCCAAGGTATTTGGGTTTAATTATATCTAGCAAAAACAATATATGACTCGATGGAGATTAGTGATCGAAAAATAAGTAATTGCGGTTAACAAGATTTTTGATAATGTGCAATATATGCGTTCAAGAAACTGAAACCCTAAAGTTTAACGTAATAACTTAATCACCGTTTTCTGTCGGGTGGAAATGCTTGGGCACAATGTGCCTTTTCTGGAAAATTTATGAGTAAGAACGCAGGTAGCATTGTCACAGGCAGAAGTGTTAAAAAAGTCCTAAACTTTTTTACTTTGTGCTGATTAGTCATATTCGACCAATTTTGGCTGAATTTTGCTGACCGGGCAATAGCCGATTGACATGGCCTCATCAATACTGATGTGGACAACTTTTAATAATATTTTTTATTTCTAATTTATTTCTTTTTTTTTTCTCCTCCTCCTTCCTCTAGTTAGTCGTTGGACGTCGGCAAACCAGCCAGAGGTGACGGCTAGTGAGGTCGAGGTTGACCTCGTCGGCCACCTCACCAATGGCCACAAGGGTCAAGCCTTGCCCATGGTCCAACCCCGAGTTGGGCTGGCGAGGATCAAGCTTTGCCCATGGTCAACGAGGGTGAGCCATGCCACCTAGTGTGAGGCCAACTCGAGGCTACCTAGGTCACGAGGGCGGCCTTGTGTCAAGTTGGTGAGGCTTGAGCGGCCTCAAGCTGGCCTGGCGTTAGGTGAGTGAGGTTCAACCTCGCCGAATTTGGCGGGGTCAAGCCTCACCACCTAGCACGAGGTCGCCCTCGCGGCCACTGGTGAGGTGGCCAGTGAGATCATCCTTAACCTCGCTAGCCATCTCCTCTAGTCGGGCGGCCACTGGTGAGGTGGCCAGTGAGATCATCCTTAACCTCGCTAGCCATCTCCTCTAGTCGGTCGTCGAGGTTCGGCAATTGACTAGAGGAAGGAAGAGGAGAAGAAAAAAAGAAAAAAGAAAAAGAAAAAGAAATTCAAAAATATTAAAATATTATTAAAAGTTGTCAATGTCAGCGCCGATGGGGCCATGTCAGCTGGTAGGTGCCCAGTCAACAAAATCTGATCAAAATTGGCCGGAAAGGACTGAATCGACATTAAGTAAAAATGTTTAGGACTAAATTGGCACAATGTAAAAGATTTATAAGTTTTTTAACACTTCTCCCCATGGTCACATGTTGGAATTTTTGAAGTGTTATAGCTTGCAAACATTGACCAAATAACTGGATGACCACGCAAAAGCACATGGCGATAGTCCTAAATTGGTACCATATCTTGATTTGCCGGCACTCACACGATTAGGACGGATCTCTCTCAAATGGTTAGGATTTTCAATTTCAAAACCGTGTTTTAATTACACAATTCGATTCAATGCGATGATAACACAGCATGACTTATAGAATGTTTCCCAACAAATTCTGTATTTTAGGGAACGGTTGACGGGACACGAGTGATGAATTAAAGAGTGCCGATACCACAAGTGCCAAAATTTGACACGATTAGATATTTAAGTGCCAAAAGTTCCAAAAGATATATTTAAATATCAAAATTGAAAAAGAATGGATCATTTAAGTGTTAATTGCAAGAAATTCTGACTAAATTGTTGATGTGGCATTTTCTAACAACCTTTTTTTACTGACGTGGTAATTTTCTTAAAAAATTATCCACATGACAATTCTTTTAAAAAAATTATCCACGTTGCAATATTTTTAAGAAAAACTATCCACGAGGCTCTTTAAGCCCCATAATTGATTTTTATATAAATATTAATTAAAATAAATTAAAAAAAGCAAAGGGAGGCAACAGCATTCAGCAAGGGCATCCACAGCCCTCGCTGAACCCTGCTGCCAAACCTTTTTAATAATTCAATTTTTAATTTATTTTTAATTAATATTAGATTAATAAATTTGGGGACAAAATGATGTTGTTTTGCATGTTCATTGCTGAGTTTTTTTTTTTTAATTTTTTTAGTTTAATTTTAATCAATATTAAATTAATTTGGGGGCAAAACAACGTAGTTTTGTATGTTCATTGTTGAGTAAGCATTTTGGCGAGCCACGTAGACCACTTATATTATTCAAAATAAGCTACGTCGGATTTTCAGCTATCTTTGCCAATGTTGGCACTTAAGTGTCCGATTCTTTTATTTTTTATTTTTTATTTTTTTTTTGAAAAAGTGGTACTCATGTATACATTTTGGAAGTTTTGGCATTTAAGGATGTAAATGATAACCATTTTGATCAGAAATTGATTTCTTGAACAAAAATATTTTTTTTTTATTTCCATTCCTGGATGCATTTATGAGCAAAAATATGTTGATAACAATACAAAATTTCTTTTCCCAAAATAGAAATTCGTTTGATAACAATATAAAATTTCTCCCTCTAGTCGATGACGAACAACGTGGGTGGCCAATGGCAACCAGCAGGGGCTAGCTAGTGGACAACAACAACGGTGAACAGCTATTGGCAATTGGCAGCGGCAATGAACAACAGTCGGTGATCTATGGTGGGCACCAAGCAGTAGAGGCTAGTGGGTGACTAGCTAGTGGCGAGGACTAACAATGAGAAAAGTCTTTATTTCTTATTTCTATTTCAGAAATAAATAAAAAAAGAAAATTTTTACTTCTCATTTCTATTCTATATCTATTTCTAGACTAAAAATTTGTTCTAGGAATAAAAAATGAAATTGCATTGCTTAATGGATTTTTATTTCAAAAATAAGTCTGAAATAGAAAATAAGTTCTAAAACTAAAATAGAATAGTTGTTATGCATGCCCTATGTGTCCACCCGTTCTAAGTTTTGGCACTTTTGATGTATTTTTAGCTTGAATTAAACTAATTTAACTCAAGATTAGAGAAAGCATATATTACGCTAACGTGTTGTAAAAAAAAATAGTGGAGACAATTTTATTAAATAATAATAAAAAACTTAATTACACCTAAAATATAATTATATATAATTGATAGTATGTCACGTCACATCAATAGTATTAAAAAGTTTTAGCCAAGCTAGCCAACAGGAGAAAAAACTGCCTCAACAACTCTTGGGGTCACCGACCCAAAAAAAAAAAAAAAAAACTCTTGGCGTCAAAGCACGTGACTTAATGTGTGTATACACACTTACATTTTTCTAAGGACGTGGAAAGAGAGCGAAATGAGATTATAGCAACTTCGTACAAATCTCGTCTATAAATAGCCACAATCTTGCTGTCTTCTCTTCATCCTCAAGCCTGGCTTCTTTTCTCTTCTCAGTGTTAGTATCTGCATTCGGAGTAGAGAAAGAAGATGGATTTCTATTCCCAGCTGTTTCTTTACCTCGCCGTCCTTTACATCTCTCTTTACCTTCTCTTCCTCGTCTTCAGAAAGAAATCCTCCGCTCTTAACCTACCTCCTGGCAAAAAGGGATGGCCCATCATCGGTGAGTCCCTGGATTTCGTCGGCACGGCCAAGAGCGGATGCCCTGAGAAGTTCATAAATGACCGCACGGCCAAGTACTCCCCGGAGGTCTTCCGTACCTCACTGCTTGGGGAAGACATGGCCGTGTTCTGTGGCGCCTCCGGCAACAAGTTCTTGTTCTCTGGCCAGAACAAGTACATCACCACCTGGTGGCCCACCTCCATGAAGAAGGTCACCATCTTCCCCGAAACCATGGAGAAGCTCAACAAGGATGACCCCAAGAAAATGCGCAGCTTCCTGCAGGAGTTTTTGAAACCAGAGGCTCTCCAACATTACATACCTATCATGGACTCCATGACTAGGGATCACCTGGAGAGTGACTGGTCTCCGCATAAGGAGGTGAAGGTCTTTCCTTTGACAAAGAACTATACCTTTGCTTTGGCGTGTCGCTTGTTCATGAATATTAAAGACCCTGAGGTCGTGTCGAAATTCGCCGATCCATTTGCTCGTATTGCTCCGGGATTCACTTCGGTGCCTATCAATATTCCTGGCACGCCATTCAACAGAGCAGTTGAAGGAGGAAAAGTAATAAGGCAAAAGCTTCTGAACATCATTAGACAAAGGAAGCAAGAGATTTTGGAGGGAAAAGATGCGAACGCGAGGGACTTCTTGTCTCGATTGCTAACCGAAGTAGATGATGACAGTAGTGTTTATTACGAGATGGATGTGTCTAACAAGATCTTTGGATTGCTCATTGCAAGTCATGACACCACCAGTACGTCTATCAGTGTAATAGTGAACTATCTAGCTTCGTTGCTCCACATCTATGAGAAAGTTTACAAAGGTAATAGTCCTATGCATATTTCCATAGAAAAGATGGCAACGTCAATATGCCTTTTTGGATTTAGTTTGCATATATCTAACTCACTTGCTTCACATCAATAGAGCAAATGGAGATTGCAAAGTCTAAAGCCCTCGGCGAATTACTGAACTGGGATGATATCCAGAAGATGAAGTATTCTTGGAACGTGGCTTGCGAGTCTATGAGGCTAATGCCACCTGCACAAGGGGCATTTAGAGAGGCGATTACTGACTTCACTTTTTCTGGTTACACAATTCCAAAGGGATGGAAGGTAAATCTCTAGCTTTTGATCCTTCTCCTTGGCATGGTTGTCCAGTGATTTAATACATGGAGTCTCCAAGTAATGATCATACGCATTGATCATCTCAAACTTTTTTCTCTCAGACATTTTGGACAGTGTATACAACTCACAAAAATCCCAAGTACTTCCCTGATCCGGAGAAATTTGACCCCTCAAGGTTTGAAGGAAATGGACCTGCGCCTTTCACCTATGTTCCCTTTGGAGGTGGACCTCGCATGTGCCCTGGAAAAGAGTATGCTCGGCTCGAAATACTTGTTTTCATACACAATCTGGTGACTAAATTCAAGCTCCAGAAGGTCATCCCAGATGAAAAGATCATCTACAATCCCTCTCCAGTCCCCGCCAATGGTCTTCTTATTCGCCTCCGAGCCCATAACTAAGAATTAAGCTTACTTATGCAATCTTCATACAATGGAAGAACTTGTATCCGAATCTATATGTGTGCTGCAAGCACACCATCGTTTTTCTAGTTGAGTTTTTTCTTCTTCATCCCTAGACTAATAAATGCTCGGTCGATCTAGTAAAAGTTAATGGAAGTGATGTACAATGTGGATATGTAATTCTCAATTATATGAAATCAGTCGAAACTTTCTATAGTAACTTTCTTTGAGCACATATATCTTCTCTTGTCCGTTTGACCCAGAAGTAATCAAATGAGCGGCCAGTATGAGGCTATGAGCACATATATTTCATGCATATGAATGTGAAACTCTTCGTAAAAAATAACACAAAAAAGAAGAAGAATATTTTGGGGAATACTCATTCAGAAGGGACATCTATTTCGATTTTAAGAAAATGATTATCTTATCTACCAAATCATTGGATATCATAATTAGAATTAAGAATTCCATGTACAAATACAAGCATTCCTTAACTACTTACATATATATTATATCGGATCATACTCAACCCCGCAAACACAAGTATAAGAAAAATGCAGTAATTTTCGGGGCCGAATTGAACCCTGTCGGCTTGAGACAAAATCATGTAGCTCCAGGGCTTTCTATGTAAAAACCAATTCCTAAGTCTCCAGATTATCTGGTATACTTATGGGAGTTTGCTCTTCCCTCACCTTACTGTTTTTTTTCTTTGCCTGACTTTGCTTCGTAGCATTGCCATATAGTACAGTCTTAAAACTATCTAATTAATGAATTTTTATGAACTGTTAAATATACCTAACTATTAAATATCTTGACTCACCTCTTCATTCTTTTCTTTCCTGTGACCTGTGCCTATCTATTAAATTATTTTAATTTAATTAAGGCCAATTAGTTCTTTGACAATTGGTGAAAGCTCAAATGTTCGTATTTAACTTGACTCTAGGTTTACCAATGTACGTTGAACCTAAATGCCCCTTTGGTATTAGTTTCAACGCACGGTGGTTGTATGCTTCTTGGCCAAAACAATCGCTGTGATGTTGATAAAAAAGTATGTTGTTAACATGTTTAAATTCAACAGCAATTTAAATGCATATTTGTCAATTCCTAAATTTCGGGGAGAAGGACCACCAATTAGTTGCATCAATTTTCCAACTTTTTTTTTTTTTTTTGGGCTTTTCAACTTGATCATTTTATTGAGCCTGAAGTTCTAACTTCGACCGGAAGGAAGCTCCAATTTCTTATTATCTTTTTATTCTAGCGAGATTTTCTCTCGGTCTTGTTCCAATTATATCTTTAGTAAGAAAATTGCCCAATAAAATTTTTCAATAGGGTGGTTCCGGTCAAATCAATTTTTTTTCTCTTTGGGTTTCTCATATTTCACATCGAATGTTTCTCAGGATAAATGTCGACCACATTCCAAATTGTCACATCCATCAATTTGGATTTATGATGGTCGCCTTTGTCATCTTGGATCTTGAGCATTAGTCCATCCCCAATCCTAGAGGCCTCAAAATTCAAATCGTGCGAAATGGTAGCTCCTGTGACGCTTGCTGTCAATCAGGCAAGTACTTGTTTTCCTTTTAAAAGATTTAGAGAAAACTTCAAAGAATTGTCAGAAATGAGGTCATTTTCTCAAGACAATAACCTAAAGTGGAATTTGTGTTAAATAAAGCTCTAAAGTTGTTTATTTATGATGTGTTTGGTAACCATTCTATTCCCGCAAATAAGATAAATACGTTTGGTAACCATTCTATTCTAGCAAATAATTTTTGATAAGAAATAATTCATTTTTATTTTATTCCCAAAAATAATTTCTAAGCATTTTAAAACGTTTGATAATTGTCCAAAATTTTTATTCTCGAAATATAATTGCGTTTAGTACAATTCTAAAAATTTCTAATACAAATCATTTTCTTTTAATTTTTTAATAATTCTATTTATTTTTTATTTTTCTCTTTTCTTCTTTTCATTTTTCTTGTCTCTCTCTTCTTCTTCTTCAAGCTTTGTCGGTCGCTAGCTTCACCGGTCAACCGGCCGGACAAGGACCATGACCAAGCTAGAGCATTGTTGGCCCTCGGTGAGGCCACGCCTCGTCTAGCTTACCTCCCTAGTAATTGGTCGAGGCTCAACCAAGTTTGCCTAATTGCTAGTTGGGCTCGACCTTGCCAGGCCACCGAGAGATTAGCCTCGCCTTCGCCGGGCGGCATCGACCGGCGTTGGCCCGATGAGGTCGAGCCTCGCTAGTGGTGGGGCGAGCTTGGCCTCACTAGATTTGGGTGAGGTTGGGCTCTAGGCAAGGTTAGCTGGTGGCTTGGAGAGGCTCGGCGAGACTCGCCTAGCTACCGGCGAGGTCGGCCATGCCAATGATTGGGTGAGCCAGCAGTGAGCTCGCCAGACCTCACCTTGGCTTAGCGAGCCTCTGCGAGCTCGTCGGACATTGCCTAACTAGTCGGCCGGCGACCAACGGTGGCGATGGTGGTGGCGGTGATGGCTAATGGCGATGGCGGTTGAAGAAAAGAGAAAAGGGAAGAAGAACAAGAAGAAAAGAAGAGAAAATAGAAAAATGGATTTACTTGATTTTGGAATTGTTTTTGGGAACAAAAATCAATTTTTTTTTTTTTTATATATCTATTTCTTGATTCTATTCCAAATCTATTGTCAAGAACAAAATTTACCAAATAAATTTATATTCTAAATTTACTATGAGGAACAAAAGAATAGAAATTTCTACTTGTTTGGCAAGTTGCCAAATGCAGCCTTAGTCTCAAATAAGGTCTTGAGCTTACTAGGTGACAAAATTTGGGTAAGGGCGTCCTGTCCCCACCTATGATGGACGATCCTTGTTGGCCCTAAATCCGAGGAAAAAGAAAGTAGAGAAAACAAAAAAGAAAACAATTATAAAAATTTAAAATATTATTAAAATATTATTAGAAAATATCTACTACAAATCTAGTTGTGCCATTTAGGATCTTTAGCATCTATGTCGGCGATTTTTGGCTAAAACTAATCGAATTCACTCAACCGATAAAATGTGATAAAGTTTGACACTCAATTAACATAATTAAAAGATTTAGGACTTAGTGGGTATAATTATAATAGATTTAAGACATTTTTTTTTTTGATAATTCTCTCAAATTTTGTAGTATCATGCTTGTTTTCTTTCTTACAAGTTTGGATGAAGTGATTAGGACGGATTAGAGAGCAAGATAAAATATTAAATAAGTATTTCCTTTGTGGTAGAAGGGATTGAGATGAAGGGATCTGGAGTGAATTTGTGGGATTACGATCCCAAAATTCCTTACTTTTTCTAATCCCCTTGAATAACTCTAAATCTGGAGGGATTGTAGGAGGAACAAATATATTTTTTCTCTCTCTCTTCTATGTATGCCCTATGTTATATCTACAAAATAAAATAAACTTGTCATCGGAACATGGATTCCCTTTTAATAAGCAAAACACACTTTTAGCCCAAAAAAAAAAGGGAAAATTTCAAAAAAGGACTCGAAGTGTCATTATTTCTCAAATAATGGCCCGAAGTGGACTTTGTTTCAAATAAGGACCTAAAGTGACCTTAGTTGTTTCAAATAAGGGCCTAAAGTGGCTTTGGTCATTTCAAATAAGGACCCAACCTTGCCGATCGCCGATTGGCTAAATTTTCCGATCGGTCAAGGGTATTTTTGTCATTTTGCATTTCATTTTTTTTTCTTTCATTTTTTTTTCTGGTTCTTCTTCTTCCTCTTAGCCGGTGGTCGACTGGCCATCGACGATGCCCACAGAGGGCTAAGTGAGGGTCACCCCCGCTGGCAAGGGCCACCCATGTTGGCCATAGGTGAGGGACGGCCTCGCCTAAGTGTGGTGACCCTTGCCCAAGGGCCATCCGTGAGGTCAGCCCTAGCCGGTCCCAAGTGAGGCCGGCCGACGAGGTTGCCCAACCCTCGTTGGCCTCGCCTAGGGCCGCATGGGTTGACCTCACACCTGGCCCCTAAGTGAGGGTCGCCATACCTAGGTGAGGCCATACCTCACCCACCCTTTTGTGGGCATCGCTAGTGGCTGGCTGGCCACCGGCGTAGAGGAAGAAGAAATAGCCAAAAAATGGAAAAAAAGGGGGGGATGACAAATGACAAAAATACCATTGATCGCTAGAAATACGGGTCCTTATTTGAAATGGACATAGCCATTTCAGGCTCTTATTTGAAATAAACATAACCACTTTAAGTCCTCATTTGAAATAACATCCACTTTAGACCCTTATTTGGGAAAATGAAGGTACTTGAGGTCCTTATTTGAAACAAGGTCCACTTTGGGCCCTTATTTGAGAAAAAGAGGGTACTTCGGGTCCCTTTTTGGAATTTTCCCAACAAAAAAAAAAAAGAACACGAAGAGTAAACAACACTTTCCCTTGTTAATTTTCATTTTCTTTCATGTTTTTCTTCTTTAAACTTGCGATGTTGTGATCCTTAAATTATCTTGTTATGGACGATGTATCTCCAATAACTTTGTCCATATCTTTTAATCATTTTCAAATTAGTCACAGTATACTCTGCCTTTTCATTTGTTTGATTAAATAAGTACTCTTTTAATAAATTTTTAGACCGTAAATATTAAACATGACATTTGTTTTAATGATTGTTGTTAATGTGTGCTTTTTCATTTTTCATACTGATCACATGAAATTAATGTGTACGTTAATCGTTCACAGTACACATATTTTCCCGCTACATATTTTCACAAAACTAATATTAACTCTGCACTGCATCGCAAGTAACCTATAATTTTACATAAACATATATTTATCATGATATTTACTACCATGGCGCGTGGAGAATTCTTATTAGAATTTTCTCAATAATAAAGGTGAACAATTTTGAAAATATTACATGTGGATATGCCCATTGTATTTTATTTTATGTTGTTAATATGAATGTGTAGTTTTTTAATGTCTTTTTCCGTATGCTAGTCATAAAGATATAATTAGATGCCTTTCTTTTTTAACCAAACAAGAAGTTACTATATTTCCCTTTCATTTCCTTTCTCTTCTCTTCACCCGTCGGCCTTATCACTTCCACCCTCACCATCACCACGATTCCTCGATGCTTCTGGCTCCTTGAGCACGGCCCAGTGACCTTGGATTGAGGCCATTCGAGGTGGTCGTCCTCAATAAGCAAGAAAGCATAGATCAAGATGCTAATCGAGATAAAATGGACTGGATCAGAAATAAATTTGGCATTTGCCACAAGATGCGAAACTTGTGACATCAAATACAATGAAATATTAGATGAAAGGCAACACACGACACCATCGATTCGAAAAGTTTAGTGACCCGCATGCTCGCTCTCCCCACTTCTCTTCGACATTTCTGAAGACAAGCTTTGCGATCCTTTCATATTCGCGCATCACGTCAACCAATGATGCAGAGCATGACGGAAACATGTCCCGCTTTCTCAATCACGTCACGCCCGTAGGTGAGATTCAATCCACTGCGTCGTTTTCTTCATGCGCTTATAATAGACCATGCTTTAGAAAAGATAGCAAACTGACAAAACTGAATAGACGTATGCTTATATTTGTTCTTGATTATAATGTTGAATATGAGTTCATATCTCATGAAATCACTTGGACTTGTCAACTTTGGCTTGTGGATTGAAGAGCAACGCATGAGTTCACACCTTAGGCAGGTTCTCTAAGTTAATTAGGTTCAGTTATTTCTAGCACAAAATAATTTGTAAGTAACATAAGAAAATCGCATATGACTTCGATGGAGACGAGTGATCGAGAAATGAGTTATGGCAGATGGTTTTTATTTTCAACCCTTGCATGATCTTTGGGTAATGTATGATATATGCCTTCCAGAAAAGCAGCCCTAAAAATTGATGCAATTGATCAAATACGTTTTTCGTTTGATGTGGAGATGCATGTATCCAAAATCTGCATTTTCTGGGAAATTTGGTAAGTAATAATTCAGGCAGCAATTTCAAATTTTGCGGATTTTCAAAGTTTATGGCTTGCAAATATTGACCTAATACCTTATGAACACACACAAGCACATGGTTTTAGTCCTTTTCTTTTAAATTTTATACTCACCAGGGGCGCCTCCGAGATCGTTGAGCAGACACTGACCTTCTCATCGGCAACAGCTGTGCAATCACATAAACCATATTATTATCTATTACAGAAATAAATAATTTCCGTGATATTAAAATTCTATATGTAGTCTCAACTCACGATGGAACCCCTTCGTTTTCCCACTATTTTTCCGTTGTCGTACTACGAGGCAGTTTTTGTTTAATCATTTTCCCATCTTAAAAATGTAATCGCTTAAAAAAAATGTGATCGCCTCACACGTATGCCAAAATTAAATTCCATGATTACGTGCAAGTGACAAGGAATAACTAGAGATATTGCACGATTAATTATTTCATACAACTAAAATTTTCATGCTACATCTTGATTTGCATGAAGTCATGATTAAGATGAATCTGTTAAAACATTCAAATATTAAATTTTTAAAGCAGTTAGCAGTTGTCTATAAAATTTTATAAGATCTCTTTTAAATAATTATAATTTTCGGATATGGATCCAGCTTTTAAATACAAAACTCAATTTAATACGGTGATCTAATGATATATCACCTAGAGAATGAGTCTCCACCAAATTCTATTTTTTCAGGAAACGATACATGGCGCATGAGGCATGAATTGAACAAATTCACGTCCAAGTTAGAGAAAGTATGTATTACTTCAATAACGTCTCATTGGAAAAAGTGAGGGTATTTTTTCAAAATTTTAATTGAGAAACTTAATTTCACCTAGATATGATTTCATTTAATTAATAAAATGTTATTGACCTGCTACGTCAAGTCGGGTCAACAAAACGATATTCTTTTCTTCTGGTTAAAAGCAAATTTCTCGACCACATCAATTCGCATTCCAATTTGCAACCATGCAAAAAGTCTCAAGCCTTGAAACAGAATCTGAGTAATTAGGTTAACGTCTAAAGTTGCCACACGACCATTATTTAAGAAATTATTCGGGTCCTCATTATAAGTGGCCTATTCTACAATATTTTAGGAGCTATTTTTTTTTTGAATATATCCCATTTATAAATGACAATGGCCGCCAAAATAGGCAAACAATTCAGTAATTTTTTATGTACTACAACAAATATATTACACCTTGAAACATGGAGAGACCAATTGAGTAAGAAATCTTACGAAGTAAAAGAGTGAAAGACAAAGCAGGTCTTCTTTCACCCAGCCAAAAGAATCCAGTGGTATACAATGTGGAAAATTAGATCATAAAATATTATATCATCTAACATTCTTCTTGGTCAAGTCCTATTTTTCCTGGTCATGAGAGCGATCTGCGGCCAAAGATAAGGTTGGAGAGATTGAAAGGCCACCTGTTAGCTACAAGCCAGGCTTTGACTTTTTCAGTCTTCATCGTTTACTTTTCACTTCAATACAAAAAAAAATGACGAATTCGGTAAGTCCTGTCCACAATCATTTCAGGAAAGTTTGGACATCAGGTTTGAATTGAAGATAAGACGCAGAGCATTCAAATTCATCCATAAGGTGGTGCGTTCATTAAATTCGTGTGTGGAATTGCTACCCTAGAACTATGTGCATGTGCCTAATGTCTAAGCTCTTCGTGTATGAATCTCCACCATGAAATATTGTTAGGTATTTCATGATTAAGTGATGCAACTCTCATGGACGAGATCCTCTTGATTACTCGGATAATAATCTCACGGCAAAACGTTTTTACGGAGTGTGCATAATCACTCTTCAGGAGATCGTTACTTTATGTGAAGACCCAACACATTCCACGTGGATCAAATCCCCAAATTGAGTACTCTGTATGGCCACATGAGATAGAGACCATTTAATGGGCTAGCAACCAAAAGAGAGATTTTTTAATGGGCTAGCAAGAAGAATTTAAGGAACCGAATATAAGACATCACGATTTTGTTTTCACATTATATAAAGCGGGCAATTGATTACTTAAGGAGTGTAATTAATTGTCTGATAAATGACATGAAACACACTTGAGTTCTTAACATTCTAAATTGTGGGTGTACTTAAATGACATGAAATGCACTTGAGTTCTTAACATTCTAAATTGTGGATGTATTTATATATATATATTTAGGTCCGCCCGGCCCAATGGGCAGTTCACCGGGGCTCATTGTTGACACGTTATTTTGTGCTGACATGTCAAACATACTTTGTTGTAAAAAAGAAAAAAAAAAGGTAATAATAAAGGGTAAAAAAAAAAAATGAAAGAATGTAATTGCTCTTGGAAAGCTGAAAGAATTGTAGCTCCTAACTTTCTTACACTTTACAGCCGCTTGGCAGCCGAAAGAAATAGGTGAACTAACAGAGTTGAGATTTTTGAACTTGACAATGTGCACCAGGCTCAAAGTTATCGAACTCATCATTTTCGAAAGCTTGGTTGAAGAACTGTGTATGGAAAATTGTATTGACTAGTAGGAAACCGAGGATGAAGCATTGCGAAGGAACTTTGCTTGGCTTAGTTGAAGAAAATGAAAAAGTTGAGCACTTTGTCTATATCGTCAATTTGTCAAGAGACCTGCCATTTGGGAAACTGAACAAACTTAAAATCCAACTTGGGGATGTTTGGAATCGGTTGGGCTAATTCAAAGGATCCACAAAAGCTCCAACTGTATTTAGGCAACCTTCTTCATGAATAGTTAGTGTAGAGATGCTTGGAGAGAACGCAAGAGGTCTCTCCACAAGGATGGCGTTGACACCTCAATTTTGCTGAAAATACACTTTTGCAAAAAGATAACAATAATAGCAAAAAGAACAAATAATGAAACAAACAAACAAATAAATAAATGTAAAAGAAATGAGGAAGAAAGAAAAGAAAGACTTACTCAGTCCAATTAGGAATAAGACCGGCCCATCTTACTTGAGGCCACATGCGAGGCCCAAAGAAATACAAGCCCAGTCCTCTCTCTCTCTCTCTCTACCTCTCTCCCGCCGTCTGCAACTCCTATATTCCAGTAAAATTAAATGACATTATCAACTTTAATTTATATTTAAATTGAATGTGAGAAACGAAAAATTCATGGAAAGTTAGAATCAGGGTTCTGAAGACCATGACTGATCTGGAAAGATGATGGAGTTTTTTTTTTTTTTTACTCTAATAATGAGATGGAGAGATGTTTGAATGCTACCGTGCACCCAGATCTATCGAAATGAGATTTAGTTACTATTAGCGGCAGCACATTGGCCATTGCTCTTATCAAATTACCTTGACTCTAAATTCTAAAAAATTCAAAATGCTTTCTGCAAATTACCATCTAATTTATTTGAATTCTAGACATTAAATCTATCTATCTGATATACATTAAAGACATAGTGTAATATGTGGACAGTCCTATTACAAAATACATATAATGTAGTCGTCTGACAAGAAGAAATGTTATATTCTATTTACAATTAATCCGATATAATTTCGCCCTTCTTGTACTTTTCATTATATTATATATCAATGAAAATTAATTTCTTTCATCAATTATTAATGTGAAATACAATGAAAATGCCAAATTAATACCAAGTAAAATCTGGTAATTCCTATGTCTACCAATAAGATTAATTCCACGATATGCAAGAATTTTAACATCCTCATATTCAATATAGATCTATCAAGAAGTATCCTCAACTACTTTTGGAAAAAAAGTAGTAGATAACTTTTTAAGTTTTCGAATTACTGCGTTAAGTAGCTATTTTATATCAAAATATGTTAGGCCGGCTAGAAGAAATGTTCGAAATATAGAATTATAACAAGTTTGCATCATATCGATAGTAAGGAATTCTGCTTTAACTCGCCGAGGACGAAGCTGGGCTTTAAGGTTGGACGACCTCGCCTTTTTTTTTTTTTTTTTTTTTTTTTTTTTTGGTGACCCAAGGAACCCGCCGCACGGTCGGCAATCGGGAGTAAACCCCGGGAGGCACGCAGAAACCACCACCCACGCACCCCGGGCAAGTCGCGGCTAGCACCAAGCAACGACGACGCCGTGGATCGAACTTGGGACCTCTCGTGAAAAATTCCCTTGCTCAACCACCTACGCCACCACCACGGGTGGTACGACCTCGCCTTCTTCAGGTGTTCGATGTTGACGACGTACCTCCAAGATCACGAAATGTTGTTCTTGTCCATGGTCGATGCTAAAGCTAACTTGATGCTGAAACAGCGACGTCGTGTGGCATCAGATTTTATATGCACGTCGACTTTGACTGTTAGAATAAGAGAGAATATGTTGCGACGGCTTTTTGGTTGTCTTTTCGTCTTGCTGTCCCAATACACATGCGGTTCTCTGAGTTACTCATATATATATATATATATATAGTTACTCATATATATATAATATCTATCAAAGCATAATTCGAGTATAAAATAAGAACATTCATAACATATGGGTCCTCCGAATTTATGGGTAATGAAATTGACTTAGTTCACCAAAAAAAAAAAAAAAAATTGACTACTCTAAAGCATTGAATGCTTACATTGTTTTGGGATGAATTATCCTGACCATATATCCTTTCCACAATCGATGTGGGATGACCCTAACATATTTGGTTAATATAGAAACCAAATTCAAAACATAAGATACAACTGCATTTCTATCATGTTGAAATGCCGGCACACTCTGGAAAATCGTTGGTGTTCCTGTCAATGTAGTTGTGGGTATTTCTTTAGCCGTTACGAGCTTAAGGCTTACAAATATTGACCAAATAATACTATTACGACCAGCACAAGCGCTAGGGCAGTCCTCCATAAGATCTCCCTTCACCAGGTATGCCTTCCGATTTATTTTTTGACGAAACTGTAGTGATTGTTGGGCTTTCTGAATTATTGATGTTTCTTTTACCAGGTCCAGGAAACGAAGGTCGTGTTCATAGGGCAGCTTCAACTTTGGGGACCGATCGCTGTCTGTTGCACCAATTCATGAAACTTTATAACGCAGAGAAGGTCAAAGCACCTAACCTAAGCTCGGTAATTATTATTATTATTTTGAAGTGACTGCATGACAATGCCATCTTCCCCTATAAATAGTGACAATCCGTGGTGGCCTCTCTCCATCGTCATCCTCAGCCATCTTTCCTCTCAGCATAAGCTTTGTGTCTGCTTTATTGAGAAGAAGATGGAGTTCTATTCCCAATTGTCCCTTTTTTTCTTGGCTTCCGAAAGAAATCCTCCGCTCTTAACCTGCCGCCTAGCAAAAAGGATGGCCCGTTATCACCTGGAGATTGAATTTTAGTAAGGCAATCACAAAAAAAAGAACACAAGGATTACAAGGTTTAGCAATGCGTCTATGTTCTCGGACAAAACTCTCAACTTTCTTATTTTTTTGTCATGCCATTCTTCTACAATTTGTACAAAAGGTTACATGCAAACCCAAAAAATAGGAAAACTATTAATATAAAGATTAGCCTACAATCTCTCCTTTCCTTGAATGGGAGCGCAAATCCTACCAATATCGCCAATACTCCCCCTCAAGTTGGAGCGAAGACATTGTCAAATGTCAACATGTTCACCATAACCTGAAATACTTCCTTAGATAAAGCTTTGGTGAATACATCGGCAAGTTGATCCTTACTACAAATATATGGTGTCTCTATCCTTTTGTCTCAAACCTTTTCCCTTACAAAGTGACAATTGACCTCTATGTGTTTGGTTCTCTCATGAAAGATTGGATTTGAAGCAATGTTTGTTGTTGCCTACTTATCACAGGATAGCTTTGTAGATTTAGACATGACATCACAACCCAATTCTTGTAGTAATAGATGGAGCCATACGATCTCACTAGTGGCGGTAGCCATGGCTCGATACTCAGCCTCTGCACTAGATCTAGCCACAACGGTTTGTTTCTTACTGTTCCAAGTAACAATATTTCCACCAACAAAAGTACAAGAACCTACAGTAGATTTTTTTATCCATGGGGTTCTCGGCCCAATCAGCATCGGTAAATCCCATCTCTGTATTACCATTATTCTTCAACAATATTCCTCTTCTTGGAAAAGCTCTTAGATATTAAAGGAGTTAGTTTAACAACTCCATATGCCCTTGTGTAGGTCTCTACATAAATTAGCTCACATAGCTGACAAAATAAGTAATGTCAGGTTAGTAATGGTTAGGTAAATTAATCTCCCTACCAAATGTTGAAATTGCCCAATATCTTGTGAGGGTGATTCCTTAGGCACGGTCTTACTGTTGTAATTCATAAGAGTGCTACCAGGTTTAATGCCAAACTTACTAGTCTCCTTTAGTAGATCTAGGACATATTTCCTCCAAGTCAAGAACATACCTTTATCAGAACTTGCTACCTCTATGCGAAAAAAATACCTCAATTTTCCAAGATCTTTAATGTCAAACTCATTACTCAACAACTGTTTAAGTTCTACAATACTCGTTAAGTTACTGCCAGTAATAATAAGATCATCAACATAAATGAAAATAACAACAATGCCTTCACCAATTGCTTTAGTAAACATCAAAGAATCGGCTATGCTCCTTTTGAAACCAAATCTAATGAGTGCGAAACTCAGTTTGCCGTACCATACTCTAAGCGACTATTTGAGACCATATATTTGAAAGGGCTAGTAAGATCACTTAGAGGGGGTGAATATGTGATAAAAAAAATTTGCGAAACTTCAAAATAATTTGCTAGCAATGTAAACAGCAATAAACAGTTATATAAAGTTGTAATTGAAATAAGGAGTTTAAGGGAAAGAGAATAGAAACACAGTGTTTATAGTGGTTTGGCTTAGATCAAGCCTATGTCCACTTTCCCGCGCTGACAGCCCGCTGACTGGATTTCACTAAGGATCAAAAGAGATGTTATAGTCTTACATCCTTGACTTTGCAGTGTAGAGACTCTACTACACTTCTTCAAAGTCTCACAAGTGTTTGCTCTCTCTTTTGAGTACAAGTAAAGCTCTACGTTTGAAATAACAAAGAACAAAGAGCTTCAGACTTTGGAATTCTTTTTTCATCCACACACTTGAATAACTTGAGCGTCTTTCTTATATACTCCTTTATACCTTCACGATCGTTGGCACTTTCCAAATGAGTTCTTCCAATCTACCCGTTGGACAGAATTAATCATGGAGATCTTGAGTTATTTAAGGAATGTGATGATAGCTCACCAATCCTGCTCACCCATACAATCATGATCTAGGTTTCCATAAGTAGAACCTTCCAAGTATACTTTGCCTTTCAATAGATCTGATTATCCGAATTGATTCCAATAGGAATAATTGATCACGAGGTGCTATCTTTAGCCATAAGATCTTCTACAAACCATACGAACCGAATTCTTGAAGATAAACTCGCATCTGAATAAGTCTCCTCTTTGTCGGTCTGGAAACTGTTAATGAGGGTAGACATTGCGTCTTGAGTCTTCAGTCTTGAGTCTTCAGACTTTCTCGGTAGAGTCTGGAGTTCTACAGACTTTAACACTTGAGTCTTGAAATCTTCAGACTAGACTGATGGAAACGTTTTGTCAATTTCAAAACAATAAAGGAGTTTTCTCCAACAATCTCCCCCTTTTTGATTGTGACAAAATTTTCCTACAGATTTGAAAACTTTTGTCCTACAAAACAAAACTTAAGCAATACATGATAACTTATAAAAATAAGTTGATTAGGACTTGGATAGTATCAATTCTGCAACCACATAAAACATGTTAATCTTGCAAGATTTTACTATCCATCTTCAATCAGTATCTCAGGCTAAGTTATTGCAAGCATCAAAGATTCAAATCACAATAGCAGTCAAGCAACAGTCAAAATCCAAAGTCAAAAGTCCACAATCAAAGTCATAAAAAGTCATAAAGAGTAAAGACAAATCTGCACGACTTCTCTCCCTTTTTGTCAATAGCAAAAAGTGGAGAATAAGCAAAAAGTGTTTGAGTAAAAAGAGTGGTGTGAAAATTATGGCTGTTTTGGCAAGTAAACAAGCTGGAATTCCCCCATAGAGCTCACTGTTTTCTCAAGCTTTCCAATAATCTCCTTCAGTTGCTGTAAATCTTCACCCTTCACAGTATCGAGTACTTGATTATTCAGGGTGAGTAACTGTTCTTGCAACGAAACTGAAGTAGCCAAGAAAGCCTTTTTGAGATCTTTTACCTCATACTCCAAACTATATTGACCCTTTTTAAAATCCAACATGATATCCATCATTCTAGAAAAGTCTACTGAGTGAGCTAGTGCAGCACTTGGTTTAGCCGAATCTGTTCCTGGAGACTTGAGAGTAGAGGGATTTTCAACAGTTCGTCTACTATGATTAAGAGTAAATGCCTCAAGGTCTGGTTCTGGATGGCGAGAGGCATACACGTCCTCTAGATCTCGCCGCAGATCGACTAACATCACTAGTCGTAACAGGTGAAGAAATACCTCGTTTTTTAGCAGCTCCCCTTGTTTGTGTGCCTTCAAGTGGAGAAGCGGATTCTTCTTCCTATTCTGCCTCAGTAAGAGAGTGATGTTTTCCTTTTCCCTTTGTTCCAGTAGTCCCACTCCTTATCTTTTTAGAGTTGCTTGACAAGGATACAACCAAGGTAGGCTCAAAGGAATCATCTCAAGCCTCTTCTTCCTCTTCTTCTCTTCTTCCTTCCCCTTCTTCTTCTCTTCTTCTTTCCTCTTCCTCTTCTTCTCTTCTTTCTTCCTCTTCCTCTTTTCTTCTTCCTTCATCTCTTTCCTCTGTCTCCTCTCTGGTCTCTTGTTCATTTGTCTCTTTAAAGCTGACAAAACTCTTCAAGTTTCTTAAGGCTGAAAGAGTCATCCTATCCTCATCTTCTTCATCCTGTAAGATGAGAGTTCTCTTCCTCTTCACTAGAGCATCCATGGGCTCCTTGCCTTTCCTTTTGGCCACTGCAGAGTCCCGTTTCACTTTGACGGGAGACTTCTCCTTCATGCGCTCTAACACCTTGTTAAGTTCTTTCAGACGTATCTTGGTGACCATTTTAAATCTAATCACCATTGAAGTAATGCTTGTCAAACATAGAGGTGCAGGAATTTAAATTTTGAAATGCCTAAAGAGGCGTGTGATAAGAGCAGAATAAGGGATTTGTCTCTTATCTTTCACCACTGTCCTATACATGTGAAACATGATGGTGTGAGGCAGAGAGAATTTGTAGCCAACATTGATGGCATATATCAATTTTGCTTCAGATCGAGACACATCAGTCTTGAATGTTGATTTTGGACGGATGCGGTTGATCACAATTTTATGTAGCAAGATGTTGGAGGCATTCATCTTAGAGTAGAAGATCTTGCCTTCAGTAAACATGTCTTTTATCAATGCCAGAGTAGCGTGAGCAACAGACACACTGATTGGTTGGAAACACGCTCTTTCCACCCCAATCAAGTCAGCTAAAGTGTCCATATCCACCAAAAACTCCTTATTCCTGATTGTGAAAGAGAAACTGTTTGCATCCAAAAATGATAAATTTGAATAGAGGTAGGCTGTGAGTTCTTGATAAGCAATTGTAGACTCAGAACAAAAACGCTCCAATTGAAGAAATGCAAACTTCTCCCTCAGATTTACTTGCATAGAATCAAGAAAATCAAAATCAACGCTTCTAGGGTTCATAACCCCTCTCTTCATCATACTCGAATAAACCCTCTTATGGTTTTTTGATCTGAATTGACTCGTTCCATCACCACCAACATTTGCAGTCACTCCCATTCTAGGCTGGAAATGTGTGAACATTTGTTCATCATCGTTCTGTCCTTTTGGTTGATTAGACGTGCCATATTGCGGGACACTAGGAAAGTTAGCAAAAGCTTTTTCAGCCGACCCTTTTTCTATAATGCCCATCTTCTCCATATCGCGCAAGAATAGAGTTTCATTTTTATAGCTTCTCTCTCTTAGATATTCATCAATTAAAGACATAGCAGTTCCTCCTTCTTTCAACTTAGAATAAAGCTTAAATGCAACATTAGGTGTCAGCGTTCTTACAAGTTCAATTTCTTCTAAAATTTCTTCTTCTGGTTGAGTCGGTGGAGGAGATTGACGCTGTTGAGAAGGTTGATGCTGAGTTGGTCTTTGCGGTTGAGAAGAGTCTTCTTCCTTGGTCAAATCGAAGTGCGTAGGACCCTCAGACATGTGTTGTGGTCCCCTGCTTGCGATTCTCGAAGACTTTCTTGAAGACATTGTCACTTTAAGAAAGAAATTCTCAAACTTGCTCGAAAAAGGTGAGAACTTTTGGAATAAACTACAGAGAAAGTGAGAGTAAGTGTGATTTTTGTATTCTAAGGTTTTGAGAGTGAAAACGAAAAAGATAAATCTCAACAGTGTATAAAGCAAGTGAAGCGAGGTAAACGAATCGTCACAAAATAAAGCTGCCTTTTTGAAAATGAATAACTACCTTTTTGAAAATGAAAAACTGCTTTTTTGAAAATGAAAAACTGCCATAATTTTAAAACCGAAAGGATAATTACTTACAATAAAATAAGAAAGTAACGATTCCAAAAGTAATTGTACCTTTTTAAATTTATATCCAAAAATAAATTGCTAGTACTTGAAATAACTTACAATCGTAACTCTTAGTCATTAGTCCGAATATCTCTTCGACTTTACCTCTGAGTCTTAAGCACTTCCAGACTTTACTTGACAAAAGATGTGATATTCAGTCTGGTGCGAATAGACTTAAATAGACTTTTCTCCAGTGGCTTTATAAATATGTCTGCCAGTTAATGAACTGAATCATAATTTCTCCGTTTTGAACATAATCTCTAATAAAATGATGTCGAATCTCTATATACTTTGCCCTTGAATGCATAATTGGATTCTTTGTGAGATTTATGGCGCTAGTGTTGTCACGTTTGATCTTGGTGCATGATTCTTCAATTCTAAAGTCTCTTAGCTGTTGTCGAATCCACAAAATTTGAGAGCAGCAACTTTCAAGAGCTAAATATTTTGCTTCAGCTGTTGAGAAAGTTATAGTGCTTTGCTTATTTGATAACCAAGATACCAACTTGTTGCTTAGAAGTTGGCAAGTACCAGAAGTACTCTTTCGATCCACTTTGCAACTTGCTAAGTCTGCATCTGAATATCCAAGGAGGGTAAAGTCTCATTCTTTTGGAAACCACAGTCCTAGCTTTGGAGTTGTTGCAATGTATTTAATGATGCGCTTTGCAGCAGTTAAGTGAGATTCTTTGGGATTTGATTGGAACCTAGCACAAATGCAAACATTAAACAATATATTAGGTCTAGATGCAGTAAGGTAAAGAAGTGAACAAATTATGCTCTTGTATAGCTTCTGGTCTACATTCTTTCCTTCTTCATCTTTATCCAGTTTTGAAGAACTTGACATAGGTATCTCAGTCTTTTTGCAATTTTCCAATCCGAACTTTTTGATGAGATCTTTCGCATATTTCTCTTGGTGAATGAAAATTTCCTTTTTCAATTGTTTGACTTGTAATCCGAGAAAGAAAGTTAATTCACTCATTATGCTCATCTTGAATTCATCTTGCATAGACTAAGAAAACTTTTTGCACAGAGTTTCATTAGGTGATCCGAAAATGATATCATCAACATAAATTTGAACGAATAGAAAATCTTTACCTTCTCTCTTAATGAACAAGGTAGTATCTACTTTACCTTTATCAAAACTATTTTGAATTAGAAATTTACTTAACTTGTCATACCAAGCCCGAGGTGCCTGCTTTAATCTATAAAGAGCCTTTTTCAGTCTGAAAACTAAGTCTAGCTTTCTTGGATCTTCAAAGCCAGGTGGTTGTTCCACATAGACTTCTTCTTGGATAAATCCATTTATGAATGCACTTTTTACATCCATTTGGAATAACTTGAAATTTTTATAGCAAGCAAAAGCAAGTAATAATCTAATTGCTTCTAACTTCGCTACTGGTGCATATGTCTCATCATAGTCTATCCCTTCTTCTTGCGTATATCCTTTGGCTACGTGTCTTGCTTTGTTCCTGACCACTTTTCCTTTCTCGTCCATCTTGTTCTTGAAAATCCATTTAGTTTCAATAATAGACTTACCTTTAGGTTTAGGAATAAGTTCTCAAATATCATTAATGCTGAACTGTCTGAGCTCTTCTTGCATAGTTTCAATCCAACTTTCATTAGCTAAGGCTTCTTCTACAATTCTGGGTTCAATTTCAGAAACAAGTGCTAAAGCACTACACTCTTCACGCCTTTTGGATTTGGTACGAATTCCTTCATCGATGTTTCCAATGATGAGTTCCTTGGGATGACTTAACTTATGCTTCCAATTACTAGTTGGTTTATGAGTTTGCTGATCATCTGTTTTAGTTGAATCTTTTGGTTCATCTTGTTGTTGAACTTCAAGAGTCCGAGTCACTTCGGGAGAAGTAGACTTTGTAGTATTTGGAGTAGGTTCAGATTCTTCAAATTGAGCCTGATTCATTTGATTCTGCATTGAGTCTTGAAACTTGATGTTCATAAAAATTCTTCCATAGACTGACTCTTCTTGTTGTATACTCTGTAGGCTTTGCTTGAGGTTGAGTAGCCAAGAAAATTCATTCGTTTGATCTTTCTTCAAACTTACCAGTTCGAACATTTGCATTCTTTAAAATAAAACACTCGCAACCAAACACATGGAAATAAGAAACAATTGGCTTCTTTTCTTTGAATAACTCGTAATGAGTTTTCTCCAGAATAGGCCTTAGGAATACTCTGTTAATAATATAACAGGCTGTAGAAACTGCTTAGCCCAAAAACAAGAGGAAATATTACTTTCAATTAAGAGTGTTCTAGCCATTTCCTATAAAGATCTATTCTTTCTTTCCACAACTCCATTTTTGTTCTGGAGTATATGGAGAGGAAAAAATATGCTGAAAACCAGAGTTATCACAGAATTTTGCAAAATCTTGGTTTTCAAACTCACCTCCATAGTCTGTCCTAATACTCGAAATAGCATATCCTTTTTCATTCTGAACTTTCTTTGCAAATTTTGAAAAATAAGAAAATGTCTCAAACTTACTTGCCATGAAGTATACCCATGTAAAGCGAGAATAATTATCCACAATTACTAGACAGTATCTCTTTCCACCTATACTTTGAGTTCTAGTTGGTTCAAAGAGATCCAAATACAGAAACTGCAAAACTCGATTAGTAGAGAAACTTTGTTTATAGGTTTGAAAGAACTTCTAATCTGTTTTCCCAAAACACATGGTGTGCATAAGTCATATTTTTGATATGTCAGGTTGGGTAGTCCACGAACAAGCTTCTTTGATGAGATCTTGGCAATTTGTTTCGTGTTGACATGGTCAAGCTTTCTATGCCAGATGTTTGCTTCATCTTGAATGGATATTAGACACTGAGAGCTTTCTGGTTTTATATCCAGAAGATAAATATTCCCATGTCTTCGTCCAGTGAAAGATTGAGATAAATCCTTACTAGTTCCCGAACAAATGCCTTCTTGGAAGTTAATTTTGAATCCAGTGTCGCACAATTGACTGATGCTGAGTAGATTGTAATTCAGACCTTCCACCAAGGAGACATTCTTGATTGTGAGACTTCTAATTTTCATAGTTCCACATCCAACAATTCTTCCTTTACTATTTTCACCAAAAGAAACTTTTCCTCCATTTATTTACATAAACTTTATAAAACAGTTTGGATCTCTTGTCATGTGTCTCGAGCAGCCACTATCCAAATACTACTTTATCTTTTTCTTAATAGTGACCTGCAATTATAAAAAGAACTCAAGCTTTCTTTGGCACCCACATTTTCTTTAATACATGGGAGTTAGTGCAATATACAATCTTGGCCCATTCCTTCTTAACAGGTCTCCAAACCATAGAACATTCTTTTTCAAAATGTTCTGAGCTATTACACTTTGAACATTTGAGAGCACTTCAACCAACAGGTTTTACAAAAACTCTTCGAAAATGATTTATGTAAAATGTTTTTGTAGGTATTTATTTGATTCTTTCCTTTACTTTTGAAAAATCAATTAAATGAATAGTTTCCGGTGTCATACCTAAACCTAATTTGTTGAAATACAATTTTTGAATTGAAAAAATATTTTCCAACTTCTCAGGTCCTATTGAAAACCCTTTTGTAATATTTGAAATATCCTCCTTCAAGAATGTATTTTCCCTTGAAATAGAGTCTGCATTTTCTTTTAAGATACCATAACTTTCGTCTACATTTTCAAACTTTTCTTTTCAAGAGATTTCATGTTGCTTCAGTTTGAAATTTCCCTTTTTAGTTCAGAGATCCTTTTAAGAGAAGTTTTAAGACTAAGACAAAGTTCATCTATATACTTCGAAACTTTAGCAAGAATGTTTAAATTACTAACCTCAATTTCACTGTCTGAGTCTGAATCTAAATATGTTCCAAAATCTGAGTTTGATTTTGAGTTTACCATTAAACATATGTTGGCATACTCTTCATCACTTTCCTCATATTCTATATCACTCCATGTCTCTGCTTTGAGAGCCTTTTTGAATTTCTTAGTTCTTGCTTTCTTTTTCTTTAACATAGGGCAGTTAGGTTTGATGTGTCCTTTTTTCTTACATTCAAAACAGACCACATCTTTGTTGACCTCGTCATCCTCAATTGATTTGTTCTGGAATTTTTGAGAGCCTTGCTTCTTCCAGTTGAATCTTCTTCCCTTTCTGTTCAGTTTCCTGAATCTCCTTATCATGAGTGCTAGCTCTTCATTATCCATGTCATCTTCAGAATCTGTATCATCAGAATCATCATTATATTTTAAAGCAATTAACTTCTTACCTTTAGGATCTTCTTCCTCATTGAGTTGCTCCACTTCGTATGACTGAAGTGTGCCTACAAGTTCATCAATTGTAAGAGGCATGATCTTTTGGGTTTCTCTTATTGAAGTCTTCACGTGATTCCAATCTTTGGATAGTCCACGTAGCAATTTATTGACCTTCATTGGTCTTGAGATTGGCTGTCCCTAATATGATACACCATTTACAATTTCTATGAAACGACTAAACATGTCAGTAACGGATTCTCCTGGTTTCATCTTGAAGGCTTCATACTATCCGAGTAAGATATTAATTTTTGTTTCTTTAACTCGATCAGTTCCTTCATAGATAACATGCAACCTATCCCAGACTTCTTTGGCTGTTTCACAAGATGAAATTCTGTTATATTTAGTAGGAGATAAAGCACAGTATAAAGAGTAGATTGCTTTAGCATAAAGAACTTGTCTCTTGGTTATTTCTTCTTGTGCCATTTCGCCAGCATCTACAACTTATTTTTCTCTTTCTGAGACTAATGCAGCTTTAGGAATGATTCTCTTTTCTACTACATTCCATTCCAGAGGATCTTTCAATCTTAGAAATGCCTTCATTTTATTTTTCTAAACATTGTATTCCTTTCCATCAAAGTAAGGAGGTCTGGTGTTGCTTTGGCCTTCAACCAAACTTGGAGCCAAAATATTAGCCATAAATATTTAGCTCAGAAGTAAAAACACTTCAATACAATGAGCACACAGGCTCTGATATAAATTGAAAGGGCTAGTAAGATCACCTAGAGGGAGATGAATAGGTGATAAAATTTTTTTACGAAACTTCAGAATAATTTGCTAGCAATGTAAACAGTAGTAAATAGTTATATAAAGCTGTAAATTGAAATAAGGAGTTTAAGGGAAAGAGAATAGAAACACAATGTTTATAGTGGTTCGGCTTAGATCAAGCCTATGTCCACTCTCTTGCGCTGATAGCCCACTGGCTGGATTTCACTAAGAATCAAAAGAGATGTTACAGTCTTACGTCATTGACTTTGCAGTGTAGGGACTCTACTACACTTCTTCGAAGTCTCACAAATGTTTGCTCTCTCTTTTGAGTACAAGTAAAGTTCTACGTTTGAAATAGCAAAGAACTAAGAGCTTCAGACTTTGAAATTCTTCTTGCATCCACACACTTGAATAACTTGAGCGTCTTCCTTATATACCCCTTCATACCTTCATGACCATTGGCACTTTCCAAAGGAGTTCTTCCAATCTACCCGTTGGACAGAATCAATCAAGGAGATCTCGAGTTATTTAAGGAATGTGATGATAGCTTACCAATCCTGCTCGCCCATGCAATCAGGATCTAGGTTTCCATAAGTTGAACCTTCCAAGTATACTTTGCCTTTCAACATATCTGATTATCCGAATTGATTCCAATAGGAATAATTGATAACGAGGTGCTATTTCCAGCCGTATGATTTTCTACAAACCGTATGAACCGAATTCTTGAAGATAAACTCGCATCTAAATAAGTCTTCTCTTCGTCGATTTGGAAACTGTCAGTGAGGGTAGAATTGAGTCTTCAATCTTTAGTCTTGAGTCTTCAGACTTTCTCGGCAGAATCTGGAGTTCTACTGACTTTAACACCTGAGTCTTGAAGTCTTCAGACTAAACTGATGGAAACGTTTTGTCAACTTCAAAACAATAAAGGAGTTTTCTCCAACAATATTGCCTTTCTTTAATTTGCAAACCATTCCCTTATTATTCTCTAAGGGATGTCTTGAAAGGAGATCCATGTAGACCTCTTCTTGCAAGTCTCCTTGGAGGAAGGCATTCTTTACATCCATTTGAAACAACGACTAGCTACAATTAACTGCCATAGATAGAAGGACACGAACAACTTTCATTTTCACTACAAGAGCAAATATTTCCTTGTAGTCTACCCCATAGGTTTGAGTATACCATTTTGCAACAAGCGGAGCTTTGTACCTCAATCAAACCATCACAATTGTACTTGATCTTGTAAATCCACTGGCATCCAACTATTTTTTTCCCATTTGGCAATTTAACAAGTTCCCAAGTATGTTTACGGTCCAATGCTTGAAGCTCATCTTTCATGGTATTCACCCACACACTGCTTTTTCATGCTTCCAAGAAAGTATTGGGTTCCTATTGATTTCAATGGCAAATAAGAAAAATAATTATAAGAAATTCTATCATACCCAATAAAATCCTAAATGGGATGCTAAGCATTATGATACATTGAAAAATCATGGAGCCATGTTGAAGGCCTTAGAATGTGTGATAACCAGCGGGTTGAGGCTAAGATAATGGGTGTTGCATCTATTGGAGCTACCTCTATTGCATTTTTAGCCCCAACTTCCAAATCACCCACATCTATTATAATTGTATCAGGAATGGCAGCGACATTGGGTGCATGCTGACTCCCTTGAACAGCCATCGTTCAAATTTCCTCCTAATCCAACATTGAATTCCCGACAGATAGGATAGGAGGCAAAAATACAGAATAGTCATCTTGCTCCTCTTGAATTTGATTTTTAGCAAAATACTTGTATGCCTCATCAAAGACAATATCACAAGAAATATAAACACATCTAGTACTTGGTTCATAGCATTTTTATCCCTTCTTGACATTTCAGTATCCCACAAACTCACATGGATCCAGCTTGTCACCGGATTGAGAATGCACATAACACACATCTGAAAATTCTTAGGTGGGAGATACCAAATTTTTGGCCATATAGACTTTCAATTGGAACTTTATACCCCAAAACCTTACTAGGCAAATGGTTGATTAAGTAGTAGTTAGTAAGGATTGCATCTGTCCAATATGTCTTGGGAAAATTTCCCAAGAATAACATGCTCAAGCAACCTCAAGTAGATGCCTATTTTCCTTTTTGTAACTCCATTTTGCTCTGAAGTTCCCATGTAGGAGGTTTCACGAATGACTCCTAGGCCACGCATGAACATTTGAAAAGCCTGATTGGTATATTCAGTTTCATTGTCTATACAAAAAATCTTCACCAGAGTGTTAAATTGATTTTTCACAATATTACAAAAATCTTGAAACACAGTCATACTTCACTTTTGGATTTAAGAAAACAAAGCCATGTAGCTCAGGATTTATCATCAATAAATGTAACAAACTACTTGAACCCCTCTGTAGAGTCAATAGGAGAAGCCCCTCAAACATCCGATTGAACTAAATAAAAAACTTGTTCTAATTTATGTGTACTATGTGGAAAAGGTAACCTATGTTGCTTAGCATAATGACAAGGATCACAATAATTGGAATCATAACTTAAAGTCATATCAAGAGCATGTAACACCCAATCAGAGGGATGATCAAGATGCTAATGCCACAACCAAGAAGTGTCAATAGTCTTCCTTTGCACCATCGACACTTCGTAGTTAAGGTCCACCGCATACAACCCATTCTACAATTGCCCTTCACCAATCATCCTCCTGGGGATTCGATTTTAAAAAAACACCTTTTGAGGAGTAAAAATAACATTGCAATTTCACTTATTAGAATATTTGCTAATTGACATTAAATTTGAGGATAATTTAAGTACCGATAATGCTTTAGAATTATTTGAGAAAAATTTAATTTGTCCAACACCACTAGTTGGAACCTGCCCACCATTAGTTATAGTAATAGGTGGATACAACCCACCTTAAGTAATATTGGATAGCAATTTTGGAGAACTACACATGTGCTCTGTAGCCCTAAAATCAATAATAAATTGAGGTTTTTATAAAGCTAAGAAAGCATGAACATTACTAGATGTCATAGCCAAATTTCCAGTTTCAGTGCCAAAAGTCTTCATTCTTTTGCCATGTATCTGAAGTAATTGTTGAACTTGTTGAGACAAAGCCTCCAACTTGGATTGAAAACCATTCGGATTGTCTTGGATTGCCACCTTAGCTTCCAAACCCTTGTCTTTGGAAAGATGCAAATGTAGATGAAGAACCCAACACCTCTCTTTGGAATGGTCATCATGATTGCAATGGGCACAATGGAACAGTGCTGGTTTCTTAGATTTTCCTTTGGCAAATCAAGTAGTGGAGTCTCCTTGCTTCGTGTTGATAGCACCGTGGGCTGATTGTTCATTAAGCTCTCTTGATGCAATTGGAGTTGAAGGCATGACACCTCTCCTTATTTCCTCACTTTACATTATGGCACAAATGTCATTAAAGGTAGGCAGTTGAGGACTCATAAGAATTTGAAGTTCGGTGTCCTCAAATTCAGGCCCAACGCTTGCTAACAGCGAAAAGATTTTATCTTGCTCTTCTCAATTGACATAATCCATCACATTATGGGTTGCAAGTCTATACTGATGAAGTTCATCCTATTGCTTCTTCATTTTTGCCAGGTGTTCATGGAAAGATTGTGTTGCGCTTGCACCTTGCTTAGAACAAGCAAGTCCTTGCTGCAGCTCAAAGTTCCAAGATGCATTTCTGGCTTGACCATACATCTTGTAAACCGAACCCCACAATGCCTTGGCTGATTTTGGATATGCAAATATCTCGTAGATCTTTGGTTCCATGGAATTGAATATCCAAGACATCAGATTGTGGTCATTTGCTAGCCATTCATCAAATCTGGGATCTGTCGCGGGAAGGGCTCCAATCGTCCCCTTGACGTGACCAAGCTTCAATCTACCCACGAGAGCAACTGTTACGGCTCGTGAACAAGGAAGGTAATTTCTTTCTTTAACAACAACGAAGTCAACCGCTGGTTGTTTGTCTCATGCACCTTTGTTGTGTTGGATGCATCTCCTAGCTTCTTTGACCCTGTGATGACACTTTATGATTTTAATAAAATATCACTTCGAAACATAACTGTTTCATAGATATAATTTATACATGGAAAACATTTAGTGCTTCCATCGCTTTGGGGATGTGTTATCAGCTAATATATGGGTCAAAAAACCTAATTCGAAATCTAAATTCAATGATGTTCTATCATGTTGAAATGCCGGCACAAAAACCGCAGCTTCTGTGGAAAATCATAAGTATTCTCGTCAATACTGTCGTGTTTATTTCTTTAGCTGTTGCGAGTTTAAGGCTTACAAATATTGACCAAATAATACTAATATGACTAGCAGCAGTAATTCTTGGACTTCTTGGATTATTAATATTTCTTTTACCTGGTCCAGAAAACGAAGGTCATGTTTCCAGGCAGTTTCAACTTTGGAGACCGGTCACTGTCTGGTACATCTAAGTCATGAAAATTTATCATGCGGAAGAGGACAAAGCACGTAACCTAAGCTCAATAATTGATACCAATTTAGTCCTAAACTTTTCAATTAAACCAATTCAGTCCTAAACCTTTTAATATTGGTACCAATTCAGTCTATCCGGCCAATTTTGGCCAGACAACGCTGACGTGGACGTCAGCTGGTGGCCGGATGCTGACGTGGCAATTTTTATGATTTTTTTCGAATTTTTTATGATTTTTTTTCTTTTTTCTTTTCTTTTCTCCCTTCTTCCTCCGTGGATTGTTCCGGTGGTGGCCGGCAAGCCTTCTGTGAGGCTCGTGGTTGGAGGCTTGCTGGCCACTGGGCGAGGGCTGTGAAGACCTCGCTTGCCACCGACGAGGGTTGCAGCCCTCACTCGGCCTCTCCCAGGGCCGCCGGCGAGGCGGCTTCGCTTGGATCTGAGCAAGGCCAGCCTTGCCCTGACCTTGTTGAGGGCGAAGGTGGCCTCACCCACGACTGGCGAGGCCATGGCAGCCATCGCCAAGGCGGAGGCGAGGAGAATGCAGAAGAACATATTTAAGGGCCCGAGCGCAGAATGCAGAAGAACATATTTATCTACATTGATCACCTTGAATTTTAACCACATCATATGTCATAACCAGCGCCAAAAGGATAGTCGGGGTGGTGATGATATCACAACTTGCGTCATACGTCATATATATATATATATATATATATATATATACACACACACACTTTTATAATATTCACGTTTATAATGACTTTTAAATACTCTAAGCCTTTGTTGGTTGATTGATTTAGATCTATAGTAAAGTTCAACAGTCCTCTAATTCTGGGATCCTTGTTTAACTACCATTTTAAAATGCACAATTTACTCCTTTTTAAACACCCCCCGGCCCATAAAAAGAAAAGAAAAGGAATGCACAAAATTAATACCAACACCTTGTTTTATTGATGTTCTAAAGGAACTCGCTCTGATAAAATGGTAACTTCAGGACTAATATTCGTTTTTGGTTGTATTTTCTCTCTGACGTCTGAGAATTACTATCAAAGAAAAGTTTTGGTGAAATGAAGTGGTATTATTTATGGATTACATTGGTTCGGTAAAAAGGTTTAAGACTCGTTTGACCTCTGCACAGTAGCTTTAGGATTGAATGTGTAATTTTCCCTTGGTTTGAATGTATTTTCTTCTGTCTCCAAGAGTCAATTTTAAAGAAAAAAATCCACTTTAATGAGCTCGTAGTAATTTTGGAAAATTGTTATTATATACAATAATATAACGTGCGGTATTTCTAGTTATTTCTCGTGACATGTACTAGCGCAAATTAATTTTGGCATATGACTGAGGGAATAGTGGGAAAGGAAGGTATTCCATCGTGACTTGATACTACAAAATAGCATTTTAATTTCACCTTTTTAGATGAAATTATTATTTCTGTAATAGATAATAATATGTTCATTAATTGCACGGCTATCGTCAATGAGAAGATCACAGCCTGTTCGGCGATCTGGAGATTAAAATTGAAATAGGACTAGAACCATGTGCTTTTGTGGGTTCATCCACTGTGCTTTGTCCATATTTGCAAGCTATATACTTTGAAAATCTGAAAATATGGCAATGCTGACTGGATTTTTTTTTTTTGAGCAGGAAATAAAACATAATTATAAAGAGAGGAAATACAGTCAGCAGCTATTAGGTCAGATAATAACAAGTCGAGGAGGGGGAGGGGGGATTCGGCCCAAGAGGAGGAAAGGCAGCCGTTGTTGTGTGCACGTGCTGCCCAATCAGCAACCGAATTGGCAACCCTAGCACAAAACCTAATTTGCAAAAGAGGGATAGAGCGACAAAGGAGAGAGACTTCGTTGAAAAAGGGGCGGATCTCCCATGGAGGTTCTTGCCGGCCGTTGAGGGCGTCAACCAAGACAAGGCAGTCCGATTCAATCTCCAGAGAGGGAGTCTCGGAAGGGAGCTGAAGCACATACTGGAGAGCACAAAGAAGGGCCTGAGTTTCAGTTTGCAGAGCGGAGGCTGCCTGCACAGATCTGGTGAATCCATCCTTCAAAAGCCCCGAATGATCACGACAGATGACTGCAATAGAGCCGGTAAGGTTACCAGGGATGAAAGCCCCGTCGATGTTGATGCGGAGGGTCCCCGGAGGAGGAGATCGCCAGAAACGAGCCAATGATTCAGCCTGATGACTATGTCGCAACAGAGAGGGATTGGAGAACTGAGTAGAACGAAGCTGGGCTGTGGCGGCAAGGACAACAGAGGATGGATCCAGGCGGCGGTTGGAGAAGATCGCGCTATTTCTGGCTTTCCAGAGTTGCCAACAGACGGCGATAATAAGCTCCAGGGCAGGTACAACTCTGTTTTCAAAAAGTAGGCTAGCGAACCATTCATCGATGCGGCGAATACTTGTATCTACTAAAGAAAGACGGAGTGATGGGTGTGACCATATGTCAGATGTCTAGGGGCAGAGCAAAAAGAGGTGCTCAATCGTCTCCGGCTGATGGGTGTGACAAAGTGGGTGTTGACACCCCGAAATTTTTATCGACATTTTAATCATCCATTTTGCAAAAATATAAAAAATAAAGAGCCAAAAAATATAAATAAAAAGAAAACAAAAAAAAAAAAAGAAAAGAAAAGAAAAGAAAAGAAGAAAAAAATGAAATGAAATGAAATGAGAAAAAAATTAGAAATAAGGAAAATGAAAAAGAAAAAAAGAGAGAAAAATAAAAAAAATAAAAGAAAAAAATTATATAAAAGGGACGCTCGTGAAGCAAAAGAGGGGGGCCATTCACGATTGTTTTTCGCTCTCTCTTGGAGGTCTCTCTCTCTAAAAAAAAAACAACCGTTCGCGCGCAAATTCTCTCTCAGGGACTCTCCACACACTCTCTCTCTCTCGGGGGACACACGGAGACTCTCTCTCTCTCTTCGGGGGACTCTCTCTCTTTAGGGAAGCTCTCTCTCTCCACGGGAGGTCTCTCTCGCGATCAGAATCACGCTCGCTCTCTCTCCGATCGGTGGATCATCTAGGGCGCTCGAAACCCTGGATTGGGGGCTCGGGATCCGATCGGGAATCGGCGAACCAGCTCTGTTCGATTCTCTGTCGTCGCAAATCGCGCCGGACGCCGTCGAAGAGCAGCGTCGCCGCCACCGCCGATTGGAGGCTCTCGAATCTCAACGCCTCGCGTGGCTCGGCCGGATCGACGGACATTCTCTCGGACGGGGATTCTCTCTTTCGGAGACTCCCTCTTGATCGAGCGTTCTCGGACTCTCTGTAGTTCTTGTTGAAGCAACGGCAGAAGCGGCGGAGCTTGATTCGACCTCTTCGATTCGTTATCAACCGCCTGCTCACCTCGGCGCTAACTCCGTACTCCAAGCTCCGAGGATAGAGATCCGAAGCTGCGACGACGACGACGGTTAACTGCTTTTCTCTCTAGATCGGGTTCACCGGATCGGTGAGCTCTCCTTCTATTCATCTCGATCCGTTAGGGTTTCGATTTCTGTTCTATCTTTGAATCCGCTCGGGTCTGGATTCTGATCTCTCTCTTTCTCTCTCTCATTCGGACGCTCGCTTACTTAATCGATTTGACGCCCTCGTCGCGGATCACGCCCTTCCGGAGCTCGAGATACAGGTGATCAAGTTTTCTCTATCTCTCTATTTTGATCGCTCTGTCTCGCGCATGCTGAATGTTACATTTGGTGATCCTCTGTATCATTGATGTCGGCTTTTGGAATGTATCAAAGTAGTTGGATACTGCTCACGTATACATCTGGTTGTGGATCATACAGTGTAGCTGTGCCGATATCCCTACGTTTAATGCATCCGTGTACTGATGTACACATGCACAAGTGCTTCAATTTTTGGTCAATCGAAACTTCTTCCTTTGTTCAGCCTTGCTCTTTGGATGGCATGTCACTGCGTTTGCAAGGCTATATGTCAATCTGTTCTAGGATTTTGGAGGTTAATGAGTCAATGTGATTAATAGATTGATTTGGCAATTAAACGCAGAAATTAATGGAAGAAATCAGCTAGAAAAATAATTCTGATTTCTTAAAGCTTCGAATCAGTAGGGTGCCTATTAAAATTTAAGTTCATTTGCTGTGATTTTTGAGTATGGATGAGCATGTTCCTGTTAGTTCTATTTTGAACTCTTAAATGCCATTGTCTTGTGAAGTGATGAGCTAGAAGTTTGATGTGCACATCTTAAGCTTTGATTTGGTGTATTAAAACCCCAAATGAAAGTTGTTTGTCAGCTTGAATCTATCTCAAAAATATACACACTGTTCTGAAATTCTGCTTTGAAGTACTGCTGCTGTGATTGTTTGATACACTTGCTATTTGCTGAGTTTCTATTGAATTTTGTTCTTGGATCCTGTGGGCTAGCTGCTGTGTTTTTTTTGTGTTCAATGTCTTCACGGGAGTTGAAGACGACTCAAAGACCTTTCCAACGACCCATAGAACGTTCTGATTCGATGTCGTTTACTACTTGAAAATAGGTCGGCATTTAGCGTCAGTTTTCTGGAAAATTTTGGTGTTCTGACTTGCTCTCTGTTTCGGATGACCTTCTGTGTAAATCGCTTGATACGAGCTGGTTGCTGTGGTTGTCTGTGTTCAAAGTCTTCATGAAAGTCGAAGATGGTTCGATTATCTTTCCAATGCGCTGATTGAATCTCATTTGATATGGTTTTCACATGTCCAAAGTTCAGTCCAGAATCTGTCCTGTTTGAAACCTGATGCGTGTGCTCAAATTTGAGTTAGTAAACATGCTTGTCTGGAGTTGAATCTTTCATGAGAGTCATTGGAAATTTCATAAACTTTCTAACAAGGTATAGCTTGAATCAAGTGATCATCGTTAGTAAGGTCAATGGCTTCCATAAAGTCACGCTTGAGTTGCTGCAATCTGTACTGTTGGTTTCTTGCCCTGTTTCTTTTCTGCTTTTTCATATAGATTTTTGTGAACAAAGTAGGACTTTGATGTCTCATGATAGATGATCGGGACATTTCCTTCTATATACTTGGACTTTCATGGATTTTCTTTATGTCTTCATTTCAATGAATATCATCCATGTTTTGTGCAATCCCTGCTGTGATTCTAATTGATTGTGTTTCTATGAAAATGTCTTCACTCAAGTTCCTTAAGAGCATACTTGATGTTTGATGCTTTCTAGACATACTTAGAGCATATCATAAGCTTTGCAATGATATATGGCATGCCTCATTTGAAGATCATTGACCATATAAAAACCATGCATCAAGTCGATATACCACAACTGAAATTGTCATGCATTTTGCTTCTAATGACAAGTCACATATCAATGTTAATAGATTTGTGTGACCTTTTGTACATAGATTTAGGGTTGAATGTCTAAATCAAACATTTCCTTCACATTTAACCCTACGTCATGTTCAAATTTCATGATTTTCATGCATTGATTAGATGACTTGGTAAGTCTGTTATCATGCATTATTTTCTGGTTTGCTTGTGATTGATTTGCATGCTTTATCGATTGTTGCTTTTCGACCATGAATTTGATCTTATTTGAACTTGATACATCTTAGGAAATTTCATTCATGAAAGTTGTTCTTCATGAAATGCCCGATGTTCTGTGCTTTTCCTAGAACCAATCATACATGGGTTTTACCCCAATTGCTTTGATCTTATTTGTGATGTTTGTTTCCTTTCACTTTGTATATGCCTAGTTATAGGTTTCTTAGATTAGGTTTAGATTAGAATCCCGAAAAATGGAGAAGGCGTGAAGATGGTGGAGGTCGATGTCCATTCCGACCATTTTTCATGTAATACCCATTTTCCCGACATATGTCCCGGGCTCCATTTGTTGTATAAAACCCGACGAGTTGCGGGTTTTCTTTCTTTTCTTTTTAATTGTTCCTCTTTTATATTTTTAGGATTGCCTGATAGATTTACGGCTTTTCCTTGATTGCTTACTTAATGTCTTGCACTTTCAATTTCATTGATTGTTTTCTTTTCATTTTTTTTAGAAATAGAATAGCATGAAAATGATCAACCACGCATGATCACTTAGCCTAGGAATTGATGATCCCAAAAATGTAAAAAGAAACGCATGGACATATTAGGAAAAACACAACATACTGTTTAGGTACCGAAAGGGCGCTAATAGCAATATTAGCGTAACCCAAGTTCCCGAACCTAGATATCTGGTTGCGTAGGAATCGAGGGAACACTCCCGACCCTCGATTGGGTTTCTAGCCGACCCCCAAAATTGAGGCTAGTGGCGACTCCCGTCTATTTTTAGGTTGTTAAATGCCTAGATTGCATAAATAAAACTTACGTCACGCGGGTACGAGCTTGGGAGAGCTCGTGATCTTGAGATCAAGTATCCCTAAACCCGACCTTTCCCCATCCTTGGATATTTTTTCGAGGGGGCGGCGAGATCGGGTCGCGACAGTGGGCAAAGAGGATCCGGGCTTATATGACGTCGATAGAGGTTGTCCTTTGTGGGTAAGGCGTTATGGCGGATGTTCCAGCAGAAGATCTTGAGCTTCGGTGGGAGATGAAGCTTCCAGATGCGCTTCCAAAGTTGAGGAGGAACCTGATACGACGATGAGGCAAATAAGGTTCGAGTCTCTCTTTCTGCTCCTCTGATAGCATGGTAGCCACTGTGAACTGTGTACTGGCCACTTGATGTAGATGTCCAGATTAGTTTATCAGTGATGAGGTTTCGTCACACTGGAATGCGAAGTATGTCATGTACTGTTTGTGCGTCATAATATGTGTGTAGAGTCTCGATATTCCAGTCATTCGAATTCTGAACTAGTAGATCGCTACCATTATTGGTTCGTCCTGCTGCAGAGGTCCGCCAAGAATACCCCTAGGAAGCCACCGATCCTGCTTGATGTTGATGTTAGTGCCATCGCCAACCGACCACTGTAGATTAGGAAGTATTACCTCTCTTCCTAACAGTAAACTTTGCTAGCCCCAAGAAGGGCGAACTCCTTTCCGGGCGTAGCGAAAGTCTTGTGTAGGAAAATAGAGTGCCTTAAGAAGTTTGCTCCACAGTGAGGACGGCTGTTGGATGAGACGCCATGCCTGTTTACCCAACATGGCTTTGTTAAAAGCCGCCAAATCTCGAAAGCCTAGTCCTCCCTTCGCCTTAGACTCTTTCAACACAGCCCATTGTTTCCAATGTATCCCTGTTTTCCGACAATCATTCTGCCACCAGAATCTAGCAGTCTGTTTTTCAATAGATTTACAGATAGATAATGGAATTTTAAAAACAGACATTGCATACTGGGGAATGGCCTGCACAACAGTTTTAAGTCGAACTTCCTTGCCACCCTTGGAGATTAGATTTTCCTTCCATCCCTCCAATTTGGAATGAACCTTACCCAAGATCCATGAAAATAGCTCTCGTTTTGATCGACCCCAATCAGTGGGGATGCCTAGATATCTACCCATTCGTTCCAGCACTGGTATTCTGAGTTCACTGGCCAGGTTAGCTTTAAGCTGGCTCGGGTAGTCCTTACTGAGAAAGATACCGGACTTGTTTCGATTGATGGACTGACCCGAGGCTAAACAATATTGAGACAGAATACTTGCTAGGTTATGGCAGTTAGTAGTGGTGCCATTTACAAAGAATATAGCATCGTCAGCAAAGAACAAATGAGAGAGGGTAGGACTAAACCTGTTAAGTTTAACGCCTGTGAGCTGTCCCATGTCGATGGCTCGATGGATGAGATTAGATAAAAGGTTCATCAAGAGGATGAAAAGATAAGGGGATAAAGGATCCCCTTGACGAATACCTCTAGTAGGGCGGAAGTAATCCAACTGTTGGCCATTAAACTTGATACTAATAGATACAGTTGATATGCATTGTAAAATCCACTGAACCCATTGCAGATGGAAGCCAATCTTGTGTAGGTAAGCCATCAAGAAGTCCCATTCAACTCTGTCGAAAGCTTTCTGCATATCCATACGAATGATTGCCGGGAAGTGGCGCCGACGTTTTCTGGTTTTAATCTGATGGATTACCTCCTGGACCACCAAAATATTGTCCTGTATTTGACGGCCACTAACAAATGCCGATTGTTCAGGTGAAATGAGCTGAGGCAAGATAGGTTTCAGCCGATTGGCTAGAACTCTAGAAATGATCTTATAGGCGAAATTGCATAAACTAATAGGGCGGTAATGGTCGAGACTCTGTGGGAGGGGGAGCTTTGGTACTAAGGTAACAGCAGTCTGGTTGAGAGCCAAAGGCATTTTACCAAAAAGGAAGAACTGCTGGACTGAATTGAAGACAACATCCTCAAGAGTGTCCCAGTTAGATTGATAAAACAGTCCATTGAGGCCATCCGGGCCCGGGGCCTTGTTCCCTCCTAGCTGAAAGGTGGCTGCACGGACTTCGGTCTTAGTAACCCTAGCGGTGAGAGCCATATTCATTTCAGGGGTAACTAAGCAGGGGCACTGATCTAGAATGGGACCATAATCACGAAACCCAACGGATTGATATAGATTGGAGAAATAAAGTTGAGTCTTGTCCTTTAATATAGTTTCATCTCTAACCCAGCCGAGTTCCTCATCTAGTAACATCGTAATACGATTACGCTGCCTTCTTTGAATGGTTGTGGCGTGAAAGAACTTAGTATTTTTGTCGCCCCATTGCAACCATTTAATTCTCGAGCGCATAGCCCAGAACTGCTCTTCTTGTTGCCAAAGCTGCTGAAGTTCTGATTGAAGCATTGTTACTTCATGTCTGTCATAGGGAGTATCCAATTGATTGGTGATCTGTTGAAGTTTATATTGCAGTTCGCAGATCCTCTTGTTAGCATTTGAGAAGGTCCGGCGGCTCCACGAGGAAAGTGCAAGACTGACCCTTTTTAAGAGGTATGGTAAATCGCGGTGAGCAGTGGTTGGTTGGTGCAAACATTGGAGATAACTTTGCTGCAGTCAGGGTGATCCAGCCAAAAGGCTTCAAAAATGAAGGGCGAGCTCGCCGGGGGGAAGTTACCGTGTTCGAAAAAGCGGGCTGTGATCAAAACCCACCGCTGGAAGTGCACTGACAACAGCATCCGGAAAAGCTAGTCTCCACTCAAAGTTGCACAGAGATCTGTCCAGACGTTCCTTAATACTATCTTCGCCCTGACGGTTATTTATCCAGGTAAATGCACAGCCTTTGCTCTCCATATCAATCAAGGAGCAGTCATGTAATACCTCGCGAAAAGAGGACATACGATGAAAATCAGCTAACTTTTTCCCTACTTTCTCCCAGTGGTAAATTACTTCGTTGAAATCTCCTACACAGAGCCACGGTAAAGAGTTAGTTGCTGCAATCCGCCGAAGAACCTCCCAGAATTACTGCCGAAGCCTAAACACTGCTGGCACATGAATACAGGTGATACGAGTAGGTATGTGGTTCCCCAAATCAGTACAAAACAGATCGATAAAGTCAGAATCCGAATGAACTATGCCGATATTGAGTTGAGCATGCCAAAAGATAGCTAATCCCCCTGCTAGACCAATAGGGTTAACCAAAAAAGAGTGAGGAAATTTCAGCTGTTTCTGAATTTTTGATAATTTTGTAGGACCATTCTTTGTCTCCATTAAGAACAGGAGATTCGGGCGTTCTCGAGCCACAAGGGCCCGAAGGGCTTGAACTGTCAGGGTAGACCCAAGACCCTAACAGTTCCAACTCAGCATTTTCATTTTGCTACCGGTGGCTTTTGAGGGCAAGCCACCTCAGCCCTTGTACTGAGCTTGTCAGCAATAAGTATGGGAGAGTCACACTGCTATGTTGGGCCAACTACCAGTGCCCGATTGCAGTCTTCAATGCCAAGCACGGGTGTGTCCATCAGGTTTGCTTCATCCAAGTCATATAGCAGTAAACTTTTGTTTGTCATAAGGCGTATACCGTTTCTGTTTTTTGGCATCGTTCATAATAGATATCGTCTTAGAATTCTTGAGCTTCCTGTGGGTCTGAGTATCCATAGTAGGAATCTGAATGCCCTTCATTTTAACTGTAGCAGGTATCAAAGCAGTATGAGAAGGAACTTCAACCATATGTTCCATCTGAGAATGCAATTGATTTGTCCCTGTAGGGACGTGGGATGGTGGAGATACCGGGAGGTGGATCATGGCCTTGGTGGTGCAACTGGCCGGGGGCAAAGGAGGAGCATTCAGCAGCTGCGACGGAAGTGTCTCAGGTACAGATTCTTCAGGCTGATCTAATAGAGCATGAGGTGCATAGAAAGATTGCCAAAAAGGACTATGTTCTTTAAGTTCAGCCTTAAGCCATTGACCATATACCATAGTGTCTCTAAAGTCAAATTTAGCTGCATCATAGGGTATTTCCTTGCAGTACATGGCGTAATGACCCAATCTCCCACAAGAGTAACAAAAATGCGAGAGACGCTCATATCAGAAATCCAACCACAGCAATTTCCCAGCAACACGGATAAGCTTGCCTGTTCTAAGAGGGTCTTGTAGTGTTAACTCAACCCGGACATGACCCGTTCTGGTAGTAGGTCCCTCCTTTGTGTCAAGTCGGACTTCAAGGACCCGACCAATATCTTGGACAGCCTTTGTTACCAGACTTTCAGTGGTCCATTCCAAAGGCAGGCCGAAAATTTGAATCCAAAAAGCGCAGGTCGAAAAATCATAACAATGAAGGGGGGTATTGGGCTGCCATGGCTTTAAAATAAGGAGATGACCTGAAAATAGCCAGGGCCCACCATCCAGAATACGTTTTTTTTCAGCAGCCGACTGAAAGTTGATAACATATAGACCACCCTCTCGTTGAGTAAAGTCGGCTCGGTCAACTCGCCATGCTTTTTTGATAGTAGTCTGGAAAGCAGGGAAATTGATGGATGGGTTAGAAAGAAGCATGCCAACTAAAGATAAACTGCATTCTTCCAACTTTTCAGGAGGTGGTGCAACATCCCATTCGTCGATGTTCCGCTCAGTAGTAAGCCTACCCAGTCTGGAGCAGAGGGCAGCAAGGCGCACAGAGTCAGGGACCGCCTCAGAGGCCATTCAGTCTTAGAGAAATAGCGTCGCAAAACAGAGCCGAGGGAAGACTACCAGAACAGTACATCTAGGGTAGCAGAGTCGGTGTGTCGCGACATACCAAATTCAAGTCGAAGAAGACATCCACAAGTACGAATAAACTGAGGAGATGAAATTGTACCGTGTACCAGTGGGTAATGAACAAACAGGGGCGATGAGTGGAGAAGCCATCGATAATTCCCAGAAACAGGACATGCAGAACGAATCTTCGGAAGAGCAGGTGTAGACCGACTCCCAAAACCTTAGGAAAGGGAAAAGATGATGAAGGTGCAAAGAGGGGTGGTGGATATGGAGGTGAGGGTTAGGTTGGAGGAGCAAAAACTAAACACAGGGTTTATAATTCTCTGCATGTCGAGAGGAGGAATTCTCTGCATTGTCGAGAGGAAAAAAAGGATCAGCGCCTCCCTTTTCAGTATAGCTTAAATGCTTATGCTGACTGGATTAGTGCTCATAAATTTTCCATAAAATGCAGATTGGGTACAACATTTCCACATGACAGAAAAAACGTGGTCAATTGATTAAATTGATCTTTTATGCTTTCATTGCTTGATGACCGACGTGGCCAATTATCTGAAATCATGCGAGGGTTGTAATAAAACAATCCGCAATTACTTATTTCTCGGTCACTCATCTCCATCGTAGTCATATGTGATTTCCTTGTTTTGGTCAAGAATTGATTTTTTGCTAGTAATAATTAAACTCAAATAACTTAGGGAACCATTCAAGAAGGGATCACCACGGTTCTCTAGAATAACAACAACAATAACAACAACAACAACAACAACAACAACAACAACACCTGAAGTCGTGAAGGACTTACACAACCAAAGACGACATTCAACCTTGAAAGTCCAACGTTATCCTCGGCCGGTTTCAAAGAATGACCAAGAAGACTAATTTGGTTTACCAAGACGATTCTTCTCTTTTTGAATTTCCTTCTTGGGATTTATGTCACAAACAATATAGACGAAGTAACAGACATTAAATGGTGGGAGAAACACAGTGGGTATTTAATTTTGTAGGACTCTACATATAACTCTTTATTTAGTTTCCCATTGTTAATTTTTAATATTCTATGAGTTTATAAGGTTTTGCAGTCTATACAATTTTTATATCGTCATTAAGAAAAACTGCTTACCTTTGTAATATTGATAACATTGAGAGTTTTTCAGCCAGATTTGTGTGCATCAGGATCTCCTAGAGAAGGGAAGGAGATGTTGTCACGGTGCTGGCGGTGGTGGCAATTATCATCAGGGAGTGTCACTCCAAGTTTATTTTTAACAAAAACCATCTTTACCACCGTCTGCGGTTGCCTAGTTGGATAAGTGCTCCCATGATCCTTTGCGAGAGAAGAGGAGTTCGAATCCCGCTGGCCGCACGGGATCTTAAATGCGACGTCGGGGTGGTGGGTCCTCTGCTAGCGTCGCCCCAGGGTTTACCCCCTGTTACCCTGGGCCTATCGGGCTATTTGTGTTGGTACGGTGTGCGGGTTCCCTGGGTCATAAAAAAAAAATTAAATATTAAATGGATCGTGGTGGACTTTCTCATAGTTAATTATTCAATATTGGGAGGAAATGATACTATAGTACCATAATTTGCGTACAACGCTTACTTTGAGGTCATAACATTTGGATCGATCATTTAAGTATTATAATTAAAAAAAAAAAAAAGATGCTAAAATGGTGCGGGAGGATACAATGCGTTGTCATTGATTCACTATGGTGCCCATAGGAATTATGGATGAATTATGAGGAAAGCTTGGGAAACAAAATAGAGTACAAATGCTTTGTATAATGTCCTGTTATTGTAGTTACTCGTTATTTTCTCTAAGATAAAAGATGTCTGTGGTATGAAGATTGCAATTGGTTCGGAATCTGTAAATAAAATGATAGATTTGATTTTTGGATATTTGAAATGATGAAATAGATAGCTCCAAAACAGAAAATGACTTTTACCCTCTCGGTATACTGTTCACCTTCTCCTCTCTAGCTGGGCGAATTGGTTACTGTTCATCTGTTCGGCTGTTTTGCTGAGCCCGATTGATCCGCTGGACCGATTGCTCTGATTTTCGGTGGGGGGACGCGCCTGGAGCCTTCCTCCATCTTCACCGAAGCCTTTTCAGTGGCGTGCTCTCTTCAGGTAACTATGGTCATCTCCAGGTAGGGTTTCCGTTTTCCTTCTTCGCTGGCGTGCTAGGCTCGACCTGGGTATGGACACGCCCACAACAGAGAAAGGGATAGCAATGGAGGCCCAACAAGTTGGGTTTCGGGGCCGGAGTCGAGGTAGAAGATCCCTTCCCCCTACGGATAGGGGGAAGTCTGTCGTTGAAGCTGGAAACTCGAACCCTTCGGGTTCTGCTCTGGACTTGACTGTTGCTGCTGCTCGCTCTTTGAAATTCCAGACCCAAAGACAGCAGGCAAGAGGCTCAAAGCCCCCTCCAGCTCGGTCGTAGGCCAATGTTGCCAAGGTTGCGGCTAAAGGGTACAATCTCTCTTATGTAGCTCCTTCTCTGGTTGATAGGAAACCGGTGGCGGTTCTTTCGAATGATATCCTGCAGGCCATAGATCCAAAGTGGAATGAATGTCTTGTGGGTTATTTTGTGGGAAAGAGACTTCCATTTAAACTTGTTGAAGTTGCTCTAAAACACACTTAGGGACATCATCTCCATGATGTCATGGCCAATGACCAAGGCTTTTTCTTTTTTCACATTCCAGATCAAGATTTTAGAAGGAAAGTCCTTGAAGATGGACCTCTGACTGTTGCTAGAGTTCCACTCATTCTTCAACAATGGCATCCGCTCCTTGAGCTAAAAAAGGATGACCACTCTTCCGTTCCGGTGTGGGTAAGATTGAAGAACGTCCCTTATGCTTTTTGGTCGACTCTTGAGATAAGCGCTATTGTTAGTGCCATTGGGAAACCTTTATATGTTGATCATAGGACTGAGTAGATGAAAATGATTTCATTTACAAGGGTTTGCGTAGAGATATCTGCAAAGGATGAACGCTGTGATTCAGTAGATATTATTGTTAATGGGGAGCCTCGATCTGTTGTTGTTGAATATGAATGGCGTCCTGTGTCCTTTCTTAAATGTGGCACCTTTGGCCACAAGTGTCCCTCCCAAGACCCCCCCGGCTCCTGAGATTCCTCAACAGACAGAGGCTGACCGTGGTGCCCATGTCCTGAAGTTAACCTTGTTTAGGCCCCTCCACAAGCCTTATCAGGAGTTGCTCCTTTTCCAGTGAATGATCCAGCTCCTGCTGCGTCGGTCCCGATTGCTGCGGAGGAGGGATGGCAACTAGCACTTACCAAAAAGAAGCACCTATCAAAGGAAGCAAGCCCTTCTCTCCCTGAGGGAAAGGCGTCTTGCTCGAGTCAACCCTTGGCCTCCAAGGTGATCCAGAAGAAGCAAACCTTGTCTCAGCTTGAACAAGTCTTGGCACCGCTTGCTTCTTCCAGAGATGCTCTTTGAACAGAATCAACCATCCCAGCCTCTTCACCAAGCTTGGTCGAAGATTCTATAGAAGAAGCTAGCAATGCTAGTAGTTCGGATGAGGAGGTTGAGGAGGACCCTTTACTGGACAGCTCTTTTGTCCCTCAGTCTCAATCTCCTAAGAAGTCAATTGATGCATCAAAGGCTTCCAACCAGCTGCCTGGCTTGTCTCAAGGCCCTTACCCGGTGTCCTCTATTCCCAAATCCTCTTCGAAGATGGCTACCAGTAGGAAGCGGGTGGCTAAGAGGCGGTAAAACCCTTCTCCTTCCTTGTGTATATTAACATATGAATGTAGGAGTTTGGAATATAAGAGGTCTTATGGGTCCTCTTAGACAAGCTGAATTAAGAAGCTTTGTTAATACCAATAACATTTGTTGTGTTGGTATTTTGGAAACCAAAGTTCCTGAGTCTCCATTCCCCTCCATCTCAGCATCTCTTTTGGTGGGCTGGAATTGGATTTTGAACTATGGATACTCTCCTAGGGGTAGAATATGGATTGGCTGGAACCCAAGTCTGGTGAGATTTATTCTCTCCTCCTCTAATGCCCAGGCGATACATGGTAATCTTAGATTTTTAAACACTGGTTCAAAATTCTGTTTATCTATCATTTATGGGGAACACACTTTTGTTGCTCGGCGGCCGCTTTGGAAGGAGCTGATTCAACTTAGTTCCAGCTGGTTGGATCGTCCTTGGATGGTGGCCGGGGATTTTAACGCCATCAGGGACCCTTCGGATCACATAGGTAGCTCTACCTCATGGATTTCTTCTTTTGATGAGTTTGGGCATTGTCTAGCCCAGGCGGAGCTTGAAGACTTAAGGTATGTCAGCTTCGTTACTCTTGGTCATCTTCCTTGGGTGCTAACAGAAAATTGAGGAAAATAGACAAGGTGCAAGTTAACACTAAATGGTCCCAAGTTTTCTCTTATTCGGAGGCTTCATTTCTAGCTCCGGGCATTTTGGACCATACTCCTATGGTTCTTAGAGTTGCGGCCTATTCTTCTTCAAGGAAACCTTTTGAGTTTTTTAATTTCTGAATGAAGCATCCGGAGTTCAGCAATATTCTTGCTTATGTGTGGGACATTCCAGGATTTGGCACGCCCATCTTTAAGCTTTGCTGCAAGCTTCGTACTCTAAAAGGCCGCCTGAAGCAACTTAATAGAGAATCCTTCTTGGATATTTCCATTAGAACGGTGGAAGCGAGACAAGCATTACGGATCACTCAGGAGGCTCTAATTCTTGATCCGACCAACCAGTCGCTTGCGGATTTGGAAAGGAGTCAGCTCCGGAACTTCTCGGATCTTAGGATGCAGGAGTCTTTTTACAAACAAAAGTTGAGAGTAAAGTGGCTGAAGGAGGGTGATCAAAATACTAAATTCTTCTATCACTCTGTCAATAAAAGGCACCTCAGGAATGGAATTCTCTCGGTAATAGACAATTCGGGCAATCTTGTGAATGATCCTAGTGCTGTACAACAGGTTTTTGTGTCTTACTTTCAGAATCTCTTGGCCTCTTCGGACTCTACTTCTTGCCCCTCCGTCCAGGAGATTCGAGGGATTATGCGCCAGTCTTTGAGCGACGAGTAGGTTAGCTCTCTTGCCCGTCCAGTTTCAGAGATGGAAATATGTGACATCCTCTTCTCTTTAGCCATGGGGAAGGCCCCTAGTCCTAATGGTTTTAATGTTGACTACTTCAAGCTTAACTGGGACGTAGTCGGGCCGTCAGTGTTGGAAGCGGTTAAGGATTTTTCCAGCTCTGGGTATCTTTTTAGTGCCTAAGACTCCTAATGCATCATCAGTTTCTGATTTTAGGTCAATTCCTTGTTGTAACACCATCTACAAAGTCATTACTAAGATTATAGCTAGCATATTGGCGGCCGTATTACTGTCTTTGCCAGCCCCTCTCAGAATGCCTTTGTCAAAGGCAGAAGAATCACTGACAACATTCTCCTAGCTCAAGAGCTATTTAGTGGGTTCCATGTTGATCCGTATTTGCCGAAGTGTGCCATAAAGGTTGACTTCCAGAAAGCTATGACACCGTTGATTAGGCCTTTTTGGAAGCAACACTCCAAGCTTTTGGCTTTCTTGAGCACTTGATTAGCCTGATTATGATTTGTGTTCGAACTCCTAAGTTCTCTATCTCAATCAACGGGGAGCTCAATGGCTTCTTTTCTAGTGGACGGCGCCTTCGCCAAGGAGATCCGATGTTGCCTTATTTGTTTACTCTAGTGATGGAGGTATTCTCCGGGATTCTCTATCGTCAATCTAGACAATAAGGGTTTAAATATTTTTGGAGCTGTAAGCATACTTGCCTTTCCCACCTATTTTTTGCTGATGATGTTCTCCTCTTTTGCGAAGCAAAAATGGCTTCAGTGGCTTCTCTTAAAGAAGGACTTCTCACTTTCTCCTCTTGGAGTGGTTTAAGACCAAACCTCAACACAAGTGAACTATTCCTTACAAGAGGTACCTTTCACTCGCGGTCGGCTATTCTTCAGACTCTCGGATTCAGGGAAGGTGTACTCCCGGTCCACTACCTCGGAGTTCCCACCGTCTCATCTCGTCTTACCAAGTCTGATTGCAATGCCTTGGTAAACCTTGTAACTTCGAGAGTCCAATCCTGGGCACAATGCTTTCTCTCCTTTGCGGGCAAACTTTAACTAATCAGGTCAGTCCTTCACTTGATGCAAGTGTACTAGGCTAACATCTTCATGTTACCTAGAGCTGTGTTAGATCGTATTGAGCAAGTTCTTCGGCAATTTCTTTGGAAAGGCTTGGCCTTGGGGCAGGGGGAGCGAAAGTAGCTTGGGTAGATGTTTGTCTCCCGAAACAAGAAGGTGGACTTGGCATCCGCAATCTCTGAGATTGTAATATAACAGGAATGTTGAAACATATCTGGATCTTATTTACAGATAAGGAATCCTTTTGGTGCAAATGGATACGCTCAACCTTTCTAGAACTTCTGGATAGTTAAAAAGCACACCTATTGTTCCTGGGTATGGAGGAAATTATTGGATCTTAGAAGTGACTTCCAACAATATTTTAAATGGCAGGTGGGGGATGGCCGGTCCATCTCTCTTTGATCCCTGGCATCCTTGTGGTCCTCTAAATTTGTTCATCACGGACTCCTTTATTTACTGATCAGGGCTCCCCAGGCATGCGAAACTAGCGGACTTATCCTCCGCCTCAGGCTGAGAGACCAAAGAGTTTCGCCAATTGTGGACACACCCCTTACCTATCCTCAATCAGGCTCCTGACTGGCTAATATGGCTCCAGCACTCATCGGGTACTTTCTCGATCTCTTCGGCTTGGGAAACCATTCGCCGGAAGAGCAATGTGGTGCCTTGGTTCTCTTTTGTTTGGCATAAAACACTTATCCCCCGGTATCAATTCCATTTATGGCTCATCTCTAGGAGCAAGTTACCTACTCAGGCTTTGCTGCTGTCCTATGGTCAAATTGCCAATGTCTCTTGTGGGCTTTGCAACTCCACTCCGGATTCTAGAGACCACTTATTTTTTTAGTGCCATATCTCTTCTGGCATGGCAACTTTTTGGGCTTTCTGCTGCAACCTCCCGTGGACGAATAGATCGTGGGTGGAGAATTTTAGTTGGGCCATTAAATTCCTCTCGGGTGATGATTTCTACTATACTATTGCTCGGTTCGCTTTTGCTACTTTTTGTCATGTAATTTGGAAGGCTAGGAATAATATACTGTTCCGTGGGCAGACTTTGGTCGTGCCAGCTTTAAAGTATCACCTTACTAAAGTTGTTAAGGACAAGGCTCTCACTTTCAAGCATGTGGCAGACACTCTGAGGAATAGAAGATTACAAAGAAGTTGGGGACTGGATCCCTCTCTTTTTTCTTCGTAGGTGTCAGTTTTTGTTTGTTCTTGCTAGAGGATAGCTGTTCCTTTAGTCCTCCCTCTTTGTTTTACTCTTGGCGCCCTTCCACTCACGGTGACCTGTTGCCATTGTAAGTATAAGTTTTTGGTGCCGAGTCTTTACTTTTTGTAAAGTTCTATTGGTAAAAGTTAATATACATTTTATCTTACCCAAAAAAAAAAAAAAAAAAAAAGATAGCTCCATGTATGAAGAGAGGCCTTCTATATAATTTTGGGAAACAGCAAGCAACTGACTAAAAGGTAAAAAATTGATTCCGCGTCCTTGGATTCCACGAACAGTTCCGTGCTTGGAATGGACACGACATGTTTCAGAAGCCATGTGATTCCCAGGGTTTTTCCCCACCACGGAGTACATGCCTTTCCCCGACGGTACGGTGAAGAAGACAGACATTGTCAACAAGCACTCGTCCGCATTCACTGCCAACAAAGATCCCACGACACAAAAGACCCACCAAACCTCATCAAACACACACAAAAGATCCCCCAAATTATCCCGAAACCAATCGTAAATTCACAAATGCACGTAGCACTGAGTGAAATTGATGGTTGATATACGTTAGTGTGGTCGGATCGCATAAATGCATCCGAAAGCCGTTCACTTTGATGTCATAACATTACAATCGATCCCCTAAATGTCATAATATTTGAAGAAAAACAGGTACTAAAATGGTGCAAAAGAAAACTCTAATCACTTCACGTTTTTCTATTGTGTATATGTAGTAATATATGAAATGTTTCTTTGATTGAAAAAAAAAATGATTAAAATCTAAATTTTGGCAGGCGAGTGTAAAAGTCTAGTAAATTCAAACAAACAAGCAATTACACGTATTTGTAAGTGGGGATTAGGAGGCTAGAAAAATGGCACTAAAAGCATAATCGCGTTTGGATGAAGGGAAACAAACGGAGGTTAAAGATTAAAAGAATTAGGAGAGATTAGGAAGAATTGGTTTGGTCATATATATATGTATATATATTCTCTAAATCTATTCAAATCTCTCTAAATATGGAGCAATTCGAAAGGATTTGGAGGGATTCGAAAGGATTCGGGGAGATTTGTCTATTAATAAACACAATTATTCTTCTATCTCACTTAAACCCTTATTTTACATCTATTTATAAATAAGTAAAAGAATCATTTGTGCCACAACACATTCTTTTCCTCTATTTTTTTCTCACGAGCATCCAAATAACTCAATAACTCAATCTGTTGAAATCCTTTCTCCGCTTTTCTCTCTTAATTATATTATTTTTCGTTACTAACCACTACATCCACGCTGAGGGTCAGTCTTTTGAGCGATGATTGAGTATCAATGTTCACGTGGTACTTCCTTACTAAAGCTATAAACAAGTTACGATAAATATATATGATGCTAAACAATCCCACAACATTTATTTATGGGGTTTATATGATTTTTAAATTCTTATAATATCCCTTTAACTGAAAGAATTGATTAAAAAAAATCCTAACCTTATTATATGGTGGTTATTTTAGTCCTCAACCTGTCAATTATGCCAATTTAGTCCTTAACCTTTCGACAATTTATCAATTTAATTATAAACCTTTTAATTTTGTTAATTCAGCCCTAAACATTTTATAAATTTGTGAATATAATCTTAAACCATTTAATGAATTACCAATCTAGTCCTTCTAGCTAATCTTAGTCGGAAATAGCTGACGTGAAAATCCATTTATTGTCAACCATTGTATGTGATGCCGTTGGCACTAGCATGGAAAATTTTTTAATTTTAAAAAAAATTATAAAATTTTTAGTAATTTTTCTTTTTTCATTTTTATTTTCTCTTTTTCTTTTTTCCCTTCACAATGGCAAGCGAGGTTGCAAACCATTGGCCGAGGGTTGGCAACCCTTGCCGGCCCAAGGGTGAGGATTGCAAAGCCCTTGCCGATCACAAGCAATGATTGTGGTCCCCGTCGGATCTAGCAAGGGCTCGTGAGCCTTGCTATGGTTGGCAAGCGTGCCAAGACACTCACCCAAGTCTTGCCAACCATAGCAAGTGTGAGCAAGGGCCACAAAGCCCTTGCTTAAATCCCATGAGGGTAGCATCCCTCGCTCACAATTGGTGAGGACTTCCTGATCCTTGCCCAGGGGTCGGCAAGGCTTGGTAACCCTCGACCAGTTGCCTTGTTGACCTTGCGAAGGAAAAAAAGAAATTTAATAAATTAATAAAAATTGATTTTTTTTTTTAAATTGTGAAAATTTGTCAACGTCGGTCCACGTCACATTGGACAATAGACGTTGAATGGACCGCCACATCAGTGATTTTTAATTTAAAATTATCAGAAAAATTACATTATTAATTTGTTCTTGTCGTGATTTGCTCTATGGTCTTCAAGTGTGATGCTCAACTCTTGCCACCAGATGAAGGTACGCGAGAATAACTCAGCCCTTTCCTTTAATGGTACTTAGTCAAAATTTAGGTGTCAAAAAAAGGCTGTTCAAGTTTTTCTTTTTGACCCTTTGTTTTTGGGATATTTGCTTTGTGAGTTCTAATCGTGAATCACTTTCTTGCTCCTCTGTTGAGGGATGACAAGTTAGTCATTATCTGTTTCGTCCTCACCTCTCATATCTCAGGGTGAGCAAATGACTCCTTGAGGCTTTAACTTGTTTGATTTTTATTTTATTTTTTTGACATTAACCTATGATCGTTTTTGGCTTTGACTCAAGAATACAGAACCATTGCTAGAGTGAAGTACTGTACTGATGCGGTAGTAATCAATCTGAAAAGAGTAGCGGCTGAAATGACTACACTATGACGTTACTTCCTTAAAGATGATCCGATATTTTACCTTTTAGTTACTATTGGCACGCTGAGTCTTGAACTTGACAAGGACCACCAAGTCAACCATGCAACAAAGGGACCATCTTTGGCCAATGGTAATGTTCTTCGACGAGAAACGTGCATGCATGCATTGACTATGGAAGTCTCTGGAGACAATTATTGGTTCCTGCCGACACTGAGAACCCGACCTCCATGATTTGACAATTTGCTTTTGCGTTCACACTCCATAAGGTGAAATTTATGCTATTGAACTTCTTTGAATTTTCCATGTCCCTCTTTTTTTCTTGTGATAGGAAACTTTCCACAAGCACGTTTCATCGTGTTCACAAGAAATGTTGATCTTCACATCTACACGATGATTTCATTAATGTCTTCACACATTGCACTGTGAATCGATGGGTACATGCATTAATGTAGCTGAGAGTTGATTTAGACGCCAATGAGAGTAAGTGCAGGTTGGGTCGAAGATATTCATTCAACTGGCAAATGTGTCAAATGCAGGAAAATTACCATATTGGGATGGCAAAAGATTTTCAGCATATAAATAACATGAGTTGAAGCGTCTAATGTGATCCATCTTAAATTTTGAGATGACTGGTACGTATTTAAATTCTCTATTCCTTTATTATATTCCAGTTCGATTTACATGTTCCTAATCTTAATATTTTCTAATTTATTTTGATCTTAAATGCACATGTCATCATCCCATGACAAGGATTAAAAGACAATACGAATAGATGAGGTCCACCACTTATTTTGAGGGAGAATTACCAAAAAGTCTTGAACTCTTTTTTTTTAGCCAATTTAATTTTAAACATTTTGCATTTGTGCTAATTTAGTCTATTTGACTAGTTTTAACTAGCCAGCGTTGGCGGTTTGGCCAATACTGACATGAACAATTTTTTAAATAATATTTTATTTTTTTCTTATTCCATTTCTTTTCTTTTCTTTTTCCCTTTTTTTTTTTTCCCTTTATTTCCCACCTTCTTTCTTCATTTGGCTGGTCGCCGCTAGCCAATTGTGAGGCTGGCTCTCGCCGGCCAGTGGCGAGGGAATTGAGGTCGGAGTTGGGTCGGTGTCGCGTGTGCAGGTGTAAGCAGAAGTTAACGACGGGGGAGCCTCTGGGTTCAGTTTCCGGAGATATTGATTGCATTGTTCATGTCGTGATTTGCTCTCCAATCTTCAAGTGTGATGCTCAACTCTTGCCACCAGATGAAGGTACGCAAGAATAACTCAACCCTTTCCTTTAATGATACTTAGTCAAAATTTAGGTGTCAACAAATGGCTGTTCAAGTTTTTCTTTTAGACCCTCTGTTTTTTGGGATATTTGCTTTGTGAGTTCTGATCGTGAATCACTTTCTTGCTCCTCTGTTGAGGGATGACAAATTAGTCATTATCCGTTTCGTCCCCACCTCTCATATCTCAGGGTGAGCAAATGACCCCTTGAGGCTTTGACTTGTTTGATTTTATTTTATTTTTTTGACATTAACCTATGATCGTTTTTGGCTTTGACTCAAGAATACAGAACCATTCTAGAGTGAAATACTGTGCTGATGAAGTAGTAATCCATCTGAAAAGAATAGTGACTGAAACGACTACACTATGACATTACTTCCTTAAAGATAATACGATGTTTCACCTTTTAGTTACTGTTGGCACGCTGAGTCTCGAACTCGACAAGGACCACCAAGTCAACCATGCAACGAGGGGACCATCTTTGGCCGATGGTAATGTTCTACGATAAGAAACATGCATGCATGCATTGACTACGGAAGTCTCTGGAGACAATTCTTGTTCCTGCCGACACTGAGAACCCGACCTCTATGATTTGGCAATTTGCTTTTGCGGTCACACTCCATAAGGCGAAATTTATGCTATTGAACTTCTTTGAATTTTCCATGTCCCTCGTTTTTTCTAGTGATGGAAAACTTTCCACAAGCACGTTTCATCGTGTTCACAAGAAATGTCGATCTTCATATCTGCACGATGATTTCATTAATGTCTTCACACATTACACTGTGAATTGATCGGTACATGCATTAGAGAGTTGATTCAGACACCAATGAGAGTAAGTGCGGGTTGGGTCAAAGATATTCATTCAAATGGCAAATGTGTCAAATGCAGGAAAATTACCATATTGGGATGGCAGAATATTATTTAAAAAAAATTAAAAATTTCGAATATCCAAAAATTGTAGGGTTTGATTAAAAATTGCTATGTATTGCCATTTTAGTGTAATTAGGCTTTTATTTGCTTGTATGCTGATTATATCGCACGTTTAATTTGCATATCTAATTATGTTTAATTGCACGTGTTTAATTTTATTACAATTAGGATCTGGGTAGCTATGACTATTATGTTAATGATTGTGCACTCACATGATCACCTCACGTGTTAGTGGATATGTATAAAATCAACCCAAACTCCCTGACAAAATATATATATATATATATATATATATATATATATATTTTAAATTGAACAAGATTAGGTACCGAAAGGGCACTAATTGGTCAATTAGTGTAATCAAGTCCCCGACCCTAGATTCTCTGGTTGCGTAGGAAGTGAGGCATACTCTCATGTCCTGCTTGGTTTCTAGCCGATCCCAATAGACTAGTGGTAACCCCTTTTGTGTAAAATTCCTAAAAAATATCTCAATGTCACGCGAGGTATGGGCTTGGAAGAGCCCGTGCTTAATCAAGGGCCATAAGCTCATCCTTTAGACAATACCCCTAAACCTACTCCCTTCCCCCCGAGGGTAGGTCGCGACAGCTTGGCGACTCCACTGGGGACTTGGTTTTAGACCTTAGAGGACTTAGGCTGAAATTGATCTTGTTCAAAAATATTATTGTTTGGTAGATGATCCGAAGTACATCCCTAACAGGTCGGTTGTTTAATGTTCATGCTGAATGGGAGGTGTAAGGGGAAGTGTTTGCTCACATTTGTCTTGCAGGGAAGTGTAGGAATGTACAATTTATTTTTATGTACGGAGTGCTGATTGCTTATCAATTGTCATGCGTGCTTCCCCTGCATTACACTATACTGTAGCACACATTACTTGCCACCGGACCTAGGCCACATATGATCACTTAGGATGGTATTGAGGTGGATACCACTCTGACTACAACCGTGTAGTATGAGTTGCCCATCTCTACCCCGAAATTTATTTATTCATGTCGAAGGTACCCACCCCGATCTGCAACCATGCGACACGGGTCAGTTCTTTGACAAAGCCGGAGTCATGAGTAACACAACCTAATCGCAATCTTGTTGGTTCAGTCTGATGATCCTATGATTTTATTTTGAGCCATCTAGAGTAGAAATCGAACCACCGCCCATGCGCATGTTTATGTCATTGGCATTGCTACTCAATGAATAGGGTAAGTTTTTGAAATCCTTTTCTGCGCAATTTATTTATTCGCTTTCTTTTTGGTCGGTCCATGACAAATTAGGTTTGTCATAACTTTGGTTGGCATACGATGGGGTAACCCAAGCTTCACATCATTTTCGTCCCAAAAGCCGAGCTCCGCACGTGGTGGGATAGACTAGATCTGACTGGCCGTGACTGGGTGTGATCTTACGTCAGACAATCACTCCCCTTTTTGGAGATAAAGACTCATTATGGTGTCGTGCGAGCGTTAGCACATATTTGATGCCCCGCAACTTGCACGTTCATATTTGGTGATCACGAACTCACTCCAATCTTGGAGGAATACAGTATTGCTATTGGAAAGCCCTTAGTGTCGGAGTTAGTTAGCCCACCTGTAGGAACTGAGCATGCATCAACCTTATCTGAGTTCCTTAAAGTTAAGGGAGAGGACGTGAGAAAAGTTTTGAAAGCCAATCGCAAAACCTGCCCATTCTCATTTCTAAATGAATTTTTTCAAAATCCCCAATCTTTCCAAAAGAATAGGATCTTCCTACTAGCTTTCTTCAGGTTTGTGATATTCCCACACTGTAGGAATGTTATTAGCCCTTCTGTAGCATAGGTAGTTCATGAAGTATGTATGGGAAAGGGCTTTGTTAATGCTATCTTGACTGAAACATTTATTTCCCTTACTCGTTTTAAAGAAAATAAAGATAAAGCTTTCCATGCTCCTCTCGCACTCTTACAAATCTGGTTCTTCTCTCACATTAAGGGGAAGGGGTTCGGTGGCTTGATGACTGTAAGCGACATTTCTGACTCTAGCCACCCCATCTTGAAGTTTAGAGATAAGAAAACGTTTGCCCCTAATTATCATTATTCTAAGTGGTTAGTTTTCATGACCAACCTTGGACCTAAGGATTTCCAATGGCATGCCAAATGTCTTCGAGTTCAAGAAGTGCGGTTTATGTGTGGGCTTACTAGACCTATTCCTTTGTTGGGAATTACTGGAGTCATCGAATATTACCCGACCTGAGTCACCCGTCAATTTCAAGAGGTTCAACAGCTTCCGCCGACGATTCAGGAAGACTCCCTTAGGATAGACTTCCCTGACGGATGCCAAGACCATGAAGACTCCGTTGCGTTGGTCAAGTCGATGTGGGATATGTGCCACCCCCGGAAGCTGATATAGCCTGAGGAAGAGTTGGAGGGGCAAGAGAAGACTTACTATGCCTCGAAGGACTACATCCTTAGGCATAAGATCCCGGAGAGCCTATACTCGAAGATTCCTGAAGTGCCATTGAAGATCACCCACCGAGCTAAGATCAAGCGCGTCAAAAGGGAGCTTGAGGAGGTCGAAGAGCGTGCTTTGAAGTTAACCCGAGTTAGTGGAGTTGCCACGAGTGAAAATTGTCCTCATTAGTTAGATTGAGTCAAATGCGATTTGTAGTAGGACCATACTCACATGCGTTACAATGTTAAAAGAATTTGTCTCGAGTCTCAATGTTGGGAGTTAAGAGAGTGTCTTTCCGTCTTCAAAGTAGCTTCGTTGTTCAGGGGTTTTCTCTCATTTTTTTATTGCATTATGTGGCAACCTGGTTTTCAATGAAACGAACAAATTTGGGTGATTAGATCTTTGACTGCTTGTTTATCTACCCTTGCATCATGTACTAGCCAATTGATTGTCTTCTGCCGATCGTCGACACGACCAAGTGAAGATCTTCGATTCGCATGCGCGTGAAAGTCAGGATGGAGAACGAGAATACCAAGATGCGCATGGCCAAGATGGAGGACTAGCTGGCCAACTCACCGCAATGATGTTTGAAATAAGCCAGAAACTTAAGGAGCCCCTCGCTATAGCTGTCACTGGAACATCTACTCTTACGTCATCAGGACACGCTCCCCCGTCGACGGGAGGCACGCACATTGTTGATCTCCCTGAGAAAGAAATTGCCGGAGAGGCTCCTTCTGTCACGTCAATCATTGTCAATTTGGACCCTCCTCCGAAGGAAGACCCAACACCCCGCCTAAGTGAAGAGAGTGAAAAACCCTTGGCAAAGATGGAGGAGCGACTGTGTGCCTTGCAAAGTTACATGCTGAAAGGAGTTGATAGGTTTTCTTCATATACCAAGACAAACTTCCTTGAGATTTTCCAAGAGTCTGGGTTCACAAGAAAGTATGATGGAACGGGATGCCTCACGACCCACCTTAGGTATTACCTGAGGAAAATGGCTCTCTACGCTGACAACGTGTCTTTCCTCATACACACATTCCAAGATAGCTTGGAAGGCATTGCCCTGACGTGGTTCATCGCACTAGGCATTGAAAAATTCACCAGTTGGGAAGATTTAGCTAATAAGTTCTTGCAGCAATACCGGTTTAATACTGAGCTCGCCCCCACGAGAAAAGAGTTGACCCGCATTGAGAAGAAGAGGAATGAGTCATTTAAGGCTTTTGCGCAAAGGTGGAGGACTATGGCCTCACAAGTGAAGCCGGCCTTGAATGAGAGGGAGATAAAGCAGCTATTTCTCAAGACATTGCCCCCTGAATACTTCCAAGGGTTAGTGTTCTCGGGTTGCCAGATGTTTTCACAACTAATTGAGGTAGGTGAAGGAGTCGAATAGGCAATTGTTGAGGGAAAAATATCTAATGGGGGCACGAAGAAATTCACAGCGAGAAAAGATAAGGAAGCCACAGTTGAAGTAGCGCTTGTGCAAGAGCCATTTCTCCCTCAGTCGGTCGCAACACCTGTGCACAAGCCTATAGTGGTTCAAGGTAGCTCGTCTCGAGCAAATGATAATGGCAAGAGGCCCATTCGAAAGGGATTTTCCCCACTACCACGCCCGCGCCCGCTGTCAAAGATATTGCCCATGCTTCTCGAAAAGAGGATGGTCACGAAGGAGGTACCTAGAGACAATCCCCCGAGGTTCGTCAGGTTCGATATGACCAAGACGTGCGAATACCGCATGAGAGAAAGGGGGCATAATGTAGATGATTGTAACGTGCTGAGATATAAAATTCAACAGCTTCTAGACAAGAACATCTTGACTTTTAGGGAGGCTCAGCTTAACGTGCAACATAACTCTCTACCAAATCATGCATGGGGAGTGAACTTAATTTTCGAGGAGACGTGGGCAAGTCAACAGCCTCTAGTGGTGGATGCTTCCAAGTTGTATGAGTCCTTAGTGCTGGCGGGATACTATGGAGATTAGGAGAATGTGACCTTAGAAGAGAAATTGAACCGCATTCACAGGATGATAGCCATGGGTGTAATTCGACGCGGAGAAGAGGGAGAGAGCTTGTAGGATCCGAGGAGGAGGCGACGTTGCCCGATGCCATCCAAGTCGCCACCTTCAGAGCCCAAAGTCGTTTGAGCCGCCGCCATCCGACCCCCCTGCACTCGACACCGCTGCTGCCGATGCCAGCAGCCGCAGCACCCACCGCCGCTGCTCCCGACACCGAGCCAACTAAGACTAGAGGGAGCGAAGACGAACTCAAAGCCTCTTAGGTCCGAAGATTTGAGGCAGGGGGTCAGCCAAAGGCCCATATCTGATTGTGCTTGATCAGATCTGGGAGTAGATCGAGCCTCGCCACAACACCAAGCCGACTGTTGCCGCCGTTCAATCATTGTCAACATTGCCAGGCCAAACCTTTCCAGAATCGTCGCTACTCATCGAGCCGCCACCCTTCGACCTTGACTATGGCAACGCCTAGGCCCGACGCCGTCGTTGCCCATCCTCCCAATGCTATGCCGAGTTGCTCGTCGCCACGTCCACTGGCCTTCGACACGAGTCCCGCCGTGTTGCTCGCTAGCCCGTCAATGTCGCCTCTGTCTTGACTCCATCCCCGACGCAATCGCCCTTGTTGCTACTTGACTCTGTCGGTGTCGCCTATCTTTGCAATCGCCATGCAGACCCCGATGACATCGTCGCCCTTCGCTGTCCGTGGCCGTTGCCCGCTGCGTTGTCGTTACTGCCCACCATGTCGCCGCCTCCAAGTCGCCGTTGCCGCCCACCACATCACCGCCGCCGAGTCGCCGACGTCCCCTGCCGTCCCCCAAGCCCTGGAGAAGAAGGCGTGAACCGGATCAAAAGAGTCGGGCTGGGTGCAAGTTCTCGGGTAGGGTTTTTGGATAATTCGGGCCATCTAACTTTTGGGCTTGTGGGCTTGGGCTGGTGTAGTGTGGGCTTGTGGGCCTGGTTTGTTTTAAAAAGAGAGGAGGGGGAACTCTTGGGCTAGGCCCAAGCTTCAGGCCCATTTTGGCCTACTGGACCTGACCCGTGCCAACCGGGCTGAACCTGGGTCCGGTCAAACCAGACTCGACCCGATTCGGCCCCAAAAATAGAAAAAAATATTATTTTATTATTATTTAAAAAAATTAAAAAATTAAAAAATTAAAAAAAATTTCGAAAATCCAAAAATGATGGGGTTTGGTTAGGGATTGCCATATCTTGCCTTCATAGTGTAATTAAACATTTATTTGCTCGTATTTTGATTATATCGTATGTTTAATTTGCATGTCTAGTTATGTTTAATTGCACGTGCTTAATTTTACTGTAATTAAAATCTTGGTAGCTATGATTGTTACTTAATGATTGTGCACCTGCATGATCACCTCACATGTTAGTGGATAGGTATAAAATCAATCCAAGATGCTTGACAAAAATCATTTTTTTTAAATGAACAAGATTAAGTACCGAAAGAGCACTAATTGGTTAATTAGTGTAATCAAGTCCTCGACCCTAAATTCTCTAGTTGCGTAGGAAGTGAAGTATACTCCCATACCTCACGTGGTTTCTAGCTGACCCCAATAGACTAGTGGCGACTCTTTTTTGCAAAATTCCTAAAAATATCCCAATGTCACGTGGGGTATGGGCTTGGGAGAGCTCATGCCTAATCATGGACCTTAGGTCCATCATTTAGGCAATATTCCTAAACCTGTTTTCTCCCCCCAAGGGTAGGTCGTGACAATGCCAGAAGGTCAGTGGGAGCAAAATTTGTTTCCTTGTGCTATATGTGGATGATATTCTACTTGCGACCAATGATGGGGGGCTGCTACATGAGGTGAAATAATTTATCTCTAAGAATTTTGACATGAAGGATATGGGTGAAGCATCTTATGTCACTAGCATTAAGATCCATAAAGATAGACTTCGAGAAATTTTAGTATTATCTCAAGAAATTTATATCAATAAGGTCCTAGAGAGACTTTGGATGAAATATTGTTCACCAAGTATAGCACCCCTTATGAAGGGTGGCATGTTTAATTTGAACTAGTGCCCAAAGAATGATCTAGAAATGGAACAAATGAATAACATTCCAAATGTTTCTGTTGTCGGAAGCTTGATGTATGCTCAGGTTTGTACTCGACCTAACATTGCCTTTGCTATGGGAATGTTGAAGATATCAAAATAATTCAAGTATGGACAACTAGAGAGCTATAAATAAAGTGATGAAATACATTCAAGGTACCAAAAGCTACATTCTTCTGTATAGACGGATTGACAACTTGGAAGTAATCGTTTATTCTGACGCGGACTTTGCGAGTTGCGTTGATTCTTAAAAATCAACATCTGGATATAATTTTTATGTTAGTTGGTAGAGTCGTATCATGGAGGAGTGCAAAGTAGACTTTGACTGCTATGTTCATTATAGAGGCTGAGTTTGTTTCTTATATTGAGGCTACCTCACATAGTGTATGGTTGAAGAGTTTCATTTTTAGGCTTAGAATTGTTTATTCTATTTCTAAGCCATTAAGAATATATTGTGACAATTAAGCTACAGTTTTTATGGCTAAAAATGCCAAAAGTGGCGGTCAAAGTAAGCATATCAATATCAAGTTTTTAGTCTTAAGGGAATGTATTAAGGAGAATAAAATGATCATATAACATATTAGTACTAAATTGATGATGGTCGATCCTTTAACTAAAGGCATGCCACTAATGAAATATAAGGATCATGTAACTAATATGAGAATAAGTCCCATTATGTGATTTGTCGTCATATGGATGATTTTTGTTGTATGAGACTCTTATTCTATTGTGATGTTGATTCTCAATTTTTGATGTACACATTTTGTTGTTTATGAGAATAACATTTATCCTTGGTTCTTGAATAAATATAGGGTTTATTCATTAAGATGTGTTGTCATACGTGGAAGATATTACTCATTCTTAGATAACATGTCGCCATGATTCACGTGTTTTGTTTCTTTTCTTTAAGCATAAAGTTTTAGTGGATTTGCTCGGATAATCCATATGATGAAAATATTGGAATCAAGTGGGAGAACTTTACACACACACACACACACACACACACACACACACACACATATGATCCCACATTTTCGGACTCACATTCTCTCTTTAAAGTAGCGATTATTCCACATGCAGTTTATCCACACTTCATATCTTTTCGTGACAACTGCCCATTTGATAATCACTTTGATGGGAGACGGTATATAAAATGAATGATTGTTCATTTCTAAAGGGTAATCACAAGATCTAATACAAATCCTCTAATTTAAAATACACCATCAGTATGCGAGGATTGGGTTAGTAGAGTATACCCATAATTTCACCGAATTTCCGTGAATTTCCTATGAACATTTGCTAGAGGTTTATTTACTTTTGATCCTATTTTTTCCGTATATAATTTTTACTCTAACAGAGAAACCATATTGCTAAAGTGATGATTAAGATTGATCATATTATTTGTGTTTGTCTTGCCATAGATAATTTGCAATTTCAATATTATGCCTAAGTCCGCATGTCCCCCCTCCCCAAAAAAAAGTAATGTCAAAAGTTATAAGCAAATATAGGCATAAATTTTTCAAAAGAGAAAAAAATGGTCACACACCCACAAGGGACAAATGAGGTCAGATTTTTATGCATGTCGTGAATAATCATCCATGCTCTGTCAAAATTGCATAGTCGATACTCTTCAATATCTTCTCATTTTTTTTTTTTTTTTTCTAAGAAAAGGCCAAACTTGAGAGGCCGGCCAACGGTCCTTTGGCCCCTCTTTCACGTTGGCGTGCAAGAGTCGTTCCCATTTCCCGTATATTTATTCCACAGTCTAAAATACTTTCCAAAGTCATTTCAAGTTAGCTTCCCCGGCATTCTATATATACCTCCTACACTAGAGAAACGATAAACGGAAAAAAAATCTGAAGCTCTCGATCATGGACGCAAGAGCATCTTTTTTCCTCCTCCTGCCTTTCCTAGTCCTCCTCGCAAGTAAGCACATTGTCATCATAATCTATCTATTTTCAACTATTACAAATTTCTACATTAACATTACCTTCTTCCGAAACTAGAAAATAAGATCCTAAGTTTAATTTTTTGTTTTTTGGGATTCGGAAGTTAAAGTCCTGTGTTCAAATTTCCATCTTTGTTATGGAGATTCCCGCGCTGATAAACCCCCAGGAGGAAAAATAATTAATCCGCGTACATCAATTTTATGGCTTGCATGCATGCTTGCAGGAGGAGCCGGCGCAGCCACACTCACCTTCACCAACAACTGCCCCTATACGGTCTGGCCCGGGACGCTCACCGGTGGGGGCCACGGGCAGCTATCCTCAACCGGATTCGAGCTCACCACAAATGCATCCTTCTCGATCAATGATGTCCCGGACACATGGTCCAGTGGCCGGGTGTGGGGCCGAACGGGTTGTGCCTATGATGCCACCGGCAAATTCATCTGCACCACCGCCGACTGTGGGTCTGGCCAGGTGAGCTGCAACGCAGGGGCGATCCCGCCGGCCTCCTTGGCGGAGTTCACTCTCAAGGCACCGGGCTCTGGCGAGAACAGCATCTACGACGTCAGCCTCGTGGACGGCTTCAACCTGCCCCTCTCTATAACCCCGCAGGGCAGCGGCAGTGGGTGCACCACGACCAGCTGCGCAGCCAACGTCAACTCCGTGTGCCCGTCAGAGCTGGCGGTGAAGGGGTCGGACGGGAGCATCGTGGCGTGCAAGAGCGCGTGCCTGGCCTTAAACCAGCCGCAGTACTGCTGCACTGGGGCGTACGGGAAGCCAGAGACGTGCCCGCCGACGAGGTACTCGAAGATTTTCAAGGACCAGTGCCCTCAAGCTTACAGCTACGCTTACGACGACAAGAGCAGTACTTTTAATTGCACGGGTGGGGCTAGTTACCTCATCACATTCTGTCCGTGACATATTCCCTCTTCTTACGAACTTGAATGGACCATTTTCCCATACAAGGTGAAAATATGAGGTCCACAGGTTGTCTCGGTTGGCCTAAAAACTATTTGTATCCTTGTCTCTAGATTGAGCGATCATGCAAGTAGTTTCATTTTCCACAAGGAAAATTAAATGTAATCTGCCGAGAGAATAATGGATTATACAAAATATGCAATGTATTCAATAGTATATTTAAATATTAAATCACGTTTTCGTCTAAGAGCACAAACTTTTATAGCAATTGGCAATAATTTCACAAAATCTCATATAATATCAAAACTAGAACTCTTGAGTTCAAAATTTTTTAGGCCTCATTTGTTTTCCCAATTAAATATGTCCACTGCTTAGTTCTAGGTAAATAAATATCAGACTAAATGTGAGAGAGAGTGATAGAATATTTAAATATTAAACCACGATCATATCTAAAATTTTAAGCTCTTTTGACAGTTGGCATTAATTTTACCTCTGTAATCCTATATTAAATGATTTACACGTACCTAAACCATAATCTTTCACTTAACTTTCATGCTTGCTTGTCTATTCGAATTGATTAGTAAGTGATTGATACAAGGACAAAGCATAAATCAAAAGCGAATCCAATTGTGTCTTTGGAATTACCATCATTCTTTAACTCAACTTTCATGCTTACTTCTCAATTCGAATTGATTCTGGTAAGTCCGTAAAGGAAAGAGATTCGAAAAATCACACTCAAAGTCAATTGGATTTGAGGAATTTTCTTTTTCCTTTTTTCCCTTTGCTCCTAAGAGAATCTTCTCCCCTAAGAGAAAACTTTAGTTCTCATTCCTAATATTTACTTAAGTACCATAATAGCCGTTACCATAGAAATTTTCTGTATTTATCAAGAATGCCATATACATTTCAAGAACCCAACAAAAAGATTTAGTTGCCCGTTAATGATTCGGCTGGAACCAGGAAAAAGGCATACCCTATATAATTCAACTCAAGCACTCTATATATATATATCCATCATCTAAGATACATTCACGATTAATTTCAACTTAGCTTCCCCGGCGTCCTTCATATATCTCCTCAAATTTGAGAGACCACAGCTAACAAAACAAATTCCAAGCTTTTGATCATGGATGCAAGATAATCTTATATTGTCTAGCAGCAAAATTCTATTTTGACTTTGATATGTTCTTTTAGTATCAATACAAGTAGTCACTACAACTTAAAACTTGAAGTCATTTATTTCCTAATTAGCAAAGCATGTATAGAACACCAAGATAAAAGAAGATCCAAGTATGAAGCATGAACACTAATGAAGGCGACATGATATTGACTTGACTGTGCTATGACCTACGTGCTCTAATAACGACCACGAAAATAAAAATACAACAACAAATAAAGGACAATATCACGCCATTTTCATTAGTTGTATAAGCTTTATACTTGGGTCGTTTTGATCTCGGTGTTTCGTACACACATTGTCGGCCTTGACCTTAGTAGCATAACTTCTTCTGGTTTTTAATCTAATCTGGTGTGAAGAGAAATCAGTTAAGGTGAGGAAGATGAGAAATGTGAGGATGAAATTCCAAAATCTAGTTTTTTTTTTTTTTTTCAATCACAACTTCTAACGCCTGAGAAAGTACTAATGAAATATGCAGTTTTAGTGTCAATGACCTACCTCCAATCAGATCAAAAAGGCAAATGCATTATGTACACGACTCGAGATATCGCCTAATACAAACAACCAAAAAAATCTAAATATCTTAGGTAAAAAAAACAGGCACCTTCTATTGGTCTAGCCGCTCGACTCCTAAATAGCTCAATGTTCCCATAGCTTCATATAAATGAATCAACAACCAACATGGGAAACCTTACTAATAAAGTGATGATTAAGATCAATCACACTATTTGTGTATGTCTCGCCATAGATATTTTACAATTCAACATATTGCTTAAGTCTCTCGGCATTTTTTTTCCTTCTTTTTACCTAAAGTAATGTTAAAGTTATAAGCAAATAGGCATCAGTTTTCAAAAAGGAAAAAAATGGTCACACGTCAAGAGACAAATTAGGTGGCATTATGATACATGTCGTGATTAATGGTTCATGCACAGTCATAATTGCGTAGTCGGCCCTCTCATAAAAGTCCAAATTTGAGAGGCCACCGAAAAGTCTTTTGCCCGTCTTTCACGCGGACGAACGGGAGTCATTCTCTATTCCGAGGAGTATTCCTAGCCCTTGAATCACAAAAACAAAAGATGCTAATCATCGTCTGAAAATATTTCAGATTTTATATATCATTACCTCGCTTTATATAAAAATAATGATACAATATACGTGATTACCATTAATTACGTATAAGCATAAATCCCATGGGAGTTATAGAAGTTCCAACAGAATGGTGAGCACAACAAAGTAGATTAAAAAGACTAGTGGTACTAGAGAGATAAATGCTACCGAGGTCTAGGCCAATGATGCAACCGCTGAATTCGTCACTTGAGCACTAATCTCCATTTCCACCCAACGACGAGCATGACATGAGTAGTTCAGGATAAACGCAAGAAGAATATGCTTGATTGATTCCGAGAGACTCCTCTTAAATCATTTCAAGGCCGAGCTCTCATTAGCACGTGGATTAGCGAAGCATGTATGAAATGCTGAGATAAGGAGACACCAAGAGAGAGCTCAAGTCCGACCCTATTAATATATTCAATTAAATTCATCTTCACTCAAAAACTTAAACCAATGAGTTATGGGTCAATTAGAATATACAAATTACTCTACATCACATCAATTTTTTGATGTGGGATTTTTCTAACACAACTCATTCACACGTGTATTCTAACAATTTCTCCCTCATCTATGAGCTCAATGTTAGGTCCATTCTCCCTTAATTCAGGGCATCAACTTTAGGCCCGCATGGCTACACCATAACATCCACCTATCCATAACCTTACAACCTGGCTCCGATACCATTTGTTGGGAGTGTGTAGCAAAAAGCTGATACCTTCACTCAGGGAGATTGCCAAGGGAGAACCCAAATCCGAGCCCGTTAATATCCATTTTCACTCAAAAGTTTAAGCCAATGAGTTATGGGCCAATCATTATATATTAACTATTATGCATCACATTAATTTTATGATGTTGGATTTATCTACTACAACTCACTTACACGTGCATCTTAATAAAGGACAAATTCAATTTTGATGTGAAATCTAACTCAAGATATCGCCTGATGCAAACAAGCAAAAAATTTAGATATTTTGGGGGTAAATAACAAGCATACTTGCTATAACCGCTTGACTTTTGAATAAATCACTATTTTCATAGGTTGTTATAACTGAACATACAATGAACATGAAAAATTGGGTGCTGACAAAGTGATAGAACAGATTATGTATGCATGTTTTGCCGTAGATGTTGCGCAATTTCAGCATATTGCTTAAGCCTCCATGCTTTTATTTATTTATTTAAGTAATGTTCAGAGTTACAAGGAAACAGGCCTTTTTTTTCCTTTCAAATGGGAAAAGATAGTCATCTATCGACAAGGTACAAATTTACATGCCGTGATTGACCGTTCATGTGCAATCGTAATTTCATAGTTGGTCCTCATAAGTAACATCTCATGCTTTTTTCCACAGAGGAACCAAACTTGAGAGACCAGTGCGAAAACTTTTGCCCATCTTGAAAATTGACAAGTAAGAAGTTCTAGTTGTATACATCGTAATTATCGATTAAAAGTATTTTTAAATTTTATATATCATCTCCATATTTATAATGACAAAATATCCGTGCTTAGGACAGATTACAAGCGAACATAAATCTCTCAGGAGCTATAGAAGCTCCGACAAACAGTGAATGTATCGTGATAAATACATCACGCTAAGAGATGGCCTTAGATTAGAATTAGCCAATAATGTTAGTCTTTTACATGGATTGTTTTGCCCAACATGCAAAGGAACGACATTTGCGGTTTGTCATTTATTTTTCTGTTCCAGATGTTATTAAAGACCTTTGTATTAGACTCCGCTGGGAGTACTTATACTTCACGCCATGAGACTTGACTTATTTTATTTAATGCAATTATGTTATTTACCCAAGAAAGGGGGAGAAATTTTTTTTATCTTCAGTGAATAGGTAGTCATCTTTCTTTTATTCCTTTCTAAACCTTCGTCGTCCATTATCACATCGAAAGTTATCATCAACATGAGAAAATTTCATTCATGTTCTTCACTCCCATTATATAATGACAATAACATTTTAGCACGCGATGGCAAGTTACTTGGAATAGCATCTATCGCAACCTTCCTCGAGAAAAGCCAATGAAGTATCAAGTAAGCACAAACGGTTACTATTGAAAAAGATGGTGCATAGCTTATTACGGGCTCTTCCAAGCCTGTACTTGCAACTTGGAATTCTCTATAATGCCACCATTCATGGTATTCTTTTTGGAATAAACACTATTAGTTGGATGAAACCAATTGTTTAGATTGAAGTAAGCTTTTAGATCAAATTAATGAAATTGATCATTGTATATGATTACGATCAAATCTGAATTACTATATGATTTATAACGCACCAAATCAAGAATGAAATCAACACTTGAAAGCAAAATAGTACTAAAGTAAAGTACGAGAAAATAAACCCTATAAGATGTTGGCTAAAAAATATAGATAGCCTTGTTAGTAAGCCCCGGAACATGAGCTACCGTAAGCTAAGATGTCACAATCGTAATGAGACTTAAATGAGACCTATTCACTAAAAGGATTCATGTTTTATCACCATCCTAAAACTCAGTAAACTAAAGACGCCCACCATCATCTGCGGACCTAACTATTTATGCAAAGGAAATTACACTAAATAACATTGAAATGACATGAAATGGATCCTTTGCCTATGCCTAAACCGAAGCCACCAACAACGTTCAACACATGTAACCCACAATTCACCCATTCAAATGGAATTCAATCCAACCAAAAGCCTTGGAAATGTATCGCATGCCAATGCATTGATGTGAATCATGAGATTCAACCTCGAATTATCTCCATCAATGCCCATCAGTTTCATGCCTAAACCGAGACCCTCAATAATTTCCAGCATTCGTTGCTTGAAATTGTCATGACAAATGACCTTTAAACACACTCGAAAGGCTATGAAAGTAATAATATGTTGAGTCCTGATCACAGGAAAATGAAAGGACAAACAAATTAAGCCAAATGCTCCGAAGCCACACTCAAATTGCAGCCTCCAGCGACATCCAGCCAATGAACTGTGAACGTGTGGTAACTTGATAATATTCTATCTCACATTGGCACTACGTTATGGACAATCGAGAGAAACACCGAAGTAAGCCGAAACCATTTCAATTCACGCCTAATTAATAACATCCAGCAACATTCATAATTGATTCAGTGGCATTCAAGACCAAAATTGGTGATTATTTGGTGATAAATTGACATGAAAATTGATGCCGCATCTTCCTGTAAGTGTAAATGAGTTCAAATGATCAAATCAACAACAAATTGATATGCATATATTATGATATCGATATATCGGGCTCAACAATTAAAATTTTGAAAAACGGAGGATCGAGAGTTTTGACTCTCGCGGTAAGGCAATTGACTTTTCGGCCGGAGCCGAGCCCAGTAGCATAATTTCACAGTACGCCAACCACCTGGGCCTGGTATAGAATCTAAGAAATATTCAGGCAAGTTCAGGCCCGAAGGCCCGGTTCGGCCCGGCCCACCAAGTCAACACCCTCCTCATCTCACTTGGACACCTCGCCTCGGAATTTCTCTCTCTTCTCTCTCATCTCCAGCTCCTCCCCCCGCCAGCCACCACATCCCTCACCTTCAACCTCCGGCCACTACATCACCGTCCAACCTATCTCCACTCTCCAGCTCGCTGGTTTCTATCTTCATCTTTTCCTCCTCCATTTTCTCTGCCAATTGTTGTCATAACTTGTAACCGGTCACGGTACATCAGCAATCATACTCCATCTTTGTTCTCAATCATTACTGTCACTGCCTTACATTCTCATTCACTCTCTCTTCAATGGTTTCAATTCTCGGTGTTGCCACTTCAGAGGCCTCCATAATCATACTCCGTTCATCTCTGTTCTCTGTCACTGCCACTGCCTTTAATTCTTTTTCCCTCTCTCTTCACTGGTTTCAATTCTCAGTGTCTCCGCTCTAGAGGCCTACCCCTTCCGATCCACTCATCAATCACGTCCAGTCACTGCCCTTACTCAAGGTAAACTCTCGCACTCTGTTTTCGTGAGGCAAAGACTGAAACCCTTCGCCTCCACGGGAGCGAAAACCGGTTGCTGGTGTATGCTTCAACTATTTACTTCATTGCTAAATTTGAGTTTGGTCTTGAGTGATTCATGTTATACACTCTTTGCTCATGTATTCCTGAACCTTTGCTCAAAATTTTAATATAGTCTTATAGTCTATTGGCGCTAGGAATCATTGACATGGTGTCTAGTCATTACTGAGCATCCGCTGTGGCACGTTGATATGGAAAAGTTTACTTGCACAAACTCAGTAATTTTTTGCGGCAATTGACTAGAATGATTATATTGAAATTTTGCATAAATGTCTAGGACTACATTCGCAAAATTGAAAAGTTTAGGACTGTATTGATATTTGTATAATAAGTTCAAGGTTGAATTGGTAATTTTCTCAATATGCACATGATAAATTCCAACTTCACTAAGGCTTTGGACCATAGTGAGCCCCATCGCTGCCCACACCGTGGTGCCATCTCCTTTCCCAACGTGAATGCTCATAAATCTCAATTCAGACCTTTATTCGATATACGGTCTACGCTGACTTATCTTTTGAGAAAAAGGCCTTCAGGTCTCCTATCTGAAATTTCCTTTCAATTTAATGAATCTGTCACACCATTGTCACCAGTCACATTTTTCAAATGTAGTGGGAATTGCTTTTCTACATAAATGGTACATCGGTGTCATCTTAGCAAAACCGAATACCGGAAGCATTTACTGCCACACATACAAGAGGCTATGAAGCGACCATAGTTGGAGCTTTATTCTGTCATCTTTATATTCACATTCCTTCGACATAACAACGTGATCTGCACGTCTTTGCCCGTCTGAACCCAAGCGCAAGGCGTCAACGGCCGACGCCATGCGCCCCCCACGTTCGAAAGCAGGCGTCGCGCTACGTGATTGAATGCCATGACCCTGTTTGCGGGTCCATAGCAACATGCGCATCGCACACCTCCACCCACTTGCGCGCGCGCATCACGTGTGCTCGCTGGCCTCTTCTTTTTGTGCCCATCGCGAGTTCCCAAGTGATAATGCTGGCAGAAACCCTAAGCAATCCAACTCTTGTTCAAATTGAATGCTGGTGCAAACCTGCTTGTTTCAGATCCTGTAGTTAAGACAGCATAAAGTACGTAATAACCATGAGAGTTCGCCGATTTTACCTATTATAACGTTGGTTTTCAATGCAGAACAAAAAATAAATACGTACGCAGAACAAAACCTTAGAAACCTGTGGCTAGTTCTATGTGTTGATGAAATGAAAGATAAAGTTAACAGCCAATAAGGCAGGTAACTTGTAAGATATTAGCTAACCATAGGATAGATATTCTATGAATAATTTATGCCATAATTAGGTGGAGTGGGGCAGTGGAAACATTGAAAGATCAAGATTTGATTAGGATTTTGATCGATAATCCAATCTTTTTCTAATTTTTTTTTTGTAGGAATTTAATGAGAAATGTCTTCGGCAGGTCTTCGATTTGTTTGTTCTACGTTTGAAGCCAAATGGTTTTATGGATCTATACATGATGGCACCGTGGGGGCTAAAATGCCATTATACACTAGGAGTGAAGAACAGGAATGGAATAATCCCCCATCAAAATTACCCTTTGGCGTGATAATGGCCAATAGACTTTAAAAAGGATAAAAGATTGATGAGTACCGATAACCGGAGATAAAGCTTTTCTTTTTTCTCTCTCTTCTTTTTTCAGCAAATAACATAATTACATTAAATGGAACAAGTAAAGTTACATTCTCTGAAATGTATGTGCTCCCAGCAGAGTCATTATCCAAACGGTCTTTCATAACATATGGAAGAGAGGAACAAAAAGCAAACTGCGTATGTTGTTCCTTTCCAAGCAAGGTCAAAGCATTCGTCCAACCATCTGCTTCTCTAAATACGTGATCAATTTTGTATTCCTACTGCTCTGTAAGTAGTTCCAGCATTCAGCGAAAAGAGGTTCCATCGGTAAATATGTTCGTGAGTTTTCATAACTGCTTGGATAACAGACATAACATCCATTTCAATGTAAGAATGGGTAACCTTATTGGCTACTTCAAGTCGAGGGACATCACGTAGCACCACATATTTGCCGCAATGAGTTCACCGTCTGTCGGAACTTCTATAGTTCTAGTTATGCCCATTCATAGTTCGTTGTAACGATGCATGTTTCATTATTATTATATAGAAAATGTGGTGATAATATATAAAATTTTAAAATATCTTGAATTGATAATTGGTGTTTTTCTTTTCTTTTGTGATTTGAGGATTAAGAATATTTCTAGAAATTGTAAAATGACTTCGGTTAGTCAATTTACAAGATGGGCAAAAGCCTTTTCACGGGTCTCTCAATTTTGGTCTTTTCGTAGAAAACATGAGAGATTCCATTATAAACTCACATGCCTTTGACATAACTAGTTGGTGTTTTCTGTTTTCTTTTTGGCCAGGAGGAATATAATGTTCACATTTGGTCTGGAGGTTGGAAAGCCAAACTTGTGCTCTTCACTTTTATCCCTGTCCAAGCGAAGCATCCCAATCCTACTAGTACTAGGTAGGAAAAGCTCGAAAGAGGATCTGAACCCAAGCGCGAGACGTCAACGGCCGACACTGTGAAAGCGCTTGCGGTCCCACCTTCGGAAGCAGGCGGCGCCGCTACGTGATCTGCGTGGCCCTGTGCTGCGATTGACAGTTAGATTTACCGAAAAATGCCAACAAGAAGCCAAACAGGTGCTGGCACAAACCCTCAGCAGTCCTACTCTTGTTCAAATTGAATGCCGGTTACAAACCTGCTTGTTTAAGATCTTGTTTAAGATCCTATAGGTAACATCGCATAAAGTAGGTAAAAAACAAGGCACTTCGCCGATTTCGCCTATAACATTGGTTTTCCACCCAGAACCAAAGATAATACACAGCACAGAAACTTAGAAACCTATAGCTAATTGAGGTTTACCATGATCCTTTGTCAACTCAATTTCAGTTTAGATGAGTTGTTTATGCCGTAATTAGGTTGAGTGGGACTGTGGAAATATTAAAAGATTTAAATTAATTAGGATTTTGATCGATAAATTCAGTCTTTCTCTAATTTTTAGGTTGTAGTTTTATGAGAAATGTCTTTCGATTTCTTTGCTCTGTGTTTGAAGCCAAACAGTGTTATGGAACTATATATGATGGCGCCGCCCGGGCTAAAATGTTAGTGTCATTATCCATTGGGAGTGAAGAACGGGAATGGAATATTATCAAATCAAAATTACCATTTGGTGTGATAATGACCAACAGATGTTTAAGAAGTAAAAAAAGAATGATGAGTACCTATAACTGGAGATAAAGCTTTTTTTCTGTCTCTTATCTTTCGGTGAATAACATAATTGCATTAAACGAAACAAGTCAAGTTACATTGTCTGAAATATACGGGAAAATTGTCTAAAAAGTCCTAAACTTATTGCACTTTTGTTAATTCAGTCATAAACATTTTAACTTTACCAATTTAGTCCTAAACATTTTTATTTCTTGCCAATTCAGTCCATCCGGTCAATTTTGGTCGGAAAATGCTGACATTAACAATTTTTAATAATATTTTAATATTTTTTTGAATTTTTTTGAATTTTTTCTGTTATTTCCTTTTTTCTTTTCTTTCTTATTTTTTTTGGCTTTTTCTTGGCCTTTTTCGGTGGCCATTAAGAATTGTCCACGTCAGCACCGACGGTCCTACGTGGCACCACCAACGTCCACGTCAGCATTTTCTGGCCAAAATTGGCTGGATGGACTAAATTGGCAAGAAGTGAAAAAGTTTAGGACTGAATTGCCAAAGTTAAAAGGTTTATGACTGAATTGGCAAAAGTGCAATAGGTTTAGAACTTTTTGGACAATTTTTCCGAAATATATGTGCTCCTAGTAGAGACATTATCCAAAAGGTCTTTCATAACATATGGAAGAGAGGAACAAATAACTAATGCAAATGTTGTTTTTTTCCAACCATGGCCAAAGCATTCGTGCAACCATCCGCTTCTTTGAATATGTGCTTGATTTTGTATTCTTACACCTCTGTGAGCAGTTCCAGCATTCAGCTAGAAAAGGTTGCATTAGTAAATATGCCTGTGAGTGTTTATAATTGCTTGAATAACAGAGATAACATCCATTTCAATGCGTGAATAGGTAACCCTATTGGCTATTTCTAGTCTGAGGACATCTAGCGCCACATTTCTACCGCGTTGTGTTCACCGTCCGTTAGAACTTACTATGATGCCCAAGAGATTTATGTCCATTCATAATTCATTGAATAGTGAATATTTTATTATTACTTAAATATAAAACGAGGTGACAATATATAAACTATGAAAATAGTTTGAATTGACGATTGCTTCTTTTTTTCTTTTTTCTTTTTTTCCTTTTGTGATTCTAGAATTAGGAATGCACCTAGAAATTGTAGAATGACTCTGGTTCTTCAACCTAAAAGATGGGCAAAAGTCTTCTAATGGGTCTCTTGGTTTTGGTCTTTTCGTGGAAAACACGAGAGATTACATTATAAACTCACATTCCTTCGACATAACTACTTAGTGTTTTTTTTTTTTTTTTTTTCAATTTGACTAGGACTAATATTTACATTTGGAGGGTGGAAAACCAAACTTGTGCTCTTTCCACTTTTATCTTCGTCTAAGCAAAGTATCCCAATCCTACTAGTAGTAGGTAGGAAAAACTCAAAAGAAAGAGAGAAGAACACTAAAAGTGTCAAAAATTATGTATGGCGCTTACTTTAGTACCAAAAGTTTTTGTTGACCCGCTTAAGTATCAAATTGGAGAAAAAACAATTATTTTAGTGCCTCTAGCAGGAAATTCCCACTAAATTGATTACTTGGCCTTTATAATTAAAATTTTAATATGACTTGGCATATATTTTAAAATATCCAATCCACATGGACATCCAAAATGACATCACACCATGATCACTTTTTAATTGAGATTGGTACTAAAGTAATCACTTTTTAACAATGATTGGCATTGTAGTGATCATTTTTTAATAACGATTGACACTTAAGTGATTACTTTTAATAACAATTGACACTCAAATAATCACTTGTCAACTTGTTTACACGGTATCATTTAGAAGTTATACGCTGACTGTTCATATCAATGAATCACGTAGGACTAAGAAATTAATGAAATATAGCCATATCAGATTTTCGATGACTCAGATTGGAGTTGGTAATTAAATAATCATTTTTTTAAAATGATATTTAAGTGATTCGAAATTTTTTTTTTTAACACTTCTAGTGTCATCCCTTCTCGAAAGAGGAGTCTTTGCCTCGTCTGAACCCAAACACAACCCGTCAACACCCGACACCACGAAAGCGCGTCCGGCCCCATCTTCGGAAGCAGGTGTCGCAACACGTGATCCGCATGACCCAGAAAAATTACCATTTGGCGTGACAATGGCCAACAAATGTTTAAAAGGGGCAAAAAAAACTCACTAGTAATTATAACAGGAGATAAAGCGCGCTCTCTCTCTCTCTCTCTCTCTCTCTCTCTGTGTGTGTTTTTGCGAATAACATAATTACATTAAACGGAACAAATCAAGTTACATTGTCTGAAACATATGTGCTCCCAACAGTCAGTATGCATAAGGTCTTTCATAACATCTGGAAGAGAGTATCAAATAGCAAACTGACAATGTTGTTCCTTTCCAAGCAGGGCCATAGCATTCGTGCGACAATCTGCTTCTCTGAATATGTGCTCAATTTTGTATTTTTCCAACTCTGCAAGCACTTCCTTGCATTCAGTCAAAAGAGATTCCATCAATAAATGTGCCTATGAGTGTTTATAAGTGCTTGAATAACAGACATAACATTCATTTCAATGTGCGAGTGGGTAACCTTATTGGCTACTTCTAGTCTAAGGACATCACACGGCACCACAATTCTGCCGCAATTCGTTCATCGTTTAGTGGAACTTCTACAATTTCCGAGAAATTTATGCACATTCGCAATTCATTGTAATGAGGCATATCTTATAATTATTTATATATAAAATGAGATGACAATATATACAATTTGAAAATATTTTAAATCAGTATTGATTTTTTTTTCTCATTTGTGATTCGAGGATTAGGAATACTCTTAGAAATTGTAGAATGACTCCAGTTCATCAATCTGAAAATATGGGCAAAAGTCTTTTCACGCACCTCTCGATTTTGGTCCTTGTGTGGAAAACATGAGAGATTCCATTATAAACTCAGATGCCTCCAACAAAACTATTTCATGTTCTCTCTTTTTGACCGGGAGGACTATAATGTTCAGATTTGGGGGTTGGAAAAGCCAAACGTGGTGCTCTTTTCACTTTATCCCTGTCCAAACGAGGTATCCAAATCCTACTTGCACTAGATAGGAAAAGCTCGAAATAGGAGTCTTTGCCCCGTCTAAACACAAGAACGAGAAGTCAAAGGTCGACGCCGGGGAAGCGCATTCGGTCCCACCTTCGGAAGCAGGCGCCTGGCTACGTGATCTGCATGACCCTCTTGCCACGGCATTATTGCATGGACCCTCTGCCCATTCGTGCGCGCATCACGTGTTCTCGCTGGTCTTTTCTTTTTGACCCATCGCGAGTTGCCAAGTTAGAATGCGGGTGCAAACCACAAGCATTTGTATGAGTGATCACAAGATCTAACAAAAACCCCCCTCTTTCAGAAATACATCATCAGTATGCAAGAGGATTCGATTAGTAGAGTGCACTCATAATTACCGTCAAATCTCTACAGATTTTTGTCACAAGTAAACTCGAACAATGACTAGAGGTTAGAATTATTTTACGTCATGTTTTTTTGCATGTGATTCTAATTGATGCTTGAATTATGTTCTTCAATGTATGATTAGAGTCGTTCCTTTTATCTAACAACATATGTTAGTGCTTGTTGTGATTATGTACCGAGTGGCATTCACTTTGTTTTAGAGAATCTAACTTAGGAGATTTAGTCATTCCAAAATCTAACTTCTTTTTTTTTGGTCGAACCAAAATCCAACTTAGGAGATTTACAAATGTTGGTGTGAAAAAAATTTCACTCTTCAAACACAGCCGTTCGACATGTTCAAAAGCATACAAGGGTTGGAATTTTCACTTTTATATTTAAATAAAATCCTGGATAAGTCATTTGCACAAAAATTCTACTTTTGGAATAATTGTTTCCATCAATCCACATCTTAAGACTTTCGCCGTGTATAGCCCAGGTCTATAGGCTACTTGATTTCTACAGCGACTCTTCAATCAAAGCAGCAGGAAGTTCAACTATTGAATGGCTGATTGCTGCCCATAAAAGCTTCTCCACTGAAAACGAACTCTACCAAAAAGAGAAAAACAAAATAAAAATATGGCCTCCTCGTTACTCTACGCATTTTGGAGATTCAAATCGAGACTGAGAAGATAAATATGAAAATCAATAAGTAATTTAATCATTAAACACGAATAAGGAGATAACTTGTTATCCTTAATCATCAATTTCTTTCATGTAGAGGTTTCTAATTTGGATTTAGAAGAACGAAATGGTACATTTGGCGGCACCATAGTCACTGAAAAATAAAAATAAAAAATAGAAAAGCTTTTCTCTTTGGGTAAGTAAAATTTACAAATATTGGTGTGAAAAGAATTTCACTCTTCAAATACAGCAGTTCGACATCTTCAAAAGCATACAAGGGATGGAATTTTCATCTTTATATCTAAATAAAATTCTGAATAAGCCATTTGCACGAAAAAGTTCTACTTCTGGAGTAATTGTTTCCATCAATCCACATCTTAAGACTTTGGCCGTGTATAGCACGGGTCTATAGGCTATTTGACTTCTACAGCGACTCTTCAATCAAAGCAGCAGGGAAGTTCAACGATTTAATGGCTCATCGCTGCCTATAAAAGCCTCTCCACTGAAAACGAACTCTAACAAAAAGCAGAAAAACAAAATAAAAATATGGCCTCCTCGTTATTCTACGCGTTTTGCACTTGGATCATCCTTCTTGTGATGATTCATATTTCGCTTGCTAATCCATTATGCCATTGGGATGAGAGCTCAGCCTTGATGGAATTCAAGCGAAATTTCAGAACCGACAGAACACATCTTCGTTGTGTTAATCCACAGGTTGAATCGTGGTCACTAGATGGACATGGAGATTGCTGTTCTTGGAACGGCGTCAAGTGTGACAAGGCTTCTGGTCACGTGACAGGCCTTGACCTCAGTAACAGTTGTCTCTTTGGTACCATAACTTCTAACACCAGCCTCTTTCGCCTACTCCACTTGGAATCGCTTAATCTCGCTTGGAATGACTTCAACTTTTCCTCAATCCCATATGGCTTTGGCAATCTTTCCAGGTTACACTACCTTAATCTCTCTAATTCAGAATTTTCTGGTAAAGTTCCATTGGACATATCACGACTCACGAGATTAATTTCTCTTGATTTGTCTTCTCAATTGAAATATTTGGAGATGCCCAACGTGGGCAACTTCATTCAGAACTTCACTGTGCTTAGAGAACTTGATCTCTCTTCTATAGATATGTCATCACCATTCCCTCATGTACTTGGGAATTGCTCCAATTTGAAGTCACTTAAACTTGTGGATACTAAATTGCATGGACAATTTCCAGTGAGCATCTTTCAGTTACCAAACCTGGAAGTCCTTGACATCGGGGATAATTACAACCTTTCTGGTTTTATTCCTGAACTTCAGTGGGGTAATCGTTTGAAATCATTGTCTTTTCAGGGCGTGAATTTTTCAGGGGAAATACCCATTTCGATCGGAAACCTCGTTTTCTTGAAAGAATTATCAACTCATGGTTGCCATTTCTCAGGTTCACTTCCTAGTTCATTGAGTAATCTTTCTCAGCTTGCTTATTTGGATATATCATATAATAGTTTTCATGGTCAAATCCCCGCTTCCTTCGCTAATATTACCCAACTGTCAGTTCTACGTTTCTCTTACAATAATTTCACGGGTGATATTTGGCATTGGCTTGTCAACTTGTCAAAACTCACCGACTTGCAACTTTCAGGTAATAGTTCCACTAGCAAGGTTCTTTAACAAAAGAAAGAAAAAAGAAAAAGGATATGTTGAGATTCAATCGGTAGCCGAACTAACTATCCTTGTTTTCCTACGTTCTGCAGATGTTCAGCTAAGTGGTCCAATTTCGTCTTCATTTGAGAACTTGACACGGTTGGCTTATCTTTGTTTTTACAACAACAATTGGCAAGGCGAAATCCCAAACTCATTATGGGAACTAAAGGATCTTAAAATTCTGAGTGTTTGAGGGAATAATTGGAGTGGCACTGTGGGTTTACACAAACTCAAGAACTTGGTGCTTGTGGATCTTTCTCACAATTCTCTAACTGGCTTTGGAGACAACCAATTCAATTTGTCACTACCGAAGTTGATCCTTTTTAACATTAGGTCTAACCAATTCAATACAAAACTCCCTAGTCTACCTTCATCAGTGACTTATTGCGATATCTCCAACAACTTTTTCTTTGGAGATATCCAACCTATTTGTAGAGCAAGATCCCTAGTCTTTCTTAATTTGTCTGTCAATAATCTGAATGGCACAATTCCTTCATGTTTGGGAAACATTAGATATTGTCAATTTTGGATCTTGGGAAAAATAAACTTGAGGGCATCACTCCTCGTGCTTACCCAAAAGGTTGTGCATTGAAGATTATTAACCTCACAGAGAATCGATTGCGAGGGAGTATCCCAAGAACTTTGGTGAATTGTAAAATGCTAGAGTATTTGAACCTTGGTTACAATGAAATTGTCGATAGGTTCCCTTTATGGCTATCAAAGTTGACTGAGTTGAAAGCTATTATCTTGAAATCCAATAAGTTCAATGGTCCAATAGAAACATATCCAAGCCAATTCAACTTCCGTAATTTGCATATCATGGATCTTTCCGAAAATAGTTTTATTGGCGAACTTCCTTCGCAGTTGTTTTAGAGTTTCCATGCCATGAAAGTATTTGTTGATGAAGATTTGTCGAGATATATGAATACCGGTGCTGAGATCTCTACGTCCTCAATTAAATTTACATCAGATTTGGAGTATGGAATGAAATTGATGAATAAAGGCGTAGAAAGGGTATACAGGAAAGTTCCAGATGGACTTATGCATATTGACCTCTCCCATAACAAATTTGAAGGACACATACCCCATGTTATTGGAGATTTGAAGTCACTTCTCGTGCTTAACCTTTCAAACAATGCTCTAGCTAGTTCCATCCCACCTTCCTTAGCAAATCTGACAAAATTGGAATCTCTAGATCTTTCTCAAAACAATCTCTTAGGAGAGATCCCTCAACAGCTAGCACAACTTACGTTTCTTTCATCTTTTAGTGTCTCTCATAATCAATTGTCAGGACCAATACCACAAGGTAGTCAATTCAACACATTCACGATCGATTCATTTGCCGTGAATGAGGGGTTATGTGGAAGTCCTTTGCCAAACAAATGCACAATGTCTGGGGATAACTTACCATTACCACCATCTCCCCAGGAAGAAATTGGCAAAGAGTCTCCATTCAACTTGGATGGGAAATTTGTGCTAATTGGCATTGGAGTTGGGTTTTTGATCGGCATTGTGCTAGGCAACTTGATCATTGATGAGAAGAGTACGTGGTTCTTACACTACTCCAACAAAATGGCAAAAAGATGGAAAAGATCGAGAAGGCACTGAACAATGAAAGAGTTGTATATTCAGTCGGATACTTATGTGACACTATGAGTAACGACCCTTTGTGCATTTAATTTGTACTGGAAATAGGAAAAATAGAGCATGCAATATTCCTCTTATTGTATTATCGTTCATTTGAATTTAAGAATTGTCTTCTTTTCTATCTATCTATTCTCATGCTCTTTTACCTTTATATTTTGGAAATAACTTAAAAGAATTTATTCAACTTGCCATAAATTTTAATATCATGTATTTTTAATTTTTTCTTATTTATTCTTACCATCTATACAAGTTTCATATTATGAGGTTTAAACTTTTTCTACTCTATATATTGTTGTATTTTCTTTTACCATAATCACTGTGTTTCAAAATTAATTAGTAGAGTGGTGTCTTTTGGTCAAGAATTGCCTTAATTACTAAATTAGTATGTCTATTCACATAAGTGTTGCAATCTTTTCATTATACATGACCATTCGTGCAAATAGTGTCTTTCAATATACTTTTGAACAAATAATTATGAGAAAATCTATCGTTTCAATAAAATTCCCTCTATGGTTAGTGATTCAATCCACTGCGTCGTTTTCTTCATGCGCTTATAATAGACCAAGCTTTAGAAAAGATAGCAAACTGACAAAATTGAATAGACGTATGCTTATATTTGTTCTTGAATATAATGTTGAATATGAGTTCATATCTCATGAAATCACTAGGACTTGTCAACTTTGGCTTGTGGATTGAAGAGCAACGCATGAGTTCACACCTTAGGAAGGTTCTCTAAGTTAATTAGGTTCAGTTATTTCTAGCACAAAATAATTTGTGAATAACATAAAAAAATCGCATATGACTTCGATGGAGACGAGTGATTGAGAAATAAGTTATGGCAGATGGTTTTTATTTTCAACCCTTGCATGATCTTTGGGTAATGTATGATATATGCCTTCCAGAAAAGCAGCCCTAGAAATTGATGCAATTGATCAAATACGTTTTTCGTTTGATGTGGAGATGCATGTATCCAAAATCTGCATTTTCTGGGAAATTTTGTAAGTAATAATTCGGGTAGCAATGTCAAATTTTGAGGATTTTCAAAGTTTATGGCTTGCAAATATTGACCTAATAGGCTAATACCTTATGAACACACACAAGCACATGGTTTTTGTCCTTTTCTTTTAAATTTTATACTCACCAGGGGCGCCTACGAGATCGTTGAGCAGACAGTGACCTTCTCATTGGCAACAGCTGTGCAATCACATAAACCATATTATTATCTATTACAGAAATAAATAATTTCCGTGATATTAAAATTCTATATGTAGTCTCAACTCACGATGGAACTCCTTCCTTTTCCCACTATTTTTCCGTTGTCGTACTACGAGGCAGTTTTTGTTTAATCATTTTCTCATCTTAAAAATGTAATCGCTTAAAAAAATGTGATCACCTCACACGTATGCCAAAATTAAATTCCATGATTACGTGCATGTGACAAGGAATAACTAGAGATATTGCACGATTAATTATTTCATACAACTAAAATTTTCATGCTACATCTTGATTTGCATGAAGTTACGATTAAGATGAATCTGTTAAAACATTTAAATATTAAAATTTTCAAGCAGTTAGCAGTTGTCTATAAAATTTTATAAGACCTCTTTAAATAATTATAATTTTCGGATATGAATCCAGCTTTTAAGTACAAAACTCAATTTAATACGGTGATCTAATGATATATCACCTAGAGAATGAGTCTCCACCAAATTCTATTTTTTCAGGAAACGGTACATGGCGCATGAGGCATGAAGTGAACAAATTCACGTCCAAGTTAGAGAAAGTATGTATTACTTCAATAACGTGTCATTGGAAAAAGTGAGGGTAGTTTTTCAAAATTTTAATTAAGAAACTTAATTTCACCTAGATATGATTTCATTTAATTAAGAAAATGTTATTGACCTGCTACGTCAAGTCGGGTCAACAAAAGGATATTCTTTTATTCTGGTTAAAAGCAAATTTATGGACCACTTCAATTCGCATTCCAATTTGCAGCCATGCAAAAAGTCTCAAGCCTGGAAACAGAATCCGAGTAATTAGGTTAACGTCTAAAGTTGCCACACGACCATTATTTAAGAAATTATTCGGGTCCTCATTATAAGTGGCCTATTCTACAATATTTTAGGAGCTATCTTTTTTTAATATATCCCAATTATAAATGACAATGGCCGCTAAAATAGGCAAACAATTCAATAATTTTTTATGTACTACAACAAATATATTACACTTCAAAACATGGAGAGACCAATTGAATAAGAAATCTTACGAAGTAAAAGAGTGAAAGACAAAGCAGGTCTTCTTTCACCCAGCCAAAAGAATCCAGCGGTATACAATGTGGAAAATTAGATCCTAAAATATTATATTATCTAACATTCTTCTTGGTCAAGTCCTATTTTTCTTGGTCATGAGAGCGATCTGCGGCCAAAGATAAGGTTGGAGAGATTGAAAGGCCACTTGTTAGCTACAAGCCAGGCTATGACTTTTTCAGTCTTCATCGTTTACTTTTCACTTCAATACGAAAAAAATGACGAATTCGGTAAGTCCTGTCCACAATCATTTCAGGAAAGTTTGGACATCAGGTTTGAATTGAAGATAAGACGCAGAGCATTCGAATTCATCCATAAGGTGGTGCGTTCATTAAATTCGTGTGTGGATTGCTACCCTAGAACTATGTGTATAGAAAATCAGGGTTGGAACAGAACTTACCAGCTAGATGCGGCGATTGGCTGCGCGCTGAGGTGAAGGAACTAAGTCCCTATGGCAAAATATTCTATGGCCAGCAGGAAATACTTCTTGAAGAGATGGATGCAGTACCCGAAACCCCACTATCACCTGTGATTGAAACAGAGCAGATCAGTCCTCCTGAAACCCAGCAAACACAAGTTTGTACTTCTCAGCAAAAAGGGAAGGAGATTTGTCAATACTCCACATCTCGGGATATAATTCTGATTGAAGATAAAAGCCCCCAGAAAAGAGACAACAGTTGTATCGATGGAGAATTAATATTGACAATCCGCGAGGAACAGATGAAGGAAGCAGAAGCAGGACTGGAGACAATCTCTCCTGCAAGGTCCAAAGGAAAATATGTGAAGTCGACTGGATCAAAAAAAGCAAAAAGATTCTGTCCATATGGTGCACAAACAGTATACCAAAACTCAGAGGAAAGCAATCAGTTAGTGGAAACACCTATAAGGGTGGCAAGAGAATCTGATCAATGGGCTCTGGTGGCTAGCCCTAATAAGCCACCAAATTACACATGAAACTACTGAGTTGGAATTGTCAGGGGCTGGGCAATCCCCTGACAATCCAGGCCTTGCGAGTCACTGTGACTCAAGAATGGCCCAATCTTGTTTTCATTATGGAAACAAAAAATACTGAACAGAGAGTGCTCCAAATAAAAAGGAGGCTCAAGTTTAAGAACAGCTACCTAGTCAATCCAGAAGTTACAGCAGGGGGCTTAGCTTTATTCTGGGATGATCAACTGCAAGTGTCCATAATCTCTTCCTCAGCCTCGGCAATATTCACACAATGTCACCTGACAAACAGTAACCAGAGAATGCATATTATTTTCGTCCATGCTCCATATGTGTTCAGAGAAAGAATACAGCTATGGGAACAAATCCATTCAGCAAGTGTGAACTATCGAATACCATGGCTCTGCTTGGGCGACTTCAACGAAATACTCAATCACTGGGAAAAAGTGGGAAAACACAGAGAAGAACCTTACAGGATAACGGCTTTTAGAGATTTTGTAAGTAAGTGTTCCTTGATGGACCTCGAATGCAAGGGATGTTCCTACACCTGGTCAAACAAACGTGAGGGAGACAATCTGGTGAAAAAGAGACTTGATAGATTTTTCTGCTCGCTTCAGTGGAGAATTACTTACCCCGAGGCTGAATGCTTTGCACTCCCGGCGATAGGCTCCGATCATACTCCTCTTCTGCTATCCCTGGCTCGACCGCAGAGAAGAAAGCGAAAGCAATTTAAATATGAAGCATACTGGAATGAAGAAGTTGAAAGCAAAAATATAGTTACTGATACCTGGAATGGCCCTGACCTCGCCCCGGTAGAGAAGCTGCAGCAAGTACAGCAGAAACTGACTCAGTGGAGCAGAAATAAATTTGGCCACGCCAGGAAGAGGATCATCTAGTTGCAAGGAGAACTCCAAAACCTAATGAACAGCAAGCAAAGCAACGGACAATCAGCCCAAGAAAAAATGATCACTAAAGAAATTGACCAACTATGGCGACAGGAGGAGATGTACTGGGGAATGCGGTCACGGATTAGCTGGATAAAGTGGGGTGATAAGAATACCCGGTTCTTTCATGCGACGACACTTCAGAGGAGATGTCGCAACCGGATAACGATGCTGAAAAATGACAATGGAGATTGGGTTAGAGGGGACAACCAACTGCAGAAAATGACAGATCAATTCTATAAAAATTTATATTCCACAGAGGGTCTCCGTAACTACCAACCAATACTAGAACTTTTACCTACCGTAGTGGATGATCAAATCAATCAAACCTTGATGGCTCCAGTCAAAGAGGAGGAGGTTACTCACGCTATGCAGCAGCTAGGGGCCTTCAAGGCACCAGGTCCAGATGGATTTCATGGCATATTCTACAAGGAGCACTGGCCAGTAATCTCCAAAGATATCTTCCAAACAGTACAGCTTCTTTTCACCACTGGCCATCTAGATCCTGCAATAAACAGAACACTTATCACACTGATACCAAAGATCCCCCAACCTGAAAAACTGGAGCAATACCGCCCTATCAGCCTCTGCAACTTTCTATACAAAATCATTTCCAAGGTACTCACAAACAGACTCAAACCAATTCTACCTCACATTATTGCAGAGGAACAGAGCGCTTTTGTGGGAGGCAGGCAGATTCAAGACAACATAATGATAGTACAAGAGGTGCTACACAGATTAAGAAACAGTAGCAGAAAGAAGAAGTTCCAGGCAGTTTTAAAACTTGACATGCAAAAGGCATACGATCGGATAGAATGGGACTTTCTCCAAGCCTGTTTAGCAAGGCTAGGTTTCTGTGATCAATGGGTAGAGATCATAATGCAGTGCGTGACCACAGTTACCTATAGCATAAACTACAATGGGGAACCCTTACCTTCCTTCAAACCAACCCGAGGTCTGCGCCAAGGGGATCCACTCTCACCTTACCTTTTTATCATAGTAGCCAACGTGCTGTCCACCATGATGAAGAAAGCAGTTCAAGATGGTTCCCTCACAGGAATCAAACTGAATAATCATTGCCCCACACTGTCCCACCTTCTCTTTGCTGACGACTCTATCTTTTTCCTGAATGGTACAATAGCTGAATGTCAGCAGTTAGCAAATATTTTAAATCAATGCTGCTTTGCATCAGGTCAGGCGATCAATCTAAATAAGTCAGGAGTCTATTTCAGTAAAGGGTGTCCTACAGCTCTAAAGCAAAACATGGCATCAACTCTTCGAGTACCAGAAATTACCAAGACAGGGAAGTATCTGGGCATACCTTCAGATTGGGGCCAATCCAAGAAAGACATCTTCGCTTGGATCTTAGCTCGGGTCAACTCCAAACTTGAAAGCCGGAAGGAAAAATTGCTATCAAAGGCGGAAAAGAAATACTCCTAAAAGCGGTAATACAAGCCATTCCTCAATATGCTATGTCAATTTTCAAAATACCGATATCAATCAGTAAAGCAATTGAGAGAAAGGTGGCATCATTTTGGTGGAAAAGCAACGATACAAAAGCAGGAATTCATTGGAAGAAGTGGGACTTGTTAAGAACCGGGAAGAGTGAGGGGGACTGGGGTTCAAAGACTTACAAACTTTCAACACAGCAATGCTAGCAAAGCGAGATGTGGCGCATCTTTAAAAAACAAGACTCTCTGCTGACCAAAGTAATGAAAGGACTTTGTATTACTCACGGGGTGACATCCGGAATGCTCGAAGAGGCTCCCGACCCTCGTGGAGTTGGCAAAGCATCCTCAAGGCCGGGGACATGGTTGCTCCTCGGGTAATGCACAGGATAGGCAATGGGAAAAATACAGCAATCGAACAGATCGATGGCTAAAAGCGGCCCTATAGGAGGCCCAAAGAACAAATCACGAACCAACACAAGTTTCGAACTCATAAATCCAAACACAAGCACATGGAATGAATCTCTTTATATTCTATGTTTGATGAATCAAGGGTCCAAGAAATTTTAGCCACACCTATCAGCTTACCTGACGAAGAAGATAAACTGGTCTGGGTACACACTAAATCGGGAGAATATGAAGTGAAGAGTGGTTATTTCATATTCAGAGAGGCCATGCTTAAACCGCAGGAACCGCAGAAACACAAGCACATTCGTCATACGAGCAAATCCAAACCTCGAAATATATATGGCAGTCCACAATCCCACCCAAAATCAAAATTTTCCTCCGGAACGCATGCAACAATGCACTCGCAACAATGGAGAATTTGCAACACGAAAGATAGTACCTTCTCCTTTATGTCCCCTGCAAGCAGGAAGAGCGAAACGACCGAGCACACACTTCTTCTATGTCCATGGACAGCCACGGTATGGAATTCATCTCCCCTGAATCTGAGCATCTCCAGGTTTGGTCTCACCAGAATCGAAGAATGGATCTGCAGTATCAAACAGAACCCGGTTACTTCGGACAAATTTAACAACATAGCGGTGTTGCTTTGGAGCGTATGGAAGGAGAGAAATCAGTTCGTTTTCAGCCATCAAAACCGAGGCCGTACTCAACAATCGCCGGAGCGGAGGCGATCTCGAGAGTTATAGGGCAATAAATGATCAACCAAAAACAGAGAAGCAAGCAGAACACTTATCTGTAATCTAGCATCCACCTCCTCCAGGCAAGATCCGAATCAACGTAGACGCCTCCTATGATCCAGATCTGGCCACCGACTTCTCTCCCCCTTGCAACAGAGAAGACAACTCCTCCGAAACTGATCTGGCCACGGATGGAAGAAGCGGAAGCAACCCTCCTCGCCACAGAGCAGCCATCGCCTGTGTCTGTCGAGATTACCGCGGAATCGTGGTGGATGGCTTCGCTAAATAGGTTCATGCGGCCTCGGCTCCTCAAGCGGAGGCGATTGCACTGGACGAAACCCTAGATTTCATCGTAAGCCGACACTTTCTCTCTCCTCAAGTACACTCGACTGTTTAACTCTTGTGCACGCGTTGAAGTCTTCCACCGAAGTCGATCGGAACTACAACCGATCGTGAGCCGGGCCCAAGCCAAACTCGCCCAACTTCCGGGCCTTTCCCTGGCCCACTGCCATCGCAATTCGAATAGACTGCGGACTGGATAGCTAAGGCTTGCAGAACAACTTCTTACCCCAGAATTGGATAGCAAATCCCCCCCCCCCGCTTTATTTAATCTTTTATGCACGGATGTAATGGGTGTTTTATTCCCAAGACTAAATGAGTAATCAAAGCGCCGATGTTTTGACGTCCAAAAAAAAAAAAAACTATGTGCATGTGCCCAATGTCTAAGCTCTTCGTGTATGAATCTCTACAATGAAATATTGTTAGGTATTTCATGATTAAGTGATGCCACTCTTATGGACAATCTTTGAGATCCTCTTGATTACTTGGATAATAATCTCACGGCATAACGTTCTTACGGAGTGTGCATAATCACTCTTCAGAAGATCGTTACTTTCTCATTATGTGAAGACCCAACACATTCCACGTGGATCAAATCCCCAAATTGAGTACTCTGTATGGCCACATGAGATAGAGACCATTTAATGGGCTAGCAAGAAGAATTTAAGGAACCAAATATAAGACATCGCGATTTTGTCTTCACATTATATAAAGCGGGCAATTGATTACTTAAGGAGTGTAATTAATTGTCTGATAAATGACATGAAACGCACTTGAGTTCTTAACATTCTATATTGTGGGTGTACTTAAATGACATGAAATACACTTGAGTTCTTAACATTCTAAATTGTGGATGTATATATATATATTTAGGTCTGCCTGGCCCAATGGGTGGTTCACCGGGGCTCATTGTTGACACGTTATTTTGTACCGACATGTCAAACATACTTTGTTGTAAAAAAGAAAAAAAGAAGGTAATAATAATAATAGGGTAAAAAAAAAACGAAAGAATGTAATTGCTCTTGAAAAGCTGAAAGAATTGTAGCTCCTTACTTTCTTACACTTTACAGCCACTTGGCCGCTGAAAGAAATAGGTGAACTAACAGAGTTGAGATTTTTGAACTTGACAAGGTGCACCATGCTCAAAGTTATCGAACCCAGCATTCTCGAAAGCTTGGTTGAAGAACTGTGTATGGAAATGGTATTGATTAGTGGGAAACCGAGGATGAAGCACTACGGAGGAACTTTGCTTGGCTTAGTTGAAGAACATGAAAAAGTTGAGCACTTTGTCTATATCGTCAATCTGTCAAGAGACCTGCCATTTGGGAAACTGAACAAACATAAAATCCAACTTGGGGATGTTTGGAATCGGTTGGGCTAATTCAAAGGATCCACAAAAGCTCCAACTGTATTTAGGCAACCTTCTTCATGAATAGTTAGTGTAGAGATGCTTGGGGAGAACGCAAGAGGTCTCTCCACAAGGATGGCGTTGACACCTCAATTTTGCTGAGCATACACTTTTGCAAAAAGATAACAATAATAGCAAAAATAACAAATAATGAAACAAACAAACAAATAAATAAATGTAAAAGAAATGAGGAAGAAAGAAAAGAAAGACTTACTCAGTCCAATTAGGAATCAGACCGGCCCATCTTACTTGAGGCCACATGCGTGGCCCAAAGAAATACAAGCCCAGTCCTCTCTCTTTCTCTACCCCTCTCCCGCCGTCCGCAACTCCTATATTCCAGTAAAATTAAATGACATTATCAACTTTAATTTATATTTAAATTGAATGTGAGAAACGAAAAATTCATGGAAAATTAGAATCAGAGTTTTGAAGAGCATGACTGATATGGAAAGATGATGGAAAAAAAAAATATTTTTTACTCTAATAATGAGATGGAGAGATGTTTTAATACTACCGTGCACCCAGATCTATCGAAATGAGATTTAGTTACTATTAGCGGGAGCATATTGGCCATTGCTCTTATCAAATTACCTTGACTCTAGATTCTAAAAGAATTCAAAATGCTTTCTGCAAATTACAATCTAATTTATTTGAATTCTAGACATTAAATCTATCTATCTGATATACATTAAAGACATAGTGTAATATGTGGACAGTCCTATTATAAAATACATATAATGTAGTCGTCTGACAATAAGAAATAGGGGTAAGTACACTATCAGTGCCAAAAGTTGTGTACGACGCTTACCTTGGTGCCAAAAGTTTATTTTGGATTACTTAAGTGCCAAAAAGTTTTAAAAACGATCATTTTAGTGCCAACTCCAATCTGATTGACCGGAAATATGACATGACACTTTTTTATTAATTTTTGAAGTTGATGTGGCTCGCTGGAGAGTACACTCAGCATCTAAACCACAAAACGACGTCGTTTAGTGTTTTTTCCCCAAGTCAAAACCCTAAATCCCCAAGTTGAGAGAGAGAGAGAGAGAGAAAGAGAGAGAGAGAGAAGGCATGGCAGGGCTTCCCCGTCATCTTCTTCCCCAAAGAACAACACCAGCACCAGCACTAGCAGCAACACCTGTAGCGACACCGACACTAGCACCAGCACAACTCCACCTCTAGTTTGTCCGACATTATTGACAAGCCTAGGCTCCTCTCCTCCTCCTTCTCCTTCCCCTTTTAGAAGGACCCACTTCAGCCGCTCCCTGAGCAGAGCCCAATCCACCATCTCCATTTGTGCCCTCCTTGTTTTCCTCACCCTCCTCATCTTCTCTCTCTCCACCTTCGACCCCCATTCTTCCTCCTCCTCCTCCGCCCTCGCCTCCTATTCTTCCCGTTGTTTCTTGCACGAGAAACAACCTCAGTTTCTCCTTACTCACCTAGTCTAGCAACTACGATAGAGGCCAAGCGACGGTGGCCGAGCACGGTGGTTGAGCGACGGTGGCCAAGCGAGCTAGGTTGGCGTTGGGCGAGGATCGAACAAAAAAACCCTAATTTCAATCCCATATGAGCTGTGCGGTATCGTTTTTGTGAGGCCATCCACATATGCCAGCAAAACGACGTCGTTTTCTTAAGGATGACGGAAAACGACGTCATTTAAAAGCCATGTCGATTTTTAAAAAAATATATATATAAAAGCCACATAATCATTTTGGCTGAAATCTCTCGCCGGTGGCACTAAAGTGAGCACCGTATACAACTTTTGGCACTCATAGTATACTTACCCCAGAAGAAATGTTATATTCCATTTACAATTAATCCAATATAATCGAGACCTTCTTGTACTTTTCATTATATTATACATCGATGAAAATTTATTTCTTTCATCAATTATTAATGTGAATTACAATGAAAATGCCAAATTACTACCAAGTATTATATGGTAATTCCTATGTCTACCAATAAGATTAATTCCACGATATGCAATAATTTTAACATCCTCATTTTCAATATAGATCTATAAAGAAGTATCCTCAACTACTTTTGGAAAAAAAGAAGAAGTAGTAGATAACTTTTTAAGTTTTCGAATTACTGCGTTAAGTAGCTATTTTATATCAAAATATGTTAGGCCGACTAGAAGAAATGTTCGAATTATAGAATTATAATAAGTTTGCATCATATCGATAGTAAGGAATTCTTCTTTAACTCGCCGAGGACGAAGCCGGGCTTTAAGGTTGAACGACCTCGCCTTCTTCAGGTATTCGATGTTGACGACGTACCTCCGAGATCACGAAATGTCGTTCTTGTCCATGGTCAATGCTAAAAATAACTTGATAAGGAAACAGCGACGTCGTGTGGCATCAGACTTTATATGCAGGTCGACTTTGACTGTTAGAATAAGAGAGAACATGTTGCGACGGTTTTTTGGTTGTCTTTTTGCCTTGCTGTCCCAATATACATGCGGTTCTCTAAGCTACTCATATATATTATATCTATCAAAGCATAATTCGAGTATAAAATAAGAAAATTCATAACATATGGGTCCTCCCAATTTTTGGGTAATGAAATTGACTTAGTTTACCAAAAAAAAAATGACTTAGTTTAATAAAATATCACTCTAAAGCATTGAATGCTTACATTGTTTTGGGATGAAATATCCTGATCATATATCATTTCCACAATCGATGTGGGATAACCCTAACATATTTGGTTAATATACGTGTCAAGAAACCTAATTCAAAACATGAGATACGACTGCATTTCTATCATGTTGAAATACCGGCACCCTCTGGAAAATCGTTAGTGTTCCTGTCAATGTAGTCATCGGTATTTCTTTAGCCGTTACGAGCCTGAAGCTTACAAATATTGACCAAATAAGAGTATTATGACCAGCACAAGCGCTAGGCCAGTCCTCCATAAGGTCTCCCTTCACCAGGTACGCCTCCGATTTATTATTCGACGAAACTGTAGTGATTGGTGGGCTTTCTGAATTATTAATGTTTCTTTTACCAGGTCCAGGAAACGAAGGTCGTGTTCTTGGGGCAGCTTCTACTTTGGGGACGGATCCCAGTCTGTTGCACCAAGTCATGAAACTTTATAACACAGAGAAGGTCAAAACACGTAACCAATGCTCGGTAATTATTATTATTATTTTTTGAAGTGACTGTTGCAATACATTTATTATTCTAAATATGATCCCAATATTGTACTCCCAATTAATTCCTATTTATTGCCCAATTTATTACCCACGTTTATTACATGATATTTGCCCGTTAATATATTACTATAACGGTTTTGATGGAAGATGTCGATAACGTAAGAAACGGAATAAAATGTCAGGTTGTCTAGTTCAAACCTAATCACTATAGAAAACACATCATCACGTTTGAGGGGTATTGGCTAGTAGAACATGATGTATAGATTTGGTATTCTCATATCGCAGATCGATCGTGCTACATGGATTCGTCCAAGGTTTTGGGGTTTTTCGTTTTTGCAAATTTTCATCAATGACTAGAAGTATGTTGATCTTTACATTTCCGCAAATCGATCCCGAATTTTGTACGAATATATCCATGATCGATAAATTGAGATCGTCAGGTTTTAGTTTATATTTAGTCTAACAGTTGGTATCAGAGCATGTTTACAATCTCTGCCTTGGTGAAATTTTTGGAATTTTTATTTATTTTCATTGAATTATGTATGGGTAAATTTGGATTTTTATGGCTTGGAACGGAATTTAAAATTAAAGCCAAATTGGAGTGACCCACCGCGCGATAATGGATTTGCATGGTCACACCGCCATTAGATTTTTCGGCATATTACGATCATCGGAGGTTAATCAAGCGGTGAAATTTTGGTGGTTAGGGTTTTTTAGGGCTGATCGTTTTAGGCTTAATTCCGATCAATATGCTAGTCGTTTTTGCTGAATCTTGAAATTATTCGTTCGTCTCGACGTTTTCTTCGAAACCCATCAATCAATTTGATCGAACATGGGTGGGAGGAGACGGAGGCGGCAGAACAGAGCTGGTTGTGGTGGAAGAAGTGGTGAAGAATTGCACGATCCCAAAGGGAGAAAAGCTGACTAAATTAACGATCTTGCCCCTCCGCATTAAGGAAAATTGTGGTTCTGCCCTGGATGCATAAAATTCTGGTTTTGCTCCCCTTGGCCATGAAAATTTACGATTTTGCCCTTTTGGGCATAAAATTCCTGTTTTACCCCTTAAAAGTGAAGTTTCAATTCTAGCCTTGCACGCAAAATTCCAGTTTTACCCCCTTTGGCATGTGATTTTACTGTTTTACCGTTACGTGCAATTTTATGAATATTTTCTCATAAAATTAAATGTCTAGTGATCTGTATATATTTAATTAATTAAAGATTAGCCACAGCATCTTTGATTATATTAAATTATATACATTAAGAGCCTTTGGATCACATATAGTCAAAGACAATAATTGTGATTAGTCACATTAATATTATGAATTTTATCCTACAGGAATTTTCAATATATTAATCTGATTAATTAGGATGAAATATTATTTTATCTTTCTTAATTTACCCACAGGGATTAAGGAATGGAATATAATTTGATAGTTTCATCATGAAGTAATTATGAATCAATTTAAATTAAAAACTTAGCCCACAAGCAGTTTTTTATGTTATGTGATTCATATTTTATAACATATTTTACATTGGTAAAATATTATTTAAGTTTTTTTTACCTCAAATATATTGATACATAAGTTTTCTTTGATTATGATACAGTCTTACCACCTACGATTAGTTTTGGTATAATTGTTCCCGAGCTTAATGGAAATAACTATAAAGAATGGAGGGAATTAATTCTTCTTCAATTGTGGTATATGGATCTTGATTATGTTCTAAGGTCAGACGAACCACCTAAACCTACTGAGAATAGCACTCAAGCTGAATATACTTTTTATGCACAATGGGAGCGGTCTAACCGTCTCAGTGTGATGTACATAAAGACAAAACTATCTGCTAGCATTCGTGGTTCAGTCATTCAGCATAACAATGCCAAGGAATTGCTTGAGGCTATTGATGCACAATTTGAGTCTTCAGAGAAGGCGCATGCCATGACCTTGATTATGAAGTTCTCATCATTGAAGTTTACCAGTGTAAGATGTGTGCATGAGCACATCATGAAGATGAGGTACATTGCAGCTCAACTGAAAAATCTTGAAGTTGGGATATCGGAATTTTTTCTTGTATACTATTTCCCGAATACTCTCCCACAAGAGTACGCCCCTTTCAAGATCTTTTACAATACACATAACACTAAATGGTCAATCAATGAACTCATGACCATGTGTGTTCAAGAGGAAGAGAGGCTACTAATGGAGAAAGGAGAAAGTGCTCATATGGTAACACATTATAAGTATAAAAGGCAAGGCAAGCAGAAGGGAAAATGTAAGATCCCTCTACCTCCAGCATTAAGTATATGTGCCAAATTTAAGGCTTGGTTTAAAAAGAAAGGTAACCAACTCTCATGTATTTGTTGTGAATCTAATATGGTTGATATGGGTCACAACATCTGTGGATTGATTTTGATTCTACAATCCATATTTCGAATTCCTTGTAGGATTTTTAGAACCGGCGGAAACCAGTGGGAAGTGAACAAAGCATCTATTTGGGAAACAATATGTGCTCGCGTGTGGAAGCTATTGGTGCATGCAGATTAGTTTTCAGTAGTGGTTTTGTTTTAATTTTAGAAAGGACTTTTTATATTCCTAGTTTTTCTAGCAATTTAATTTCAATTCACTCTAGATTTTACTGATTATGACACATGTGTGGACTGTATAAAGGAAAAACAGACCAACAAATCAAAGAAAATTGCGAAGAGGAGTACATGAATATTAGAAATCATACATATAGATATTTGTAGTTCGGGTATTGACTCAAATGGTCAGAGATACTTCATTTCTTTCATAGATGATTATTCACGATTCATGTATCTCTACTTGCTTCATAATAAACACGACGCGCTAGATGCCTTTAAGGTATTTAAAACCGAAGTAGAGAAACAATGCGACAAGCAAATTAAGATCGTGAGATTAGATAGAGGTGGGGAATACTATGGTAGATACACTGAAGATGGATAAGCACTTGGTCCATTTGCGAAGTTTATTGAAGAGCCTTGGATTATTGCCCAATACACTATGCATGGTTTACCGAATCAAAATGATTTAGTAGAAAGAAGAAACTGAACATTGTTAGATATGATGCGAAGTATGCTCAGTAGCTCCAAACTTCCTAAGTTTTTGTGAACTGAGGCTCTCAAAACAGCTGTGTACATATTAAACTAAGTTCCAACCAAGGCTGTTTCAAAGATGCCTTTTGAGTTATTTAAGTGTTGGAAACCGAGTTTGTGACACGTACGTGTTCGGAGATGCCCATCTGAAATAAGAGTTTACAATCCACAGTAAAAGAAATTAGATCCAAAGGACTATAAGTGGGTATTTCATTGGATATGCTGAAAAGTCCAAACGATATAGGTTTTATTATCCATCCCACACCAGTAGGTTTGTGGAATCAAGAAATGCTAAATTTCTTGAAAATGACTTGATTAGTGGGAGCGATCAATTCAGGGACTTTGTTCTCGAAGAAAATCATTCAGATATTCAACCTTTCACATCAGGTACTAGATTGGTTGTTGTCTACAACGCCCCTTCAGTTCAACCGGTCGTTCAGCAATATGTTGAAATTAATCCGGTAGACCCAACTGTTCAGCAATTGCCAAATACTGTTGAGCTTCCAATTGAACAACAAACTCCTCAAGAGAATGTTGATGCAACATAAAGAAGGTCTATTAGAATGAAGAAATCAACAATCCCTAATAACTACATTGTGTATCTACAATAATCTGGCTATAGTGTTAGAGCTGAAAGTGATCCCAAGACGTTTTCACAAGCCATGAGTTGTAATAAGTTCAATGCCATGAAGGAAGAGATGAATTCTATGGCATCAAATGAAGTCTGGCATTTAGTAGAGTTGCCTGATAGTGTGAAGGCGATTGTTTGTAAATAAGTCTTCAAAACTAAGAATTATTCATTAGGCGATATTGAGAGATACAAAGCCAAACTCGTTACCAAGGGATTCACTCAAAAGGAGGGAATCAATTACACGGAGACGTTTTCTCCTGTATCAAGAAAGATTTTCTTCGTATTATTTTGGCATTGGTTACCCATTTTGATATGGAGTTACATCAAATGAATGTGAAAACGGTGTTTTTCAATGGAAAATTGGAAGTGATTTATATGAAACAACCAGAAGGATTAATTCTCTAATGCTAGTGAGCATTTGGTATGCAAACCTAAAAAGTCTCTATATGGCTGGAAACAAGCATCCCATCAATGGTACTTAAAATTCCAGGAGGTCATCACTTCATTCGGTTTTAGAGAGCAAGTCATGAATCAATGTATATACCAGAAGGTTAGTGGGAGCAAAATTTGTTTCCTTATGCTATATGTAGATGACATTTTACTTACAACCAATGACAAGGGGTTGTTATATGAAGTGAAACAATTTCTCTCTAAGGGTTTTGATATGAAGGATATGGGTGAAGCGTCTTATGTCATTGGCATTAAGATTCATAGAAATAGATCTCGAGGTTTATTAGGACTATCTCAAGAAACCTATATCAATAAGGTCTTAGAGAGGTTTTGGATTAAAAATTGTTCACCAAGTATAGCACCAATTGTGAAGTGTGATAGGTTTAATTTAAACCAATGCCCAAAAACGATTTTAAAAGGGAACAAATGAACAACATCCCATATGCTTTTGCTGTTGAAAGCTTGATGAATGCTCAGGTTACCACTCAACCTGACATTGCCTTTACTGTGGAAACGTTGTAAAGATACCAATGTAATTCAGGAATGAACCCTTAGAGAGCTGCAAAGACGGTGATGAGGTACCTTTAAGGAACAAAGGGACACATGCTTATGTATAGACAGACGGACGGCTTGGAAGTAGTTGATTACTCGGATTCAGACTTTGCTAGCTGCATTGATTCCCGTAAATCAACATCGGGATATTTTTTTATGTTTGCTGGTGAAGCTATATCCTGGAGGAGTGCAAAACAGACCTTGGTTGCCACTTCCACTATGGAGGCAAAGTTCGTTTCCTATTTTGAGACCACCTCACATGGTGTGTGGTTGAAAAGTTTCATATCGGGACTTAGAGTTGTGAATTCCATTGCTAGGCTATTAAGAATATTTTGTGACAATTCAGTTGCAATTTTCATGGCTATGAACCACAAAAGTGGTAATCGAAGCAAGTACATCGATATCAAGTATTTAGCCTTTAGAGAACATGTTAAAGAGAAAAAAGTGGTCATTAACATGCAAGCACTAGATTAATGATAGTTGATTCTTTAACTAAAGGCATGCCATTAATAAGTCATAAGGATCATGTATTCAAAATGGGCATTGGTCTAATAATGTAAATTTTTTCTTTATATGGAAGAATTTGTGAGACTTTTATTCATTTATAATGTTTTTCTCAATATAGTTGTATATATTTAGTTATTATGAGAAAAAACAATTACGTTTGACCTGAAGTAAATATAAGGTTTATTCATTAAGGGCTTGTTTGGCAGATTTTGTTTCTGTTTCTCCAAACAAAATTTTTTGTTCTTTTGTTCTGAGGAACAAAAAAAAAAATAGAAATGCGTTTGGTAAAACTTTTGTTCCCGAGAACAAAAAAATCTATTTTTATCTTCTAGTGGAACATAAACAAGAAGTAGAAAAAGTTGTTTCCTATTCCTAGGAATAATTCCGAGAAACAATTTTTCTCTCATCTTTTTTTCTTCTCTTTCTTTTCTTCTTCTTCTTCCTTTTGGCCGGTCGTTGACCTTGGCAATGGTCGGCGCCAGCCACTAGCTAGACTAGAGCTGGTAATCTCGCTGAAGCGTCGCTAGCCCTCGGAGATGCTGAGCCACGGCGAGGCTCATCGGCTCGAGTCTCGCCATCTTGAGGCTTGCCTGGCCACCAAGGCCACCAGCGAGGCTCGGCTTCGCCCAGATTTGGAAAAAAAAAAAGAAAGAAAAAAAAAGAAAATAATAATAAAAATATTGAAAAATTAAAAGAAACAAAAAAATTATCAAGTTTACCAAACGTATTTCTATTCTTGTAATAGAAATTTTTTACAGTTACCAAGCACATTCTTATACTCAGAAATTGTTCCTAGGAATAGAAAAAAAATAAAAAACTATTTCTGTTCAAAAATTGTTCCCTAGAACAGAAGTGTTACCAAACACGCCCTAAGTTAATTTGATCACATATGGGCTGATGAAATGCATTGTGATACCCGGAAGATAATACTCACTCTAAGAGGACTCGTCGTCGTGATTCATGTGTTTTATTTCAGTATGAAGTTTATGTGGGTTTGGGTTAATATTTCATTTGATGGAATATTAGGATCAAGTGGGAGAATGTTGTAATATATTTATTATTCTAAATATGAACCCAATATTGTCTTCCCAATTAATTCCAATTTATTGCTCAATTTATTATCCACGTTTATTACGTGATATTTGCCCGTTAATATGTTACCATAACGATCTTGATGGAAGATATCAGTAACGTAAGAAACGAAATAAAACATCATGTCGTCTAGTTTAAATCCAATCACTACAGAAAACACACCATCACATTTGAGGGGTATTGGCTAATAGAACAGGACGTACAGATTTGATGTTCTCATATCGCAGATTGATCATGCTACGTGGATCCATATAAGGTTTTGGGATTTTCCGTTTTTACAATTTTTCATCAATGGCTAGAGGTATATTGATCTTTATGTTTCCACAAATCGATCTCGAATTTTGTATGAATTGATCCGTGATTGATAAGTCGGGATTGTCGGGTTTTAGTTTATATTTAGTCTAACAGTGACTACATGGCAATGCCATCTTCCCCTATAAATAGTGACAATCCCCGGTGGCCTCTCTCCATCGTCATCCTCAGCCATCTTTCCTCTCAGTATAAGCTTTGTGTTTGCTTGACTCAAAAGAAGATGGAGTTCTATTCCCAACTGTTTCTTTACTCGCCATCCTCTATATTTCTCTATGCATTCTCTTTCTTGCCTTCCGAAAGAAATCCTCCGCTCCTAACCTGCCACCTGGCAAAAAGGGTTGGCCCATCATCGCTTAGACAATGGATTCTAGTAAGGCAATCATAGAAAAAGAACATAAGGATTACAAGGTTTAACAATGTGCTTATGTTCTTAGACAAAACTCTCAATGTTCTTTTTTCTTTTTTTGGTCATCTTATTCTTCTGCAATTGTACACAAGGGTTTCTACAACAAAGGAAACAAGCAAACTTGAAAAGCAGGAAACTCCAAAAATAGAAAAAATTATTAATATACAAATTAGCCTACAATCTCTCCTTTCCTTGTATAGGAGCGCAAATCCTGCCAATATCGCCAATACTCCCCCTCAAGTTGGAGCGAAGACATCATGAGATGTCAACTTGTTCATCATTTTCTGAAATACGCCCTTGGATAAAGCTTTGGTAAATACATCAGCAAGTTGATCCTTACTACGAATATATGGCGTCTCTATCGTCTTATCTTGAATCTTTCCCTTACAAAGTGACAATCGACCTCTATGTGTTTGATTCTTTCATGAAAGATTGGATTTGAAGCAATGTGTGTTGCTGCCTTGTTATCATAGTATAGCTTCGTACATTTAGATATGGCATCACAGCCCAATTCTTGGAGTAATAAATGGAGCCATATGATCTCACTAGTGGTGATAGCCATGGCTCGGTACTCGGCCTCTGCACTAGATCTAGCCACAACTGTTTGCTTCTTACTCTTCCAAGTAATAATATTTCCACCAGCAAAGGTACAAGAACCTATGGTAGATTTTTTATCACGAGGTTCCTAGTCCAATCAGCATCAGTAAATCTCACAATCTCTATATTACCATTATTCTTTAACAATATTCCTCTTTTTGGAGAAGCTCTTAGATATCGAAGTAGCTGGTTTAACGACTCCATATGCCCCTGTGTAGGTTTCGACATAAATTGGCTCACATAGCTGACAGAATAAGTAATGTCGGGTTAGTAATGATTAGGTAAATCAATCTTCCTACCAAACACTAAAATTGCCCAATATCTTGTGAAGGTGATTCCTTAGACAAGGTCTTACTATTGTAATTCATAGGAGTGCTACCATGTTTAATGCCAAACTTACCAGTCTCCTTTAGTAGATCTAGGACATATTTCCTCTTGCTCAAGAACATACCTTTGTCAGAATTTGCTACCTCTATGCCCAAAAAATACCTCAATTTTTCAAGATATTTAATGTCAAACTCCTTGCTCAACAACGGTTTAAGTTCTACAATACCAATTAAGTTACTGCCAGTAATAATAAGACCATCAACATAAATGAGAATAACAATAATACGTTCACCAACTACTTCAGTAAACATCAATGAATCAGCTACGCTACTTTTGAAACCAAATCTAATGAGTGTGGAACTCAGTTTGCCATACCATGCTCTAGGCAACTGTTTGAGACCATAAGTTGCCTTCTTTAATTTGCAAACCATTCCCTTATCATTCTCTAAGGGATGTCGTGGAAAGAGATCCATATAGACCTCTTCCTACAAGTCTCCTTAGAGGAAGGCATTCTTCACATCCATTTGAAACAATGGCTAACTACAGTTAATTGCCATATATAGAAGGACACGAACTATAACAATCCGGGCCCCACTGTGCAGTATTGTCCGCTTTAGATACTGAGTCCTCACGGGTTTAAAATGCATTACACAGATTAAAGGGACCAAAGCCTTTATAAATTAGCCTAGGACTCTCCCCCTAAGCGATGTGGGACTAGAGATGACCCATTCCCCTTCCTTGCGCACATCCGAAGACCGAGGCACGGATGCACCGCCATCCCTCCTCCCCGCGCACCATTACTTGGGCTGTCACACGAACAATGTTCATTTTCACTACAGGAGCAAATGTTTCCTTGTAGTCTATCCCATGGGTTTGAGTATACTCTTTTGCAAAAAGCCAAGCTTTGTACCTCTCAATCGAACCATTACTATTGTATTTGATCTTGTAAATTTCCTTGCATCCAACTGCCTTTTTCCCTTTTGGCAATTTAACAAGTTCCCAAGTATGTTTACGGTCCAATGCCTGAAGCTCATCTTTCATGTTGTTCACCCACACACTGCTTTTACATGCTTCCAAGAAGGTATTGGGTTCATGTTGATTTTCAATGGCAAAATAAGAAACTTAAATAATTATGGGAAATTCTATCATACCCAATAAAATCCTAAATGGGATGCTAAGCAGTATGATATGTTGAAAAATCATGGAGCCATGTTGAAGGCCTTAGAATGTGTGATAACTTGCGGGTTGAGGCTGAGATAATGGGTGTCATATCTACTAGAGCTACCTCTATTGCATTTTTAGCCCCAACTTCTAAATTAGCTGCATATATTATAATGGCAACTGTATAAGGAATGGTAGCGACATTCGGGGCAGGCTTACTCCATTCTATAGTTGTTGTTTGAATTTTCTCTTGATCCAACATTGAATTCCTATTAGTTAGGATAAGAAGCAAAAATTCAAAATATTCATCTTGCTCCTCTTGAATTTGATTCTTGGCAAAATACATGTGAGTCTCATCATCACGAGAAATACAAACATGTCTAGTACTTGGCTCATAGCATTTGTATCCCTTCTTGACATTTGAGTATCCCACAAACACACACTTTCGAGCCCGTGGATCTAGCTTGTCACCAGATTGAGAATGCACATAATACACACATCTAAAAATTCTTAGGTGAGAGATACCGAATTTTCGGCCATATAGACTTTCAATTGGAAATTTATACTCCAACACCTTACTAGGCAAATGATTGATAAAGTAGCAACTAGTAAGGGCTGCATTAGCACAATATGTCTTGGGAAAATTTCCCAAGAGTAACGTGCTAACCTCAAGTAGATGCCTATTTTTCCTTTCTATAACTTCATTTTATTGTGAAGTTCCCACGTAGGAGGTTTGATGAATGACTCCTAGGCCACGCAAGAACATTAGAAAAGCTTGATTGGTATATTCAATTTCATTATTTGTATGAAAAATCATCACCATTGTTAAATTGAATTTTCACCATATTGCAAAAATCTCAAAAGACAGTCATAACTTCACTTTTGGATTTAAGCAAATAAAGCCATGTAGGTCGGGTGTAACAAAATACTTGAACCCCTCCTTCGAGTAGGAGAAGTCCCTCAAATATCCAAGTGAACTAAATAAAAAACCTATTCTGATTTATGTGTTTTATGTGGAAAAGGTAACCCATGCTGTTTAGCATTATGACAAGGATCACAGCAATTGGAATCATAACTTAAGGTCATATCAAGAGTACGTAACACCCAATCAGAGGGTGATCGAGATGCCAATGCCACAACTGGGAAGTGCCAATAATCTATGCACCATCAACACTTCGTAGTTAAGGTCCACCATATGCAGCCCCTTCTACAACTGCCCTTCATTAATCATCCTCCTGATGGTTCAATTTTGAAACAAGCACCTTTTTAGGAGTAAAAATAACATTACAATTCCATTGATTAGTATATTTGCTGATTGACATTAAATTTGAGAATAATTCAAGTATCAATAATGCTTTAGAATTATTTGAGAAAAATTTAATTTGTCCAACACCACTAGTTGGAACTTGCCCACCATTAGCTATATTAATAGGTGGATATAACACACCTAAAGTAATATTGGATAGCATCTTTGGAGAACTACACGTGGTATGTAGCCCTAGAGTCAAATAATAAATTGAGTTTTGGATAAAGCTGTGAAAGCATGAACATTACCAGACATCATAGCCAATTTTCCAGTTTTAGTGCCAGAAGCGTTTGTTCTGTTGTCATGTATCTAAAGTGATTGTTGAACTTGTTGTGACAAAGCCTTCAACTTGGATTGAAAACCATTCGGATTGTTTTGGATTGCCACCTTAGCTTCCAAACCCTTGTCTTCGGAAAGACGCAAATGTGGATGAAGAACCCAACACTTCTCTTTGGAATGGCCATTGTGATTGCAATGGTCACAATATGTCTTCGGAAAGACGCAAATGCGGATGAAGAACCCAACACCTCTCTTTGGAATGGCCATCGTGATTGCAATGGTCACAATGGAACCGTGCTGGTTTCTTAGATTTTCCTTTGGCAAACCAAGCAGTGGAGTCTCCTTGCTTCATGTTGATAGCACTTTGGGCTGATTGTTCATTAAGCTCTCTTGATGCTATTGGGGCTAAAGGCATGACATCTCTCATTATTTCCTCACTTTGGATTATGGCACAAACTTCATTGAAAGTAGGCAGTTGAGGACTTATAAGAATTTGATTTGGTGTCCTCAAATTTAGGCCTAATGCTTGCTAATAGCTAAAAGATTTTATCTTGCTCTTCTCAATTGACATAATCCATTACATTTTGGGTCGCAGGTCTATACTGACGAAGCTCATCCCATTGCTTCTTCATTTTTCCTAGGTGTTCAGTGAAAGATTGTGTTGCGCCTTCCTTAGAATGAGCAAGTCCTTGTTGTCGCTCAAAGTTCCGAGATGCATTTTTGGTTTGACCATACATCTTGTATATCGAACCCCACAATGCCTTGGCCAACTCTAAATATGCAAATATCTCGTAGATCTTTGGTTCCATGGAATTGAATATCCAAGACATCATATTGTGGTCATTTGCTAGCCATTCATCAAATCTGGGATCTGTCGCGGGAAGGGCTCTAACATTCCCCTTGATGTGACCAAGCTTCGATCTACCCCCGAGAACAGTTGTTACGGCTCGTGACAAAGGAAGGTAATTTCTTTCTTTTAGCAACAATGAATTCAACCGTTGGTTGTTTGTCTCTTGCACCTTTACTGCGTTGGATACATCTCCTAACTTCTTTGACCCCTCTATGACGTTGCTCGTAATGACAAGGATATGATAGCAACAAAGAGAGGAACAAGCACTAATCGAAAAACACAGATCGTCGTAGAATAGGAACGGACCCGAACATAAGCAAATCAAGACAATTAGATGTACAGAAAAAACAAACCCAAAAATCACAAGTTGAATCAAACCTCCTCTAAAACCGTGTTGAATTTTCGTAAGGCAATCACAAAAAAGGAACACAAGGATGGTTCGGCAATGTGCTTATGTCCTTGGACAAAACTCTCAACTCTCTTTATTTATTATTATTATTTTTTTTTGGTCATGAAATTCTTGTGCAATTTGTACACAAGGGTTGCTACAACAAAGGAAACAAGCAAACCTTAAAAATACTTCTTCTTCCTCCCCTAGTTGGTCGCTGGGTGGCGATGGAGGCCAGAACAGATGACAGACAGACGGTGGTAGATGGCAGAGACTGGTGGACGGCAGGTGGCGGGCAATGAGGCTCCAACGACCAGCTAAAAGAGGAAGAAGAAGAAAAAATAAATAAATAAAGAAAATGACTTGTTCCATAAATTATTCCCGGAAATAAGAATCAATTTTCTTCTATTCTGTTCCATATCTATTCCCTTTTTTTTTTTATTCCGTTTCAAATCTAATCCCAAACCACTTTTTTATTCGAATAGAAAAATTAACTGACGTTTAAAAATTGAAACGTTACCAAATGGAGCTTTTGTGGTTGGCTCACTGTGATGGCTCAGTTTGCTGTAGTTCTCAGTCAAGGAAGGAACGGAGCCTTAGTGGCTGGCTCACCGTGATGGCTCCGTTTGCCGTAGTTCTCAGTCGAGGAAGGAATGCCGCGGTGTCTTTCGACAATGGCTTGCGACGCTCGACGATGGTAACTCAACGAGGATTGCTGACATAACTCGATGGCGTTCGCCGTTAGTGCATGCTGTGGCGTTGCTCCGTTGGGACTAAAATCTATTTGAATAACTCACTAGAAACCCCACGAACTCCAAGAATGTAGGACGAGATGAGTGCAACAACAAAGGACCGAGTATGTCCCAAAACTAGCAGGAGTAGCCACCTGGAATCACTAAAAAACAAAGAATTCTCGAACTATGAAGGGGCTCGGCAAGTAAGATGCAAAACCAACGATGGCCAGAACAGCAACTCTGGAATCTCGGGTGGCCGTCGTCAGTAAAGATCGGTCAGCAATAAAGCGGCAACGGACTGGTCAAGGCAGTACCTTTGTCGTCCGGTAACTCACAGTACGAGGACACAACACAAAGGCAGCTTGCGGAACTTGGTGAAGGAACTAATCATTGTCGCTCGTCGGACACAGCAACAGCAATGACGCCGTCTCAGTCAAGTGGCGCGGAAGTGAGCTAAGGAACGGCCACGAAGCACCACAGCAGCAAACGTCGCGGTTTAGCATGGGGGAAACTCACTTAGTGGCAACAGACGGCATTTGCCGATGCATGATCGGCGACAGTGGTTCAGAGAGCAACGGCGTTGGTGCGGCAACAGAGCTTCGCAGCAAGGAAAAACAGCCTCGGGTCGTCGTCGAGGGTTGAGGAGCTCGGTTGTGGTCGTGGAGACACACGGCCAAATATATGTTGTCAGACCAAAAGAGAGCCTCTCCCCATTATTGTCCAGTAATAGTTTGCATTTTATTGTCCAGCTTTCCTTTTCTCTAGATGGACATATTTTATTCCTTTCCTCCTTCCTCTCTGTACGCATATTGCTCCTTTGCATGAAAAGATTTCTTTCTTTCATAATATATATTGCCCAAAGAATAACACCAAATATATGCCCCTACGTGTGCAACGTTACCTTTTATTTTCCAAATCTTTTCTTGCCCTCTTTAATTTCCTTTGTGCGCACGCTTGTATCTTGTACCTTTCTTCCTTTATTTTATTTCCTTCTTGCTTCATTTGTCTGATCATGTCGTGGAGAAGAAATCTCCACGTCTATGCTATTTGATCAAATGGGCTTTTGGCCAATTTTTAGCTCCCGATGGTTCAGTTCAAATAAATTGATTAGGCTCAAAACTATTCACTCAGGCCCATTGATCGCTGGTCCAATTAATACAATAAATGAGCTAAGCTATTATGATATATGCTACCAAAAACTATACACAATTTAACTAATATTTTTGCTAGGGGCCGAAGTTGATCCATAATTTTCATATGCAATAAATAACTAATTAAGTTATTAAAATTTAGATGTCAACAAATTGAACAGTTCAAGAAGGCTTTAAACAATAAGGAGTTGCACATGCTATCAGATTTATATAACACTGATCAGTAATGCAATATTTTTTGTGTTTGGTTTGTAAGATAAATAAGAAAAGATAGAGCATACAATATTCCTCTTATTATGATGTCGTTCATTTGAATTTAACTGGAGGAACGATCACACGAGGTAAGTTATCAGACGTTCAAAGCAGAACAGGTTCTGACCTTCTTGTTAACGTGATACTAAACGAACACCCCAAAATACTGATTGAATTTACCAGCGAAATCACACGCTTAATGGCCTCCCTAAATCGACACGAATGTATGCAACCGGTACGAGCAAGAGTGATTAACATTAACCCCTCAAGTCCAAACTCAAGTTTCGCAATGAAGCCAACAGTCAAAAGTATACACCAGCAATAAGATGGACCCGTGTTGACGAGGGTAATCAAACGAACACTCGTGAACTGAAGGCTCTCGGTTCCAACATGGAGGGGAGCACTCTAGATGCAAAAGTGATTGGGAAGGAGTATCGGCCAGATCAAAATAGGCAACACACCACCCCTAAAAGGTCATCGAGAGATACAAGACGAACGCAACCGGTTTTCACTCTGGCGAAGGCAAAGGCTCTCGATCCTCACAAAACAGAGTACTAGAGTTTACCTTGAGTGAGAGTAGTGACTGGACGTGATTGACGAGTGGATCAGAAGGAGGAGGCCCCTGTAGCGGCGACACGGAGTATTGGAGCCAGTGAAGAGAGAGTGAACGAGAATTGAAGGTGGTGACAGTAGCAACCGAATGGCAGCAAACACTTGTCGTCTTCGCTCAATTTTGGCCACTTTAGACATCGTTCACTTGCTCGCAGAATGGCGAGTTCTCCTCTACCAGCTGGGTAGCTTTTCCCATCTTCAAGGTAAGATTTGTCTCCTTTAATCAAATCGACAATCCATCCGTCCGCTTCCTCTTTGAAAAAACCCTAAATCACCCCCACAAAACCCCCTTCTTGTTCTATACAAGATTCCGATACAAACCTCAGCCCCACAGTAACCCTAAACGCATTCCCATCTTCTTCCAGTCGGATGGGAAAGTAGGTCCTTTCCATTAGATCGACAACCCATCTGTCCGCTTCCTATTTGAAAAACCCATAAACCACTACTGTATGAACCATCATTCACCAATCCCCGTATTCGATGAAACCCTTATTCGCCATTCCCCAGCTTCACAAATCGGTCCGGAGCTCCCTTCAATAGGCCACCTATCCCATTGATCCCAAACTGCTCTCGCAAGCTAGTCGAATGAATCCGTGAATCAGATACTGGTGAGCAAGAGATGGCAGGTACGCTCGAGGAAGAAAGACGTTTAGCAGCCTTGTATAAAAGCTTAGGTGAGTTATGGTCCGAAGATGATGTTGTTGATATAAAAAGTGATGTCTCGGAAGAAAAATTGATTGAATGCCGGAAAATAGTATTCGGGAAGTTGTATTCTAGACCGAATGTGAATTTCACAGCCTTCGTGAATACTATGAAAAGAGTTTGGAGGGTCGATAATGTCACATGTACTCAGCTCGGACCAGACTACTTCTCTTTTGCTTTCCAGTCGGAAGAAGAAAAACAGAGGGTATTAGATACCGGGCCATGGTATTTCTCCAGTAATTTACTAGTCCTACAACAATGTAACCCTGATACTCCTGAGATATGCTATGAATTTACCCATTGTGCCTTTTGGGTGAATTTATATGGTCTCCCGTTTGGGAGAGTCACTAATGAAGTCATTAGGGATATAGCTTCTAAACTCGGGGAAGTTATTGAGGTGAAATTAGAAGCGAAAGGCAATAGTCACTACAAAATTGGCAAAGCAAAGGTGAAGCTATATCTGGAAAATCCATTAAAAACAGGAGTAATTGTAAATTTGGAGAGGAAGAAACTATGGGTAGAGTTTAAATACGAGCGACTCCCACATTATTGTTACTCATGTGGTAAAATAGGGCATTATGCTACTTTTTGTAAAGAAATCCTTATGAAAAGTCAGGGCTGCCAGAAGACTTACCGGGAAGATTTGAGAATTGACTTTGAGCGGATGTGCATGAACTCAGCCCGTATGGTAAAAATTTTCTATGGCAAACAAGAGCCAATCCTAGAAGATACTGAGTGTGTTCCAAAGACCCCCATACATTCTGTTTAGTAGCAGGATCAGACTATAAACATCAATTGGGGACAGAAGAATGCTGAACAACTAACTCAAAAGGAAAATAGTTTACCATCACAGCAGTTAGCACTACAACTTACGAGGGAGAAAAGCCCACAAAAGAGAGGGAGCTGCTGTATAGATGAAGAATCTGCTATGGTACTATACGTTGAACAGCAAAAAGAAGCGGTAGTTGACATGCTAGAGGCCTCAACAGGTGAGGAAGGGCTTATTAGGCACAAATATAAAGGTACCAAGCACCCAACAGCCAAAAAAGGTAAGCGTTTCTGTCCATATGGTGCGCAAAGCTCAAAAACAACAGATTTAGACAGTACACAATTGGTAGAAACCCCAATCAAGGTTGTGGAGAAGTTAGGTCAGTGGGCTTTGGTGGCTAGCCCTAATAAGCCACTAACAAAGCCATGAAAATACTAAGTTGGAATTGTCAGGGGTTGGGCACACCCCTGACAATTCAAGCACTGCGAGTTTTAGTGACTCAAGAAAGGCCCAATATTATATTTCTAATGGAGACAAAGAATCGGGAGCAAAAGGTTCATCCGTTAAGGAGGAGGTTGAAATTTCAGAATGGTTTCTTAGTAAATCCAGAAGGAATTGCGAGGGAATTGCTTATATTTTAGGATGATCAGGTAGTACTATCAATCGACTCATTCTCAAACAACTACATAAATGTACAATGCCAAGTGAAGGAAACTAATCAACAGATGCAGGTCACCTTCATACATGCTCCATATGTTTTTCAAGAAAGAGTACAGCTATGGGAAGCCATTCATAGAGCTAGTAGAAACTGTCATCTACCGTGGCTTTGCTTGGGGGGCTTCAATGAAGTATTATATCACTGGGAAAAAATGGGCAGAAAAAGAGCAGAAAATTACCGGTTAATAGCCTTCAAGGACTTTCTTGGCTAATGCTCCTTAATGGATTTAGAATCCAAATGATGTGCTTTCACCTGGACAAATAATAGAGCAAGGGATCAATTCGTTAAAGAGAGACTTGATAGGGGATTGTGCAATATGGAATGGCGTATAACTTATACGAATGCTGAATGCATCGCACTACTAGCTATAGGGTTTGATCACGACCCTATTGTAATATCTTTAAACTCGCGGAAAGAAAGGAAGAGGAGGGTGTTATGGTATGAAGCATTCTAGTCAGAAGATAAGGAATGTATGCTGTTGGTAAAGAAGGTATGGGCCGAAGGTGAATCCCAAAGGCTAAATATAGTACAAAAGTTGCAGATGATAGCTCAACAGTTGGCAAAGTGGAGTAAGAACAGGTTCCATAATGCAAAAAAGAGAATCGAAGAGCTAAAGGATGAATTACAAAGGCTAACAAATGGAATTGATGTACATAAAGAAAGTGAGGTAGCAAAGCGAATTAACCAGGAAATTGAAAAGCTTTGGCGGCAAGAGGAAATGTTTTGGGGTATGCGCTCAAGAATCAATTGGTTAAAATGGGGCGACAGGAATACCAAATTTTTTCATGCAACAACTATCCAGAGAAGAAATAGAAACAGAATTACCTTACTAAAAAATGCAGCAGATGAATGGGTAAAAGAAGAACAGCCTTCAAAGGATATGACAGCAACTTTCTTCAAAAACCTATACTCATCAGTGGGAGCTTGCAATATTCAGCCTGTCATACAACAAATACCAACCACAGTGGATGAAGCGATGAATAAGAGGTTAGTAAAATATGTTACAACGGAGGAGATTATTGATGCAATGCAGCAATTAGGAGCAAACAAAGCCCTTGGACCGGATGGGCTTAATGGGCTATTTTACCGAAATCATTGGCCAAATATAAGTCAAGAATTTGCAACGAGGTGCAGAATTTTTTTGAAACATGACACTTAAACCCCGACATGAACATAACCCAAATCACCCTTATTCCTAAAGTCCCAAACCCTGAAAAACTTGAACAATTCCAACCCATCAGCCTGTGCAATTTTGTATACAAAATCATATCCAAAGTAATGACAAATAAACTAAAACCTTTACTACCAAGCCTCATTACTGGAGAACAAAGTGCTTTTGTTGGGAGTGACAAATTCAGGATAATATATTGATTGTATAGGAGGTTTTACATAAGTTGAGAACTCGGGAGAGGAAGAGCAAATTCCAAGCTGTCTTAAAGCTTGATATGCAAAAAGCATATGACCGAATTGAATGGGACTTCCTACAAGCTTGCTTGACTAAGATGGGATTTTGTGATCAGTGGGTGCAATGGGTGATGCAATGTGTATCCACGGTTTCATTCAGCATAAAATTTAATGGTGATCCTCTACCTTTTTTCAAGCCCACCAGAGGAATTCGTCAAGGTAATCCAGTCTCCCCCTATCTATTTGTTTTAGTAGCCAACGTTCTATCCCACCTAATGAAACAAGCAGTTGTGGAGGGTACTCTAAGAGGAATTAAACTAAACAGCAGCTACCCCACCTTATCGCACTTGCTCTTTGTGGATGACTCTATATTCTTCCTACATGGCACTGTATTAGAATGTCAGAATTTGGCAGCTATCCTACATCAATATTGCTTCACAACAGGACATGCTATTAATCTAAACAAGTTAGGAATCCATTTCAGCAAAAACTATCCACTGAATTTGAGAAGGAATATAGCTGATGAACTAAGAGTCCCAGAAATAGAGAAAACAAGGAAGTACCTAGGTATTCCCTCAGATTGGGGAGGATAAAAAAAAGACATATTTGCATGGATTCTTGCGAGAGTAAACATGAAGTTGCAAAGTTGGAAGGATAATTTGTTGTCCAAAATAGGCAAGGAGATATTGATTAAATCAGTGGTGTAGGCAATTCCATAATATGCAATGGGCATTTTCAAAATCCCAGTGTCTATCTGCAAAGCTATTGAAAAGAAAATTGCAAATTTCTGGTGGCGGAATGGCAACAAAGTTGCTGGAATTCATTGGAAGAAATGGGAAAAATTGAAGCTTAGGAAAGAAGAAGGAGGTCTTGGCTTTAAAGACCTCCTAGATTTCAATAAGGCGATGTTAGGTAAGCAAGCATGGCGCATTTCTCAGCAACCTTCTTCACTACTAAGTCAACTAATGAAGGGCCTCTACTATCCACAAAGTGATTTTTGGAAAGCTGGAAAAGGGTCCAAACCTTCATGGGGATGGCAAAACATTGTCTTGGGGAGAGACTCCATAGCTCCCCAAGTTATGTGGACCGTTGGCAATGGACAAAATATTTCGATTAGGGAAGATAAATGGTTAAAAAGTGGAACCAATGGTGGGCCAGTGACAAGAGATGAGCCAAAGAAAGTGGGTGCATTGATAGAGAAAAGGGATGGGAAATGGAATGAGGAAATGTTACGGTTATTGTTTGATGACCAAATAGTTAAGGAAATCCTTGCAACTCCTATAGGATTACCTTCTACAGCAGATAAAATGGTGTGGATGAGCAATAAATCAGGAGTATATTCGGTGAAAACGGCTATCTCTACTATAGAAATCAAGCAGCAAACACAGTAACCACAACAGCATCTTCCTCTCACCATACAAAGCCTGATCTCTGGAAATTTATTTGGAAATCTAACACTCTATCTAAAGTTAAACAGTTTCTATAGAATGCATGCCAAAATGCAATACCTACAGTGGACAATTTGCACAAGAGGAGAATTGTACCTGATCCGCTATGCCCAATTTGTAAAAAGGAAGCCGAAACCATTGAACATGCTTTATTGCTCTACCCTTGGACAGTCAAGATATAGCGAGCTAGTCCTCTGCACATCCAAATATCAAGAATCGGGTTAACACGACTCGACAAATGGCTATACTCGAAAAAAGAAGATCCAAGCACCGACCTAAAATTCGACCTCATTACCACTATTACGTGGTGCATTTGGAAAGATCGGAATCGATTTGTTTTTGAACATCATCCCCTGCATCCACATCAGACCCTGTCCAAATCAATAGCTCTAAATGAGAACTATATGACCTGCAACAGCAACAAGACAGCAGCAAAGAAAAACGATACCCACACGCATTGATGGCAACCATCGCACTTGGATGCTCTTAGCATCAATATCGACGCTTCCTTTGTCTGGGTTGAAGGCAGAGCATCAGATCTGGAGGAGGTAAGCCAAGTGGCCGAGAACAGGGGCATAATCGACGCTGCCTTTGTTTGGGATGAAAACGAAGAACCAGATCTGGAGGAAAGTAGAAGAGTGGCCGAGAACATATTAACACCAGATCTTGAGGAAGAATGAGAAGTGGCCAAGAACAGGAGTGAGTTCGACACTTTTGTCTGGGATGAATGCGCAGAACCAGATTGGGAAGAGTTCAGAGGAATGATAGAAAAGAGAACATTACCAGCTCTTGAGGAAGATAGAGAAGTGGTCGAGAACAGGGAAGCCTCCGACGCCTCCTCTGTCTGAATTACAGGCGTATCACCAGCTCTTGAGGAGCGTATAGATGCGGAAACCAGAGCTAACAGATCAACACCGGAGCTAGGGGCAAATAGAGGATGAACCGAGAACAGGGCCGCCGTCGCCTGTATCTACCATGACTCTCGGGGACGCCTGGTGGACGGATTTTCCAGGATGGTCGCGGCCTCATCAGCTGAACAAGCGGAAGCCATAGTTCTCTTGGAAACCCTAGATTTCCTCTCAAGAATATCAAACAAATCCCTCCAAGTACAATTTGACTGCCGGTTGCTCGTGCAAGCAGTTCAGGAAGAGACAAAACCAAGCTGAGAAGTGGTAGGGCTGGTGGACTGGATCCGAGAAAAAAATAAACTATTTTTGGGCCTCTCCTTGGCCCACTGCAGCAGGAACGCCAATAGGCCCGCCGACTGGGTTGCAAGAGCCCAAAGAGCAAACTACCTCCCTCGTAACTGGGTATCCAACCCTCCGACAGCCTTAATCGATTTACTTTGTGCTGATGTTTCGGATGTAATTGCTCCGTACTTATCTCAGTAAATGAATAGAATATCACACTTTCGTCCAAAAAAAAAAAAAAAAAGACAGTAGCAACTGATAATAGAGACGAGCGAAGTATGATCGTGGAGGTGAGGCTTGATGTACTGTGACTGGTTACGCAAACAACTGGGGGAGAGAATGGAAGAGGAAAAGATGAAGATGGACCAAAAATGGTGGAGGTTAGGCTCGCCGGAGAGTGGAGGGAGGTTGGACGGTGACACAGTGGCCGGATTTTGAAGGTGAGGAAAGTAGTGGCTGGCGAGGGGGGGAGTTGGCGTGTCGTGAAATTATGTTTATCGGGCCAAAAAATTCAATTGGGCCTTACTGCAAACGTCAGATTGGTCTGCTAATGTTGGGCCCGAGGTATCAACATCATAATGTTCCCAATTTGTGTATTAATCGTCTTCAAAAAATGTATTTTCAAATCATTGGCGAAATTCAGGCGTCGTTCAATTAGTTGTTGATTTGATCATGTGAACTCACATACAATTGCAGGAAGATATGGCATCAATTTCATGTCAATTTATCACCAAATAATAACGAATTTCAGTCGTGAATGCCCCTGAATCAATTCTGAATATTGCTTGGTGTTAGTACTCACTTCTGAATGTTGCTTGGTGTTAGTATTCGGGCATGAATTAGAATGGTTTCGGCTTTGTCTGATTGTTCTATCGATTGTCCATAACGTAGTGCCAATGCACGATTGATTATCTAGCTTAGTTACCACACGTTCACAGTTCATTGGCATGGGCAATTTGCCAATTTTGAATGTTGGACATTGCTGGAAAATGCTATTTGACTGTTACTTTGAGTGTGTTTGGCTTGATTTGTTTATACTTTCTTATTCATTTGTGATCAGGGATTAACGTATTATTCATCTTATTGCCTTCTGAGCGTGTTTAAGGGTCGCTTGTCCTGTTAATTGCCAGCAATGCATGCTAAAATTCATTGAGGGTCTCGGTTTAGGCATGAAATTCAAGGAAATTGATGGAGATAATTTGAGGTTGAATTTCATGATTCATGCAAATACATTGGTATGTGATTAATTGCTGAGGCTTTTGGTTGGATTGAATTTCAATTGAATATGTGAATTGTGGTTACATACATTGAACGTAACCAGCCAACACAAAAAACGTATGTAACTATTTGTGCTTGCTTCATAATCCATTAGCTCTCTTTGACAAACGTTGCGACAAATGCTATTTCAAGTAACCTGCCATCATGCATACTAAAACGCTAGTGATATTATACAATGGGAGTGAAGAATGGGAATGTAATTTTCCTACATCGATATTAACTTTTGATGTGATAGTGGATGATGAATATTTAGAAAGGAGTAAACAATGATGAATACCTATTTACTGAAAAGAAGAAGAAGAAGAAGAAGAAGAAGAAGAAGAACTCCTCCCCTTTTTTTTGGGTAAATAACATAACTACATTAAACAAAACAAGTCAAGTTTCATAGTGTTAAGTATATGTACTCCCAGCAGAGTCTACATATAAAAAGGTCTTTATTAACATCTGGAACAGAAAAATAAATGACAAACTGCAGATGTTGTTCCTTTGCAAGTAGGGCAAAAAAATCCGTGTAAATAGATAACATTATTGGCTACTTTTAATTTAAGACCATCTTTTAGAGCCATGTTTATGCCACGATGCGTTCCTCATTTGTTGGAGTTTCTATAATTCTCGAGAGATTTATGCTCGCTCCTAATTTATCGTAAGCCCTGATATTATATACTTAGGGATGATATATACTATCTAAAACTACTTTTAATCAATAATTACGACATATATCATTGGAAACTTCTTAATCATCCATATAAAAGATGGGCAAAAGTCTTCTCGTAGGTCTTTCAAGTTTGTTTCTTATGTGGAAGAAAATATGAGATGTCATTTATGAGGACCACCATACAATTATGACTATACATGAGCGGTCAATCATGGCATGCATGAGAATAAGACTTAATTTGCACCTTTTCATTATATGACTATTTTTTTCCCTTTTGAATATTTCCTTAACATTACTAAAATAAATGAAAAAAAGAAGAAGCATGGAGTCTTAAGCAATTTGTTAAAACTGCACAACATCTACAGTAAAACATACATACCTATTATGTTCCATATTTAATTATCACTTTGTCAGTACCTCAATTTTTCATGTTCATCATATATTTAGTATAAGAACCTATGGAAACAGTGACCCATTATAGAGTCAAGTGGCTAGACCAATAGAATATGCCTGTCATTTATACCCAAAATATTTAAATATTTTTTCTTGTCTGTATCAGGCAATATCGTAACCCCTGATATTATATACTTAGGGATGATATATAATATCTAAAACTACTTTTAATCAATAGTTATGACGTATATCATTGGAAACTTCTTAGTCATCCATATAAAAGATGGGCAAAAGTCTTCTCGCGGGTCTTTCAAGTTTGTTTCTTATGTGGAAGAAAATATGAGATGTCATTTACGAGGACCACTATACAATTATGACTACACATGAGTGGTCAATCACGGCATGCATGAGAATATGACCTAATTTGTACCTTGTCATTATATGACTATGTTTTTCCCTTTTGAAAAAAAAAATGCCTATTTCCTTAACATTACTTTAATAAATGAAAAAAAAAAAAAGCATGGAGTCTTAAGCAATTTGTTGAAATTGCACATCTACAATAAAACATAAATACCTATTATGTTCCATATTTAATTATCACTTTGTCAGTACCTCAATTTTTCATGTTCATTGTATATTTAATTAGAAGAACCTATGGAAATAGTGACCCATTACAAAGTCAAGGGGCTAGACCAATAGAATATGCCTGTCATTTACCCCAAAATATTTAAATTTTTTTCTTATTTGTATCAGGCAATATCGTAACCCCCAATATTATATACTTAGGGATGATATATAATATCTAAAACTACTTTTAATCAATAATTACGACGTATATCATTGGAAACTTCTTAGTCATCCATATAAAAGATGGGTAAAAGTCTTCTCACGGGTCTTTCAAGTTTGTTCCTTATGTGGAAGAAAATATGAGATGTCATTTACGACGACCACTATACAATTATGACTACACATGAGCAGTCAATCACGGCATGCATGAGAATAAGACTTAAGTTGTACCATTTCATTATATGACTATTTTTTTCCCTTTTGAAAAAGAAAATGCCTATTTCCTTAACATTAGTAAAATAAATGAAAAAAAAAAAGCATGGAGTCTTAAGCAATTTGTTAAAATTGCACAACATCTACAGTAAAACATACATACCTATTATGTTCCATATTTAATTATCACTTTGTCAGTACCTCAATTTTTCATGTTCATCATATATTTAGTTATAAGAACCTATGGAAACAGTGAGCCATTATAGAGTCAAGTGGCTAGACCAATAGAATATGCCTGTCATTTATACCCAAAATATATAAATATTTTTTCTTGTTTGTATCGGGCGATATCATAACCCCCGATATTATATGCTTAGGGATGATATATAATATCTAAAACTACTTTTAATCAATAATTGCAACGTATATCGTTGGAAACTTCTTAGTCATCCATATAAAAGATGGGCAAAAGTCTTCTCGCGGGTCTTTCAAGTTTGTTTCTTATGTGGAAGAAAATATGAGATGTCATTTATGAGGACCACTATACAATTATGACTAGACATGAGCGGTCAATCACGGCATGCATGAGAATGTGACCTAATTTGTACCTTGTCATTATCTATGTAGCACCGACACTCTCCAGGAGCCTTCTTATTGTGTCCGACACTCCGACACGTGTCTGACATGCTCCGACACGTACCGACACGCTCTGACACGTAGTCAACGAGTGTCGAAAAATCCGACATGTGGTCAACTCTCTCTGACACGCTCCGACACGCAAGTCCGGAATTCCGATATGCAATTCCAACACGCACAGGGTCAATTTTAAAAATTTCTAATACTTGAGGGGTCAAAATATAAATATACAAAAAAGAAGTAATAAAAGAAGTAATAAACAATGCTATAAATATACCCACACGGGGTCAAATTTTTTTTTCAGTTTTGTTTTTTTAGAATTGTTTTATTTTTTTCAAAAGTCTTTTACTATGAAAGAAGTAATAAAAAAAATGCTATATATGATAAATAAATAAATTTAAAAACTATCATTTCAGCATTTTTCTTTAAACAATTTTTTTCCTCCGAGTTTTATGTATTATTGTAACAAATTGAAATAATGAATGATATTAACATATGTTAAATTAATATTTTTTGTGTAAATTAATTCTAGGCTATCATTATTATTATTTATTTATGTATTTTTATATAAAAATATATTCAATATATAACGTGTCGAACGTGTCGGAATTCTCTATTTATAAGAAATGATGTGTCGGCATGTCGTGTTGTGTTGTGTCGCGTGTCGCGTGTCCGTGTCGGTGCTACATAGGTCATTATATGACTATTTTTTTCCCTTTTGAAAAAAAAAATGCCTATTCCCTTAACATTACTTAAATCAATGAAAAAGAAAAAAGAAAAAAAAAGCATGGAGTCTTAAGCAATTTGTTGAAATTGCCCAACATCTACAGTAAAACATAAATACCTATTATGTTCCATATTTAATTATCACTTTGTTCGTACCTCAATTTTTCATGTTCATTGTATATTTAATTATAAGAACCTATGGAAACAGTGACCCATTACAAAGTCAAGTGGCTAGACCAATAGAATATGCCTGTCATTTATACCCAAAATATTTAAATATTTTTTCTTATTTGTATCAGGCAATAGCATAACCCTCGATATTATATACTTAGGGATGATATATAATATCTAAAACTACTTTTAATCAATAATTACGACGTATATCGTTGGAAACTTCTTAGTCATCCATATAAAAGATGGGCAAAAGTCTTCTCACGGGTCTTTCAAGTTTGTTTCTTATGTGGAAGAAAATATGAGATGTCATTTACGATGACCACCATACAATTATGACTAAACATCAATGGTCAATCACGGCATGCATGAGAATGTGACCTAATTTGGACCTTGTCATTATATGGCTACTTTTTTCCCTTTTGAAAAAATAATGCCTATTTCCTTAACATTACTTAAATAAATGAAAAAAAGAAGAAGCATGGAGTCTTAAGCAATTTGTTGGAATTGCACAACATCTATAGTAAAACATACATACCTATTATGTTCCATATTTAATTATCACTTTGTCAATACCTCAATTTTTTATGGTCATTGTATATTTAGTTATAAGAACCAATGGAAACAGTGACCCTTTTACAAAGTCAAGTGGCTAGACCAATAGAATATGCCTGTCATTTATACCCTAAGGGTCCGTTTATTTTGCGGAAAATGGGTCATTTCCGGAAAATATTTTCCCAGAAGTCATTTTCCAGGAAAATAACAATATTTTCACGTGTTCGGCCAAAACCTGAAAATGTTTCGGAAAATAATTTTCGGTGTTCGGTAAAGAAAATATTTTCTAAGATTTCACCACTTAGGCATGCATCACTTATCAACCTATAAATCCATCAAATATGAACTTGCATTTAAATCCGGGCAAACTTGCTTCATATCTTTGTTCCCTCGTTGTCGCCAAACACTCATCTACTCTAAAAAAAATGTTCCTATGGATTTTAAAAAGAAGCAAAAGAGAAAAGAAGCATAGCATGTACAGCCCTAATGAGAATCTTTCAGTTGAGTGGCTTGTTCTCTTCCTGTGTCTTTTGTGTTCTAATAAACAAAAGAAAAAAGAAGCAAAGCATGTAGAGCTCTTTGCTTGAGTAATGTACAACTGCATGGTAGAATAAATAAAGAAAAAGATAAGCAAGAGTGCAAAGTGCGAGCTTGAGATCGACGAGCTCGAGATTCGCCTAGCAACGGTTGATGACTAGCCAAGAAAGAAGAAGATGGGAAACAAAGAAAAGACAAAGAAAAAAAAAGAAAAGGAAAAGGAAAAGGAAAAGGAAATTAAAAATAATTTGAATTAAAAAATAAAAATAAAATTAAAAAATAATTCGAATATAAAAAGAAAAGAAGAAGAAGAAAAGGGAGGAGGAAGTGAAGATTTGTAAAAGTGTGAGATAAGAGAGATCAAGTGAGGAAAATGTTTTCCACTTTTCAAAAGTGGAAAACATTTTCCCTTAATTTAGAAGACATTTTTCCTTTCATGGAAAACATTTTCCCCAAGGAATTTATTTTCCGTGAAACGAACGCTGGAAAATCCGAAAACGTTTTCCGAAATTATTTTTCACGAAATGAACGGAGCCTAAATATTTAAATATTTTTCTTATTTGTATCAGGCAAAATCTGGAGTTAGATTTCACATCAAAATCGAATTTTTCCCTTTGATCTAATTGGAAGTAGTTTTTTGTTTTTTTTGTCGGAATTGAAAGTAGGTGATTAAAACTGAAATTGAAGAGTTCATTAAGGATTACTTTCTTACACTCGGCCATAAATGACGATGAACCTAAAACAGTCATGTTGCCTTTTGTCACTCCCGCGTGTTCACATAATATTATAGAGTGGCTAAGAAGAAACCCCAGTATTCCTATCCACAAAAATTGCTACCCATAAAACAAACACAAAAATATTATTTAGAAAACAAACATACACAAAAAATTAAAAAAGAAAAAAGAAAAAAAGGACAATATCATGCAACCGTTATTAGTGTGCATGCTATATGCTTGGATCATTTTTTTTATCTCGGTGTTTCATACATGCTTTGCCTTGAAATTATTTAAGAGGAATCTCTCGGAATCAAGCGAGCATATTCTCCTTGCGTTTATCCTAAATTAAGCGGTCGCATTGTTGGCCTAGACTTCAGTTGCAATTGTCTATCTAGTACCAGTAGTCTTTTTAATCCCACTTCGTCGTGTTCGCTTTCTGTCGGAACTTCTAGAGTTCCCAAGGGATAAATGCTTGTTTATAATTTAACGTAATGACATATATTACATCATTATTTTTTTATAAAACAAGATAATAATATATAAAATTTGACAATATTTTCAATGGATGATTATGATCTTTTTGTCTTCATGATTCGATGACTACGACTAGGAATGGAGAATGACTCCTCTTCATCGGCGTGAAAGTGGGGCAAAAGACTTTTTGCTAGCCTCTCAAAGTTTTGGTCTTTTTGTGGAAAAAATATGAGATGCCATTTAAGAGGACTAAGCAATTATGACTGCACATGAACGATTAATCACGGCATGCCTGAGAATGTGACCCAATTTGTCCTGTGTGGAAATATGTTGAAATTGCAAAACATCTATGGCAAGACATACACAAATAGATGGTCAATTTTAATCATCACTTTACTAGAAAGGTTTCTCAAGTTGATTGTCGATCCAGTTATAAGAAGTTATGGAAACATTGACCCATGATAGTCAAATGGCTAGATCAAATGAAGGTGCATGTTATTTATATGCAAAGTATTTGGATTTTTTCATAATTTGTATTAGGTGATATCTTGAGTCCGATTTCACTTACATAATGAATTTGCTTGTTTGATATGATTGGAGATAGGTCACTAACACTGAAACTGAAGAATTCATATATAAGTACTTTCTTAGGCCTCAGAAGCTATGACAAAGAAAAAAAAACACCTATATTTTGGAATTTTATCTTGACATGTCTCGTCTTCCCCCCTCAATTATTCCCATCGGCATCACACATTGAATTAGCACAGCACGTATGAAACACCGAGATTAAAGAAAAAAAACTGATCCAAAAATATAAAGCACGTAGACTAATGACAGTGACCTGACATTGTCCTTCATTTGTTTTCTTTTCAAAAATATTTGTGTTCGTTATTAGAGCACCGATATCATAGAAGAGCAGATAGCAATGCCAAAGCTTTCGTGATCAGCAGTTTTTGTGAGTTGGAATCCTTGCGCTCCTCCAATAGAGTAGCAAAAGCATGGGAAAGATCAGGAAGCCACTGATTGGTCAGGAATTGCGCATGTAATAGTCATATATTTATGTGACACTGATTATTATGTAGTAGTCTAGTTTTAATTGAAAGTGGGTATAAATAATTTGAGAATTTTATCGATATTTACACTCATGTTTTCCATTGGCTATTATGGAGACGCTATCTTCTTGCTCCATATTTCATCTTTCTAATTGCTTTTTCTGTCCTAGAATATCATGTCATATCATTGTATCTAATTGCTTTTTCTGTCCTAGAATATCATGTCATATCATTGTATAAATTAACATGTATAATGGCATATACACGTACTAGTACTTGTTGTGACTATGCGCTGAGGGACACTCCCTCTGACATTTTGGCTGTTATAAAGAATCCAATTTAGGAGATGTCCTCATTCCAAAATCTAGTTTCCGGAAGCTAGTAAAGGACGAGAAGATAAATATTGTAACATTAATGCGGAAACTAATAGGATCTTACTATTAATCAATACGAAATCGTAAAAGAAATAAACGAGGAATTATGAAGAACACTAAAAATTTATGTCATTCAGTCCAAGTATTCATGCATACTTAATAGGAAGAATCGGCAGTAAATAATCTACTAATTTAATGGTTAAACAGATCATCAATTTATTTCATAAAGAGGTTTCCAATTTGGATATGGAAAAGCGAAATAATATGTTTGGTGGCACCGTAGCCACCGAAAAATAATAAAAAGGTTTACAAAAATCTTCTCTTCGTATAAGTAAAATTTACCAGCGTTGGTGTGAAAAAAACTCACTCTTCATATACACGAGAGATTTCATTATAAACTCACATTCCTTTGACATAACCGCTTAATGCTTTTCTTTCTATTTTACCAGGAGGACTACAATATTCACATTTGGAGGTTGGAAAACCAAATTTGTGCTCTTTCCACCTTTATCTCCATCGAAACAAAGTATCCCAATCCTACTAGTAATAGGTAGGAAAATCTCAAAAGAAAGCGAGAAGATCACTAGAAGTGCCAAAAATTATGTATGCTACTTACTTTAATACTAAAAGTTTTTGCTAGCTCCCTAAAGTTCAAATTAGAGAAAAATAATAATTATTTAAGTGTCTACGGCGAGAAATTCCCATTAAATTGATTATTTGGCCTTTAGAATTAAAATTTTAATATGACTTGACATATATTTTAATATATCCAATTCATGTGGATGTCCGAAACGACATCACACAATGATTACTTTTTAATTGAGATTGGGCACTAAAGTAATCACTTTTTAATGACGATTGGCACTGAAGTAATTGTTTTTTTAATAACAATTGACACTTTAGTGATTACTTTTAATAATAATTGATACACAAAGAATCCATATTTACAATTTTTGACATTCAAATAATCACTCGTTAACTTGTCTACACGACATCATTTAGGAGTTATACGCTAACTGTTCATGTCAGCAAATCACGTAGGATTAACAAATTAATAAAATATAACCACATCAGATTCCTGATGACTCAGATTGGTATTGGTAATTAAGTGATTATATTTATAAAATGATATTTAAGTGATTCGATTTTTTTTTTTCCGGGTTATTTCTAGTGTCGTCCCTCCTCGAAAGATGAGTCTTTGTCCCGTCTGAACCCAAACACAAGACAGCAACACCCGACGCCACGAAAGCGCGTCCGTGCATCGCGCGTGCTCGCCTGCTCTTCTTTTTGACCCATCGCTTGTTCGCCACGCCACGTGGGGGCCATCTTCGGTCAAACCGATTAACACGAGTCCAACACCAGATGAAATTACGGGAGCAACCCTGAGCTAAGGGTTTTAGTTAGATCTATCAGAAAGTGCGAAGAAGCAACCGAACAAGAATGCTGGTTTATAATTTATCTAATTATGTAAAATTTACCATTACTTTTATATATAAAACGAAGTAATGATATATGAAATCTGTAATTATTTTCAAGCGATGATTACAATTTTCTTTTTTGTGATTCGAGGATTATAAATACTCCTGAAAACCACCACTCGCGGTGGCACAGCTGGCTTCGGGCCCTCTTCCCCTCATGAAGAGGAGGGGTTCGAATCCCAGAGGCGTCGCGTTTGCGCGACTCAAACGCGGCTGAGTCTGTGCTGGTGGCTCAGTCCATCCCGGATTTACGTTTAGGCTGCCGGCCGACGGCGAATCCCGGATCATAAAAAAAAAAAATACTCCTGAAAATTGTAAATGACTCATGTTCGTCAATTTAAAAGATGACAATAGTCTCGAAAAATCATGTAATTTTCCATAGTTGGGAGAGGAATATCGGTCCAATTTCAAAGTCTCTCAACACTCTTTTTAAAATAATACGGATTTTTCTTTCATAGCTCAAACACCGGATTAAGTACATTAACTATCAAGAGTCGCACTGTTGATTATAGTAAAATTGGTCCTTTTGCTTTTTTTATGTTGTCAAAGTTGAGGTGGTCACATTAAATTCTCAACTAGTGGAAGTCTTCTAAGTCTAGGGGAAGAGTTAGAAGACTTCTTTTATCCATTAACTCAAAGAGGTTCCGTCAGTTATTATGCCTACGAGTGCCTGTAATTGCTTGAACAGCAGGCATGGATAATGTGTAAATGGATAACATTACTGGCTAATTCTATTATATGGCCTCGTCTTTGCATATTTATGCTGCGTATGTTGACTGTTCTTTGAAGCTTCTAAAGTTCCGGAGAGATCCATGCTCATTAGGAGTCTGTCATGATTGCGTGTGTATATATATATATATATGTATGTATGTATGTATGTATGTATGATGAGCTAATTATATATAGAATCTGAAAATATTTTCAATCGATGATTAAGAATTTTTTTTTTTTGGTAACTTGAAGACTAAGAATACTCCTAGAAATTGTAGATAGACTCCAATTCATCAATCTAGAAGATGGGCGAAAGTCTTGATGGGCCTCTCAATTTTGGTAATTTTTGTGAATAAAATTATGAGAATTGGACCTACTAAGCAATGATGATTGCATAGGACGGTCAATCCCGGCATGCATGAGAATTTGACCTAGTTTATACCTTGTGCATGTGCGACCTTTTTTTCCCTTTAGAAATAAAAGAAAATTTCCTACTTGCACTTAACTCTTAACATTATTAAATAAATAAATAAAAAGGCCAGGGGTGCTGGTACAAACCCTGTGCACTCGACTCTTGTTCAAATTGAACGCTGGTACAAACCTGCCTGTTTAAGATCTTGGTTAAGATCCCATAGGTAACATCTCATAAAGTAGGTAAGAAGCAAGACACTACGCTTATCCAACCTGAGCCAGAGATAAATATGCACACAATACAAGAAGCTTGAAAAAATTATCAAAAAAGTCATAAATCTATTACAATTGTGCCAAATCAGTTATAACATTTTTTGTTATTGCTAATTGAATCATAAACCTCATGCATTTATGTTAATTCAGTCTATTCAATCAATTTTGATTAGTCGGAGCTAACATGAACGTTGGTCATCCTAATCAGCAAGGGCGAGCCTCCCCAGCCTCCCCAGCCTAGCGGACGGCTTGATGAGGCTAGAGGTTGGGCGAGGCTCAACCTCACCAACCAAAAAGGGACCTCGACGGCCTTGGGGAAGCATGGCCATGGTTAGGTGAGGCTCGACCTTGTCGGCCCTACCTCAAGCCAATTTTGTATTTCTACAACTCTGCAAGCACTTTCTTGCATTCAGTCAAAAGAGATTCCATCAATAAATGTGCCTGTGAGTGTTTATAAGTGCTTGACTAACAAACACAACATTCATTTCAATGTGCGAGTGGGTAACCTTATTGGCTACTTCTAGTTTAAGGACATCACATGGCGCCACAATTCTGCCGCAATTCGTTCATCGTTTAGTGGAACTTCTATAATTTCCGAGAAATTTATGCACATTCTTAATTCATTGTAATGAGGCATATCTTATGATTATTAATATATAAGATGAGGTGACAATATATACAATTTGAAAATATTTTAAATTGGTGGTTGATTTTTTTTTTCTCTTTTGTGATTCGAGGATTATAAATACTTTTAGAAATTATAAAATGACTCCGGTTTGTCAATTGGAAAAGATGGGCAAAATTCTTTTCACCTACCTCTCAATTTTGGTCCTTTCGTGGAAAAGGTGAGATTCCATTATAAACTCAGATGCCAACGACATAACAATCTCGTGTTCTCTTTCTTTTTGACCAAAAGGACTATAATGTTCACATTTGGAGGTTGGAAAAGCCAGTCGTGGTGCTTTTTTCATTTTTATCCCTGTCCAAAGGAAGCATCCCAATCCTACTAGTACAAGGTAGGAAAAGCCCGAAAGAGGAGTCTCCGCCCCATCTAAACCCAAGCACGAGACGTCAACGGCCAACCCAGGGAAAGCGCGTTCGGTCCCACCTTCGGACGTAGGCGCCGCGCCACGTGATCCGCATGACCCTCTGCCCATTCGCGCGCGCATCACGTGTTCTCGCTGGTCTCTTCTTTTTGAACCACCGCGAGTTGCCAAGTTAGAATGCGGGTGCAAACCACAAGCAATTCAATTCCTACAGGTAACATTGCATGAAGTAAGTTATATAATTTACGCTTACAATTTCACGGTACAATATAAGCTTCCATGGCGGCATAAATAAATATTAATCATTTTCAAAGATGTTATTTCAAGCAAACTGGCATCGCGTGGATCGCAATGCTAGTATTGTTACATAGTAAGAGTGAATGATGAAAATCGAATATTCTCGCATCAAAAATTATCTTTTCACTTCAAAAATTCTATTTTCGCGTGACAATGGCCAACAGACATTCAAAAAGGACAAAAAAGAATGGAAAATACCTATATATACTGGAGATAAAGTGTTTTCTTCTCTTTCTTTTCGACGAATGTCATAATTACATTGACAAAACAAGTCTAGTTAAATTGTCTAAAATGTATGTGCTTCCAGCGGAGTCATTATATGAAAGGTCTTTAATAACATCTGGAACAGAGGAATAAATAACAAATTGCAGATGTTGTTCCTTTCCTAGCAGGCTAAAGCACCGTGCAACCACATGCTTTTCTAAATATGTGCTCAATTTTGTATCTCCGTAACTCTGCAAGCAATTTCTTGCATTCAGCCAAAAGAGGTTCCGCTAGTAAATTATGCCTATGAGTGCCTGTAATTGCTTGAATAACAAACATGACATCCATTTCAATGTATAAATGGGTTACATTATAGGCTAATTCTGCCTTTGATGTGCTTACTATACATTGGAGCTTTTATTGTTCCTACAAGATTTATACTTGCTCGTAATTCATCTAATTATGTATAAGTTACCATTAGTTTTATATAAAACAAGGTGGTGATACATGAAATCTGAAATTATTTTCAATCGATGATTACGATCTTCTCTTCTTGTGATTTGGGTACTAGAAATCCAATCCTTGGAATTAGGATTGAAATGTGTTAATTAACACACTATCCAGAAGGTACAAACTGTTGACATCTTCAAAAGCATACAAGCAATGAAATGATTATTTCCATCAATCCACATCCTAAGACTTTGGCCGTGTATAGCACGGGTCTAATGGGTATTTAATTTCTTTAGTGATTCTTTCTTCAATCAAACCCAATTGTCTTTTCGGATGGGTATGGTACTTGAATGACCAATGAAATTTCCACGATCGAATTGCTTGTCGTTGCCTATAAAAAGCTTCTCTATTGAAAACCAACCAACTCCACCAAAAAGCACAATAACAAAACAAAAATATGGCACCCTCACTATTCTTCGTGTTTCGTACTTGGATTGTCCTTCTCGTGATGATTCATACTTCACGAGCTAAGCCACTATGCCATCCGGATGAGAGCTCAGCCTTGATGGAATTCAAGCAAAGTTTCAAAACCAACAGAACAGCTTTTAGGTGCGTTTATCCGAAGGTTGAATCATGGTCACTACATGGACATGAAGATTGCTGCTCATGGGATGGCGTCAAGTGCGACGAGGCCACCGGTCATGTGACAGGCCTTAACCTTAGCAACAGTTGTTTCTTTGGTACTTTATCTTCTAACACTAGCCTCTTTCGCCTACTCCACTTGGAATCACTTAATCTTGCTTGCAATGACTTCAACTCTTCCTCCATCCCATACGGCTTCGGCAATCTTTCTAGGTTACACTATCTTAATCTCTCCTATTCAGAATTTTCGGGAAAAGTCCCATCGGATATCTCACGGCTCTCCAGATTAGTTTCTCTTGATTTGGATAATATGTGGGATGTTGAGATGCCCAACATAGACAATTTTGTTCAAAACTTAACTATGCTTAGAGAATTTCATCTCTCTTTGATAAACATTTCATCACCATTCCCTCATGTACTCACAAACTTCTCATCTTTGAAGTCGCTTAAACTTAGATATTGCCAATTGCAAGGAGAGTTTCCAGTAAGCATCTTTCAGCTACCAAACTTGGAAGTCCTCGACATTAGCGAAAATTACGACCTTTCTGGTTTTATTCCCGACTTACATTGGGGTAATCCCCTCAAATCATTGTCTCTTTGGGGAGTGAATTTTTCAGGGGAAATACCTATTTCGATCGGAAACCTCGTTTTCTTGAATAAATTATCAATTGGATATTGTAATTTCTCAGGTTCACTTCCCACTTCAATGGGTAATCTTTCTAGGCTTGCTTACCTGGATTTATCATCTAATAAATTTCATGGTCAAATCCCCACTTTCTTTGCCAATCTTACCCAGCTATCATCTCTATATCTCTCTTCCAATAATGTTAGCAGTGGTATTTGGCATTGGTTTGTCAACTTGGAGAAACTCACCCATTTGAACCTTGGAGGTAATAATTCATCTAATAGCAATGTTCTTTAATGAGAGAAAATATAAAATGTCAATTTTCAATTTATAGCCAAACTCACCGTCCCTGTTTCTTTACATTTGACAGATTGTCGGCTAAGTGGTCCTATTACCTCTTCATTTGAGAACTTGACGCGGTTGGTTTCGCTTGAACTTTATTACAACAATTTGCAAGGTGAAATTCCAAACTCATTATGGGAACTCAAGGATCTTGAAACTCTTGATCTTTATGGGAATAATTTGAGTGGCACCGTGGATTTACACAAACTCAATAAATTGCAAAGGTTAGATTTGTCCTTCAACAACATATCTTTTGTCAGCAAGGCCAAGATCAATGCCACTCTTCCAAAACTTTCCCATTTATATTTACGTTCATGCAACTTACATGAGTTCCCCAAGTTTTTAGGCTACCAAAGGAAATTAAGGTGGATAAACCTTTCGTACAATAAAATCGGGGGGAGTATTCCAATGTGGATGTTGAATGGTAGTAGAGAATCATTGTTCTTTGTGGATCTCTCCCACAATTTTTTGATTGGCTCGGAAAATAATCAGATTGATCTGCCACTACCCAACTTGGTCTATCTTGACATTAGTTCTAATCGGCTCAAAGCAAAACTCCCTAGTCCACCTCGATCAACAGCTCACTACAATATCTCCAACAACTTCCTCTTCGGAAAAATCCATTCTATTTGTAGTTGGAGATCCTCGTCGTTCTGGATTTGTCCAATAATAATTTAAATGGCACAATACCTTCATGTGTGGGAAATTTCGATTCTTTGTCATTTTTGAATCTTGGGAAAAATAAACTTGAGGGCATAATTCCCCGTGCATACCCAAAAGGCTGTGTGTTGAAGATGATAGACCTCACAGAGAATAGATTGCAAGGGTCTGTCCCAAGATCCTTGGCAAATTGTACAATGTTAGAGCATTTGAACCTTGCTCACAATCAAATTCTCGATGGTTTCCCTTCATGGCTATCAAAGTTGACCAAGCTGAAATCTATTATCTTGAAGTCCAATAAGTTCCATGGTCCAATAGAAGCATACCGTAGCCAATTTAACTTCAGCAATATGCATATCATGGACCTTTCATATAATAGTTTCAGTGGTAAACTTCCTTCCAAGTTGTTGCAGAGTTTCCATGCCATGAAAGAGATTGTTAGTCAAGATCGGTTGGAATATATGAATACAGTTGAAAATTTTAGTTCATCCTCGAGTGCATTTCAAAGAATTTTCGAATATAAAATGACATTGATGCACAAAGGCATAGAAAGGGAATACTTGAAGGTTCCGTTTGCACTCATGCAAATTGACTTCTCCAATAACAAATTCGAAGGACACATACCCAATCTCATCGGAGATTTGAAGTCACTTATTTTGCTTAACCTTTCAAACAACGTTTTGACCGGTTCCATCCCGCCATCCTTAGCAAATCTGACATTGTTGGAATCCCTAGATCTTTCTCGAAATAAGCTCTCAGGAGAGATCCCTCAAAAGCTAGCCCAACTTACATTTCTTTCATCATTCAATGTCTCTGATAATCAATTGTTGGGACCAATACCACGAGGGAATCAGTTCAACACATTTGAGATTGATTCCTTTGCCATGAATGAGGGGTTATGTGGAAGTCCTTTGCCAAGAAAATGCACAACATTTGGGCATACCTTACCATTACCACCATCTCCCCAAGAAGAACTTCGTGAAGGGTTTCTGCTCAACTTGGATTGGAAATTTGTGCTAATTGGTGCTGGAGTCGGGTTTTTGATCGGTGTTGTGTTGGGAAACTTGATCATTGACGAGAAGAGTAAGTGGTTCTTGCATTGCTCCAAGAAAATGGCAAAAAGATGGAAAAGATCGAGAAGACATTGAACAATAAAAGAGTACATGTAATCAAATGCTTATTGGACACTATCAATAATGTAACCCTTTGTGTGTTTAGTTTGTACTGTAAATAAGGAAATATAGAGCATACAATATTCCTCTTATTGTAGTATCGTTCATTTGAATTTAAAAATTATCTTCATGGAGTGAATTGAAGTCCATATGACTTCGTGGAGAGCCCAGCAGAGGAGCCCATGGATATATACAAGCTCGACCTCTTTCCTTCTTCGCTTCTTCGTCTTCTTCTCTCCTTCATCTCTAAAGCTGAGACTCACGCGTCATGGATGAGGGGAGCGAAGCAATTGGAGCAAAGAAAGGAGCACACGCGCGAAGCAATCCAACGTTTTTCCTCTAGATTTCCTCTCGATCACCACCAATCCATTGTCCACCACCTCCAACCACCGTCGGCCATCCCGGCCGCTTGAGTTCACTCGCACCAGAAATAGAGCACACACCAGAGAACAGAGATGGCCAAAAGCTACCGAGACTGAATTACCACGAACTCCTCTCATTTATCTCACTTATAGGTTTCCTTCATTGATTTTAGGCCGCTGGTCGATGCCATTTGCCATTCCCGAATTGTCTGGCTCTGTTCTAGTCCGTTTCGAGGCCGAGAAATCCGGAGAGCTCGAGTCTTCCTTCGAAGCTTCTTTTCTGGTGCCAACCATCCGAGTCGACACCTCTAAGAGCTCTGTTATTTGTCCGATCGCCATTTGCCTCCCGCTCGACAATGCCTCTACTTCCCCAATGCATAACGACCGCTTCTGGAGGATCGCGACACTCAAAAGAGTTGATTTGTGCCAGCGCAGTATCAACTACCCAAATTTTTTTCTTATTTATTTTTATCATCTATACAACAGATATCGTATTAGGAGGCACAGCATTTCAACATAATTTTTGCTCAATGCGTTGTTACATTATTTATTATCACAAACTATCGTGTTTCAAAATTACTTACAAGAGTGGCGTCTTTTGGTCAACGGTCGCATCTATGACTAAACTAGTATGTCCACTCTGATAAGAGTTTTCATAATACATGACCAGTTATGCAAATAGTGTCTTTCAATCTACTTTTGAACAAGTAACTACGCGAAAATCTATCATTTCAGTGAAATATAATCCATGGTTAGTAAAAGAAAATGCTCAATTTTTGCATCTTTCTATTTCCATCGTGTAGACTTGTTTTCTTGAATTTATTTGTTATTACTAACTCCTTTTGCAGCGAGTGTTTCTCATCTCCCGTATTTTTTCCCCTTCCTAATCATTCTATCTAAATGAAGGGTTCGTCTTCTGGATTATGAGTGAGTTTTAGGGTTCGCAAAGCATGTGGTGCTTCGAAACTGAAGCTACGGACAAGTTGGGAGAAATATAAATACATTATCGCTCCAGGTTAAATTTGTCTTCTTCCGATTGTGAAGGCTCTCGGCAGGGAGCCCGTCAGCCGCCTCCACCTCTGCCTCGGGGATGGCGATGAAGAGAAGAGGTGGACACACGCTCGGGAAGAGGCTGCTGAGCCTGGTGTACGTGAAGCGCAGTGCGGTGGTGCAGCGGTGCGCAACTACGAGCTCAACCGCATCGTCGGAGAGCTGCGCAAGCTCAAGCACCACAAGCATGCCCTCGAGGTTCTCCTCTCTCCGTGTTGAAGTTATTTACATACGAGCACTTCTTGTACTTTTGCCTGGTTAGCGGTATAGAAGCTCAAATGCTTTTATATAAATGTAGAGTCGATACCAACCAAAAAAAAAAAATGAAGAGTCGATTCTTCGGAGAAATGGACACCATTGAAAAGGCTAAGCTCTGAAAGGAGAGCTCTATAGTTCGGAATTATTGGTAGATCGGAGTTAAGCAAGTGACTGATACTGAGTACATTTCTCAATGTAGTGGTTAAATTGATCTAGCATATCCCGTGTTCAAATCTCTGGTCTGCAAGAGTAAGATGGACTCTCACATCTTATTCGGATTTCTAACCAGCGTATAATATGGATTTCTAACCAGCCTATAATATGTTAGCGACAACTTCTAATTAAATCTTAAATGCCATAATAGATTGAGAAGAATTGCAAAATCAGAATGCAGCATGACCTACCGAAAAATATGTTTTCCTTGTCAGATTTTACTAATGATGTAAACAACAGTATACAATAGCTGGCGCAATCGAACGAAAGAAAACTAAGAGCATGGACACAGACAAAGAAGACAACCAATGGATTTGAGAATGGGAGAGACAACGATCGTCACTTAGGCTCCGTTTGATAATGTTTCTATTTTTCCAAATTTATATTCCTTTGCTCCCCGGAACAAAAAAACTTATTAGAGCAAGGAACATCAAGAGAAAGCAGAAGTTTGTAAATCTTGAGGGCCATGCGGACTTGATGTCATCCCCACCTTCCTCCAGTCTATCACTGGCAGTCCCTCGTGAGTGTGTGAACCTGAGCTAATTTTTTTCTATGTTGTAGCTGAATCCCTCCGTTACCTTTTGGGAGGCCTATGCCCCATAGAAACTGTCTACCTGAGACTGTTCCTTGGCCCGTAGGTAGGTTATTCAAATTTGAACCATTAGAATGTTCCAAAAATCCATTTGATAATGTCAACTAATTTTTTTATTCCCCAAAATAGAAAAGTAGCCAGGGGATTAGATCTGGAACAGAAACAAGAAGTAGAAAAAAATAGTTTCTTGTTCCCAAGAACAATTTCTAAAAATAAGTCATTTTCTTTCTTTCTTTTCTTTTCTTTTCTTCTTCTTCCTCGCCACCTGCCGTCTGCCGTTGCTGGCTGCCGGTTCTTATTGCTGGCCATTGTCGGTCGCTGCCGGTTGCTGCCATTTCTTGTCCACCGTTGATCACCACCGGTCGCCGACCATCACCACCTTTGTCGGCTAGAGGAGGAGCAAGAAGAAGAAGAGAGGGGAAAAAAGAAAAAAGAAAAAAATTTAAAAATTAATAAAAATTATATGTTACAAAAAATTTGTGGATCATATTAAATGCATTCCTAGTCTTTTTTTTTTATTTTGAGAAAATAAATTTGGTGTAATTACCAAACGTGTTTTTTTATTCATAATAGAAATGATCCCCTAACAGAAATGTTATCAAATAAGTCCTTATTCTTAAAAATTAAACTACCCTATTGTCTTCTTCTTTTTTTCACTTTTTGTGGCACTAGCGAGTAAAATAATATGATAACTAATATAAAAAGAAGATATTGCAGTTGAACTTACCTTAAGCAAACTTTTAATATTAAATTAATTGATTAACTTTGTTTTTTTCTTTTCTTTTCTTTTTTTCACTTAACAGAGATGGACATTAGCCATCTCAATCAAAGGAAAATATATATAGTCACCGAAGTGGACTTGATTCTAATTGTAGTGATGAACCATTCCTAAATATTTCCTCAGTCAAGAAAGGCCTTCAAATAAACAATGAACGCATATAGATCTCTTTGACAATCAACAAAGACTCAAGGAAGCAATCCTCAGTGCATGTATATCCCAAAACACCTACTTCAAACAGACTATTTTACTTTTACAACTACAGATAAGTTCGTTGCCAGGAGTTGATCAAGTTCTTACACAAAATTCTAGTTTCACAAAACGCCTAGTAGATTAGCCATCAATCCGCGAGAGGTTTGGAGCGGTAACATTCATAGTTTAACTAATCAAACTAATTAAACTATCTAACTACGTTAATCCAAATAACCTAACTAAATACTCTAACTAAATAATCTAATTAAACCATCTAACCATCTAGTCTAGGTAACTAAGTTTATCCTAACTAATCTAGTCACAAGAACTAACCTTCCCTAACCCCACATTAATCCACTAATCCACCTTAAACATAATTAACCTTCTAAGTAAGGTTTAACAAGTAAACTCACCAGTTTAACAAGTCGATGAATTCACGATGACGGCAACACAGAGGTGAGCGAGACTCGGACCTATGGCAACGCCAAGGGAGGGCTGGACCAAGCTAAGAACAGCCCAATAGCTCTCAGTTGGATAGGAAAAACCGGTCCTGCTTGCTGGACCCGATTTGATTTTAGAGTGCTGCTTATCAAGGCTTGGTCGGCTAGATGAGAGGGAACCGGCAGTGGCGGGCTAGAGTGGGATAGAGGTGGGCGGAGGTGGTCGGCGAGGGAGCTGGTTGACGGTTGAGCAGGGGCTCACGTTGGGCTAGAGCGGGGCACAGCAGCGCGACGAGGTCGTGGGGGATGGCGCACGAGCTCGGGTGAGTTGGCTTCAACGGGGGTTGGCTGTTTCAGTGCAAGGGCTAATGCTGTGCTTGGCTCGATGGACTTGAGGCTTCAGCAGTGGAGGAACATGGAAGGAGAAGAACTGAAGAAGATGATGCTGCAGCAAAGGGGGGCAGTCGAGTAGCCTAAGGGGAGAGAGGGAGCATGAAGGGGATAAGGCCTTAAAAAAAGACTACCTAGCTATCCTTACCCCAGACCCTCCTACTTAAGATCTGGGTCTATCACGACACCGTTAGGGATATCGAGGTCTAACGGGTCAGCTACCTCCTCTACTGCGGGCTTCTCCACCTTAGGCTCCTGGTTTGTCGCATTATTAGCTATAATGTCAGTGTGCACGACAGGGTCAAGTACCACCTCAGCCTCACCCTCAACAGTGAGTCCGTCAAAACCATCCATAGGACCTTCACGTTCCTTGTTAGGCCCGTGACGAAACCACGCCTTGAATCGATGAGGTACCAACTAAGGTAGGCCCTCATCGACCAAGATCGGGGTCACGATGAGCTCATGGGTCCAAGGATTCCTGAGGACAGGGAAGACGGTACTCTATTCACTATACCCTCACGGCTGCCTAAAATGAACTGGATGAACTTCCATCTAGGGACCTATAAAAATTGTAAACCACGACAGGGTGAGACAATGTCTCAGCAAGTTCACACCCTAAACCTCGATTAAGAAGGTAATACATCTAGAGGCAGCCTAATCACACATCACAAGAGACTTACCTCGCCTCAGCACCCTCCTGCACATTAGTACAACTCATAAAACATTTATAAATGCAGTAGATGCAATCAATAATTGGAACACATCACTTTCAAATCAATCAATCATGGGGGTCTCAATTATAAGGCCAAATCGTTATGATACATTTCATTCCGTGCAACACAATTTTGTCCCATAATCAAGCGCGGTATATCTCACTCAGACAAGCATTCCAATTAATTATGGCCCCACGGGCACAGCTAGCTCAATAGCCGGCAGTCTTTCGACATAGCTGAGCATCATCTCGCCCCATTAAGCATGACAATGTCTACCTCTAAAGAGCATCAGCTCAGCCTCTACTACAATGGGCATCCGTTGACAGGAGCATTCCCTATAGGAGCATCGCCCACCCGACCTTCATCGGGTGACGAGTTCTTATAACAATCACACGCACATCCAATCCTCACCAAGGACATTGTGCTTTGCACTTAAATGCCTCAATTAAAATAACGTACTTGGCCTATTTTTTTCATATTAAAAACACCTAGTAAAATAAATGTGCGTAGGTACACGATCAGATCGAACCATAAAGTGATATCCTCTCTTTTAAAAATCCCACTATTTGATATAATACTTAAAAATATTTTTAGCGTGAAAAACTAATACCCGGTATTTTTCTAATTAAATAGCAAAAATCCATAATTTTGGAATAATAACTCAAAATCACCAATCATCATTCAATTGTATAATTTAACACTCAATTGCACAAACCGATCGCACCACGACAATCAGCACGAAATTCTAACAATCAACTATCCCATTATAATTTTCGCTAATTAGTAAATAATTAAATAAATTACAAAATAATAAATTAAAGCACTTAATTAAATGTACATAACCTATCGGGGATAATTTAATTTAACTAATTAAACTATCTAACTACGTTAATCCAAATAACCTAACTAAATACTCTAACTAAATAATCTAACTAAACCATCTAACCATCTAGTCTAGGTAACTAGTTTATCCTAACTAATCTAGTCGCAAGAACTAACCTTCCCTAATCCCACATTAACCCACTAATCCACCTTAAAACATAATTAACCTCCTTAGTAAAGTTTAGCAAGTAAACTCACCAGTTTCACGAGCCAATGAGTTCACGGTGACGGTGACACGGAGGCGAGCAAGACTTGGACCTATGGCAACGCCAAGGGAGGGCTGGACCGGGCTGAGAACAACCCAATAGCTCTCGGTTGGACAAGAAAAACTGGTCCTGCTTGTTGGACCCGGTTCGATTTTGGAGTGCTGCTAGTCGCGGCCTAGTCGGTTGGACGAGAGGGAACCGGCGGCGGCAGGCTAGAGCGAGACAGAGATGAGCGAAGGTGGTCGGCGAGGGAGCTGGCCGACGGTCGAGCAGCCTAAGGGGAGAGAGGGAGCACGAAGGGGACAAGAGCCTCACAAGTCAACAACAAATATCTAGAGCACTTTAGCGTTTCTTCACTCTTATCTTCAGCCCATCCTCAGCCAACATTGATCAATAGGTCACCCAAGGCCAAATTCAACACCAACCTTCATCAATTGAAGATCAAAATGTAACAGCCCCACTAGCTTACGAATTTGCTGACTTCTCACTTCAATCTTTTCACAATTCTCTCCGATTTAGTGGTCAAATTTGTTGAGGAGGAAGCCCACACCAATTCCCATGCTTGCCTCCACAAACTAGTCCCTTTGAAAGCCAAAATCTACTAAATTTTGCCCAATTTCGAATTTTCGCCAAAATCCTAGGCTTGCCGAAATTTTTTTGAAGGATGAGTCGATGTTCCTAAAATAAATCGTGACATGCCAGAACTTTCGATTCCTAAAACCGAGTTTAATTTCACGGTTAATTTCAACCGAACGCGATTTTATCGTGACCTAACCTACTAGGTAGCTTTTAGGAATTTTTGATGCATTTCACCCGTGGTCAATTATTTTCAATCCACATTATACATCTTCGACTCATAGGCAACTATCGGTTGTCGTAAAAATCTCAAGATTTCAAATATGGACATAGGGTATGGAAACGACAGAAAAATCGGTGTAGTGCCGTTCGACCTGAATTTTGCAATTAGGTGGAATCACCCACACTTTAATTACCTTCCTTTGTCGAACCGACCTTTCTTCGGTCTCTAATCGATTTTAACGGTGCCGTATTGACCCTTGCTAATTAGCACGGTCGAGTAGTCGATTTCTAATCAAATTCTTAAGTCTATCGCATTTAGATTCCTTAACGGCTTCACTTGATAAACTAGTTATCTCGTGAGTGATCAGTTTAGAGAAAAAGATTATAGGCGCGTTGATGAAACATTTCATTGAAAACATGGTTGAAAATCAGGATGTCACATGTAAACTTGAGTAGATTGATTAGAGGCAATGGTGTTTTAAATTCATGAGCTATATCTATGAATATTTCCTGATAGAGAAACTCACTGGACAATAATAAGCGAGTCATGAGAACTGTCATGTATGAGTCCAATATATCTGCATTAATGTGTGTATGCTATTTACTCACACAGATAACATGTGCATCCTCTTCATAATGAAGATGAGAATTGCGCATTTTATTCTTGAATTATTTGCTTTAGCACCAAAAACATTTGCGACAAATTTCCGATATCAAACAACCATCGACGAATTGGACATTCTATTGTAGCTTGAATACACAATCACCTTTACAAGGATGCTTTCCTAAATGCCTGAACACCGACGGTGATTGAGAGAAAAGCCTACAAAGCTCCTTGTCTAGAGTGTGCAAATTCTGTCCATGTCAAGGGCCTCATGACTTGGAACAGTGCCTTCTGGAACTGCTCATTTAAGTCCTCTAATGATCCAGTGTTGTCAATTACTCTATCTACCTTAGACCTTTCCAAATCCAACGGCATCTGAGCATTCATCATGTTGCTAGCATCTTCCTTGTTTGTTTAGTCTCTTGCCATAAGCCGTTGGAGCTGAGTTTCTGGATCAACTCATACGGCAACGATGGGCCTTGTCTACTTGCCCATCTTTGCCTCAAACAACAATGGGATGTCAAAAGCAATAACCTTATGTCCTCTCAACTGAAGTTTCAAAATTTCTTGGAAGATGCCAGATGATATGTAAGGAGCGAGCAGCCTATTTCTCTAGTCAAGCAAAATCATACGCATCTGTACTTATGCATGGTAAATTTGTTGTTGTGTCCAGCATGCTTCGATCCCCATTTTGAAGCTAGAACTAGTACAACAAGTTTAGTTTAGATTTATCATTACCTATTCATAACCTGACGCATTGCAAGATTGGAAAAGACAATTTGGCCCAACTTTGGCCTATCTTCTCCCCAAACGCAGCAATGACTTTTTTGATATTTCCATCCACCAGTCCCTTTCTTTAATGCATTGTGCAAGCACAACAAGGAATTCAAGAATTCCAAGAAGGAAAATACAGTCTTCAAGTCCTACCAAGCGGCAAGATGCCATCCTCACTACATCGATCAACCCAATTGTTGAAACTTGCTAGAACAAGAATAACTCCCTGCGGTATTTTACCTGTACTCTCAAGTGAAACTATCTGCCCATTGTTACATGACATGGTTTAAGGATGCTATAGTCTATCATCTCATGAAGGAAAATCATGAGTATATAGATATTCACGGAAGCTTAAAGTAGGAGGGACACTGATAAGCAAAAATGCAAAGCTCCTTAACATGGAAACTATTTAGCCAATAACAAAGGCATCGTTTGCCCAAAGAACAGCCCTCTCAAGTTTACACAATGTTTCTCCTTGTTGGAGATTCCAACTTCTGGAACGTTCCTGTCACACCCCGATCCTCGGGCATGCACACATCCTTCTACTTGGTCGATTTTACAATGTGATATCCCAAGACTATGTATCGCTGACCCTTTCATTTTTAATAGCACATGCGGAAGCAGATATAAATTTCCAAATAATAAAACAATGAGATAGAAAAGTAAGGCCATAATTTCCATATTGAAATTCACAACCATACTTTTATACAGAGCATAACTCAAGGTACTTCACAAAACTATTCATAACTTTTTGGTCTCACACTATTCACATTTAGACAAGATTCATAAAAGAGGATGGGATCTCAGTCCTCATCCGAGTCGTACTTAGGATCATCCTGATCCTCTTTTGACTTTTCTTCACTAAGCTCATATTCTTCAAGCTCTTCATCTTGTACCAGATCATCATCCTCTTCTGGTTCCTTCTTCACAGGCTCATCTCTGGGCTTGAAATGTTGTCCCACAATCGGGATGAGACTACGTCTCAGCAAGTTCTACTCCACTAAGACTCAATTAGGAAACCAATATGCTAACTGGGCTGCCTATGCACACACAAGTCAGAGGACTTACCTTGGCCTTAGATTCCACCTGCATATTAGCACAGTTCAATAGGCACTCAAGCAATCAAATCACATATCGATATCTCAATCAATTGACCTAGTCAATTTCATGTCAATCGGACCGATCATCGGTCATTTCAATTCAATCAATCAATTCACGACAAACGGATCAAATTATTGATCAATCGACATAGTCGATTCATATCAGTCGGACCATTTCTAGGTCATTTTACTTCTTAATATAAAACTTCCCATTGTATATTTAGTCACAAAGTTCCATTAATGCTCTCAGGCGTCGTTTTCGCCAAAGTGACGTAAATCGCAAACAGTCTATGTGCGTTCTTTAAGGCGCCGTTTTCGTCAATGATATCCTTATATATCATTGCTCCACCAAGATGATGTCTAAATTTGCTCACCGAAGCTGCTAATAACATTTGTTCACCGAAGCTGCTAAATGACATGTGCTTGCCAAAGCTGATATCTAAAATGCTCACCAAAGCTGCTAAAGCATTATTGTTTGCCATTGCTTACGGAAGCTGCTACAGATCTATAATGGTATTAATGCTCCCCGAAGCTGTTATATATCTATATTGCTCACCTAAGCTGATCAATGCTCACCTAAGCTGAAATGGTACTTAAAGCCCACTCTCGGTGTCAACACTCGACACCCGGTATTTTCTAATTAAAATAACTATATATCACAATCATCACTCAATTCAACAATACAACATTCAATTGTAGAAACTAAACACACCATTGGAATCAGCGCAAAATTTCAGTCGTTGGCTATCCCAGCCTAATTTCCGGAAAATAAATAAATAATTAATTAATTTCGAAAAATAATAAATAAATACTAAAAATCTAATTTAGGCCCGTAATGCCTAATTGAAGCCTGATAAGGGTCAGGAAAAATTCCGAGAATTATTCATTAAATAATAGTACGTCTCTACTTGCTAATTGCACAATTCAATTGTTTAACATGCATCACAATTATCTAATAATCACTGATCTACTCTAATCTAACCACTTAATTGCACTTAATTAAATCTAATAAACCCTTAAGCATAATTAGTTTACTAAACTAGGATTAGTGAGATTACTCACTTGAGCAAAGCAAAGACCACATCACCACAACGGCAACGCGATAGCGACCGAAATCCAAACTTTCGGCGGCATCAGCGGACACTCGGGCCAAGCTTACAAGCCTTGCAGGCCCACATAAAAAGCTGGGCTTGGGCCAAACTTGGGCCGACTTGCTTCGCGGGCTTGGGCTCAGAAATGGGCTTGCTAAACCTGTGGGCTGAACTTTGAAGATGGGCTTGGGCTCTTTTGTAGGCCTTAATATTGGGTTGACTTTGGCTAAATTCTTGGGCCGAAGTTGGGCCGAATCCCAATGGGCTAAACCGCGGGCTTGGCTTGCGGACTACAGAGAGGAAACCGGCGACTTCAATAGTGAAAACTGGCTGATTGAAGCTCTGGCGAGAGATTGGCCGGCAACCAATGGCTCCCGGGGGTCAAGGGGGTCTTGTAGGTGGATGGAATGGCCAAAGGAATGGTCAGAACAGAAGAAAAACAAAGAAAATCATGAAACAATGTAGGCGGGTAGGGGACCGACGGACCGGCGACCGGCGATGGGCGGCTTGAGATGGCCGTACGGGAAGGCCAGTGGCTCCGTTCAGAACTAGATTAGGCTCGTTGGAACGGTCTAGATGTCTTCGTCACGGTGATATGTAGCTTGTTCACTGGTTCATCGGGAAAGTTGACTTTTTACTCGGATCTTTGGCAAAAGGTTAGCTGGAGTAGAAACCGGTGGTGGTGCGGGTGGAGGCGTGCGATGGCTACAACTCCTTCTGCCGGTCTTCTTACTGGCTTGAGGGTTTCAAAAATGAAGAGGAGAGGGTCTTGGATGGTGGAAATGAGAGAGAAATGGAGAGGATAGAGATGAGAGAGAGAGAGAGAGAGAGAGAGAGAGAGGATGGGGAGAAGTGAGGGATGGAGGGCTCCACTTGCTTGATATTTCCACATCTTGCTCTCCAAGATTCAACCTCAACCAAGTATCATTCCTTGGCCTTCACTTGGCCACACCAACACTCCACACAACCTTCCCAATGGTCCAAATTTGGCTAGGGTGTAAGGGGTTACGAATTTTGAAGAATAAAGCTTCAATTGGCAATAATTCCTTCTTGATTCTCTCTAAATCGGCTCTCATAAAATCAAGTGATGTCTCATTTATCAAATTGATAATTTTGCTCGTCCAAGAATCCCTCATGCTTCTCAATTTCGCGATCGAAAATCTTCTTCGGCATTTTCTGCACAAAAATGATTCGGCGACGACTTTTTCCCAAAAAGTCTCGGTTGTCAGAAAAATCTTCTGAGACTGAGTCGATACTCTTAGAATTTATTGTGACATGACAAAACTTTAATTTCTAAAATCGAACTTGAATTCAGAGTTAATTTCAACTTGGCGCATTTTTATCGAGTAATTTTCAAGCATTTTTAGCACAAATGACCCGTGGTCGATTTTTATCGAGCCACAATGAACCTACTTGACTCATTAGCGACTTTTGGTTGTAGTGAAAATCTCGATGACCCAAATATGGACACAGGGTCCCAAAAAAATAGAAAAATCAGTCTAGTGTCGGTCGACGAGAATTTTCCAATTTAGTGGTGTCACCCATGATTAGCCACACATCTCAGTTGAACCGGCTTATCTCTAATTTCGAATCGATTTTATATTGTGCCGTATTGGCCTCTAAAGATGAGCACGGTCGAGAAGCCGATTCCTAATCAAATTCTCAAGTCTATTTGCCTTAAAATCCTTAATGATTTCCCCAGATAGTCTAGTTATTTCGAGAGTAATCAACTCTGAGAATAGCTCTATAGGCGCGTCAATGAAATGCCCGATTTACTTAATAGAAAACATGGTTGAAAATTTGGGATGTCACAGTTCCCTTGTTTTTCATATTTCTCTTAAAGAAGGAAAGAAATCAATAGTAAACATACTCGACAAATGTAAAATAAACCATCTACCATCCCCTTGCTGTCATAGTTCTAGATAGAATTTGATGTACATATCATGATTGATTTACAATCATCTACTTCAGGAAAACTCTAAAAAAATCCTTTTCAAAGATCACTTTAACATACGACTAAAAAAAAATAATCACTTTAACACACCAGAATAGGAGAACATTCTTGAGGAAGATAAAGTGAATCATAACTAGGCAAAGAAATCAATAGGACCAATAAACGTGTCATGGTCAAGATACATATCCAAAGTGGAAAATAAGAATCTAGGGTAGAGAATGAAGAATTTCAGACCAAAATTGAAGGGAAGATAATTTCTCAGGATGGAAGCAAGAATCAAGGGAAGCTTAAAATGGAAAAGAATTATTAGCTGAATCAATTAGCATTATAGTTAGGTCAATTTGCATTATTAGTTTTCCATTTCCTTTTATAATAAAATTCCTTGGATGTATGAAAACTATAAATTGTACCTCCTATGAGGAATTATGCATTGAAGAAATGAAACAAGATCAAAGCGTTTGAGATTTCTTTGGTGGAAACATCCCATAGAAAAACGCATCCACAAAGGCGAAGAAACCGCGTTAGGAATTCCATGTTAGGAATTTTGTTCCTAACAACTTGATATCAAAGCCGGATCAATGGCATAAGAGACCAACCCCCAAGACTTACAGCTACAAGTGTTGGCAGCCTTGTAGGACATTTAGCAGTGTCTCACAACGGTAGAAGGGAACCAGAGGCACGGTGGAGGCTAGAGCCAAGGCTCGATGCAAGGGTTTGTAAACCAGAATCTGCAGGACCAAGAGGAACTTGAGGAAGGTCAGGGGCGAGCGGCCCATCTTCACTGATGGTATCATCCTGATATTCCTCAATTCAACTAAACCACCAATGCAACAACTTGGATAGGGAGAGTAGAACCAATATTTCGATATAATCAAACTCTAGAAGATGAGAAGTTCATTCTTGCATCCATACATCTTGAAGGGGAAGCCCAATTATGGGTCCAATCACTACGGGCAAATAATTATCTACCTTGGGAGCATTTCCGCTTCATATTTTTGGAAAGGTTAGGCCCCCCTCGATTCAATGATTTCTTTGGAGAGTTGACAAAGTTAACACAAACCGGAACTCTCGAGGATTACCAAATCCAGTTCTAATGGCCCCTTATGCGATAAGGGTGAGCATCGGTCTAGGGTTGACCCTGGACCGACCCTGAACCGGCCCAACCTTGCTGGTCCTAGTCTGGTTCCCAAAGAGATTGGATCGGTCCTTAGTCCTAGAATTCCTGGACTAGCACTGTGTGGGTCGGTCCTCGGTCATGAGAGTTCTGGGTCAGTTCAACCTGGACCAACTCTGACTATATATATAATGTTATTTATAATTTTTTTATATAAAGAAAATCTTAAAATAAATAGCGTCAACAACATTAACTAGTTCTTTAGTAATGAATTCAAGTAATTTTACATTATTCTTTAATAACTTAGATTCTTAATGTCTTTTATAGTGTCAATAATTATAATTTACGAAAGAGAAAAATGTTTTTTGTGAGAAGTCCCCACGGTATTTGCATAAACAGCTCCTTATGGCATCCTCCTCTAGTATTCATTATCTTCTGTCTTATTTGTCATCTTAGTCTTCAATTTGTCAAAATCGAAAGAAACAACTTCTTCGCTCGCCACTTGACACTTGCTTCGCTCGCTTTGGGTCATTCGTGCCGCTCGCCGCTTGATGCTTGCTTGACTTGTTGCCCCCCACTCGATATTCGATACTCATTATGTTCAATGCTCACCCCACTTGACCCTCATCGCTTGCCTTTCTTAGCTAACCTCACTCATCATCAAACCCATTGGGTCAGTATGGTTTTCGGTTGCCCTTTCAAGAAGTACAAAAAATGAAATAAAAAATTATTGATTGGTCTTGGATTGACTTAGAAATCGGACTGGTTCAATCTGGTCTTCGATTTCTTTTTAAGGAGTACAAAAAATAAATAAATAAAAATTATCGGTTGGTTTTGGGTTGACCCTAAAACTGGACCGAACTCATTGGGTCGGTCCAGTCCTTAGTCCCAAGCTCAATAAGGTCGGTTCTCGATTTCAAAAATTGATGACAAGCACTGTGCGAGTTGGTCCTAGGGTTAGAGAGTGGACCAGCCCAACCCAAACCATGCTCACCCCTATTGTGCGATGCGGTATGCGTCTCTTTCCACCAGAAGTAGTAAGTTGTTTTGTTAGTGGCCTTGAAGAACCTGTAAAATCTGATGTGTGTGCTGTAGGCCGAAGAACACTTTTGAAGGCAATTAGCTTGGCTCAAATTTTCAACGAAAAGAGCAATGCTTTACGAAGGGTCACAACTACTGTCCAATTCTGCTGCGACCCCAACACGGGACCACCTTAGGTCCCATGGGATAACTGAGCAATGAATAATACCGGAAAGTCTAGTCCTACCATATCCCAAGCACCCATCAAGCGCTTAACATCGACGGAGGCTCAGGAACGGCAGAACCGCGGGTTATGCTACAATTGCGATGAGATTTACACCCCCGGACATAGGTGCAAGCGGCTGTTCTTAATTGAGGTTGGGGAGGAAGAATCCATGGGAGAGGAAGCGGAGGCATTCGAGGAGCAACGTGAAGCAGCAGACGCGAAGGGGGGAGACAACCTGAAATCTCGCTGCATGCAATTGCGGGAGTCACCACTCCACAGACCATGCAAGTCCGGGCTACAGTGAAGAAACAGCCTCTTGTGTGCTCATCGACACTGGGAGCATACACAAATTCCTCAATACCACGACGGCACGCAAGTTGGCCTAGACCATAGAGAAAGTACGTAATTTGAGTGTGGCGATGGCTAACGGCGAGAGGCTTGCAAGCATGGGGAGTTGTCACGCGGTGGAGTTAACCATCCAAGATACCATATTTGCGATTGATTTCCACGTTATTTCTCTTTGTGGATGTGATGCATTACTTGGGGCATCATGGCTTCGGAATCTTGGCCCGATTTTATGGGATTACAAGACTATGGAGATGCGGTTCCGGTGTCATGAGAAGAATGTGAGATTAATTGGGATGGAGCAGGAGGAAGCAAAGGAGATCAACGCCGAGATCAACGCGGAAAACTTACATCGACAGATTGGGCAATCATGGGTGCATGGTTTTTTGCTTCGGATAGAGGCTGATTCGGGGGTGGCAGCGGACCAAAAATCCACCGACAAGACCGACTCAAAACTAGGACAGAACTGAGAATGGTTCGAGAAGGAGTATCCAACGGTTTTCATGGAGCCCAAAGGTCTACCACCGTCACAAAGCCAAGGTTGCCGCATTACTATCGCGGAAGGAAGGAAAGGGTCACGTCTACGTACGCTCTTACCGCTACCCTTTTTTTCCAAAAACAAGAGATCAAAAGACAAGTTGAGGGAATGCTAAGAAGCGGAATAATTCAACCAAGCAACAGTCCTGATACCATCTCCAATCGCCGTCGGCCATGCCAGCCACTCGAGCTTATCCGCGGCAAAACAGAGCACACGCACCAGGGAGCAGAGATCGCCAAAAACCGCCGAGACTGAATTGATACGAACTCCTCTCATCGATTTTCTCTCACTTATAGGTTTCATTCGTTGATTTCAGGCCGCCGGTCGACGCTGTTCGCCATTCCCGAATCTTCTGGCTCCGTTCTAGTCCGTTTTAAGGCCGAGAAATACCAAGAGTTCGAGTCCTCCTACGAAGCTTCTTCGCTGGTGCCAACCATCAGAGTCAACGCCTCTAAGACCTCGGTTCTCCAAGGTATGTACATCATTGCTCTATTTTTTAGTAAGCTGAGTCCGAACGTTGTAATTTAAGCTTGAGTTCGAGTACAGATTAGGAATAAAATAGTAGTCTGAGCACACTTTAATGTCACTGGAATCGTCTGGATCGGAATTAGTACTTCGATGATGCTTCTATACTCTCTGTGTGAAGCGATCACTAAGTGTTCATGAAAATGCTTGATCGAGATCGCATATTTATTTGAGAGGCTTCTTTTAGAAATTGAATGAATACACGTTTATCTCATACTCAAATCGGGATACCTGTGTATGTTTCGCCAGTCTTGCTTCTGGTTCCTTTTATTTTAAGTCATGGCCAAGCCTTCGAAGTGACTATTGCTTCGTTTTCTGTTTCTGTGCTCCGTCCCCCCGCCCCGGGAGCATTATGGTTGGGTGCATGTGTGGTGGCGGCGGATGTTTGTATGGATTGACGAGGTGATTGGAGTTGATCATTGGTGAGCAAGACATGTTTAGCCCTCTGTATGAAGCTTGTAAATGTCATTCTTAGGCAAATGCTCACGGGCTGTTGCTTAAGGTGAAGGATGGACATCAATGGTGACTGTTGAGCTTTTAGGTTGAACGGCTTGGTCGTGAATAGTAAAGGAAGAAGACCAGACCAAAGCTTGTGTGTTCAGGAAATAATGGAGGGAGAGAGTAAAGGAAAGGAAGGAGGAAGACAGGGTAATCTGCAGAAATGCATGTTCTGGAAACGAAGGACTGAGAAAGGAATAACAACAACAACAATAATAATATTTATAGTAAAAATAATAAAATGATAGAATCACAAAAGCCAAAAGGGCCATGCGGTATCATTCGAGAAAAGAAAATTTCATAAGACATTGACCAACTTTTTTAGCAGGTTAATATTGCTATAAAAGTAATACTTAATAATTCGAGAAAGAAGGAAAGGAAATATATATGTGATAGACATAGTAAGCTATCTTTGGATTGGTAAATTTGATTAACAATTACTGGGTTTTTGCCGATTTCACGTTCAAAGTACCGAATTTTGACATTTTTTTGATTACCAAGTATGGTAATTAATCAGCAAAATTTTCAAGTTCAGAAATCCCAAATTGTTGGGTGCCAATATGCACTAGTTGAATTTTGAGGCCACTAGAACTATTGGCTAAACTATTATTCTAGAGGGAGGGAATAATTACCCAATCAAATCTAAATCTATTATACAAATGCTAATTAAATCATAAACTTTTCAATTTTATTAATGTAGTCCTAAACTTGCATGCAAAATTTTAATATTATCCTTATGACCTATTAGTACTAGAAATTGCTGACGTAACATCTTATCATTGCTGATTGCTCGGCATGCCACATTAATGTGAACAATTTTACTTGTGCCACATCAATAATATTCAGTGGCAATTGGTTAGAAGGATTACACTAAGATTTTGCGTAAAGATTTAGGACTACATTAGTAAAATTGAAAAGTTTATGACTAAATTGACATTCGTACAATAAGTTTATGATGGAATTGGTAATTTTCCTAATGCATTATTAATTTTGAATTTGCTTTCATTATGCACATAATAAATTCCAACTTTAGCGAGGTTTATTCTTAGTCTTGCTCTTGCTCTAGTATTAGCTATGACAAGAATAGGATTGGTAGGTGATATAAACAACTAAAATACTTAAGAACGTTGAAGCTATGTTCTTTAAAAAAATAGTATATAAAATCGTCCTTAAAGTTTTGTGTAATCTAGTGGGCAGTGACAGTTCTGGACGCACCCGAAGTACTTCCATTTCAAAGGATAAAGAAGTATTAAATGAAATTTTGTTTGCTAATGATTTAATAATTGAGATTTAGTGGCCGTAATGGGCCAATTCAAAGGATAGTTGGGAGTGGAATTTTTAATTCATTGGGAATGGACTAAGTCTGGTTAATAATGAGGTATATGGGTTGGTTCTATACTTAATCTTCAGTGTTGATTGAAGTTAATCAAACGAAGACCGGGCTTGAGAATCTAGAGTCACTCAATAAGATCATAGTCCACTATATATTCTTCCACCTCTATCAAATATTGGCATTTCAATTATTTGTAAAAATGTTTATACATATTTATTATTGGATAAATGATATGTATTTTTGGAGTTATACCAATCTAGATTGAGAATGAGATAATCGTATATTACTTATTTTTTCTCTTTAAATCTTGAAAAGAGTTCCGAGTCTACCAAACATTAATCGTTTTAAATTAACTGGAAGAACAATCACACTAGGTGAACCATTAGACATGAAGACACAAGAGCAAGGCCAAACAATCCTCATTCAAAGCAGAACTGATTCTGACCTTCATATTAACGTGATAAGTAGCAACCACCTCAAATCACACACTCAATTTACCAGCAATATCTCACGCTTAATGGCCTTCCAAAAATCAACTCGAATGTATGCAATCGGCACGAGCGAAGAGGGGATAACATGAATCACTCGAGACCAAACATAAATTTAGCGATGAAGTCAACGGTCGAAGTGAACACCAGCAATAAGATGGAAACGTCCAGAGATCAAAACTGGGGACACCAGACTGCATTGACGAAGGTAATCAAAGTAGCACTCTTGATGGCTCTCGGTTTCAACATGGAGGGGAATACAAGACTTCCAAATTCGAAAATACTTCTACACGAGTCTCAGTATACTGAAAAATGACTAGGAATTGAGGAAAACCATCAGACACACAGAAGACAATCGAATAAGAGACTAGATGCAAAAGATACAGGGAAGGAGTCACGGCCATATCAATGTAAAGGCAACGCAGCACGCTTGGGGTCATCGAGAAAGCCTTGGACGCAACCGGTTTTCACTCCGGCGGAGCCAAAGGCTCTCGGTCTCTACCTAACGAAAACAGAGTACGAGGCTTTAACCTTGAGTAAGAGCAGTGACTGGACGTGATTGACGAGTGGATCGGAAGGAGGAGGCCTCTGAGGTGGCGACACCAAGAATTGGAAGCGGTGACGAGAGAGTGAGTAAGAATTGAAGGTGGCGACAGTAGTGACCGAGAGCAGAGACGAACGGAGTACGATTGTGGAGGTGAGGCTCTATGTACCGTGAACGGTTACAGTGACAATCGGCAGACAGAATGGAGAAGGAAAAAATGAAGATGGAAACCAGAGATGCTGGAGGTTACAGTAGCTGGAGAGTGGAGGGAGGTTGGACGGTGACGCAGTGGCCGGAGGTTGAAGGTGAGGGAAGTGGTGGCTGGCGAGGGCACGAGCTGGAGATGAATATGTCACAGAGGAGAGAGAGTAGAGAGAAATTATAAGGCGAGGTGTACAAGTGAGATGAGGAGGGTGTCGACTTCGTGGGCCGGGCCGAACCGGGCCTCCAGGTTCGAACTCGCCTGAATATTTCTTAGATTCTTTACCAGGCCCAGGTGGCTGGCGTGTCGTGAAATTAGGCTTATTGGGCTCGGTTCTTGCTAAAAATTCAATTGGGCCTTACTGCGGATGTCAAACTAGATTGCGAAAGTTGACCGGTTCTTGACACTTCGTTTTTCAAAGTTTTAATTGTTGGGCCTGGGATATCAAAATCCTATTGTCTCTGATATGTGCATTAATCTTCTTCGAAAAATGTAATTGAAATCATTGGCAAAATCCGGATGCCGGTCAATTTGTTGTTGATTCGATCATGTGAACTCATATACACTTGCAGGAAGATATGGCATCAATGTTAATATCAATTTATCACCAAATAATCACAAATTTCAGTCTTGAATGCTCCTGAATCAATTCTGAATGTTGCTGGGTGTTAGTACCCACGTATCAATTAAAATGGTTTTGGCTTAGTTCAGTAGTTCTATGAATTGTCCAAACGTAGTGCCAATGTGAGATTGATTATCTATCCAGTAACCGCATGTTCGCAGTTCATTGGCATGGGTAATTTGTCGATTTTCAATGTTGGACATTGGTGGAAAGTGCAATTTGACTGTGAATTTGAGTGCGTTTGGCTTGGTTTGTTTATACTTTCATTCACCAGTGATCAAGGACTAACGTATTATCCATCTCAGCCTTCCGAGCGTGTTTAAAGGTCACTTGTTCTGAGAATTGCCAGCAATGCATGCTAAAATTTAATGAGGGTCTCGGTTTAGGCATGAATTCAAGGAAATTAATTGAGATAATTCGAGGTTGAATTTCATGATTCATGCGAATACATTGGTATGCACTTCATTTCCAAGGCTTTCGGTTGGATCAATTTCAATTGAATAGGTAAATTGTGGGTTCCATGTGTCGAATGTTGCTGGTGGTTTCGATTTACGCTTTGATCTTGGAAGAGATTGCGGTGATTTAGGGGTTAAGTTGCTAGTTCATGTAGGTGCATACGCAAAAGGATCCATTTCATGTCATTTTAATATTGTTGAGTGTAGTTTCCTTTGCATAAATAGTTAGGTCTGCATATGATAGTGGGCGAATTTAGTTTACTGAGTTTTAGAATGGTAATAAAACAAGAATCCTTTTAGTAAACAGCTCTCTTTAAGTCTCTTTATGATTGTGGCATCTTTAGCTTATGGTGGCTCATGTTCCGGGCCTTATTAACAATGTCATATATATTTTTTACCCGACATCTTATGGGGTGTATATTCTCGTATTTTACTTTAATACTATTTTGCTTTGAAGTGTTGATTTTATTGTCTTGATTTGGTGCATTAGAAATCATATAATAATTCAGATTTGATCATATACAGTGATCAATTTCATTATCTTGATCCAAAAGCTTACTTCAATCTAAACAATTTGTTTCATCCAACTAATTATGTTTACTCCAAAAAGAATCCCATGAATGGTGGCATTAAAGAAGAATACCATGAATGTGAATCCGGTGGAATAGGCGGCATCGCCATAAAAATAGTAGAGAGAAGAAAACACAAAGAGAGGGGAACATCGAGAGACAGGTTTAATCAAAAAGTCTTTGGTAATGCACGTCCAGAACAAACCACAACCAGTCTCCCCTCATCTATCAACCTCCATCAACAGGTCAAGCCACTGTCGACAAGGTCATATCCGATCGCAATTCTCGTAGCAACCCCAACTGCTCGTGACCTTTTTTGCACATAGGCCGGCAGCTCTGGACGCCCCTGGTTCTGTCGTCACATTGTCCATTAACGACATCGTTGTCACAGAAGCTTGTGCATCATTTTGGTCCAGAGTCAATAATAAATTGACTTTTGGATAAAGCTGTGAAAGCATGAACATTACCAGATGTCATAGCCAAATTTCAAGTTTCAGTGCCAGAGGCGTTTGTTCTGTTGCCATGTATCTAAAGTGATTGTTGAACTTGTTGAGACAAAGCCTCCAACTTGGATTGAAAACCATTCAAATTGTTTTGGATTGTCACCTTAGCTTCCAAACCCTGTCTTCGGAAAGACGCAAATGTGGATGAAGAACCCAACACCTCTCTTTGGAATGGCCATCGTGATTGCAATGGTCACAATGTGTCTTCGAAAAGACGCAAATGCGGATGAAGAACCCAACACCTCTCTTTGGAATGGCCATCGCGATTGCAATGGTCACAATGGAACTGTGCTGGTTTCTTAGATTTTCCTTTGGCAAACCAAGCAGTGGAGTCTCCTTGCTTCATGTTGATAGCACTGTGGGCTGATTGTTCATTAAGCTCTCCTGATGTTATTGGGGCTAAAGGCATGACATCTCTCATTATTTCCTCACTTTGGATTATGGCACAAACTTCATTGAAAGTAGGCAGTTGAGGACTCATAAGAATTTGATGTTTAGTGTCCTCAAATTTAGGCCTAATGCTTGCTAATAGCTAAAAGATTTTATCTTGCTCTTCTCAATTGACATAATCCATTACATTTTGGGTTGTAGGTCTATACTGACAAAGCTCATCCCATTGCTTCTTTATTTTTCCCAGGTGTTCAGTGAAAGATTGTGTTGCACCTTGCTTAGAACGAGCAAGTCCTTGTTGTTGCTCAAAGTTCCGAGATGCATTTCTAGTTTGACCATACATCTTGTATATCGAACCCCACAATGCCTTGGCCAACTCTGAATATGCAAATATCTCGTAGATCTTTGGTTCCATGGAACTAAATATCCAAGACATCATATTGTGGTCATTTGCTAGCCATTCATCAAATCTGGGATCTGTCGCGGGAAGGGCTCTAATCTTCCCCTTGATGTGACCAAGCTTCAATCTACCTCCAGGAACAATTGTTACGGCTTGTGACCAAGGAAGGTGATTTCTTTCTTTTAGCAACAATGAAGTCAACCACTTGTTTGTCTCTTGCACCTTTACTGCGTTGGATACATCTCCTAACTTCTTTGACCCTTATATGATGTGTTGCTCATAATGACAAGGATATGATATCAACAAAGAGAGGAACAAGCACTAATCGAAAAACACAAATCGTCGTAGAATAGGAACAGACCCAAACATAAGCAAATCAAGACAATCAGATGTGCAGAAAAAACAAACCCAAAAAATCACAAGCTAAATCAAACCTCCTCTAAAATTTTAGTAAGGCAATCACAAAAAACTCCTTTAATACCATGTTGAATTTTAATAAGGCAATCACAAAAAAGAACACGGTTCAGCAATGTGCTTATGTCCCTGGACAAAACTCTCAACTCTCTTAATTTGTTTTTTTTTGTCATGAAATTCTTGTGCAATTTGTACACAAGGGTTGCTACAACAAAGGAAACAAGCAAACCTTAAAAATACTTCTTCTTCCTCCCCTAGTTGGTCGCTCGGTGGCGATGGAGGCCATAAGAGACGACAGATGGTGGTAGATGGCAGAGACCAGTGGACAGTGGGTGGCGGGCAGTGAGGCTCCAACGACCGGTTAAAAGAGGAAGAAAAAGAAAAGAAAAAAATAAAGAAAGAAAATGACTTGTTCCAAAAATTATTCCCGGAAATAAGAATCTACTTTTTTCTATTTTGTTCCATATCTATTCCTTTTTTTTTAATCTGTTCCAAATCTAATCCCTAACCACTTTTTTATTCGAATAGAAAAATTAACTGACGTTTAAAAATTGAAATGTTACCAAATGGAGCTTTTGTGGTTGGCTCACTGTGATGAAATCTAATCCTTCCTCTCTGTACGCATATTGCCCCTTTGCATGAAAAGATTTCGTTCTTTACGCTAGTGTGCCGCTTCTTTCAAAATATATATTGCCCAAAGAATAACACCAAATATATGCCCCCACGTGTGCAACGTTACCTCTTATTTTCCAAATCTTTTCTTGCCTTCTTTAATTTCCTTCGTGCGCACGCTTGTTTCTTGTACCTTTCTTTCTTTGTTTGATTTCCTTCTTGCTTCATTTGTCTGATCATGTCGTGGAGAAGAAATCTCCACGTCTATGCTATTTGATCAAATGGGCTTTTGGCCAATTTTTAGCTCCCACGGGTTCAGTTCAAATAAATTGATTAGGCTCAAAACTATTCACTCAGGCCCATTCACGGCCGGTCCAATTAATGCAATAAATGAGCTAAGCTATTATGGTATATGCTCCCAAAAACTATACACAATTTAACTAATATTTTTGCTAGGGGTCAAAGCTGATTTATAATTTTTATATGCAATAAATAACAAATGAGTTATCAAAATTTAGGTATCAACACATTGAATAGATCGAGAAAGCATTAAACAATAAGGAGTTGCACATGCTATCATATATTTATATGACACTATTTTTTGTGTTTGGTTTGTAAGATAAATAAGAAAAGATAGAGCATACAATATTCCTCTTATTATGATGTCGTTCATTTGAATTTAACTGGAGGAACGATCAGACGAGGTAAGTTATCAGACGTTCAAAGCAAAACAGGTTCTGACCTTCTTGTTAACGTGATACTAAACGAACACCCCAAAATACTAATTGAATTTACCAGCGAAATCACACGCTTAATGGCCTTCCTAAAATGACACGAATGTGTGCAACCGGTACGAGCAAGAGTGATTAACATTAACCCCTCAAGTCCAAACTCAAGTTTCGCAATGAAGCCAACAGTCAAAAGTATACACCAGCAATAAGATGGACCCGTGTTGACGAGGGTAATCAAACGAACGCTCGTGAAGTGAAGGCTCTCGGTTCGAACATGGAGGGGAGCACTCTAGATTGCAAAAGTGATTGGGAAGGAGTAACGGCCAGATCAAAATAGGCAACACATCACCCTAAAAGGTCATCGAGAGATACAAGACGAACGCAACCGGTTTTCACTCTGGCGAAGGCAAAGTCTCTCGATCCTCACAAAACGGAGTACTAGAGTTTAGCTTGAGTGAGAGTAGTGACTGGACGTGATTGACGAATGGATCAGAAGGAGGAGGCCCTTGTAGCGGCGACACGGAGTTTTGGAACCAGTGAAGAGAGAGTGAACGAGAATTGAAGGCGGTGACAGTAGCAACCGAGAATAGAGACGAGCGAAGTATGATCGTGGAGGTGAGGCTTGATGTACTGTGACTGGTTAGGCAAACAACCGGGGGAGAGAATGGAGGAGGAAAAGATGAAGATGGAAACCAAAAATGGTGGAGGTTAGGTTCGCCGGAGAGTGGAGGGAGGTTGGACGGTGACACAGTGGCCGGATTTTGAAGGGGAGGGAAGTGGTGGCTGGCGAGGGGGGGAGTTGGCGTGTCGTGAAATTATGTTTATCGGGCCAAAAAATTCAATTGGGCCTTACTGCAAACGTCAGATTGGACTGCTAATTTGGGCCCGAGGTATCAACATCATAATGTTCCCAATTTGTGTATTAACCGTCTTCTTTTTTTTTTTTTTGATCAGCAAACATCATCGCTTGATTTACTATTTAATGCAAGGGAAAATTACACTCAGAGCGTCAGTGCAAAGAAGATCAAATAAGGCAAGGGGGGGATTAGATATCCAGTTCTGGGGTAGGCTGCTTGTGCGGCATGCTTTGGCTATCCAATCCGCGGATCGGTTCGTGCTCCTATTGCAGTGGGCCAGGGATAGGCCCGGTAAATGATCGAGTTGTGCTCGGGCCCGGTTCAGAAGCGGTTTCAGTTCCCAACTCAGTTCAGTTGAAGTCTTTAACGCATGCACTAAAGGCAAACAGTCGAGTGTACTTGAGGAGAGAGAAATCCACGGCTTCTTACGAATTTTAGGGTTTCTTCCATCGCGATCGCTTCCGCGTGAAGAGGCGAAGTGGCCTTGACTGTCTTGGCGAATCCATCGACGAGGAACCCCCTGTGATCTCTGCAAACACCGGCGATGGCAGCTTTGTGCCGGGGAAGTTCTCTTGCTTCGCTGAGTGCTTCGTTTCTGTCCAGATCTGGTTCGAAAGATGCGTCGAGGTTGATTCGTATCGATCCTGGAGGAGGTGGACACCAGGCTTCAGATAAGGCTTCAAATGTATTATTAACCGTCTTCGAAAAATTTATTTTCAAATCATTGGCGAAATTCAGGCGTCGTTCAATTAGTTGTTGATTTGATCATGTGAACTCACATACAATTGCAGGAAGATATGGCATCAATTTCACGTCAATTTATCACCAAATAATCACGAATTTCAGTCGTGAATGCCCCTGAATCAATTCTGAATATTGCTTGGTGTTAGTACTCAATTCTGAATGTTGCTTGGTGTTAGTATTCGGGCATGAATTAGAATGGTTTCGGCTTTGTCTGATTGTTCTATCGATTGTCCATAACGTAGTGCCAATGCACGATTGATTATCTATCTAGTTACCACACGTTCACAGTTCATTGGCACAGGCAATTTGCCAATTTTGAATGTTGGACATTGCTGGAAAATGCTATTTGACTGTTACTTTGAGTGTGTTTGGCTTGGTTTGTTTATACTTTCTCATTCATTTGTGATCAGGGATTAACGTATTATTCATCTTATTGCCTTCTGAGCGTGTTTAAGGGTCGCTTGTCCTGTTAATTGGCAGCAATGCATGCTAAAATTCATTGAGGGTCTCGGTTTAGGCATGAAATTCAAGGAAATTGATGGAGATAATTTGAGGTTGAATTTCATGATTCATGCAAATACATTGGTATGTGATTAATTTCTGAGGCTTTTGGTTGGATTGAATTTCAATTGAATATGTGAATTGTGGTTACATACATTGAACATAACCAGCCAACACAACAAACGTATGTAACTATTTGTGCTTGCTTCATAATCCATTAGCTCTCTTTGACAAACGTTGCGACAAATGCTATTTCAAGTAACCTGCCATCATGCATACTAAAATGCTAGTGTCATTATATAATGGGAGTGAAGAATGGGAATGTAATTTTCCTACATTGATATTAACTTTTGATGTGATAGTGGACGATGAATATTTAGAAAGGAGTAAACAATGATGAATACCTATTTACTGAAAAAAAAAAAAAAAAGAACTTCTCCCCCTTTTTTGGGTAAAAAACATAACTACATTAAACAAAACAAGTCAAGTTTCATAGTGTTAAGTATATGTACTCCCAGTAGAGTCTACATATAAAAAGGTCTTTATTAACATCTGGAACAGAAAAATAAATGACAAACTGCAGATGTTTTTTTTTTTTTTTTTTTTTTTTTTTGGTAAGTCAAACTGCAGATGATGTTCCTCTGCAAGTAGGGCAAAAAAATCAGTGTAAATAGATAACATTATTGGCTACTTTTAATTTAAGACCATCTTTTAGAGCCATGTTTATGCCACGATGCGTTCCTCATTTGTTGGAGTTTCTATAATTCTCGAGAGATTTATGCTTGCTCCTAATTTATCATAAGCCTTGATATTATATACTTAGGGATGATATATAATATCTAAAACTACTTTTAATCAATAATTACGACATATATCGCTGGAAACTTCTTAATCATCCATATAAAAGATGGGCAAAAGTCTTCTCGTAGGTCTTTCAAGTTTGTTTCTTATGTGGAAGAAAATATGAGATGTCATTTACGAGGACCACCATACAATTATGACTACACATGAGCGGTCAATCATGGCATGCATGAGAATAAGACTTAATTTGTACCTTTTCATTATATGACTATTTTTTTCCCTTTTGAAAAAAGAAATGCCTATTTCCTTAACATTACTAAAATAAATGAAAAAAAAAAGCATGGAGTCTTAAGTAATTTGTTAAAATTGCACAACATCTACAGTAAAACATACATACCTATTATGTTCCATATTTAATTATCACTTTGTTAGTACCTCAATTTTGCATGTTCATCATATATTTAGCTATAAGAACCTATGGAAACAGTGACCCATTATAGAGTCAAGTGGCTAGACCAATAGAACATGCTTGTCATTTATACCCAAAATATTTAAATATTTTTTCTTGTTTTTATCGGGTGATATTGTAACCTCCGATATTATATACTTAGGGATGATATATAATATCTAAAACTACTTTTAATCAATAATTACGATGTATATCGTTGGAAACTTCTTAGTCATCCATATAAAAGATGGGCAAAAGTCTTCTCGCGGGTCTTTGAAGTTTGTTTCTTATGTGGAAGAAAATATGAGATGTGATTTATGAGGATCACTATACAATTATGACTACACATGAGTGGTCAATCACGGCATGCATGAGAATGCGACCTAATTTGTACCTTGTCATTATATGACTATTTTTTTCCCTTTTGAAAAAAAAAATGCCTATTTCCTTAACATTACTTAAATAAATGAAAAAAAAAAAAAGCATGGAGTCTTAAGCAATTTGTTGAAATTGCACAACATCTACAGTAAACACATAAATACCTATTATGTTCCATATTTAATTATAACTTTGTCAGTACCTCAATTTTTCATGTTCATTGTATATTTAATTAGAAGAACCTATGGAAATAGTGACCCATTACAAAGTCAAGTGGCTAGACCAATAGAATATGCCTGTCATTTATACCCAAAATATTTAAATATTTTTTCTTATTTGCATCAGGCGATATCATAACCCCCAATATTATATACTTAGGGATGATATATAATATCTAAAACTACTTTTAATCAATAATTATGACGTATATCATTGGAAACTTCTTACTCATCCATATAAAAGATGGGTAAAAGTCTTCTCGCAGGTCTTTCAAGTTTGTTTCTTATGTGGAAGAAAATATGAGATGTCATTTACGATGACCACTATACAATTATGATTGCACATGAGCAGTCAACCACGGCATGCATGAGAATAAGACTTAAGTTGTACCATTTCATTATATGACTATTTTTTTCCCCTTTTGCAAAAAAAAATGCCTATTTCCTTAACATTAGTAAAATAAATGAAAAAAAAAAAGCATGGAGTCTTAAGCAATTTGTTAAAATTGCACAACATCTACAGTAAAACATACCATATCTAATTATCACTTTGTCAGTACCTCAATTTTTCATGTTCATCATATATTTAGTTATAAGAACCTATGGAAACAGTGAGCCATTACAGAGTCAAGTGGCTAGACCAATAGAATATGCCTGTCATTTGTACCCAAAATATTTAAATACTTTTTCTTGTTTGTATCAGGCGATATCGTAACCCTCGATATTATATACTTAGGGATGATATATAATATCTAAAACTACTTTTAATCAATAATTACGACGTATATCGTTGGAAACTTCTTAGTCATCCATATAAAAGATGGGCAAAAGTCTTCTCGTGGGTCTTTAAAGTTTGTTTCTTATGTGGAAGAAAATATGAGATGTGATTTACGAGGATCACTATACAATTCTGACTACACATGCGCAGTCAATCACGGCATGCATGAGAATGCGACCTAATTTGTACCTTGTCATTATATGACTATTTTTTTCCCTTTTGAAAAAAAAAATGCCTATTTCCCTAATATTACTTAAATAAATGAAAAAAAAAGCATGGAGTCTTAAGCAATTTGTTGAAATTGCACAACATCTACAGTAAAACATAAATACCTACTATCTTCCATATTTAATTATCACTTTGTCGCTACCTCAATTTTTCATGTTCATTGTATATTTAATTAGAAGAACCTATGGAAATAGCGACCCATTACAAAGTCAAGTGGCTAGACCAATAGAATATGCCTGTAATTTATACCCAAAATATTTAAATATTTTTTCTTATTTGTATCAGGCGATATCGTAACCCCCAGTATTATATACTTAGGGATGATATATAATATCTAAAACTACTTTTAATCAATAATTACGACATATATCATTGGAAACTTCTTAGTCATCCATATAAAAGATGGGTAAAAGTCTTCTCATGGGTCTTTCAAGTTTGTTTCTTATGTGGAAGAAAATATGAGATGTCATTTACGACGACCACTATACAATTATGACTGCACATGAGCGGTCAATCACGGCATGCATGAGAATAAGACTTAAGTTGTACCATTTCATTATATGACTATTTTTTTCCCCTTTTGAAAAAAAATGCCTATTTCCTTAACATTAGTAAAATAAATGAAAAAAAAAAAAAGCATGGAGTCTTAAGCAATTTGTTAAAATTGCACAACATCTACAGTAAAACATACATACCTATTATGTTCCATATTTAATCATCACTTTGTCAGTACCTCAATTTTTCATGTTCATCATATATTTAGTTATAAGAACCTATGGAAACAGTGAGCCATTACAGAGTCAAGTGGCTAGACCAATAGAATATGCCTGTAATTTATACCCAAAATATTTAAATATTTTTTCTTGTTTGTATCAGACGATATCGTAACCTCCAATATTATATACTTAGGGATGATATATAATATCTAAAACTACTTTTAATCAATAATTACGATGTATATCGTTGGAAACTTCTTAGTCATCCATATAAAAGATGGGCAAAAGTCTTCTCGCGGGTCTTTCAAGTTTGTTTCTTATGTGGAAGAAAATATGAGATGTGATTTACGAGGATCACTATACAATTATGACTACACATGAGTGGTCAATCAAGGCATGCATGAGAATGCGACCTAATTTGTACCTTGTCATTACATGACTATTTTTTTCCCTTTTGAAAAAAAAAATGCCTATTTCCTTAACATTACTTAAATAAATGAAAAAAAAAAAAGCATGGAGTCTTAAGCAATTTGTTGAAATTGCACAACATCTATAGTAAAACATAAATACCTATTATGTTCCATATTTAATTATCACTTTGTCAGTACCTCAATTTTTCATGTTCATCATATATTTAGTTATAAGAACCTATGGAAATAGTGAGCCATTACAGAGTCAAGTGGCTAGACCAATAGAATATGCCTGTCATTTATACCCAAAATATTTAAATATTTTTTCTTGTTTGTATCGGGTGATATCGTAACCCCCGATATTATATACTTAGGGATGATATATAATATCTAAAACTACTTTTAATCAATAATTACGACGTAGATCATTGGAAACTTCTTAGTCATCCATATAAAAGATGGGCAAAAGTCTTCTCGCGGGTCTTTCAAGTTTGTTTCTTATGTGGAAGAAAATATGAGATGTCATTTACGAGGACCGTTATACAATTATGACTAGACAAGAGCGGTCAATCACGGCATGCATGAGAATGCAACCTAATTTGTACCTTGTCATTATCTATGTAGCACCAACACTCTCCAGGAGCCTTCGTGTCGTGTCTAACACTCCGACACACTCCGACACATCTCGACACGCTTTGACACGTAGTCAACGAGTGTCGAAAAATCCGACACGTGGTCAACTCTCTCCGACACGCGTGTCTGGAATTGCGACACGCGATTCCGACACGCACGGGGTCAATTTTAAAAATTTCTAATACTTGAGGGGTCAAAATATAAATATATAAAAATAAGTAATAAACAATGCTATAAATATACCCGCACGGGGTCAAATTTTTATTTTCAGTTTTGTTTTTTTAGAATTGTTTTATTTTTTTCAAAAGCCTTTTACTATGAAAGAAGTAATAAAAAATGCTATATATGATAAACAAATAAATTTAAAAATATCATTCCAGCATTTTTCTTTAAACAATGTTTTTTTCCTCTAAGTTTTATGTATTATTGTAACAAATTAAAATAATGAATGATATTAACATATGTTAAATTAATATTTTTTGTATAAATTAATTCTAGGCTATTTTTATTATTAGTTATTTATGTATTTATATATAAAAATATATTCAATATATAACGTGTCGAACGTGTCAGAATTCTCTATTTTTAAGAAATAATGTGTCGGCATATCGTGTCGTGTTGTGTAGAGTGTCGCGTGTCCATGTCAGTGCTACATAGGTCATTATATGACTATCTTTTTCCCTTTTGAAAAAAAAATGCCTATTTCCTTAACATTACTTAAATAAATGAAAAAGAAAAAAAAAAGCATGGAGTCTTAAGCAATTTGTTGAAATTGCCCAACATCTACAGTAAAACATAAATGCCTATCATGTTCCATATTTAATTATCACTTTGTCCGTACCTCAATTTTTCATGTTCATTGTATATTTAATAATAAGAACCTATGGAACCGGTGACCCATTACAAAGTCAAGTGGCCAGACCAATAGAATATGCCTGTCATTTATACCCAAAATATTTAAATATTTTTTCTTATTTGTATCATGCGATATCGTAACCCCCAATATTATATACTTAGGGATGATGTATAATATCTAAAACTACTTTTAATCAATAATTATGACGTTATCGTTGGAAACTTCTTAGTCATCCATATAAAAGATGGGCAAAAGTCTTCTCATGGGTCTTTCAAGTTTGTTTCTTATGTGGAAGAAAATATGAGATGTCATTTACGACGACCACCATACAATTATGACTAAACATGGATGGTCAATCATGGCATGCATGAGAATGTGACCTAATTTGGACCTTGTCATTATATGACTACTTTTTTCCCTTTTGAAAAAATAATGCCTATTTCCTTAACATTACTTAAATAAATGAAAAAGAAGAAGAAGCATGGAGTCTTAAGCAATTTGTTGGAATTGCACAACATCTATAGTAAAACATACATACCTATTATGTTCCATATTTAATTATCACTTTGTCAATACCTCAATTTTTCATGTTCATTGTATATTTAGTTATAAGAACCAATGGAAACAGTGACCCCTTTGCAAAGTCAAGTGGCTAGACCAATAGAATAGGCCTATCATTTATACTCTAAGGGTCCGTTCATTTCGTGGAAAATGGGTCATTTCCGGAAAATATTTTCCCAGAAGCCATTTTCCAGGAAAATGACAATATTTTCTTGTGTTCGGCCAAAATCTGAAAATATTTTGGAAAATATTTTTCGGTGTTCAGTAAGGAAAATATTTTCTAAGATTTCACCGCTAAGGCATGCATCACTTATCGACTTATAAATCCATCAAATATGAACTTGCCTTTAAATCCGGGCAAACTTGTTTCATATCTTTGTTCCCTCATTATCGTCAAACACTCATCTACTCTAGAAAATGTTCCTATGGATTTTAAAAAGAAGCAAAAGAGAAAAGAAGCAAAGCATGTACAGCCCTAATGAGAATCTTTCAGTTGTGTGGCTTATTCTCTTCCTGTGTCTTTTGTGTTCTAATAAACAAAAGAAAAAAGAAGCAAAGCATGTAGAGCTCTTTGCTTGAGCAATGTACAACTGCAGGGTAGAATAAATAAAGAAAATGATAAGCAAGAGTGCAAAGTACGAGCTTGAGATCAACAAGCTCGAGATTCGCCTAGCAACGGTTGACGACTAGCCAAGAAAGAAGAAGATGGGAAACAAAGAAAAGAAAAGAAAAAAAAAAAAGAAAAGAAAAGAAAAGAAAAGGAAAGGAAAAGGAAAAGGAAATTAAAAATAATTTGAATTAAAAAAGAAAAATAAAATTAAAAAATAATTCGAATAAAAAAGAAAAGAATAAGAAGAAAAGGGAGGAGAAAGTGAAGATTTGTAGAAGTGTGAGATAAGAGAGATCAAGTGAGGAAAATGTTTTCCACTTTTCAAAAGTGGAAAACATTTTCCCTTAATTTAGAAGACTTTTTTCCTTTCATGGAAAACATTTTCCCTAAGGAATTCATTTTCCGTGAAAGGAACGCCGGAAAATCCGAAAAACGTTTTCCCGGAAATTATTTTCCGCGAAATGAACGGAGCCTAAATATTTAAATATTTTTTTCTTGTTTGTATCAAGCAAAATCTGGAGTTAGATTTCACATCAAAATCGAATTTTCCCCTTTGATCTAATTGGAAGTAGTTTTTTTTTTGTCAGAATTGAAAGTAGGTGATTAAAACTGAAATTGAAGAGTTCATTAGGGATTACTTTTTTACACTAGGCCATAAATGACGATGAACCTAATTACGTGAAGATTATAAGTCATTCAAAGAAGAGTCCCGAGCTTAAAAAACAGTCATGTTGCCTTTAGTCACTCCCGCGTATTCACATAATATTATAGAGTGCCTAAGAAGAAACCCCAGTATTCCTATCCACAAAAATTGCCATAAAACAAACACAAAAATATTATTTAGAAAACAAACACACAAAAATTATTTTAAAAAAACGGAGACAATATCATGCAACCGTTCTTAGTGTGCATGCTATATGCTTGGATCATTTTTTTATCTCGGTGTTTCATACATGCTTTGCCTTGAAATGATTTAAGAGGAATCTCTCGGAATCAACCGAGCATATTCTCCTTGCGTTTATCCTAAATTAAGCAGTCGCGTTGTTGGCCTAGACTTCAGTTGCAATTGTCTATCTAGTACCAGTAGTCTTTTTAATCCACTTCGTCGTGTTCGCTTTCTGTCGGAACTTCTAGAGTTCCCAAGGGATAAATGCTTGTTTATAATTTAACGTAATGACATATATTACATCATTATTTTTTTATAAAACGAGATAATAATATATAAAATTTGACAATATTTTCAATAGATGATTATGATCTTTTTTTCTTCATGATTCGATGACTACGACTAGGAATGGAGAATGACTCCTCTTCATCGGCGTGAAAGTGGGGCAAAAGACTTTTTGCTAGCCTCTCAAAGTTTTGGTCTTTTTGTGGAAAAAATATGAGATGCCATTTAAGAGGACCGACTACGCAATTATGATTGCACATGAACGATTAATCACGGCATTTCTGAGAATGTGACCCAATTTGTCCTGTGCGAAAATATGTTGAAATTGCAAAACATCTATGGCAAGACATACACAAATAGATGGTCAATCTTAATCATCACTTTACTAGAAAGGTTTCTCAAGTTGATTGTGATCCAGTTATAAGAAGTTATGGAAACATTAACCCATTAGATAGTCAAATGGCTAGATCAATTGAAGGTGCATGTTATTTATACCCAAATTATTTGGATTTTTGTTTATAATTTGTATTAGGTGATATCTTGAGTTTGATTTCACATACATAATGAATTTGCTTGTTTGATCTGATTGGAGATAGGTCACTGACATTGAAACTGAAGAATTCATATATAAGTGCTCTCTCAGGCCTCAAAAGTTATGACAAAAAAAGAAGAAAAAAAAACACCTAGATTTTGGAATTTTATCTTGACATGTCTCGTGTCTTGGCGGGCCTCTCAATTTTGGTAATTTTTGTGAATAAAATTATGAGAATCCATTTTTGTTGACCTACTAAGAAATTATGATTGCACAGGACGGTCAATCCTGGCATACACGAGAATTTGACCTAGTTTATACCTTGTGCATGTGTGACCATTTTTTTCCCTTTAAAAATAAAAGAAAATTTCCTACTTGCACTTACCTCTTAACATTATTTAAAAAAAAAAAAAAAAAAGAGCTAGGGGTGCTGGTACAAACCCTGAGCAGTCGACTCTTGTTCAAATTGAATGCTGGTACAAACCTGCTTGTTTAAGATCTCAGTTAAGATCCCATAGGTAACATCGCATAAAGTAGGTAAGAGGCAAGACACTTCGCTTATTCATCCAGAACCAAAGATAAATACACACATGATACAAAAAGGTTGAAAAAATTACCAAAAAAATTATAAATCTATTATAATTGTGTAAAATCAGTTATAAACAAATTTTTTTTTGAATCCTAAACATCATGCATTTATGTCAATTCAGTCTATCCAATCAATTTTGATTGGCCGGAGCTAACATAAATGTTGGTCATCCTAATCAGTGAGGATGAGCCTCCTCAGCCTAGTGGGCGGCTTGACAAGGCCTGAGGTTAAGCGAAGCTCGACCTCACCAACCAACAAGGGACCCTGCCAGCCTTGGGGAAACATGGCCATGGCTAGGCGAGGCTCGCCTAGCCATGGCTTCGCTTCCCGGAGGTTGGTGAGGTCCCTTGTTGGCCCTGCTTAAGGCTAATTGTGAGTTGACGAATGGCTGGATGAAGAATGAAGTGAAAACAAAATAAAAAATAAAAATGTTGAAAAGAAATATTAAAATATTATTAAAAATTATTCATGTTCATGCTGGTGATGTCACATAGAACCCATTGTGTCCATATTAGCGCTGACTGGTTAATCGACCGGCTAAAATTGGCCAAATGAACTGAATTGGCACGAATGCAAAATGTTTAAGACTCAATTTGCCAAAAAAAAATGTTTAGAACTGAATTGATGCAATTACAATAAGTTTATGACTTTTTTGTAATTTTTCCCAACAAACTTAGAAACCTATAGCTAATTGAGGTTTACCATAATCCCTTAGTCAACTCAATTTCGGTTAAAATGTAGATGAATTTTTTATTCCGTAATTAGGTTGAGTGGGACAGTGGAAACATTAAAAGATTTAAATTAATTAGGATTTCGATCAATAAATCCAGTCTTTCACTAATTTTTACGCTGTAGGTTTATGAGAAATGTCTTTGGCGGGTCTTCGATTCCTTTGTTTCGTCCCTTTCGTGTTTGAAGCCAAATGGTGTTATGGAACTAATTATGATGGAACACCACGGGCTCAAATGCTACTCACTGGGAGTGAGGAATGGAAATGGTATATTGTCACACAAAAATTACCATGTGGCGTGACACTGGCCAACAAATGTTTAAAAGGGAAAAAAACTGAAGATGTATCTCTTTGTTTTTGCGAATAACATAATTACATTAAACGGAACAAGTCAAGTTACATTGTCTGAAATATATGTGCTCCCAACAGTCATTATGCATCAGGTCTTTCATGACAGCTGGAAGAGTATCAAATAACAAACTGAAGATGTTGTTCCTTTGCAAGCAGGGCCACAGCATCCGTGCGACAATCTGCTTCTCTGATTATGTGCTCAGTTTTGTATTTCTGCGACTCTGCAAGCACTAAATTGTAAAAAGAGATTTTACGCTTACAATTTAGGAAAAGCTTGAAAGAGGAGTCTTTGCCCCGTCTAAACCCAAGCACGAGACGTCAAAGGCCGACACCCGGGAAGCGCATTTAGTCCCACCTTCGGAAGCAAGCGCCAGCTACGTGATCTGGATGACCCTCTGCCCATTCGCGCGCATGCATCACGTGTTCTCGCCGGTCTCTTCTTTTTGTACCATCGCGAGTTGCCAAGTTAGAATGCGGGTGCAAACCATAAGCAATTCAATTCCTACAGGTAACATTGCATGAAGTTAGTTATATAATTTACGCTTACAATTTCACGGTACAATATAAGCTTCCATGGTGGCATAAATAAATATTAATGATTCTCAAAGATGTTATTTAAAGCAAACCGGCATCGCGTGGATCGCAATGCTAGTATTGTTACACAGTAAGAGTGAAGAATGGAAATCGAATATTCTCACATCAAAAATTATCCTTTCACTTAAAAAATTCTACTTTCGCGTGACAATGGCCAACAGACGTTCAAAAAGGACAAAAAAGAATGACGAATACCTATATATGCTGGAGATAAAGTTTTTTCTTCTCTCTTCTTTTCGACGAATGTCATAATTACATTGACAAAACAAGTCTGGTTACATTGTCTGAAATGTATGTGCTCCCAGCGGAGTCATTATATGAAAGGTCTTTAATAACATCTGGAACAAAGGAATAAATAACAAATTGCAGATGTTGCTCCTTTCCTAGCGGGCTAAAGCATCCGTGCAACCACATGCTTTTTTAAATATGTGCTCAATTTTGTATCTCTGTAACTCTGTAAGCAATTTCTTGCATTCAGCCGAAAGGGGTTCCGCTAGTAAATTATGCCTATGAGTGCCAGTTATTGCTTGAATAACAAACATGACATCCATTTCAATGTATAAATGGGTTAGATTATAGGCTAATTCTGCCTTTGATGTGCTTACTATCCATTGGAGCTTTTATTGTTCCTACAAGATTTATACTTGCTAGTAATTCATCTAATTATGTATAAGTTACCATTAGTTTTATATAAAACGAGGTGGTGATATATGAAATCTGAAATTATTTTCAATCGATGATTACGATTTTCTCTTCTTGTGATACGGGTACTAGAAATCCAATCCTTGGAATTAGGATTGAAATGTGTTAATTAACGCACTATCCAGAAGGTACAAACTGTCGACATCTTCGAAAGCATACAAGCGGTGAAATGATCATTTCCGCCAATCCACATCCTAAGACTTTGGCCGTGTATAGCACGGGTCTAATGGGTATTTGATTTCTTTAGTGGTTCTTTCTTCAATCAAACCCAAGTGTCTTTTCGGATGGGTATGGTGCTTGAATGACCAATGAAATTTCCACGATCGAATTGCTTGTCGTTGCCTATAAAAAGCTTCTCTATTGAAAACCAACCAACTCCACCAAAAAGCACAATAACAAAACAAAAATATGGCACCCTCACTATTCTTTGTGTTTCGTACATGGATTGTCCTTCTCGTGATGATTCATACTTCACTAGCGAAGCCACTATGCCATCCGGATGAGAGCTCAGCCTTGATGGAATTCAAGCAAAGTTTCAAAACAAACAGAACAGCTTTTAGGTGTGTTTATCCGAAGGTTGAATCATGGTCACTGGATGGACGTGAAGATTGCTGTTCATGGGATGGCATCCAGTGTGACAAGGCCACCGGTCATGTGACGGGCCTTGACCTTAGCAACAGTTGTCTCTTTGGTACTTTATCTTCTAACACTAGCCTCTTTCACCTACTCCACTTGGAATCACTTAATCTTGCTTACAATTACTTCAACTCTTCCTCCATCCCATACGGTTTTGGCAATCTTTCTAGGTTACAGTATCTTAATCTCTCCTATTTAGAATTTTCGGGAAAAGTCCCATCGGATATCTCACGGCTCTCCAGATTAGTTTCTCTTGATTTGGATTATATGTGGGATGTTGAGATGCCCAACATAGACAATTTTGTTCAAAACTTAACTATGCTTAGAGAACTTCATCTCTCTTCTGTAAACATCTTGTCACCATTCCCTCATATACTCACAAACTTCTCATCTTTGAAGTCGCTTAAACTTAGATATTGCCAATTGCAAGGAGAATTTCCGGTAAGCATCTTTCAGCTACCAAACTTGGAAGTCCTCGACATTAGTGGAAATCACGACCTTTCTGGTTTTATTCCCAACTTACATTGGGGTAATCCCCTCAAATCATTGTCTCTTTGGGGAGTGAATTTTTCAGGGGAAATACCTATTTCGATCGGAAACCTAGTTTTCTTGAATGAATTATTAATTGGATATTGTAATTTCTCAGGTTCACTTCCCACTTCAATGGGTAATCTTTCTAGGCTTGCTTACTTGGATTTACCATATAATAATTTTCATGGTCAAATCCCCACTTTCTTTGCCAATCTTACCCAGCTATCATCTCTATCTCTCTATTCCAATAATTTTAGTAATGGTATTGGGCATTGGTTTGTCAACTTGGCGAAACTCACCTATTTGAACCTTGCAGGTAATAATTCATCTAATAGCAATGTTCTTTAATGAGAGAAAATATGAAATGTCAATTTTCAATTTATAGCCAAACTCACCGTCCTTGTTTCTTTACATTTGACAGATTGTCAGCTAAGTGGTCCTATTACCTCTTTATTTGAGAACTTGACGCGGTTGGTTTCACTTGAACTTTATTACAACAATTTGCAAGGTGAAATTCCAAACTCATTATGGGAACTCAAGGATCTTGAAACTCTTGATCTTTATGGGAATAATTTGAGTGGCACTGTGGATTTACACAAACTCAAGAAATTGCAAATGTTAGATTTGTCCTTCAACAACATATCTTTTGTCAGCAAGGCCGAGACCAATGCTACTCTTCCAAAACTTTCCCATTTATATTTAGACTCATGCAACTTACATGAGTTCCCCAAGTTTTTAGGCTATCGAAGCAAATTAAAGTGGATAAACCTTTCAAACAATAAAATCGGAGGGAGTATTCCAATGTGGATGTTGAATGGTAGTAGAGAATCATTGTCCTTTGTGGATCTCTCCCACAATTTTTTGACTGGCTTGGAAAATAATCAAATTGATCTGTCACTACCCAACTTGGTTTATCTTGACATTAGTTCTAATTGGCTCAAAGCAAAACTCCCTAGTCCACCTCGATCAACAGCTCACTACAATATCTCCAACAACTTCCTCTTCGGAAAAATCCATTCTATTTGTAGTTGGAGATCCCTCGTCGTTCTGGATTTGTCCAATAATAATTTAAATGGCACAATTCCTTCATGTGTGGGAAATTTCGATTCTTTGTCATTTTTGAATCTTGGGAAAAATAAACTTGAGGGCATAATTCCCGTGCATACCCAAAAGGCTGTGTGTTGAAGATGATAGACCTCACAGAGAATAGATTGCAAGGGTCTGTCCCTAGATCCTTGGCAAATTGTACAATGTTAGAGTATTTGAACCTTGCTCACAATCAAATTCTCGATGGTTTCCCTTCATGGCTATCAAAGTTGACCAAGCTGAAATCTGTTATCTTGAAATCCAATAAGTTCCATGGTCCAATAGAAGCATATTGTAGCCAATTTAACTTCAGCAATATGCATATCATGGACCTTTCATATAATAGTTTCAGTGGTAAACTTCCTTCCAAGTTGTTGCAGAGTTTCCATGCCATGAAAGAGATTGTTAGTCAAGATTGGTTGGAATATATGAATATAGAGGAAGATCTTAGTTCAACCTCATTTAGATTTCAAAGAACTGTTGAGTATGCAATGGCATTGATGAACAAAGGCATAGAAAGGGAATACTTGAAGGTTCCGTTTGCACTCATGCAAATTGACTTCTCCAATAACAAATTCGAAGGACACATACCCGATCTCATCGGAGATTTGAAGTCACTTATTTTGCTTAACCTTTCAAACAACATTCTGACTGGTTCCATCCCGCCATCCTTAGCAAATCTGACATTGTTGGAATCCCTAGATCTTTCTCGAAATAAGCTCTCAGGAGAGATCCCTCAAAAGCTAGCCCAACTTACATTTCTTTCATCATTCAATGTCTCTGATAATCAATTGTCAGGACCAATACCACGAGGGAATCAGTTCAACACATTTGAGATTGATTCATTTGCCATGAATGAGGGGTTATGTGGAAGTCCTTTGCCAAGAAAATGCACAACATTTGGGCATAAATTACCATTACCACCATCTCCCAAGGAAGAACTTCGCGAAGGGTTTCTGCTCAACTCAGATTGGAAATTTGTGTTAATTGGTGCTGGAGTCGGGTTTTTGATCGGTGTTGTGTTGGAAAACTTGATCATTGACGAGAAGAGTAAGTGGTTCTTACACTGCTCCAAGAAAATGGCAAAAAGATAGAAAAGATCGGGAAGACACTGAACAATAAAAGAGTACATGTAATCAAATGCTTATTGGACACTATCAATAATGTAACCCTTTGTGTGTTTAGTTTGTACTGTAAATAAGGAAATATAGAGCATACAATATTCCTCTTATCGTACTATCATTCATTTGAATTTAAAAATTATCTTCATGGAGTGAATTGAAGTCCATATGACTTCGTGGAGAGCCCAGCAGAGGAGCCCATGGATTTATACAAGCTCGACCTCTTTCGTTGTTCTTTTCTTCTTCTTCTCTCTTTCATCTCTAAAGCTGAGACTCACGCGTCATGGGGGAGGGGAGCGAAGCAGTTGGAGCAAAGAAAGGAGCACACGCGCGAAGCAATCCAACGTTTTTCCTCTGGATTTCCTCTCGATCACCACCAATCCATTGTCCACCACCTCCAACCACCGTCGGCCATCCCAGCCGCTTGAGCTCACTCGCACCAGAAATAGAGCACACACCAGAGAACAGAGATGGCTAAAAGCCACCGAGACTGAATTGATGCGAACTCCTCTCATCGAATTATCTCACTTATAGGTTTCCTTCATTGATTTTAGGCCGCCGGTCGATGCCATTTGCCATTCCCGAATTGTCTGGCTCTGTTCTAGTCCGTTTTGAGGCCGAGAAATCCGGAGAGTTCGAGTCTTCCTTCGAAGCTTCTTTGCTGGTGCCAACCATCCGAGTCGACACCTCTAAGAGCTCTGTTATTTGTCCGATCGCCATTTGCCTCCCGCTCGACAACGCCTCTACTTCCCCAATGCATAACGACCGCTTCTGGAGGATCGCGACACTCGAGTTGACTTGTGCCAGCGCAGTATCAACTACCCATAAATTTCAATATCAAATATCCCAATTTTTTTTCTTATTTATTTTTACCATCTATACAGATATCGTATTAGGAGGCACAACATTTCAACATAATTTTCGCTGAATGCGTTGTTACATTATTTATCATCACAAACTATTGTGTTTCAAAATTACTTACAAGAGTGGCGTCTTTTGGTCAACGGTCGCATCTATTACTAAACTAGTATGTCCATTCTGATGAGAGTTTTCATAATACGTGACCATTCATGCAAATAGTGTCTTTCAATCTACTTTTGAACAAGTAACTATGCGAAAATCTATCGTTTCAGTGAAATATAATCTATGGTTAGTAAAAGAAAATGCTTGATTTTTGCATATTTCTATTTCCATTGTGTAGACTTGTTTTCTTGAATTTACTTGTTATTACTAACTCATTTTGCACCGAGTGTCTCATCTCACGCATTTTTCCCCTTCGTAATCATTCTATCTAAATTAAGGGTTAGTCTTTTGGGTTATGAGTGAGTTTTAGGGTTCGAAAAGCATGTGGTGCTTCCAAACTGAAGCTACGGACAAGTTCAGAGAAATATATGGAGTTATATATAGCTCCAGGTTAAATTTGTCTTCTTCCAATTGTGAAGGCTCTCGGCAGGGAGAAGACCAAACAAGGTAATTGCAAAATCAGAATGCAGCACGACCTCCTGAAAAATATGTTTTCCTTGTCAGGTTTCACTAATGATGTAAACAGCAGTATACAATAGCTGGCGCAATCGAACAAAAGAAAACTAACAGCATGGACACAGACAAAGAAGACGACCAATGGATTTGAGAATGGAAAAGACAACGATCGTCACTTAGGCTCTGTTTGATAACATCTCTATTTCTCCCAATTTATATTCCTTTACACCCTGTAACAAAAAAAGAGAAAAAAAATCCGTTTGATAACGTCAACTAATTTTTCTATTCCCCGAAATAGAAAAGTAGCCGGAGGGATTAGATTTGGAACAGAAACAAGAAGTAGAAAAAAAATAGTTTCTTGTTCCCAAGAATAATTTCTAAAAATAAGTCATTTTGTTTCTTTTCTTTTTTTCTTTTCTTTTTCTTCCTTGCCGCCCGCCGTCTGCCGTTGCCGGCCGCCGATTACTGCTGCTGGCCGCCATCAGTCGTTGCAAATTGCTGCCGTTTCCTAGCCACTGTCGATCACCACTGGTTGCTGGCCGTCGCCACTATTGACTAGAGGAGGAGCAAGAAGAAAAGAGAGGGAAAAAAAGAAAAATCTAAAAAAATATTAAAAAAGTAATAGAAATTATACGTTCCAAAAAAAATTTGTGGGTCGTATTGAATGCATTCCTATTCTTTTTCTATTTTGAGAATAGAAATTTAGCGTAATTACCAAATGTGTTCTTTTATTCATAATAGAAATATTCCCCGGAATATAAATGTTATCAAACAAGTCCTTATTCTAAAAAAATAAAACTACCCTATTGTCTTCTTCTTTTTTTCCACTTTTAGTGGCACTAACAGAGTAAAATAATATGATAACTAATATTGCAGTTGAACTTACCTTAAGCAAACTTTTAATATTAAATTAATTGGTTAACTTTGTTTTTTTCTTTCTTTCTTTCTTTCTTTTTTTCACTTAACAGAGATGGACATTAGTCATCTTGATCAAAGGAAAAGATATATAGTCACTGAAGTGGACTTAATTCTAATTGTGGTGATGAACCATTCCTAAATATTTCCTCAGTCAAGAAAGGCCTTCAAATAAACAATGAACGCATATAGATCTCTTTAACAATCAACAAAGACTCAAGGAAGCAATCCTCAGTGCACATATACCCCAAAACACCTACTTCAAACAGACTATTTTACTTTTACAACCGCAGATAAGTTCGTTGCCAGGAGTTGATCAAGTTCTTACACAAAATTCTAGTTTCACGAAACGCCTAGTAGATTAGCCATCAATCCATGAGAGGTTTGGAGTTGTAACATTCATGGTGACTTAATCAGTACCTCTGACAGAACACAAATCAACCAACGATATTCCCACCCAAGGGGTCGACACAAATCTATGAGTTCAATAATAAGATCTGGCAACAAGTGGAACTTGTCAACGAAATAGAGATGTAAACTTGAGTAGATTGATAAGAGGCAACGGTGTTTTAGATTCATGAGCTATATCTGTGAATATTTCCTGATAGAGAAACTCACTGGACAATAATAAGCGAGTCGCAAGAACTATCACATATGAGTCCAATATATCTGCATTAATGTGTGTATGCTATGTACTCACACAGATAACATGTGCATCCTGTTCATAATGTAGATGAGAATTGCGCATTTTATTCTTGAATTATTTGCTTTAGCACCAAAAACATTTGCGACAAATTTCCAATATCAAACAGCCATTGACGAATTGGACATTTTATTGTAGCTTGAATAGGCAATCACCTTTACAACGATGCTTTCCTGAATGCCTGAACACCGACGGTGATTGAGAGAAAAGCCAACAAAGCTCCTTGTCTAGAGTGTGCAAATTCTGTCCATGTCAAGGGCCTCATGACTTGGAACAGTGCCTTCTGGAACCGCTCATTTAAGTCCTCTAATGATCCAGTGTTGTCAATTACTCTGTCTGCCTCAGACCTTTTCAGGTCCAACAGCATCTGAGCATTCATCCTGTTCCTAGCATCTTTCTTGTTTGTTCTGTCTCTTGCCATAAGCCGTCGAAGCTGAGTTTCTGGATCAACTCAGACGGCAACGATGGGCCTTGTCCACTTGCCCATCTTTGCCTCAAACAACAATGGGATGTCAAGAGCAATAACCTTATGTCCTCTCGACCGAAGTTTCAAAATTTCTTGGAGGATGCCAGATGATATGTAAGGAGCGGGCAGCCTAAACATAAGTAAGAACACAAAGCTTCAGGAAGTTAGAAGATTAGAAGGTTTCTTCTCTTGAAGTCCAATGCAAGTGTTAACGCATCATTCAAACGAACATGAAAAAAATCCAAGGGTCGTCATTGGCTTTAGAATGAATAACTCAGCTAAGACCAAGGCAATGAAGGTGCAAAAATTTCGAACTGATATCACAAATTAAAGACAGCAACTACATCCACGATGGGTTAAAAAGATTTCAAAAATTAGAATTGATCCCCTGTTTCATCAGAGCAAGAAATTTCTCTAGTCGAGCAGAATCATACGCATCTGTACTTATGCATGGTAAATTTGCCGTTGTGTCTAGCATGCTTCGATCCCCATTTTGAAGCTAGAACTAGTACAGCAAGTTTAGTTCAGATTTATCATTACCTATTCAAAACCTGACGCATTGCAGGATCAGAAAAGACAAATTGGCCCAACTTTGGCCTATCAACTTCTCCATCAGCTTGTAGAATCTCCTCCCCAAACGCAGCAACGACTTTTTTTATTTTTCCATCCACCAGTCCCTTTCTTTAATGCATCTTGCAAGCACAACAAGGAATTCAAGAATTCCAAGAAGGAAAATACAGTCTTCAAGTCCTGTCAAGTGGCAAGATGCCATCCTCACTACATCGATCAACCCAATTGTTGAAACTTGCCAGAACAAGAATAACTCCCTGCGGTATTTTACCTGTACTCTCAAGCGAAACTATCTGCCCATTGTTACATGACACGGTTTAAGGTTGCCATAGTCTATCATCTCATGAAGGAAAATCATGAGTATATAGATATTCACGGAAGCTTAAAGTAGGAGGGACACTGCAAAACAAAAATGCAAAGCTCCTTACGTGGAAACTATTTAGCCAATAACAAAGGCATCATTTACCCAAAGAACAGCCCTTTCAAGTTTGCACAATGTTTCTCCTTGTTGGAGATTCCAACTTCTAGAACATTTCCTTGTTTTTCATATTTAATCAATAGTAAACATACTCGACGAATGTAAAATAAACCATCTACCATCCCCTTGCTGTCATATTTTTAGACAGAATTTGATGTACATATCGTGATTGATTTACAGTATTCTACTTCAGGAAAACTCTAAACAAATCCTTTTCAAAGATCACTTTAACATATGACCAAAAAAAAAAATCACTTTAACACACCAGAATAGGGGAACATTCTTGAGGAATATAAAGTGAATCATAACTAGGCAAAGAAATCAATAGGACCGATAATCGTGTCATGGTCAAGATACATATCCAAAGTGGAAAATAAGAATCTAGGGCAGAGAATGAAGATTTTCAGACCAAAATTGAAGGGAGGATGATTTCTCAGGATGGAAGCAAGAATCAAGGGAAGCTTAAAATGGAAAAGAATTATTGGCTGAATCAATTAGCATTATAGCTGGGTCAATTTGCATTATTAGTTTTGCCATTTCCTTTTATAATAAAATTCCTTGGATGTATGAAAACTATAAATTGTACCTCCTATGAGGAATTATGCATTGAAGAAATGAAACAAAATCAAAGCGTTTGAGATTTCTTTGGTGGAAACATCCCATAGACGTTTCAAAAACGTGTCCACGAAGGCGAAGAAACCACATTAGGAATTCCGTTGTTCCTAACAACTTGGTATCAGAGCCGGAATCAAAGGCGTAAGAGACCAACCCCCAAGGCTTACAGCTACAAGTGTTGGCAGCCTTGCAGGACATTCAGCAGTGTCTCACAACGGTAGAAGGGAACCAGGGGCACGGTGGAGGCCGGAGCCAAGACTCGATGCAGGGTTTTGTAAACCAGAACCTGCAGGACCAAGAGGAACTTGAGGAAGGTCAGGGGCGAGCGGCCCATCCTCACTGATGGTATCATCCTGATATTCCTCGATTCAACTGAACCACCAATGCAACAACCTGGATAGGGAGAGAGGAACCAATATTTCGATATAATCAAACTCCAAAAGACGAGAAGTTCATTCTTGCATCCATAAATCTGGAAGGGGAAGCCCAATTATGGGTCCAACCACTACGGGCGGATAATTATCTACCATGGGAGCATTTCCGCTTCATATTTTTGGAAAGGTTCGGCCTCCCTCATTCAATGATTTCTTTGGAGAGTTGACAAAGTTAACACAAACCGGAACTCTCAAGGATTACCAAATCCAGTTCTAACGGCTGCTTGTGCGATGCGGTACGCGACTCTTTCCAGCGGAAGTAGTAAGTTGTTTTGTTAGTGGCCTTAAAGAACCTATAAAATCTGATGTGTGTGCTGTAGGCCAAAGAACACTTTTGAACGCAATTAGCTTGGCTCGAATTTTTGACGAAAGGAGCAATGCTTTACGAAGGGCCACAACTAATGTCCAATTCCGCTACGAGCCCAACACGGGACCACCTTAGGCCCCATGGGATAACCGAGCAATGAATAATACTGGAAAGCCTAGTCCTACCATATCCCAAGCACCCATCAAGCGCTTAACATCGATGGAGGCTCAGGAACGGCAGAACCGCGGGTTATGCTACAATTGCGACGAGATTTATACCCCCAGACATAGGTGCAAGCGGCTGTTCTTAATTGAGGTTGGGGAGGAAGGATCCGTGGAAGAGGAAGCGGAGGCATTCGAGGAGCAACGTGAAGCAGCAGACGCGAAGGAGGGAGACATACCTGAAATCTCGCTGCATGCAATTGCAGGAGTCACCACTCCACAGACCATGCAAGTCCGGGCCACAGTGAAGAAACAGCCTCTTGGTGTGCTCATCGACGCTGGGAGCATACACACATTCCTCAATACCACGACGGCACGCAAGTTGGCCTTGACCATAGAGAAAGTACGTAATTTGAGTGTGGCGATGGCTAACGGCGAGAGGCTTGCAAGCATGGGGAGTTGTCACGCGGTGGAGTTAACCATCCAAGATACCATATTTGCGATTGATTTCCACGTTATTTCTCTGTGGATGTGATGCAGTACTTGGGGCATCATGGCTTCAGAATCTTGGCCCGATTTTATGGGATTTCAAGACTATGGAGATGTGGTTCCGGTGTCGTGGGAAGAATGTGAGATTAATTGGGATGGAGAAGGAGGAAGCAAAGGAGATCAACGCCGAAAACTTACGTTGACAGATTGGGCAATCGTGGCTGCATGGTTTTTTGCTTCGGATAGAGGCTGATTCGGGGGTAGCAGCGGACCCAAAATCCACCGGCAAGACCGACTCCAAAACTAGGACAGAACTGAGAATGGTTCGAGAAGGAGTATCCAACGGTTTTCATGGAGCCCAAGGGTCTACCACCGTCACAAAGCCAAGATCACCGCATTACTATCGCGGAAGGAAAGGGTCACGTCTACGTGCGCTCTTACTGCTACCTTTTTTTCCAAAAACAAGAGATCAAAAGACAAGTTGAGGGAATGCTAAGAAGCGGAATTATTCAACCAAGCAACGGTCCGTATTCTTCTCTCATGATTCTTGTCAAAAAAATGATGGAACGTGGCGTTTTTGCGTTGACTGCCGCGCCTTGAACTAAGTCACGGTAAAAGATAAGTTCCTGACACCCTTAATTGATAAATAAGTTCCTGATACCACCTCCAATCGCCGTCGGCCATGCCAGCCACTCGAACTTATTCGCGGCAAAACAGGGCACGCGCACCAGGGAACAGAGATCGCCAAAAACCACCGAGACTGAATTGATACGAACTCCTCTCATCGATTTTCTCTCACTTATAGGTTTCATTCGTTGATTTCAGGCCGCCGGTCGACGCTGTTCACCATTCCCGAATCGTCTGGCTCTGTTCTATCTTTTTTAAGGCTGAGAAATGCCAAGAGTTCGAGTCCTCCTACGAAGCTTCTTCACTGGTGCCAACCATCTGAGTCGACGCCTCTAAGGGCTCGGTTATCTGTTCGATCGCCACTCGTGGCCAGAGGCTGCATCTCCAAGGTATGTGCATCATTGCTCTATTTTTTAGTAAGCTAAGTCCGAACGTTGTAATTTAAGCTTGAGTGAAAATCGAGTACAGATTAGGAATAAAATAGTAGTCTGAGCACACTTTAATGTCACTGAAATCGTCTGGATTGGAATTAGTACTTCAATGATGCTTCTATACTCTGTGTTTAAAGCGATCACCAAGTGTTCATAAAATTGATCGAGATCACATATTTATTCGAGAGGCTTCTTTTAGAAATTGAATGCATACGCGTTTATCTCATACTCAGATCGTGATACCTGCATATGTTTCGCCAGTCTTGCTTCTGGTTCCATTTATTTTAAGTCATGGCCAAGCCTTTGAAGTGACTATTGCTTCGTTTTCTATTTCTGTGCTCCGTCTCTCCCCCCTCCCCCTTCCCTCCCGGAGCATTATGGTTGGGTGCATGTGTGGTGGCGGCGGATGTTTGTATGGATTGACGTGGTGACTGGAGTTGATCATTGGTGGAGCAAGACATGTTCAGCCCTCTGTATGAAGCTCGTAAATGTCATTCTTGGGCGAAATGCTCACAGGCTGTTGCTTAAGGTGAAGGATGGACATCAATGGTGACTGTTGAGCTTTTAGGTTGAACGGCTTGGTCGTGAATAGTAAGGGAAGAAGACCAGACCAAAGCTTGTGTGTTCAGGAAATAATGGAGGGAGAGAGTAAAGGAAAGGAAGGAGGAAGACAGGGTAATCTGCAGAAATGCATGTTCTGGAAACGAAGGACTGAGAAAGGAATAACAACAACAACAATAATATTTATAGTAAAAATAATAAAATGATAGAATCACAAAAGCCAAAAGGGCCATGCGGTATCATTCAAAAAAGAAAATTTCATAAGAAATTGACCAACTTTTTTAGCAGGTTAATATTGCTATAAAAGTAATACTTAATAATTCGAGAAAGAAGGAAAGGAAATATATATGTGATAGACATAGTAAGCTATCTTTGGATTGGTAAATTTGATTAACGATTACTGGGTTTTTGCCGATTTCACGTTCAAAGTACCGAATTTTGACATTTTTTTAATTACCAAGAATGGTAATTAATCAGCAAAATTTTCAAGTTCAGCAATCCCAAATTGTTGGGTGCCAATATGCACTAGTTGAATTTTGAGGCCACTAGAACTATTGGCTAAACTATTATTCTAGAGGGAGGGAATAATTACCCAATCAAATCTAAATCTATTATACAAATGCTAATTAAATCATAAACTTTTCAATTTTATTAATATAGTCCTAAACTTGCGCACAAAATTTTAATATTGTCCTTATGACCTATTAGTACTAGAAATTACTGACATAACATCTAATCATTGCTGACTGGTCGGCATGTCACATTAATGTGAACAATTTTACTTGTGCCCCATCAATAATTTTCAGTGGCAATTGGCTGGAAGGATTACACTAAGATTTTGCGTAAAGATTTAGGATTACATTGACAAAATTGAAAAGTTTATGACTAAATTGACATTCGTACAATAAGTTTATGATGGAATTGGTAATTTTCCCAATGCATTATTAATTTTGAATTCGCTTTCATTATACACATAATAAATTCCAACTTTAGCGAGGTTTATTCTCAATCTTGCTCTTGCTCTAGTATTAGCTATGACAAGAATAGGATTGGTGGGTGATATAAACAACTAAAATACTTAAGAACGTTGAAGCTATGTTCTTTCAAAAAATAGTTTATAAAATCGTCCCTAAAGTTGTGTAATCTAGTGGCCAGTGATAGTTTTGGACGCACCCGAAGTACTTCCATTTCAAAGGATAGAGAAGTATTAAATGATATTTTGTTTGCTAATGATTTAATAATTGAGATTTAGCGGCCGTAATGGGCCAATTCAAAGGATAGTTGGGAGTGGAATTTTTAATTCATTGGGAATGGACTAAGTCTGTTTAATAATGAGGTATATGGGTTGGTTCTATACTTAATCTTCAGTGTTGATTGAAGTTAATTGAGGGAAGACCGGGCTTGAGAATCTAGAGTCACTCAATAAGATCATAGTCCGCTGTATATTTTTCTACCTCTATCAAATATTGGCATTTCAATCATCTTTGTAAAAATGTTTATACATATTTATAATTGGAATTGGCATTTCAATCATCTTTGTAAAAATGTTTATATATATTTATAATTGGATAAATGATATGTATTTTTGGAGTTATACCAATCTAGATTGAGAATGGGATAATCGTATATTACTTATTTTTTCTGTTAAAACTTGAAAAGAGTTCCGAGTCTACCAAACATTAATCGATCTAAATTAATTGGAAAAACGATCACACTAGGTGAACCATTAGACGTGAAGACGCGAGCAAGGCCAAACAATCCTTATTCAAAGCAGAACTGATTCTGACCTTCATTTTAACGTGATAAGTGGCAAACACCTCAAATCACGGATTCAATTTACCACCAATATCTCACGCTTAATGGCCTTCCAAAAATCGACTCGAATGTATGCAGTCGGCACGAGCAAAGAGGGGATAACATGAATCACTCGAGACCAAACATAAATTTAGTGATGAAGTCAACGGTCGAAGTGTACACCAGCAATAAGATGGAAGCGTCCAGAGATCAAAACTGGGGACACCAGACCTGCATTGACGAAGGTAATCAAAGGAGCACTCTTGATGGCTCTCGGTTTCAACATGGAGGGGAATACAAGACTTCCAAATTCGAAAATACTTCTACAGAGTCTCAGTATACTGAAAAATGACTAGGAATTGAGGAAAACCATCAGACACACAGAAGACAATCGAATAAGAGACTAGATGCAGAAGATGCAGGGAAGGAGTCACGGCCAGATTAATGTAAAGGCAATGCAGCACACTCGAGGTCATCGAGACAGCCTTGGACGCAACCGGTTTTCACTCCGGCGGAGCCAAAGGCTCTCGGTCTCTACCTCACGAAAACAGAGTACGAGGCTTTAACCTTGAGTAAGGGCAGTGACTGGACGTGATTGACGAGTGGATCGGAAGGAGGAGGCCTCTGAAGTGGCGACACCAAGAATTGGAAGCGGTGACGAGAGAGTGAGTGAGAATCGAGGGCGGCAACAGTAGCGACCGAGAGCAGAGACGAACGGAGTATGATTGTGGAGGTGAGGCTCGATGTACCGTGACCGGTTACAGTGAAAATCGGCAGACAGAATGGAGAAGGAAAAAATGAAGATGGAAACCAGAGATGCTGGAGGTTACAGTAGCCGGAGAGTGGAGGGAGGTTGGACGGTGACGCAGTGGCCGGAGGTTGAAGGTGAGGGAAGTGGTGGCTGGCGAGGGCACGAGCTGGAGATGAATATGTCACAGAGGAGAGAGAGTAGAGAGAAATTATAAGGCGAGGTGTACAAGTGAGATGAGGAGGGTGTCGACTTCGTGGGCGGGGCCGAACCGGGCCTCCAGGTTCGAACTCACCTGAATATTTCATAGATTCTTTACCAGGCCCAGGTGGCTGGGGTGTCGTGAAATTATGCTTATTGGGCTCGGTTCTTGCTAAAGTTTAATTGGGCCTTACTGCGGATGTCAAACTGGACTGCGAAAGTTGACCGGCTCTTGATACTTCGTTTTTCAAAATTTTAATTATTGGGCCTGGGATATCAAAATCTTATTGTCTCTGATATGTGCATTAATCTTCTTCGAAAAATGTAATTGAAATCATTGGCAAAATCCGGATGCCGGTCAATTTGTTGTTGATTCGATCATGTGAACTCATATACACTTGCAGGAAGATATGGCATCAATGTTAATATCAAATTATCACCAAATAATCACAAATTTCAGTCTTAAATGCTCCTGAATCAATTCTGAATGTTGCTGGGTGTTAGTACCCACGCATCAATTGGAATGGTTTTGGCTTAGTTTAGTAGTTCTATGAATTGTCTAAACGTAGCGCCAATGTGAGATTGATTATCTATCCAGTAACCGCATGTTCGCAGTTCATCGGCATGGGTAATTTGTTGATTTTCAATGTTGGACATTGCTGGAAAATGCAATTTGACTCTGAATTTGAGTGCGTTTGGCTTGGTTTGTTTATACCTTCATTCACCAGTGATCAGGGGCTAATGTATTATCAATCTCAGCCTTCCGAGCGTGTTTAAAGGTCACTTGTCCTGAGAATTGCCAGTAATGCATGCTAAAATTTAATGAGGGTCTCGGTTTAGGCATGAATTCAAGGAAATTAATTGAGATAATTCGAGGTTGAATTTCATGATTCATGCGAATACATTGGTATGCATTTCATTTCCAAGGCTTTCGGTTGGATCGAATTTCAATTGAATAGGTAAATTGTGGGTTCCATGTGTCGAATGTTGCTGGTGGTTTCGATTTACGCTTTGATCTTGGAAGAGATTGCGGTGATTTAGGGTTAAGTTGCTAGTTCATGTAGGTGCATACGCAAAAGGATCCATTTCATGTCATTTTAATATTGTTTAGTGTAATTTCCTTTGCATAAATAGTTAGGTCTGCATATGATAGTGCGCGAATTTAGTTTACTGAGTTTTTGAATGGTAATAAAACAAGAATCCTTTTAGTAAACAGCTCTCTTTAAGTCTCTTTACGATTGTGGTGCCTTTAGCTTATGGTGGCTCATGTTCCAGGCCCTTATTAACAATCCCATATATATTTTTTATCCGACATCTTATGGGGTGTATATTCTCGTACTTTACTTTAATACTATTTTGTTTTGAAGTGTTGATTTCATTGTCTTGATTTGGTGCGTTAGAAATCATATAATAATTCAGATTTGATCATATAGAGTGATCAATTTCATTATCTTGATCCAAAAGCTTACTTCAATCTAAACAATTTGTTTCATCCAACTAATTATGTTTACTCCAAAAAGAATCCCATGAATGGTGGCATTAAAGAAGAATACCATGAATGTGAATCCGGTGGAATAGGCGGCATCTCCATAAAAATAGAAGAGAGAAGCAAACACAAAGAGAGGGGAACATCGAGAGATGGATTTAATCAAAAAGTCTTTAGTAATGCACGTCCAGGACAGACCACAACCACTCTCCCCTCATCTATCAACCTCCATCAACAGGTCAAGCCACAGTCGACAAGGTCATATCCGATTGCAATTCTCGTAGCAACCCCAACTGCTCGTGACTTGGTTTGCACATAGGCCGGCAGCTCTGGACGCCACTGGTTCTGTCGTCACATTGTCCGTTAACGACGTCACAGAAGCTTGCGCATCATTTGGGTCCTGACTCAGCGCACAAATAGTCACTTCGTTATCCATCTTTTTCGTGGATTCAGACGCCGATCAATAAGCTAAGTCAATCATCTCCTTCTTTTGTTTGATTTTATGGGACTTCACTTACTATGATTGTGTTTTACTAATGCCATTTGGAGTTTAGTTTAAACCATTTGTTATTCTTCATTCATAGGGAGTGTCATTAGAACCGCTCTGCAGAACCGATATATGGAACCAGTCTATCCAGCATTGTTGCCTTTCACAACCATGGACATTATGCCCCATCCATTGCCATTGGTACAGTCGATTTATTCACCGTTCAGTCGCCATCCATCTACACTGCATTAGGGTTTGGGTAAAATTGGGTTGAGTTTATTCATTATTCAGTAGGTTTTTTTATTAAAAAAAAAAAAAAAACCTTGTCTCCTTTAATTGCATCCGATAAAAACATTTTCAAGCATGTTCATGGGAAAGAATGGTATATTGCATGTTCTTTAAATTTATAATTAATGAGAAATCTCATGTCATATTTTGCTTTAGGAAATTGCATATTCTTTTTCTCATTAAAAACCAAATTTATGTTTAGGCATAGTCGTTGATTTGCATCATCTGTACATATTTTGCACGTCTAGATATGTTTCATACTCTACTTCCAACATGATAATTGCCATCCTAAAAAAATTAGATTTTTCATGAATCATCGTTTTCCTGCATATTTCTCATTATTATTTGATTGAAATTTTTGCACTTGAAATCCATGGAACACATATAATAAAATAATAAAACTAAAAAATCGCATCTTAAATGATTGGTAATTTTAGATTGCAATGTGCATTGCATATTTCGTTTGGGCAGGCCTTTGAGCCTACAGGTCGGATCGGATCTTCAATCATGTCTCATGCATTGCACTTGGTTTATAAAATATAATATTTCATGACATAATTATCCAAATAAAAAATGCATGTTTCTAAATATGAAAAATAGTATATCGTTAATAAATATTAAGGATCTGTGGCATTATATATATATATATATATATAATAATCGTGGTGTGAGAATCATATGTTATATTTATTAAATCTGGGATTTACATTGTATTCTTGCGGGTTTCCTAATTTAGAATCTAATATATTGATGCATTGGAAATCATATAGCAATTACCGACCCAAAAAACAATAAGAAATCATATAGTAATTTAAGAAATCGTGATGTTTAGCTCGTGCATGACTAGGATTTAATACACGTTATCTCCTAGTTAAGTTAGGTCACCATTATAGATTTAGGAGAATTTCCTATCTCTAATTCATCAAGAAATTCCAAAAGTATTTCATCTAGATTGCATTTAGGTGCAGAATTAATTCATAATTAGTTTTATAATGAACATGTTACATATCGTACGTCACATAGAGATTGCATGCTTTCATTTAAATAGCATTAATTAATTAGTGCATCTCATCGCATGTAGTTTATCATTAAAAATAAACACCAAAAATAATTAATTGGCATTGCATTTTATGTATTAATCTAAATTATCTCATATATCTTTAATTATACTTATGCGCTTTTAATTTATCATCATTATCATTAAATAATAAGAAAAAGAACCCATATTTTGGACATGCACACATCATTGTTTGCCTGTTCAGTAAATACTTACAGAACCCATGTTTCAATGCGCGATAAATAAAGATTCGCTTTTGCTTGCTCATGCGTTACGGATTCTTAAATCTTTCAGTAATTTATTTATTATTTTTCTGAAAAAAATTATTATTTTAATTATGGAGTGTTACGTTAATATTTTGTGCACCAACATGATCACTTCTCATGTGTTAATGACATAGGATGAAACTAACATATACTGCAAGCAAAAACATTATTAAAAAAAAAAAAAAAAAAGAATTGAAATGGCATTAAATTAATCTAGCGTAAAAGTAAAACATACTCTCGTATCTTACTTGGATATCTAATGAACTTATAACTGATTAGTGGCAATTCCAAAAGTAATTTTAAATTACATGATTGAATTAAGGACCCAAGTTACGATTAGTGTGGGCTTGAGAGAGATCATGCTAGACAATCCATCTCTTTCAAGAACAACCATTCGTGTTTGTTTAGCAATCCGTTAGTTTTTTTCAAGGAAGGGGGTGACCTGTGCTATTTCAAGTAATCCACCATCATGGGTGCTAAAATGATAGTGTCATTATTCAATGGGAGTGAAGAATAGGAATAAAATTTTCACGAATTTATATTAAGTTTTGGCGTGATGAAGGACAACGAAAGTATAGAAGAAATAGGAGAATGATGGATACCTACTTACCAAAGATAAAGCATTCAACAGAATTACATTAAACAAAACAAATCAAGTTTCATCATCTGAAATGTACTCCGAGTGGAGTCTACATACAAAAGGTCATTAATAACTTCTTGAACAGAGAAATAGATAACAAGCTGCAAATATTGTTCCTTTACAAATAGGGCCAAAGAATCCGTGTAAATGGGTAACATTATTTGCTAATTATAATCTACGGTGATCTCTTAGCCCCATGTTTCTGCTGCAAAGTGTCCACCATCTGTTGAAACTTCTATAGTTCCTGAGAAATTTATGCTCGCTCGTATTTTATCATAATCACGTATATTTTGTCATTCTAAACTTGGAGAAGATGATATATAAAATCAAAAAATATTCACTATGGATAATTACAATCTTTTAATGTTGTGATTGCTGGACTGCTTATGCCGTTGGAAACTTCTTACTCGTCAATCTAAAAGATGGTAAAAGTCTTCCCAAGTTTGGTCCTTTTGTGGAAAAATTAGGACATCATTTATGAGCTGTGCCAACTATGGCTGCTCATGCCGGTGGAAAAATTATGACATCATTTATGAGGACCATCTGTGTAAACTATCACGGCATGCATTAAAACCCCACCCAATTTGTAACTTGTCGATGTATGACCATTTTTTCCCTTTTTTGAAAAAAAAAAAAAAAAAAAAAAAGAGTGCATATTTGCTTGTAACTCTTTACTTTAAAAATAAGCAAGGAGGCTTAAGCAATGTGTTAAAATTGCACAACATCTACAGCAAGACATACATAGTATTTATGCCAAAAAATGATCAACTTTTAGTCATTATCAATGAGTGATAAATTTAATTGATGAGAGCAGAGTTTTGCCTTTTATGAACAAAATTATGATATTCTTAGAGAATCGACAACCCACTAGTGAAGTCATCAATAACACAATTGAAATTGTTAACGAGAACCTTGAAATTTCTCAACAAAGTTATTGATATCAACAATGAGCAATCGACATGAAGATGACCGATGGGTGGTTATGTCCATATCTGTTTAATTTAGATTTATGTAACTTTTTTTGAATAAGTGTTTGTGAAATAATTTTCAGTAACCACTGATAGGATTAAGGAGTTATTTGTTCTTTCAAATTTAGTAATCATTATCTTTAAATGCCATTAATAAGTTATTTGTTATTTGAATTTCCAAGTTGTAACTGCTATATGTAACTGATGATTGTGAGCTATAAATAACAGCATCATAACAGCAACCTACTCTTTGTGAAGGTTTTTGAATCAATCATAAAACTTAACATTCTTGCAAATTAATCTTTATCTTTGTTTTTCCGCACTTTGTCTTTCTCGACATTTAAATATCTTTCAATTCCCGTACTTTAGCTGTAATTCTATGTCATTGTTGATTAAATTTTCACATTGTATCTCTCTATCATTTCCCTCTGAGTTCGATTAAATTTCAGCAAAGTGTTTTGTACCTCGTGGAAAAATCATTGAGACTTCAAACCAAAATTGCCACAGAACTTGTCTTCCATTGAGATCAAAGAACGAATTTAGGCGAAAGATATTTCATCGACGATCCAATTTTGGTGAAACACAGAGTACGTTTCATATTTAATTATCACTTCATCAACAACTCAATTTTTCATGTCAATTGGATATTCATTTATAAGAACTATGGAAACACTGACCCGTCAAGAAATCAAGCGGTTAGATCAATAGAATATGGCTGTTTATTTGCACAAAAAATGTCTATATCTTTACCTTGTTTGTATGAGGCAATATCTTGAATCACATTCGAGCCAAAATTAAATTTGCTCCTTTGTTCTGGTTGGAATTGGTTATTTACACTGAAATTGAAGATTCCATAAAGAATTTCTTTCTTAGACTAGGCCTAAAAGCTGTGCAAAAAGAAATAAAAATCCTAGATTTTGGCAGCCTTGAATGATGATGACGCTACTTCTGCGAAGATGATAAGTCATCCAAAAAAAAAAAATGTCGAGACCAAAAAGACTTTGACATTTTGCCTTTAGTGGTCCCCACGTGTCCTTTCACAGAAAATTATGTAGTGGCAAAGAAGAGACCCCAGAATTCCAACCCACGAAAATTGCTATTTATGAAACCTATGGCATCACAATCTTATGAAAGCTATGGCATTACAATCTCCTCTGGCTCTTCTATGACGCGTGCTCTAATAACAAACACGAAAATTTGAAAGAAAAAAAAAACGAAGAAGACATTATCATGTCACCATCCTTTAGTGTAAATGTTTTATACTTGGATCAATTTTATATCGGTGTTTCATAGATGCTTTGCTAATCCAATGTGTCGCATCCACGAGAGCTCAGCCATAATACAATTTAAGAGGAATCTCATGATCGGCTGAGCATATTCTCGTTCCTTTTATCCTAAACATGGTTGTCACTTGTCACTCGGTGGAAATGGAGAATAGTGCTTGTGGGAGGGTACAGAGTGGGACGAATTCAACAGTCACATTGTTGGCCTAAGCCTCAATGGCAACCGTCTCTCTAGCACCACTAGTTTTTTTTTTAATTTACTCTGTCGTGTTCATCTTCTGTTAGAACTTCTATAGTTCCCAAGGGATTTATGCGCTTGTGTAATTTATCGTAATCATGTATATTGTATTATTATTTTTATATAAAATGAGGTAATGATATACAAAATCTGAAAATATTTATAATGGAGGGTTACCATCTTTCCTTTCCGTGATTCAAGGACTCCGAAAACTCCGAAGGAATGGAGGACGACTTCTGTCTGTTAACGTGAAAGATGGACGAATTCGGTGGCCTACTAAATTTATTATCTCTGTGGAAAAAATATGAGATGCCATTTAAGAGGACGAACTACGCAATTATGACTGCGCATGATCCACAGCATGCATCAGAATGTGATCTAATTTTCCCCCATGGATGTGTGACCATTTTTTTTCCTTTTGAAAACTAATGCCTATTTGCTTATTGCTTTTAACATTGCTTTAGGAAATAGAAAAAGAAAAGCAGGAAGACTTAAGCAATATGTTGAAATTGCAAAACATCTATGGCAAGACATACATAAATAGTATGATTGATCTTAATCATCACTCCATCAGTAAGGTTTCCCATATCGATTGTTGATTTATTCATAAGAAGCTATGGGAATGTCCATCTATAAAAGAGTCTAGCAGCTAGACTAATTGAAGGAGCCTGTTATTTTCACCCGAGATATCTAGATTTTTCAATTGTTTGTTATGCGATGTCTCAAGTCAAATTTCGCATCCAGAGTATAATTGCCTTTTTCATCAAAATTGGGGGTAGGTCATTGACACTGAAACTAAAGAATTCATAAGTACTTTCTTAGGCATTAGAAGTTGTGAAAATAAAAAACACCTAGTTATTGGAATTTTATCCTCACATTTCTCGTCTTCCGCACCTTAATTGATTTCTCTTCACACCAGATTCGATAATAAAAAATAAAAAAGGGAAAAATTTATACTACTATTGTCAAGGCCAACAATGCATGTATTAAACACCGAGTTCAAAATGACCCAACTATAAACGCATACACACTAATGACGGTGACTTTATATTGTCCTTTATTTTTTATTTTATTTTTATTTTCATGTTCATTATTGGAGCATGTAGGTCATAGAAGAGCCGAACGAGATGGTGAGGCCACAACGCCATGTTTCTGCCGCAATATGTTCATCATTTGCTGGAACTTCCATAGTTCTTGAGAGATATATACTCACTCATGATTTGTTGTAATCATGTATATTTGTCATTATAAATTTGGAGATGATATATAAAGCTAAAAATATTTCAATCGATAATTATAATATTTTAATTTTGTAATTCCGGGACTATGTATACTATTGTAAAACTTCTTATTTGTCAGTCTACAAGATGGAAAAAAGTCTTCTAATGGGTCTCTCAAGTTTGGTCATTATGTGGAAAAAATATGAGATGTCATTTATGTGACATCTTGATTTTCTGATTTTGTTTTCGATTGAATGAGTTGGCCTTTTCATCAACGCACCTATAGTTCTTTTCTTTGAGTTGATCACTCATGAGATAACTAGGGTCAATACGGCACTATCAAAATCAATTAGAGATCGGAGATAGGTCGGTTCGACAGATGCATGTGATTAAAGTGTGGGTGATTCCACATAATTGTAAAATTCTTGTTGAACGGCACTAAATTGATTTTTTTGTCATTTCTATACCCTGTGCTTGTATTTGAAATCTCGAGATTTTCATGACAACTGAGAGTCACCAATGAGTCAAAGATGTATAATGTGGCTCGAAAATAATTGACCATGGGTCAAATGCGCTAAAAATTCCTAAAAGCTACCCGGTAGGCTAGGTCACACTAAAATCGTGCCCGATTGAAATTGACCGCAAAATTGAACCCGATTTCAAAAATTGAAACTTCTATCATGTCACGATTTATTTTAGGAATGTCGACTCGTCCTCCAAAGATCTATCTGCAAACCCGAGTTTTTTGGCGAAAATTCAAAATTAGGTTATTTTGGATTGGAAAAATTAGAGGACCGCTTTTGATTGCATTTTTGGAATTCATGTTGGACTAATTGGCAAGGAAAAATGTTGAATTGAGTGTGGGCATTCTCCTTGACATTTTAGCCTTTGATTTGAGCCTAATTGGAGAAGATTTGAGAGAATTTGGAGGAGAAATGTTGCAAATTCGTAGCCTTGGTGGTCTGCAACTTTTCAGCACACTTGGGAGGCTTCTAAGAGAAGTTTGAGTGAGGAAATTGGGCAGAGTATAGAGTTGGACATGGTGGGGCATGTGTGATGAGTATTTGGGATATTTTGCAAAGACTTATGAGGCATTTTGGGTCCCCCCTTCAGCTGAGCTCTTCTTCTTCTTCCCTTGGCTTGCTTTCTCTATCTTTTGTTGTTTGAGCTCAAGAAAGACCAGAGGAAGCTAGTTGAAAGCCCCCTACCCATCGACCGCTCCTCCGTTTGCCATTCAAGCAGCCGAGTGTTGCCCGAGCTCCTACACACCAGCCCGCACGCCTGCCCGCTCGTCTTCGCCTTCCTGAGCCCATGTCCGACGAAGCCAGGCCCACGTTGCAGCAGTCTCGAGTTGCCTCCGTCGTCCAGGCCGTCCATCCAACCGTCGAAGCCACTGTTGTTGCTCGCTACAGTCGCTGCCATCCCGCCTTCCGTTTCCCCTTGTTCGCCACTCGACCAACCCTCCTTCGGCCACGATTAGAAGCCAGTCTCAACCCAAGTTGAGACTTACGGGCTATTTTCCGGGCCCGTCCGAACCTCCATTGGTGTAACTCCAGGCTTGGTTCTCGCCCGCCTTGGTGTCGCCATCGCTGTGGACTCACCGGCCTGCTAAACCAATGAGTTTAGTCACTAAACCTTGCTTAGGAGGTTAATAATGCTTAAGGGGCATTGAGATTAAATTAAGATTAGATTAGTGTAGTTATTAGCTTATTTAGTTAATTTAGTTTAGTTAAATTAGTGAATTAGGTGGTTAGAAATTTTAGTTAGTTAGTTTATTATGTGGCCTTGTAGTTAGAATGGTAAGGATAATTTAATAAGTCCAATAAGTGGTTAGATTAGCATTATTAGGCCTAAGTATGTATTTATTGATTTAATTTGTATTTATTTAATTAATTTTGTAATTAATTTGATTATTTATTATTTATTATTTTCCGGAAATTATATTGGGATAGCTAGTGACTAAAATTTTGTGTTGATTGCAATGGTGTGCTTAGTTTATGCAATTGAGAGTTAATTTGTGCAAATTGAATGGTGATTGTGATTTTGAGTATTTATTTAAAAATTATAAAATTTTGGTATTTAATTAGAAAATATTGGGTGTCGGGTTTTGACACTAAAATATTTTAAATACTATATTAAATAGTGAGATTTTTAAAATGAAAGATTATTTTCATCGGGTGTTTTTAATACGGCGAAAATCAATTTTTAAAATACATTATTTTAATTGAGACATTTGATTGCTATGCCAAAGGACCCCAATGTGCGTTGCAGCAATGGATGCCGGATCGGGTAAAAGCCCGAACTAAAGCTTCTTCGAGAATGCCGTCTCCGGTGTAAGTTGACGTATGCTTAAGGGATATTGAAACGTGTGATTAATTGAAATAGACACGCTGGATCATGAGAAAAAATCGTGTGGCACGGAATGGGATGTGTCATAACGATTTGACCCTATAATCAGGACCCCTGTGATTGATTGAGGTTGAGTGAGACGTTCCAATTGATGTGTGCATTAATTATATGCATCTGTGATATGAATTGTACTGACATGCGGGAAGGAACTGAGGTGAGGTAAGTCTTTTGTGATATGTGGTTAGATTACCTCTAGGTATATTTTCTTCCTAAGTCGGGGCTTAGGGAGTGAACTTACTGAGATATTGTCTCACCCCATCGTGGGCTCATTCTTTTTAGGTCCTTAGATGGCAGTCCCTGCGAAACGTTTTGGTCAGCCTCGGGGGTGTTACCGAGTGGAGCATAGACGTCCCTGTCCCCGGGAGTCATTTGGTCTGTGAACTTATTGTGAGCACTGTCTGGGTCGATGAAGGCCTACCTTAGAGGGTACCTCATCGATTCAGGGCATGATTTCATCATGGACTCAATGGGTATAGGGTAGGTCCCCTTCAAGGTTTTGATATCCCTGCCGTTGTAGTTAACACCACTCTAGGTGAGGGTGCAGCTGACCCTCTTAACAAGGTTGTGGAGGACCCGAAGCCCCCGAAGTCTATGGAGGTGGAGTCCAAAGGATCGGTGAATGTGTCTGACTAGTAGGTCCTAGGATAGCTTCTTTTTTAGAGCCGATCTTTTTGTAGACACACCAGTTTGTTTATAAAAGCATTTTTTGTTTATGAATTTGTTGTCTTGCTTTTCTATCCCATATTTGTGTTATCTAGAGATTTGTTTATACGCTTCCGCATGTGCATAATCGATTGGGTCGGCAATGCGTCCTAGGACGTTGCAAGTTTTATCGACCACCGAGGGATGTGTGTGCGCTCGAGGTTCGGGGCGTGACATCCCTACCTAAAGTGGTATCAGAGTCAGGTTCGTGGTTGGAGTGATAAGGTGCGATGGATTATGGAATAGTTAGTAAGAACTACCTTTATTTTGTGCCAATACATGTGATTGATAACTGTTTGGTAATTTGGTTGTGTGATCGCTCAATTTCTAATTCTGTGTAGAATTGGAAAGCAGGTTCTGTAAGAATCCTGCAAGATGAGCGATCAAGAGCAGAGAACTCCTAGGAAGAGGACCATTAGACTAGTGACTCAGGGTAGGACGCCAACAAAGGTCGGTACTCGAGGTGGTCGTGGTAGAGCGCAGGCTCAAGCCGGCGTAAGTGGAGTAGCCCCTGGCGATCCTAGAATCGATAGGATCGTTCACGCGCTTGAGACGCTTGGAGCTTTGATGGGGCTGCAGGCCTAAAATTAAGCTGCCGCCATTACCGCCACCACTACAGTTGCTGCTACTGCTGCCATTGCTGCCACTATCGTACCTGCCGAAGTTCCACCTGGGAACGTGGTTGTTGAGAGAGAGATGCCGATGTACAAGTTCGTGGAGCAGTTCTTGAAGCTAAATCCACCGAGGTTCACCGGTGCAAGAGATCCCGAGGCTACAACCCTTTGGATACAAGACTTAGGGAAGGCCTTTGCACTGCTGTTGTGGAATGAGGAAGAGAAAGTTGTCCTTGCAGTATATCACTTGCAGGGTAACGCAAGTACATGGTGGAGAGCCACCATAGGGAGAGTGACCCCAGAAGGTGAGGTTCCAGTGTGGAATGCCTTCCTTGGAACCTTTAATGGCAAATACTTTTCTGACAGTGTAAGGGAGCAGAAGATGGAGGAATTCCAGCACCTCCGTCAATGGATGTTAACTGTGGATCAGTATGAGGCTAAATTTGCGGAACTGTCGCAGTATGCTCCCAGACTAGTGGAAGATCCTGAAGATAGAGCTCGGAGGTTTAGGAACGGACTCAGACCAGAGCTGAAGAATCCCTTAGTACCGTTCAACCTGAAGGACTACAATGATTTATATGAATGGGCGTAACTAATAGAGAGGAACCTAAGTGAGCAAGCTACTATATCTGGGTCAAGGTTCAACTTGAACAGAGATGGGAACCGGTTTGGGAAGAAGCCCATGACCGGAGGAATGTATCCTGTCCCACCTAACAGGAAAGGTGGGGTAGGTAAGTCAGTACTGAGTTTTAGTGGATTATGTCGCTTCGGTGAAAGGCGACATAGATCAAACCCGTGCCATTTTAGGACGGGTGCATGCTATGAGTGTGGCCAACAAGGTCACTTGGCTAGCGACTATCCTAGAAAGCTGAGGGGACCATAGCAGTTGTCGCCGCCGCCATCGATGGGTCAAAATAGAGGGTACGCGCCGCAGAGTGCACAGCAAGGTGGACAGAACAAGCCTCTAGCTCAGGGAAGGGTGTACGTTGTCACCAGAGGATAGGAAGAGGACTCACTTGCTGTGATCACAGGTACAGTCTCGCTAAACGACTATGTTGCTTATGCTTTATTTGACCCTAGCGCAACTCATTCGTTTATAGCTGAGCAATTTGTTAAGCTAGTAGGATTGAGTCCTGAAATGTTGGAGTTAGTGATTAGTATATCTACACCATTAAAGGATAATATGTTGTCTATGATGGGCTATCCTGGTTGCAAGTTAGTGATTGGTGAGTGAGAGGGGAGGATAGATTTGATAGTCCTAGCCATGTATGATTTTGATATGATAATTGGCTTTGACTAGCTCACCAAGCAACGAACTAAGATGGACTGCTATCATAAAGCGATTCAGTTTAACCCGTCAGCAGGTGAAAGTTTTGAGTTTATTTGGAGTCGAGGAGGACCCACGATTACCTTAATCTCGTCGCTTGAGGCAACCCGTTTGTTAGACGTGGGTTATCAATGTTACTTGGCGACTGTCATGGATATGACATTTGAGTTAAAGATCGAAGATATCGTAGTTGTTCAGGAGTTTCTAAACGTGTTTCCAAAGGAATTGCCAAGCTTGTTGCTAGAAAGTGAGATTGAGTTCATGATTTAGTAAGTCCTCAAGACGGAGCCAATCTCTAAGGCTCCTTACTGCATAGCATTTTCTGAGTTGAAAGAACTGAAGGTACATATGCAAGAGTTGTTGGATAAGGAATTCATACATTCCAGTGCATCACCTTTAGGAGCACCAATTTTGTTCGTGAAGAAGAAAGATGGTTTGTTGCATCTGTTCATTGACTATAATCAACTCAATCAAGTGACGATGAAGAACAAGTACCCGCTGTTGAGGATCAACGACTTATTTGACCAGTTGCAGAGAGCGTCGATATTTTCTAAAATTGACTTGAGGATAGGGTATCATCAGCTGAGGATAAAAAAGGAGGACATACCGAAGTTAGCGTTTCGTACTCGATACGGCCATTATGAGTTTATTGTAATGCCGTTTGGTTTGACGAACGCCCCCGCTACTTTCATGGATTTGATGAACCGCATGTTTAAGAAATATTTGGATCAGTTTGTGATCGTGTTCATTGATGATATCCCGGTGTACTCGAGAAATCCTGAGGAGCACGAAAGACAGTTGAGGACAGTACTTCAGACACTAAGGAATCATGAATTGTATGATAAGTTTAGTAAGTGTGAGTTTTGGTTGACTCGTGTGGCGTTCTTAGGTCACGTGATTTCAGGTGAAGGAATCTCCGTGGACCCGACTAAGATCAAAGCAATTATCAATTGGCCAAGACTGACTACAGTGACGGAGATTAGAAGCTTTTTGGGATTGGCAGGATACTACAAAAGGTTTATGGAAGGATAGTCTCGCCATTGACTCGACTATTGAAGAAGGAAGAGAAATTTGTGTGGATAAATAAGTGCGAGCATAGTTTCCAAGAGCTTAAGTAGAAGCTAACTACCACACCAGTGTTGACAATTCCATTTGGTCCTGGAGGGCACGAGATCTACAGTGATGTGTCGTTTAGAGGACTAGGTTGCATGTTAATGCAGCATAGCAGAGTCGTTGCATACTCGTCTTGTCAATTGAGATCTCATGAGCTAAATTATCCGATGCATGACTTGGAACTCGTAGCGATCATCTTCGCTCTAAAAATTTGAAGACATTATTTATGCGGAGAAAGGTTCTAGATCTTTACAGACCATCAAAGTCTCAAGTACCTGTTCTCTTAGAAGGAGTTGAATATGAGATAGCGTCGTTGGATGGAACTTCTTAAGGATTATGATTGCGACATCTTGTATCACCCTAGAAAGGCTAATAAGGTCGCAAATGCGTTGAGTCGGAAGTCTTCAGTTATGCAGATGGTGATTAAAGAGTGGGTCTTACTCGAAGGAGCTCGAGATTCGGTTTTCAAATTTGAGGTAGACCACATTTCAAATCTTATGGCCACCCTCGAAATTGAACTAGAAGTGCAAATTAGGATCAAGATGCTTCAGCTGATAGACCTAGAAATTCAGAAAATCCTGCAAGAGGATACCGAAAAGAGAAAGGCTAACTTTCAGATTTCTGAAGACGGAACACTGAGGTTTCGTTGATGATTGTGTGTACCTGACGATGCAGAGCTTAAGGAGCTCATTGTAGCAGTTACAACATTCATCCAAGCAATACGAAAATGTATCAGAATCTGCGTCAACACTATTGGTGAACTAGTATGAAGACGAATATTGCCAAGCATGTTGCCAAATGTTTGACGTGTCAACACGTGAAGGCACATCACTGTAAGCCGGGAGGACTTTTGCAACCTCTTGAGATTCCCGAGTGGAAATGGGAACACATCACGATGGACTTTGTGATGGGCTTACCGAGGAGTCATAGGGGTAATGATTCTATTTGGATTGTGGCCAATAGACTGAAGAAGTCGACTCACTTTATCGCCATACGGAAGGACCTTGCTTTTGACTGATATGCAGAATTGTACGTGCGTCAGATTGTTCGTCTACATGAAGTGCCGGTGACAATCACATCTGATAGAGACCCGAGATTTACAGCTGCCTTTTGGTAAAGCTTACAAATCGCTTTGGGAACGAAGTTGCAATTCAATACAGCTTACCGTCTGCAGATAGATTGCTAGTCTAAAAGGACGATTCAGACTCTCGAGGACATATTGAGAGCGTGTGTGCTAGACTTCAAAGGAAGTTGGGAGGAACAGCTTTATCTTGTCGAGTTCGCCTACAACAATAGCTACCAGCAAAGTATACATATGGCACATTTTGAAGCGTTGTATGGTAGATGCCAGTGTGTTGGAATGAAGTCGGAGAACAGAAAATCACAGGCCCAAAGTTGGTTCAGCAGGCAATGGATGCAGTTGTAGTTATTAGGGACAGATTAAAGACCGCTCAGAGCCGCCAAAAAAGCTGCGTAGATAAGCGTCGAAGACTCTTGGAATTCCAAGTTGGTAAGCACGTCTTTTTGAAGGTGTCACTAATGAGGGGTACTTCGCACTTCGGCAAGAAAGGGAAACTGAGTCCGAGATACGTAGGTCCCTTTGAGATTCTGGAAAAGATAGGGATTCTAGCGTATCATCTTGCGTTGCCACCGAGACAGGCGTAAGTGCATAACGTCTTCCACGTGTCGATATTGAGAAAGTATGAGCTTGACCCAACCCACGTGCTGAATTTTGAAGAATTAAACGTGGGTGACAGAGTATCGTACGTGGAGAGACCAAATCAGATTGTGGATCGCAAAGAACAGGTTCTGGGATTGTCAAAGTGGTTTGGCAACACCACGGCATAGAAGGAGCAACCTGGGAAAGCGAAGACTAGATGAGACAATAATACCCGTCACCTTTTTGTTTAAAGATTTGTAATGGTTTAAATTTCGAGGACGAAATTTTTATAAGACGGGAAGAGTTGTGACATCCCGATTTTCTGATTTTGTCTTTGATTGAATAAGTTGGGCTTTTCATCAACGCACCTATAGTCTTTTTTTTTCCTGAGCTAATCACTCACGAGATAACTAATCTATCTCGTGAAGCCGTTAAGGATTTTAATGCAATAGACTTGAGAATTCGACCAGAAATCGACTAATCGACCGTGTTAATCTGTAAGGGTCAATATGACATTATCAAAATCAATCAGATTTTGGAGATTGGTTGGTTCGACAGAGGTATGTGATTAAAGTATGGGTGATTTTTCTGTCATTTCTGTACCCTGTGCCCTTATTTGAAACCTTGAGATTTTCACGACAACTGAGAGTCGCCAATGAGTTGAATATGTACAATGTGGCTCGAAAATAATCGACCATAAGTCAATTGCACTAAAAATTCCTAAAAGTTACCCCGTAGATTAGGTCACACTAAAATCACGCCCGGTTGAAATTAACCGCGAATTTAAACCCGATTTCAAAAATTGAAAGTCCTATCATGTCACAATTTATTTTAGTGATGTCGACTCATCCTCCGAATATTTTTTAGCCAACCCGAGTTTTCGGCAAAATTCCAAAGTTGGGCGTTTTTGGACCGGGAATTTAAAAGGGCTATTTTTGGGTGAATGTTTGGCATCCAAGTTGGATCCTTTGGCAAGGAAAAATGTGGAATTAAGTGTGGGCATTCTCCTTGACATTTTAGCCTTTGATTTGAGCCTAATTGGAAAAAGATTTGAGTTGAATTTGGAGGAGAAATGTTGCAAATTCGTAGCCTTTGTGGTCTGCAACTTTCCAGCACACTTAGGAGGCTTCTAACAGAAGTTTGAGTGAGGAAATCAGGCAGAGGATAGGGTTGAACATGGTGGGGCATGTGTGATGAGTATTTGGGATATTTTGCAAAGACTTTTGAGGCATTTTGGGTCCCCCCCTTCAGCTGAGCTCTTCTTCTTCTTCTTCCCTGAGCTTGCTTTCTCCATCTTTGTGTTGTTTGAGCTCAAGAAAGACTAGAGGAAGCTAGCTAAAAGCCCCCTGCCCGTCGACTGCTCCTCCTGTCATGCCCTGATCCTCATCCCTTGGTAGTTGATTAAATAGCGACGTCTCAAAACGCATCGCCGACCCATTTATTTTAATGCGCATGCGGAAGTGAATAATAATCCCCAGACAATAACAAGATGGGATAAAAAAGCAGGACCACAATTTTTCAAAAACCAAATCACACATTTATATACACATATCAAACTATGTCATATACCTAGTAGCCGATATATACAAGGTCTGCAAGAAATTGAAGGGGGGGGGGGAAGCTACAACTCCACTAAGCATTCGAGTTCTCAATTGAATACTTCATGATCTCAAGCTTTGGGGACTTCGGGTTTACTACTGCTCCGCCAAGAGGGTTTGCCATGCCTTTTCTAAAAACAACCTCTAGCACTGACATAGGAACCTCAGCTTCTGGTATGTGACATTCTCTTTGTCCATTCCGCTCACGATAGTACCATGATCTATATTGGTGCGGTACCTTATGGGGTAGACCCTCATCCACCCAGACCACGGACCTTCTGAGTTCATAAACCCATCCCCTAGGGTTCCTATGAAGCGGAATGTAAGATACCTACTCGGTGACCTTCTTCAACTGTCCAAAACGTTTGAGAGGTGCTATCATCTAAAGTCCTGTAAATGTTATTCCACAACAGGATGGAACGATGTCTTAGCAAGTTCACCTCTTAAGTTCCGACTAGGAGGGAAATATGCCCTAAGGTTATCTAAGCACGCACAAAATAGAGGACTTACATTTGCCTCAGTTCCTTCCTGCAAGTTAGTATGTTTCACACACTTAACAAATCAATTCAATTTAATCAATTCAACCCCAACGATACTATCTATCAATCCATCCAATCAATACTATTTATCAATTCAATACTATCTATCCGGTACTATCAACACTGACTATGCTCTTACAAGCTGAAAATGACAGATAATAACTCACACAAGCTGATATAGATAGATAGTAGCTCCCACAAGCTGATATATGGATCGTTGCTCTCATAAGCTGATAAACGATCATTGCTCACACAAGCTGATAAAGTATACTACTCTCACAAGCTGACATATCAAGCACTTATAGGCTGATATAACATACTGCTCACACAAGCTGAACGCCCAAAGCCCACACAAGCTGAACTACGATAAACTCACCTTGGCCAAGAACTTTGTGCCTTGCACACCAATCCCTCAATTAATTAATGAACTTGACCTAATTTCAACATATTAAAATATACCCGATGAGAATAATTGTGTGTGGGTACACAATATGCCTCAGCCAAAAATATAATATATTTAATTCCTAAATTCCCACTAACTATATAGTCGATAAAAACATTTTTGGCCCTATAAATCGATGCCCGGTAATTTTCTAATTAAATACTGAAATGATTAAATTTTGGGGATAAAAACCCAAAATTACAATCAACATGCAATTTGCACAATTCAGCACTCAATTAAATAAACTAATCATACCATTGTGATCGGCACAGAATTTTGGTCACTGATTATCTTAGTTTAATTTCTAGAAAATAATAATTAATTAAAGAATTACTTAAATTAATTAATAAATACCAATAAATGCAACTTAGGCCGGAAAAGCCTAATTAAATACCGAAACGAGCCCAGAACATTTCTGAACCTATTGAGATAAATACTACAACTTATTTAATCTTTAATTACGCTACTCCAACCACCTAACATGCAATATCGAACGATTAAATTGCTAATTCGTTCTAAGTCACTACCTAATACATACTTAACATAAACTAATCAACTCTTAAACATAATTAACTCAATAAGCAGAGATTAGTGAGTAAACCCACTGGTTTTGAATTCCGATGAGTTCACAAGGACAGTGAGGCGGAGATGATCGATAAATTCCGAAGTGACGGTGCAGTACGAGGTTTAGAAGGGCTTAGAAACGGGCCTCGAAGCCCAAGGTGGGTTGCTGGGTTTCAGTTTCTACTTTGGGCTGAGCAAGGGTGAACTGGCCACTGGTTGTGGCTGAAAAGAGCAGGGACAGGTGGGGGAGCTGTTGCGGGGACGACGGGCGGTGACGGTTGCCAAATGGTGGTGGCATGGCTTCGACGTTGACCTAGGGAGCTCGTGGGATGGTGAGGAGGCACGAGAGAGGCGGTTGGATGTGAAGATAGCGGGTGGCACACGCGAGCTAGCGGTCCAACGGGCAACAGGGGGCATCGACGGTGGAGGGGGGTCTGCTGGCCAGTTCTCTACAACTTCTTGAGCTCTAAAAGGTTGGAAATGGATAAAGCAAAGGCAGAGGAAGAAGATAGGAGACCAAACAAGCTTGGAGGGGGCCACCTTTGGTTCAATCTATCTTCTTGTCCCCTTGACCAAGGCCCACCATGGCCGGCTGGCTTCCTCAGCACTCTTGCAGTAGCCAAACTTCCTTTAGAAGCTATTGAAGAGGTACAAAGGTGGTGGACCAAGGGGGGCTACGAATTTTGAAGGAATTTCCCTCAAATCCTCTCCAATTCTCTCTTGAATTGAAGCAATTCAGCCCTTATAAATCCCACCAACGTGTCCTTGATCAAATGGACATTTTTCCTCGCCAATAGAACCAACTTACATCCCAATTATGTGTCCCCTAAATTTTCCGGACAAAAACGGCCCTATTTTGACTTTCTGCCAAAAATCTCGATTTGCAAAAAAATCTTCAAAAGATGAGTCAACGTCCCTAAAATGATTCATGACATGATAGAACATTCAATTTCTAAAATCGAATTCAAATCCGTGGTTAATTTCAATCTGGCACAGTTTATTTTTTAATAAAATATTTATTAAAGAATGATGGAATGGGATATAAAACAAATAAAAAGAGAGGAAAAATAATTAAAAATATAAGTAAATAAAATTGAAATAGAAGAATGAATAAATTTGAACTTGAAATGGATTTTCCTAAATTCTCTTCGTCTCTTTCTCATTTGTATCTCTAATGAAGCTTCACAACTCCTTTATAGCTCTCTGATTCATGTCAAAAGTCCACAAAAGCAGCAAAATAGGTGAAACTCTTCTTTTCTACAGCTTTGTGATTCATGTTGATGTTTCATGAAAATAGCAAAAGAGTCAAAACACTATACTTTTCGGAATGGGAAATGTGAAATATCACGTTTTCTCTCTTTTACTAGATGTACTGTTTGCAGTAATCCACCACATTTATTTTGCTATAACCAATTTACATTGCTTGTCATAGTTGTGGCTCTGGAATGCTATAACCAGCCTATTTTCTATCTGAGACATAGGTTGTACAATAATTATGAATTGATCTGTGGAGATTATCTTCATTTGTACCTTTATGATTTCTTTACTAGTAAATCATGAGAAATTCTTACTAACGAAATCTGGGATTTGGTTAAGTTGCTTGACGGTGCAAAGACCATTGGTTATAAATGGGTCTTGAAAACTAAGAATGATTCATTTGGCAACATTGAAAGATATAAAGCTAGATTCATTACTAAATGATTCACTCAAAAGAAAGGAATCGATTATATAAAAACATTTTCTCCTATTTCTAAGAAAAATTCTCTTTGTATTGTTTTGGCATTGGTTGTCCATTTTGATATGGAATTACATCAAATTGACGTGAAAACGGTGTTCTTTAATGGGAAACTACATGAGGAGGTTTATATGAAACAACCTAAAAGATTCTCCTCTAGTAAAGGTGAGCATTTGGTGTGCAAGCTTAAGAAATCTATATATGGCTTGAAACAAGCATCCCAACAATGATACTTAAGATTTCATGAGGTCATCTCTTTATTCAGTTTTGTAGAGAATGTCATGGATCAATGTATATATCAGAAGGTCAATGAGAGCAAAAATTATTTTCTTGTGCTATATGTGGATGATATTCTACTTGGGACCAATGATAAGGAGGCTGCTACATGAGGTGAAATAATTTATTTCTAAGAGTTTTAACTTGAAGAATATGGGTGAAGCATCTTATGTTACTAGCATTAAGATCTATAAAGATAGACCTCAAGAAATTTTAGGACTATCTCAAGAAATTTATATCACTAACATCCTAGAGAGACTTTGGATGAAAGATTGTTCACCGAGTATAGCATCTCTTGTGAAGGGTGGCATGTTTAATTTGAACCAGTGCCCGAAAAATGATCTAGAAATGGAACACATGAATAACATTCCAAATATTTCTACTGTTAGAAGTTTGATGTATGCTTAGGTTTGTACTCAACCTGACATTGCCATTGCTATGAGAATGTTAGGAAGATATTAGAATAATTCAAGTATGAACCACTGGAGAGCTGTAAAGAAAGTGATGAGATACATTCAAGGTACCAAAAGCTACATTCTTATGTATAGACGGATTGACAACCTAGAAGTAATTGTTTATTTTGACGCAGACTTTGCAAGTTGCATTGATTCTTAAAAATCAACATTTTGATATATTTTTATGTTAGCTAGTAAAGTTGTATCATGGAGGAGTACAAAGTAGACTTTGACTACTATTTCCATTATGGAGGCTGAGTTCATTTATTATTTTGAGGTTACCTCACATGGTGTATGGTCGAAGAGTTTCATTTTTGGGCTTAAAATTGTTTATTCTATTTCTAAGCTATTAAGAATATATTGTGACAATTCAACTACAGTTTTTATGGCTAAAAATGCCAAAAGTGGCAGTCGAAGTAAGCATATCGATATCAAGTATTTAGCCTTAAGGAAATGTATTAAGGAGAATAAAATGATCATATAACATATTAGTACTAAATTGATGATAGCCAACCCTTTAACTAAAGACATGCCACCAATAAAGTATAAGGATCATGTAACTAGTATGAGAATAAGTCTCATCATGTGATTTGTTGTCATAATGACGATTTTTGTTGTATGAAACTCTTATTCTATTGTAATGTTAATTCTCAACTTTTAATATACACATTTTGTTGTTTATGATAATAACATTTATCATTGGTTCTGGAATAAATATAGGGTTTATTCATTAAGATGCATTGTCACATATAGGCTGGTATCAAAGAAATAAGATGCATTGTGATACGTGGAAAATATTACTCGTTCTTAGAGAACATGTCGCCATGATTCACGCGTTTTGTTTATTTCCTTTAAGCATAAAGTTTTAGTGGATTTGGTTGGATAATCTGTATGATAAAAATATTGGAATCAAGTGGGCATTTTCGGACTCTCATTTTCTCTTTAAAGTAGCAATTATTTCAAATGCAATTTATCCACACTTCGTATTTTTTCGTGACAACCACTCATTTGATAATCGCTTTGATGGGAGACGGTATATAAAATGAATGATTGTTCAATTCTAAAGGGTAATTACAAGATCTAATGCAAATCCTCTAATTTAGATTACACCATTAGTACGCAAGTCTACCCATAATTTCGCCGAATTTCCGTGAATTTTCTACGAACAATTGTTAGAGGTTTATTTACTTTTGATCCTGTTTTTTCTGTATATAATATTTACCTCTAATAGAGAAACCATACTGCTAAAGTGATGATTAAGATTGATCATATTATCTGTGTTTGTCTTGCCATAGATAATTTGCAATTTCAATATATTGCCTAAGTCCGCATGTTTTTCCCCCTAAAGTAATGTCAAAAGTTATAAGCAAATATAGGCATAAATTTTTCAAAAGAGAAGAAAATGGTCACACATCCAAAAGGGACAAATGAGGTCAGGTTTTTATGCATGTCGTGAATAATCATCCATGCTCTGTCAAAATTGCGTAGTCGATACTCTTCAATAGCTTCTCATGTTTTTTTTTCTAAGAAAAGACCAAACTTGAGAGGCCAGCCAACGGTCCTTTGCCCCCTCTTTCACGTTGGCGTGCAAGAGTCGTTCTCCATTCCTAGCCCTTGAATCACAAGAAAAAAATCGTAATCATCAATTAAAAATATTTTCAAATTTTATATAATATTACGATAGACTAGTGTCACGGGCCGATCGATTGGGATCGTGACCGCGCGGCGACTCGGGTCGTCCATCTTTCGGCCCGTGACACTAGCTTCTCATTTCCCATATATTTATTCCACAGTCTAAAATACTTTCCAAAGTCATTTCAAGTTAGCTTCCCCGGCATTCTATAAATACCTCCTACACTAGAGAAACGATAAACGGAAAAAAAATCTGAAGCTCTCGATCATGGACGCAAGAGCATCTTTTTTCCTCCTCCTGCCTTTTCTAGTCCTCCTCGCAAGTAAGCGCATTGTCATAATAATCTATCTATCTTCAACTATTACAAATTTCTACATTAACATTACCTTCTTCCGAAACTAGAAAAAAAGATCCTAAGTGTAATTTTTTGTTTTTTGGGATTCGGAAGTTAAAGTCCTGTGTTCAAATATCAATCTTTGTTATGTAGATTCCCGCGCCAGGAGGAAAAATAATTAATCCGCGTACATCAATTTTATGGCTTGCATGCATGCTTGCAGGACGAGCCGGCGCAGCCACACTCACCTTCACCAACAACTGCCCCTACACAGTCTGGCCCGGGACACTCACCGGCGGGGGCGGTGGGCAGCTATCCTCAACTGGGTTTGAGCTTGCCACGGGTGCAACCTTCTCGATCAATGACGTCCCAGACACGTGGTCCAGCGGCCGGGTGTGGGGCCGAACAGGCTGCACCACTGATGCCTCCGGCAAATTCGTATGCGCCACCGCTGACTGTGGGTCTGGCCAGGTGAGCTGCAATGGTGCAGGGGCGATCTCGCCGGCCTCCTTGGCGGAGTTCACTCTCAAGGCACCGGGCTCTGGCCAGAACGACATCTACGACATCAGCCTCGTGGACGGCTTCAACCTGCCCCTCTCTGCAACCCCACAGGGTAGCGGCAGTGGGTGCAGCACGACCAGCTGCGCAGGCAACGTCAACTCTGTGTGCCCGTCAGAGCTGGCAGTGAAGGGGTCGGACGGGAGCATCGTGGCGTGCAAGAGCGCGTGCCTGGCGTTAAACCAGCCGCAGTACTGCTGCACTGGGGCATACGGGACGCCAGAGACGTGCCCGCCGACGAACTACTCGAAGATCTTCAAGGACCAGTGCCCTCAAGCTTACAGCTACGCTTACGACGACAAGAGCAGCACTTTTAATTGCACGGGTGGGGCTAGTTACCTCATCACATTCTGTCCGTGACATATTCCCTCTTCTTACGAACTTGAATGGACCATTTTCCCATACAAGGTGAAAATATGAGGTCCACAGGTTGTCTCGGTTGGCCTAAAAACTATTTGTATCCTCGTCTCTGGATTGAGCGATCATGCAAGTAGTTTCATTTTCCACTAGGAAAATTAAATGTAATCTGCCGAGAGAATAATGGATTATACAAAATATGCAATGTATTCAATAGTATATTTAAATATTAAATCACGTTTTCATCTAAGAGCATAAACTTTTATAACAGTTGGCAGTAATTTCACCAAATCTCATATAGTATCAAAACTAGAACTCTTGAGTTCAAAATTTTTTAGGCCTCATTTGTTTTCCCAATTAAATATGTCCACTTTTTATTTCTAGGTAAATAAACATCAGACTAATTGTGAGAGAGAGTGATAGAATATTCAAATATTAAACCACGCTCTTATTTAAAAGTTTAAGCTCTTTAGACAGTTGGCATTGATTTTACCTCTGCAATCCTATATTAAATGATTTACATGTGCCTAAAGCATAATCTTTCACCTAACTTTCATGCTTGCTTGTCTATTCGAATTGATTAGTAGGTGATTGATACAAGGACAAAGCATAAATCAAAAGCAAATCCAATTGTGTCTTTGGAATTACCATCATTCTTTAACTCAACTTTCATGCTTACTTCTCAATTCAAATTGATTCTGGTTAGTCCGTAAAGGAAAGAGATTCGAAAAATCACACTTAAAGTCAATCGGATTTGAGGAATTTTCTTTTTCCTTTTTTCCCTTTGCTCATAAGTCATAAGAGAATCTTCTCCCCTAAGAGAAAACTTTAGTTCTCATTCCTAATATTTACTTAAGTACCATAATAGCCATTACCATAGAAATTTTTCTGTGTTTTTCAAGAATGCCATATACATTTGAAGAACCCAACAAAAAGATTTAGTTGCCCGTTAATGATTCGGCTGGAACCAGGAAAAAGGCATACCCTATATAATTCAACTCAAGCACTCTATATATATATCCATTATCTAAGATACATTCATGATTAATTTCAACTTAGCTTCCCGGCGTCCTTCATATATCTCCTCGAATTTGAGAGACAACAGCTAACAAAACAAATCTCAAGCTTTCGATCATGGATGTAAGATAATCTTATATTGTCTAGCAGCAAAATTCTATTTTGACTTTGATATGTTCTTTTAGTATCAACGCAAGTAGTCACTACAACTTAAAACTTGAAGTCATTTATTTCCTAATTAGCAAAGCATGTATAGAACACCAAGATAAAAGATGAGCCAAGTATGAAGCATGAACACTAATGAAGGTGACATGATATTGACTTGGCTGTGCTATGACCTACGTCCTCTAATAACGACCACGAAAATAAAAATACAAAAACAAATAAAGGACAATATCACGCCATTTTCATTAGTGTATAAGCTTTATACTTGGGTTGTTTTGATCTCGGTGTTTCGTACACACATTGTCGGCCTCGACCTTAGTAGCATAACTTCTTCTGGTTTTTAATCTAATCTGGTGTGAAGAGAAATCAGTTAAGGTGGGGAAGACGAGAATTGTGAGGATGAAATTCCAAAATCTAGTTTTTTTTTTTTCAATCACAACTTCTAACGCCTGAGAAAGTACTAATGAAATATGCAGTTTTAGTGTCAATGACCTACCTCCAATCAGATCAAAGAGGCAAATGCATTATGTACACGACTCGAGATATCGCGTAATACAAACAACCAAAAAAATCTAAATATCTTAGGTAAAAATAACAAGCACCTTCTATTGGTCCAGCCGCTTGACTCCTAAATAGCTCAACGTTCCCATAGCTTCATATAAATGAATCAACAACCAACGTGGGAAACCTTACTAATAAAGTGATGATTAAGATCAATCACATTATTTGTGTATGTCTCACCATAGATATTATACAATTCAACATATTGCTTAAGTCTCTCGGCTTTTTTTTTTTCCTTCTTTTTACCTAAAGTAATGTTAAAAGTTATAAGCAAATAGGCATCAGTTTTCAAAAGGGAAAAAAATGGTCACACGTCAAGAGACAGATTAGGTGGCATTACGATACACGTCGTGATTAATGGTTCATGCACAGTCATAATTGCGTAGTCGGCCCTCTCATAAAAAGTCCAAATTTGAGAGGCCACCGAAAAGTCTTTGCCCGTCTTTCACGCGGACGAACGGGAGTCATTCTCTATTCCGAGGAGTATTCCTAGCCCTTGAATCACAAAAACAAAATATGGTAATCATCCTCTGAAAATATTTCAGATTTTATATATCATTATCTCGCTTTATATAAAAATAATCATACAATATACGTGATTACCATAAATTACGTATAAGCATAAATCCCATGGGAGTTATAGAAGTTCCAACAGATGGTGAGCACAACAAAGTAGATTAAAAAGACTAGTGGTACTAGAGAGATAAATGCTACCGAGGTCTAGGCCAATGATGCAACCGCTGAATTCGTCACTTGAGCAATAATCTCCATTTCCACCCAACGACGAGCATGACATGAGTTTAGGATAAACGCAAGAAGAATATGATTGATTGATTCCGAGAGACTCCTCTTAAATCATTTCAAGGCCGAGCTCTCATTAGCACGTGGATTAGCGAAGCATGTATGAAATGCTGAGATAAGGAGATGCCAAGAGAGAACTCAAGTCCGAGCTTGTTAATATATTCAATTAAATCCATCTTCACTAAAAAAATTAAGCTAATGAATTATGGGTCAATTAGGATATATAAATTACTCTACACCACATCAATTTTCTGATGTGAGATTTCTCTAACACAACTCATTCACATGTGTGTCCTAACGATTTCTCCCTCATATGTGAGCTCAATATTAGGTCTCTTCTCCCTTAATTCAGGCATCTTTCCGCATCAACTTTAGGCCCACATTGCTACACCATAATGTCCACCTATCCAGAACTCGCAACCTGGCTCCGATACCATTTGTTGGGAGTGTGCAGCAGAAATCCGATACCTTCAGTTGGGCAGATTGTCAAGGGAGAACCCAAAACAGAGCCCGTTAATATCCACTTTCACCCAAAAGCTTAAGCCAATGAGTTATGGGCCAATCATTATATATTAACTATTTTACATCACATCAATTTTCCGATGTTGGATTTATCTACTACAACTCACTCACACGTGCATCTGAATAAATGACAAATTCAATTTTGATGTGAAATCTAACTTGAGATATCGCCTGATGCAAACAAGCAAACAATTTAGATATTTTGGGGGTAAATAACAAGCGTATTTGGTCTAACCGCTTGACTTTTGAATGGATCGCTATTTTCATATGTTGTTATATTTGAATATACAATGAACATGAAAAATTGGGTACTGACAAAGTGATAGAACAGATTATGTATGCATGTGTTTACTGTAGATGCTGTGCAATTTCAGCATATTGCTTAAGCCTCCATGCTTTTATTTATTTATTTAAGTAATGTTCAGAGTTACAAGGAAACATGCCTTTTTTTTTCTTTTCAAATGGGAAAAGATAGTCATATATCGACAAGGTACAAATTTACATGCCGTGATTGACCGTTCATGTGCAATCATAATTTCATAGTTGGTGCTTTTAAGTAACATCTCATGCTTTTTTCCACATAGGAACCAAACTTGAGAAACCCGTGAGAAGACTTTTGTCCATCTTGAAAATTGACAAGTAAAAAGTTTCTAGTAGTATACATCGTAATTATTGATTAAAAGTATTTTTAAATTTTATATATCATCTCCGGATTTATAATGACAAAATATCCGTGCTTAGGACAGATTACAAGCGAACATAAATCTCTCAGGAGCTGTAGAAGCTCCGACAAACGGTGAACGTATCGTGATAAATACATCACGCTAAGAGATGGCTTTAGATTAGAATTAGCCAATAATGTTAGTCTTTTACACGGATTGTTTTGCCCAACATGCAAAGGAACGACATGTGTGGTTTGTCATTTATTTTTCTGTTCCAAATGTTATTAAAGACCTTTGTATTAGACTCCACTGGGAGTACATATACTTCACGCCATGAGACTTGACTTAATTTGTTTAATGTAATTATGTTATTTACCCAAGTGAGATGTTCAGTGAATAGGTAGTCATCTTTCTTTTATTCCTTTCTAAACCTTCGTCGTCCATTATCACATCGAAAATTATCATCAACATGAGAAAATTTCATTCCTGTTCTTCACTCCCATTGTATAATGACAATAATATTTTAGCCCGCGATGGCAAGTTACTTGGAATAGCATCTGTTGCGACCTTCCTCAAGAAAAGCCAATGAAGTATCAAGTAAGCACAAATGGTTACTATTGAAAAAGATGGTGCATAGCTTATTACGGGCTCTTCCAAGCCTGTACTAACTACAACTTGGAATTCTCTTTAATGCCACCATTCATGGTATTCTTTTTGGAGTATACACTATTAGTTGGATGAAAGCAATTGTTTAGATTGAAGTAAGCTTTTAGATCAAATTAATGAAATTGATCATTGTATATGATTACGATCAAATCTGAATTTCACAGTACGCCAACCACCTGGGCCTGGTATAGAATCTAAGAAATATTCAGGCAAGTTCAGGCCCGAAGGCCCGGTTCGGCCCGGCCCACCAAGTCAACACCCTCCTCATCTCACTTGGACACCTCGCCTCGGAATTTCTCTCTCTCCTCTCTCATCTCCAGCTCCTCCCCTCGCCAGCCACCACATCCCTCACCTTCAACCTCTGGCCACTACATCACCGTCCAACCTACCTCCACTCTCCAGCTCGCTGGTTTCTATCTTCATCTTTTCCTCCTCCATTTTCTCTGCCAATTGTTGTCATAACTTGTGACTGGTCACGGTACATCAGCAATCATACTCCATCTTTGTTCTCGGTCATTACTGTCACTGCCTTACATTCTCATTCACTCTCTTCTTCAATGGTTTCAATTCTCGGTGTTGCCACTTCAGAGGCCTCCATAATCATACTCCGTTCATCTCTGTTCTCTGTCACTACTGTCACTGCCTTTTATTCTTGTTCCCTCTCTCTTCACTGGTTTCAATTCTCAGCGTCTCCACTTTGGAGGCCTCCCCCTTCCGATCTACTCGTCAATCACGTCCAGTCACTGCCCTTACTCAAGGTAAACTCTCGCACTCTGTTTTCGTGAGGCAAAGACTGAGACCCTTCGCCTCCGCTGGAGTGAAAACTGGTTGCTGGTGTATACTTCAACTATTGACTTCATTGCTAAATTTGAGTTTAGTCTCGAGTGATTCATGTGATACACTCTTTGCTCATACCGATTGCATACATTCGTGACAATTTTAGGAAGGCCATTAAGCGTGTGATATCGAAGATAAATTGAATCCGTAGTTTGAGGTGTTCGCTGCTTATCCGTGGTTTTTTTTTTTTTTTTTTTTTCTTTTCTAGAACAAACTAAATACAGAAAAACTACATTATTGATCAATATTACAAGAGTATATGACTGCATGTATAACTCCTTATTGTTCATTGCCTTCTCGATCTGTTCCATCTTTTTGCCATTCTCTTGGAGTAGTGTAAGAACCACCTACTCTTCTCATCAATGATCAAGTTCCCTAACATAATGCCAATCAAAAACCTGACTCCAACACCAATTAGCACAAATGTCCAATCCAAGTTGAACCGAGACTTTTTGCCAATTTCTTCCTCAAGAGATGGTGGTAATGATAAGTTATCCTTAGCCATTGTGCATTTTTTTGGCAAAGGACTTCCACATAATCCTTCATTCATGGAAAATGAATCTTTCACAAATGTGTAAAATTGACTCCCTCGTGGTATTGGTCCCAACAGTTGATTATGAGAAACATTGAAAAATGAAAGAAATGTAAGTTGGGCTAGCCGTTGAGAGATTTCTCCTGAGAGCTTGTTTTGAGAACGATCTAGAGATTCAAGCTTTGTCAAATTTGCTAGGGAAGGTGGGATGGAACTGGTGGGAATATTGCTTGAAAGGTTAAGCAAAATAAGTAACTTCAAATCTCCAACGAGATCGGGTATGTGTCCTTCGAATTTGTTATTGGAGAGGTCAATTTGCAAACGGAACCTTTTGAGTATTCCATTTCTGTGCCTTTATTAGTCAATTTCATCCCATAATATAAAAATCTAGCAATTGTAGACAAGGATGAAGGGATCACTTCGAAAGTAGTCATATATTCCAATTGATCTTGACTAACAACCACTTCCATGGCATGGAAACTCTTCAACAACTTGGAAGGAATTTCACCATTGAAACTATTATTGGAAAGGTCCATGATATGTAAATTTTTAAAGTTAAATCGGCTTCGATATGTTTCTATTGGACCATGGAACTTATTGGATTTCAAGATAATAGCTTTTAGCTTGGTCAAATCAGATAGCCACAAAGGGAACCCATCAATAATTTGAGTGGCACCATGGATTTACACAAACTCAAGAAATTGAGAATGTTAGATTTGTCCTTCAACAACAAATCTTTTGTCAGCAAGATTGAGATTAATGCCACTCTTCCAAAACTTTCCACTTTACATTTAGATTCATGCAACTTACATGAGTTCCCCAAGTTTTTAGGCCACCTAAACAGATTAGAGTGGATAAGCCTTTCAAACAATAAAATCGAAGGGAGTATTCCTATGTGGATGTGGAATGGTAGTAGAGAATCCTTGTAACTTGTGGATATTCCCCTTGCTTACCCAAAAGGTTGTATGTTGGAAATTATAGACCTCACAGAGAATCGATTGGAAGGGTCTATTCCAAGATCTTTGGTGAATTATACAGAGCTAGAGTAATTGCACCTTGTTCACAATCAAACTCTTGATGGATTCCCTTTATGGCTATTAGAGTTGACCGAGTTGAAAGTTGTTATCTTGAAATCCAATAAGTTCTATGGTTCAATTGATGCATGTCGAAGCTAGTTTAACTTTAGCTTTTTATACAATAGTTTCAATGGCGAACTTCCTTGCAAGTTGTTGCGGAGTTTCCATGCAATGGAAATGATAACTAGGCATGAATAGTTGGAATATATGGAAACTCGGGCACTCCGTGACAATGCAATTATAGAAATTGTGGCTTATGGCATGAAATTGATGAATAAAGGTATAGAAAGGGAATACTTAAAGGTTCCATTTACACTTATGCAAATTGACTTATCCAACAACAAATTCGAAGGACACATACGTGCTCTCATTGGAGATTTGAAGTCACTTATTTTGCTTAACCTTTCAAGAAACATTTTAACCGATTCCATCCCACCATCCTTAGCAAATTTGACATTTCTAGAATCTCTAGATCTTTCTCGAAACAAGCTCTCCGAAGAGATCCCTCAAAAGCTAGCCCAACTTACATTTCTTTCATCTCTCAATGTCTTTGATAATCAATTGTTGGGACCAATACCACGAGGTAGTCAGTTCAATGCCTTCTCGATCGTTTCATTCGCCATGAATGAGGGGTTATGTGGAAGTCCTTTGCCAAAAAAATGCACAAAAGTTGGGGATAACTTACCATAACCCCCATCTCCCCACAAAAAAAATTCGCGAAGAGTCTCTATTCAACTCAGAGTGGAAATTTGTGCTAATTGGCACTGGAGTTGGGTTTTTTATCAGCATTGTGCTAGGAAACTTGATCAGTGATGAGAAGAGCAGGTGATTCTTACACTACTCCAAGAGAATGGCAAAAGGATGGAAAAGATAAGGAAGGCATTGAAAAATAAAGAGTTGTGCATGTAGTCAAATACTTATGTGACACTATCAGAAATGCAACATTTTGTGTGTTTAGTTTGTACTGGAAATACGAAAAGATAACAATACAATATCATTCGATTGAATTTAAAAACCGTCTCTTTTTCTATTTTAGAATTACATGGCTTGTCTTTTCTCATACTCTTTACCTTCATATGTTTGAAAGAACTTAATGTTAAAACCTGAATTTTTGCCGGCAAAATTAAGCATATAGTTTTGCAAAAAAGAACTAAGAAATAAACTATAGTGAAAAAGAACAAAATAAAAAAAAAAAACCAGAAGAGGAAAGCCCTTAGGTTCGGCCCTAAACAGTCCAATACGCCCATCACTTGCGAGGCCCAATCCGGGCAGCCCAGGTCTGATTGAAGTGAATTGAAGCCCACAGGACTTCATATACAAGCTCGGACTCTTTTCTTCTTTGCTTCATCTTCTTCTCCTCCTTCTCTCTTTCATCTCTGAAGCTGAGACGCGCGCGTGATGGAGGAGGGGAGCGAAGCAGTTGGAGCGAAGAAAGGAGCACACGCCCGAAGGAAAGCAATATATAATGGCCCATTTTCCTCTGGACTTTCCATGTTTTGAAATCCACCGTCCACCACCCCCAGTCGCTGTCGGCCATCCCAGCTGCTCGAGCTCATTCGCAGCAGAAACCCAGCACACACCAGGGAACAGAGATGGCCAAAATCCACCGAGGCTGAATGTATACGAACTCCTCTCATCGATTTTCTTTCACTTATAGGTTTCCTTCATTGATTTCAGGCCGCCGGTCGACGCTCTTTGCCATTCCCAAATTGTCTGGCTCTGTTCTAGTCCGTTTTAAGTCCGAGAAATGCCAAGAGTTTGAGTCCTCCTACGAAGCTTCTTCGCTGTGCCAACCATCTGAGTCGACGCCTCTAAGGGCTCGGTTATCTGTTCGATCGCCACTCGTGGCCAGAGGCTGCATCTCCAAGGTATGTACATCATTGCTCTATTTTTTAGTAAGCTGAGTCCGAATGTTGTAATTTAAAAGCTTGAGTTCCAGTACAAATTAGGAATAAATTAGTATTCTGAGCAAACTTTAATGTCACTGAAATCGTCTGGATCAGAATTAGTACTTCGATGATGCTTCTATACTCTGTGTTTGAAGCGATCACCAAGTGTTCGTGAAAATGCTTGATCGAGATCACATTTATTCGAGAGGCTTCTTTTAGAAATTGAATGCATACACGTTTATGAAGCCTGTAAATGTCATTCTTGGGCAAGATGCTCACGGGCTTTTGTTGCTTAAGGCGAAGGATGGACATCAATGGTGACTGTTGAGCTTTTAGGTTGAACAGCTTGGTCGTGAATAATAAGGAAAGAAGACCAGACCAAAGCTTGCGTGTTCATGAAATAATGGAGGGAGAGAGTAAAGGTAAGGAAAGAGGAAGTCAGGGAAATCTGCAGAAATGCATGTTCTGGAAACGAAGGACCGAGAAGGAATAATGATGATGACGACGACGATGATGATATTTATAGTAAAAATAATAAAATGACAGAATCACAAAAGCCAAAAGGGCCATGCGGTATCATTCAAGAAAAGAAAATTTCATAAGAAGTTGACCAACTTTTTTAGCAGGTTAATATTGCTATAAAAGTAATACTTAATAATTCGAGAAAGAAGGAAAGGAAATATATATGTGATAGACATAGTAAGCTTTTTTTGTATTGGTAAATTTGATTAACGATTACTGGGCTTTTGCTGATTTCACGTTCAAAGTACTGAATTTTGACATTTTTTTTTTAATTACCAAGCGTGGTAATTAATCAGCAAAATTTTCAAGTTCAGAAATCCCAAATTGTTGGGTGCCAATATGCACTAGTTGAATTTTGAGGCCACTAGAACTATTGGCTAAACCATTGTTCTAGAGGAAGGGAATAATTCACCAATCAGATCTAAATCTATCATACAAATGTCAATTAAATCATAAAATTTTCAATTTTATTAATATAGTCCTAAACTTGCGCACAAAATTTTAAAATTGTCCTTATGACCTGTTGGTACTAGAAATTGCTGACGTAACATTTAATTATTGCCAACTGTTTGGCATGCCACACTAATGTGAATAATTTTACTTGCGCCACATCAATAATTTTTAGTGGCAATTGGCTGGAAGGATTACACTAAGATTTTGTGTAAAGATTTAGGATTGCATTGACAAAATTGAAACGGTTTATAACTAAATTGACATTCGTACAATAAGTTTATGATGGAATTTGTAATTTTCCCAATGCATTATTAATTTTGAATTTGCTTTCATTATGCACATATTTAGCGAGGTTTATTCTCAGTCTTGCTCTTGCTCTAGTATTAGCTATGACAATAATAGGATTGGTGGGTGATATAAACAACTAAAATACTTAAGAACGTTGAAGCTATGTTCTTTCAAAAAATAGTATATAAAATCGTCCTTAAAGTTTTGTGTAATCTAGTGGACAGTGACAGTTTTGGACGCACCCGAAGTACGTCCATTTCAAAGGATAGAGAAGTATTAAATGATATTTTGTTTGCTAATGATTTAATAATTGAAATTTAGTGGCCGTAATGGGCCAATTCAAAGGATAGTTGGGAGTGGAATTTTTAATTCATTGGGAATGGACTAGGTCTGTTTAATAATGAGGTATATGGGTTGGTTCTATACTTAATCTTCAGTGTTGATCAAAGTTAATTGAATGAAGACTGCGCTTGAGAATCTAGAGTCACTCAATAAGATCATAGTCCGCTATATATTCTTCTACCTCCATCAAATATTGGCATTTCAATCATCTGTGTAAAAATGTTTATACATATTTAGTATTGGATAAATGATACATATTTTTGGAGTTATACGATCTTGATTGAGAATGAGATAATCATATATTACTTATTTTTTCTCTTAAATTTTGAAAAGAGTTCCGAGTCTACCAAACATTAAACGATTTAAATTAACTGGAAGAACGATCACACTAGGTGAAGCATTAGACGTGAAGACACGAGCAAGGCCAAACAATCCTCATTCAAAGCAGAACTGATTCTGACCTTCATATTAACGTGATAAGTAGCAACCACCTCAAATCACACACTCAATTTACCAGCAATATCTCACGCTTAATGGCCTTCCAAAAATCGACTCGAATGTATGCGATCGGCACGAGCAAAGAGGGGATAACATGAATCAGACCAAAAATAAATTTAGCGATGAAGTCAACAGTCGAAGTGTACACCAGCAATAAGATGGAAACGTCCAGAGATCAAAGCTGGGGACACCAGACCTGCATTGACCAAGGTAATCAAAGGAGCTCTCTTGATGGCTCTCGGTTTCAAGATGGAGGGGAATACAAGACTTCCAAATTCGAAAATACTTCTACACGAGTCTCAGTATACTGAAAAATGACTAGGAATTGAGGAAAACCATCAGACACACAGAAGACAATCGAATAAGAGACCAGATGCAAAAGATACAGGGAAGGAGTCACGGCCAGATCAATGTAAAGGCAATGCAGCACACTCGAGGTCATCGAGACAGCCTTGGACGCAACCGGTTTTCACTCCGGCGGAGCCAAAGGCTCTCGGTCTCTTCCTCACGAAAACAGAGTACGAGGCTTTAACCTTGAGTAAGAGCAGTGACTGGACGTGATTGACTAGTGGATCGGAAGGAGGAGGCCTCTGAAGTGGCGACACCAAGAATCGGAAGCGGTGACGAGAGAGTGAGTAAGAATCGAAGGCGGCAACAGTAGCGACCGAGAGCAAAGACAAACGGAGTATGATTGTGGCGGTGAGGCTCTTTGTACCGTGAACAGTTACAGTGACAATCGGCAGACAGAATGGAGAAGGAAAAAATGAAGATGGAAACCAGAGATGCTGGAGGTTACAGTAGCCGGAGAGTGGAGGTTGTGAAAGCTAGTACGAACACCTAGAGAGGGGGTGAATAGGTGTTTAAAATAAATCTTGGCAAATATATGCGGAATAAAATAAACTTCAAATAAAACAAATGAGTTAGGGAAGAGAATAAGAACACAAGGTTTATAGTGGTTCGGCTTAATCCAAGCCTACGTCCACTCTCCCATGCTAATAGCCTTCTTGGCTGGATTCCACTATGTAATCAATAAGAGATTACAACTTCGAGTGCAAACACTTAGTAGATCACACTATCTCACTAAGTCACTATTTTGGTATTTCTCTCACGATCACAAACGTTTAAGCTCTCCAAAGACAAGTGTATGAACAAAGATCGCTCGCACTTTGGAATTATAAATTCTACGCTTTATCTCTTACTTGCTCATCGGTCCTTCATCTCCTTAAATACTCCTCCACTTCCAAACTAGCCGTTGGACAGTATCCCGGAGAATCGTCTTCTAATATACCCATTGGACAGCTCTGTATCTAGAAGATTTGGTAGCCGTTGAGTGATAAAGGTAGAATCCCAAATTGATTCCAATCGCCCGTACAAACGGAATCTTGGTTTCCATAAGTAAAGCTTCTTCGTATAGAAAGTTCTTGTCTTCAAGATCCAATTATCAATCTATTAGATTGAATCAATCAAATCAATCTTGATGTGGAATCCAAACCAGATCACTAGCCGTTATATGATTGGGCTTGAGTTACGTTCTGTTGAATTCTAGATGTAAAGTCTGAGAGCAATAGACTTTACAATCTGAGTCTGAGTGTGCTAGACTTTGCAATCTGAGTCTGAACATATTCTGCTTCTGAACAATCTGAGTCGAAATCTTTAAGGTCTGTACCCAGTTCAGCTTCAACATAGAGTCTGTCTCCTGGTTCATCATTCACGTTCAGTCTGGAATTAGTCAGAGTTGACAGACTTCTGATGTAAAACAGACTTTGACACTAAAGTCTGGCAGTCTTCAGACTTTGAGTCTTGAGTCTGACAGTCTTCAAACTTTGAGTCTTGAGTCTGGCAGTCTTCATACTTTGACACAGAAGTCTGGAAATCTTCAAAATATACTTTGGACATATGTTACGTTCAGTCTTTTGGCCGTCTTCTGACTTTGATAATATCATCTACATGTTCTATCATCTGCATGGTCTATTACTCAACCATCAAACATGTTAGTAGCCTTTGATTTATTTTGTCATCTTCAAAACATCATAAGGGATTTCCCTAACAATCTCCCCCTTTTTGATGATGAAAAAACAATCTCTGGATATGCAGATTTGTAAACATGCTTTAAAAAATATTAATTTAAATCAAAGGATATCATAAGATAACAAATAAATTTAGCATAACAATATATAGAAAAATAATCGCAGCTCAATATTATGCCATAGATAATATCATTCAATCAACACATATGCATATTCATATCTTCTCCCCCTTTTTGTCATAATCAAAAAGCGATAACAATGAAAATAGTATCATGTAGAGAATGATAACAAATATCTTGCATGAATCACAATTTCCAAAAATCAGCTTTTATAAAGCAAGTCGAATATTAAAGATATGCAATATAGCTTACTTCGATCATATCAGCAAATATCCAATAAAAATCACGGATGCATCATAAATTCACGTACCATTTTTGTCATAATAAAATTATAATATCAATACAGGATTTATTAATGACAAAAGGTAATAAAAAATGCACTAACCGGATTTTTTTAAAACAAATTCTGACACATTTACCTTTCCTTCCATCCATAATAAGATCACGATCTATCCAAAAAGATTTTTCCATAATTGATCAAACCTCCCCCTCAATTTGTTGCATTTTTGAGATGATCACGATTCTTTTCCTTTTCTTTTGGATTTGCTTTCTCCCTGTGATCATGACAATATTTGCGGATAGAAACAATTGTGGCTTGTGCATGTTGAACATAATATTTTTCCAATATTTCCTTTGTAGCAACAATATCCGCAACGATCACTTGCATTTTGAAATTCGAAGAAAAAATTTATTTTCTTCAATCAAGCTCGTCTCGAATTCAACCTGCATCAGCTTAACAAACTTTTTGCACAAATAAGCTGTAATAATATCCACGTAATATATAATGCCCTTTTCTTCAAATAGATAAATTGAATAGCATATATAAAATGATCAAATATTAAAATTCAGAACTATTCAACCTTACGTATGACAGATAAGGGATTTCCTCAACAATTTGCAAAAATTTTGCGTAAGGAATAGAATCTTTGAACCTCTAGAAGATAGTATAGAATCTTCAAAAATTCTTGATCAAACTTACCAAAATTCATATGGAAGATTCTTTTTATACCTACAAATTCTTGTATAATGGATAACAATCTTTGCAAAAATGTCACGTAATATATTCCTTTAATTTGCAGATCAAACTTGCTAGATAGAATATATCTTCTAAGAATATAGCAAGAATATCCATAAATATGCAATAATATCTTTCAAGATCAAAGAGATTTCCTTAAGCATAAATTTCAGATATGCATTTTGCAAAAGTAAAATAGATATTTCTGTCACGTGCCAAAATTGCAATGCCTTATATTTAAAAGATATTTGCAATATAATAAACAATCATCCAAAATTATGATAAATGCACGTAGAAATTTATAAGGCGGGATGAAAAATTTCTCTTACCCATGGTATATATTTCAAATATACCATAAAATAAAATCATTACCAATCTTCACAGGAGATACTTTTCTGATTGCACCAATGTAAACTCGCAATCATTCTTCCCTTATAGAATTTCCTGCAATGCACTCATTTCCTTTTTGGTATCCATCAATTTGGATCCTTCCATGACGTTAGAGCAAAATATAAAATCTCCATAAACAAATATTCTTTCTTAATTCATCATAACAAAGTATTCAAAGAAAGAATATTATGCACAATGATATTTTGAAAAATAAATTCTCACTTAGTCATAGTACGATAAAAACAGAGAGAATAAAATCTTTTAGAATCTAGGAATATTTTGTATAATTAACATCACGTAGAATCAGATTTTTATTTAGCAAAATATAATAAAATCTGAGAGTATAAAATTAAACCAAATAAATTCATTTGTCTTTAAGCATGACATCAAAAATGATCACACGTATCAAATTAAATCTCAAATCACAAAAAACAAATCATGCGATTCTTTCTTCAATAAAACAAATCAAGGAGTATGATCATTATAAAATCTCAATCAACCAAGGATATATCGAATATCAAGCATAATGAGAAATTCTAAATTGTGTACTCAAACCAAATTGAAAATAAAAATATATATATTTCTTACCAAACTTTCATTCTTCTTTCTTCTTTATATCCTGCAAAAACAACTCATCTTTTCTTTGGTACCCATTTTTCTTGGGTCCATGAGAGTTAGTAGAATATGCTATTTTTACCCAATTTTTCTTAATGGGTCTCCAGAATTTAGGACAATCTTTCTCAAAGTGTTCCGAATCTCCACAATTTGAACACTTAAGGACATTTCGACCAACCGGTTTTACAAACACTTTTTGAAAATGATTTTTGTAAAATTTCTTTGGAGGTCTTTGTTTAAGCCTCTCCTTGACTTTAGGAAAATCAATTAGAGAATCATTTTCCTTATTGAAACCAAGTCCCGACTTATTATAGTAAGGAACTTGTATAGAATGGATATGCTCTAATGTTTTTGATACATTTGAAAATCTTGTCGAAATATTTGAAAATTTTTTCTTCAAAAAATCATTTTCTTTGACAAGTAAATCTCGACTTTCTTTTGTTTGTAGAAAATCTTTTTGCAAAATTTCAAAATTTTCTTTTGAGAAAGATCATGTTGCCTAAGCTAAAAATTTTACTTTTTAAGTTCGGAGATCCTTTTGAGAGAAGATTTGAGATTTAAGCAAAGCTCATTTATATACTTTGAAACTTTGAGAGGAATTTTTTAATAGCTTATCTCGATTTTCTCATCTATTCTGAGTCAGTGTCTGAGTCAGACTCTGATTCTGAGTCTGTGTTTGAGTCAGACTCAGATTCTGAATGTGCCATTAAGCATATATTTTCTTGCTCATCATCTTCTTTCATGATTCTTTTCTGGCCATTCTGCTTGTATTGACTTCTTCCATTGAATTTCCTTCCCTTTCTACTCAGCTTTTTGAATTTATTGACCATAAAGGCAAGTTCTTCATCGTCCATGTTATTTTCTGAGTCTGTTTCATCAAAAATAGCATTAGATATTAAAGCAATGGACTTCTTACCTTCGGGATCTTCATCGTTGATTTGTTCCACTTCATAGGATTGAAGAGTGCCAATCAATTCATCAACAGAGAGTGGCATAATCCTCTGAGTCTCCCGGATTGAAGTTTTAACATGATTCCAATCTTTTGAGAGACCTCGCAAGAGTTTGTTGACCTTCATTGGGGAAGAAATTTGATGACATTGATATGCCAAATCGTTTACAATTTCTGTAAAACGATCGAACATATCTCCAATCGACTCTCCTTGCTTCATCTTGAAGGATTCATATTTGCCAAGCAAGAAGTTTACTTTTGTCTCTTTTACATGATCGGTCCCTTCATATGTAGCATGAAGTCTATCCCAAACTTCTTTTGCTGTTTCACATGAAGAGATTTTGTTACATTCAGCAAGAGACAATGCGCAATATAAAGAATAAATAGCTTTTGCATCAAGCGCTTCTCTTTTGGACATCTCCGTTCGAGACATAGGAGCGGGGGGGGGGGTTTGATTTCTTTGTCTTTGCCATTCTTATTTGATGTAGACGCAGCAATGGGATTGATTCCTCTTTCCACAATATCCCATTGTAAGAGATCTTTGGATCTTAGGAATGCTTTCATTTTGTTCTTCCATACGTCGTATTCATTTCCATCAAAATATGGTGGCCTTGTGTTGCTTTGTCCCTCCATAAGTCCTGGTGCCAAGATACTAGCCATAAAAGATTTTTAGCTCAAAAGTAAAAACACTTTTATAAACCGAGCACTTAGCTCTGATACCAATTGTGAAAGCTAGTACGAACACCTAGAGGGGGTGAATAGGTGTTTAAAATAAATCTTGGCAAATATATGCGGAATAAAATAAATTTCAAATAAAACAAAGGAGTTAGGGAAGAGAATAAGAACACAAGGATTATAGTGGTTCGGCTTAATCCAAGCCTACGTCCACTCTCCCATGCTAACAGCCTTCTTGGCTGGATTCCACTATGCAATCAATAAGAGATTACAACTTCGAGTGCAAACACTTAGTAAATCACACTATCTCACTAAGTCACTCTTTTGGTATTTCTCTCACGATCACAAATGTTTAAGCTCTCCAAAGACAAGTGTATGAACAAAGATCGCTCGCACTTTGGAATTATAAATTCTTCGCTCTATCTCTTACTTGCTCATCGGTCCTTCATCTCCTTAAATACTCCTCTATTTTCAAACTAGCCGTTGGACAGCATCCCGGAGAATCGTCTTCCAATATACCCATTGGACAACTCTGTATCTAGAAAATTTGGTAGCCGTTGAGTGACAAAGGTAGAATCCCAAATTGATTCCGATCCCCCATACAAACGGAATCTTGGTTTCCATAAGTAAAGCTTCTTCGTATAGAAAGTTCTTGTCTTCAAGATCCAATTATCAATCTATTAGATTGAATCAATCAAATCAATCTTGATGTGGAATCTAAACCAGATCACTAGCCGTTAAATGATTGGGCTTGAGTTACGTTCTGTCGAATTCTAGATGTAAAGTCTGAGAGCAATAGACTTTACAATCTGAGTCTAAGTGCACTAGACTTTGCAATCTGAGTCTGAACATATTCTGCTTCTGAACAATCTGAGTCGAAATCTTTAAGGTCTGTACCCCCTCAGCTTCAACATAGAGTCTGTCTTCTGGTTCATCATTCACGTTCGATCCGGAATTAGTCGAGTTGACAGACTTCGATGTAGAACAGACTTTGACACTAAAGTCTGGCAGTCTTCAGACTTTAAGTCTTAAGTCTGGTAGTCTTCATACTTTGACACAGAAGTCTGCAAATCTTCAGAATATACTTTGGACATATGTTACGTTCAATCTTCTGGTCGTCTTCTGACTTTGATAATATCCTCTACATGTTCTATCATCTGCATGGTCTATTACTCAACCATCAAACATGTTAGTAGCCTTTGATTTATTTTGTCATCTTCAAAACATCATAAGGGATTTCCCTAACAGAGGTAGGTGGGACGGTGATGCATTGGCCGGGGGTTGAAGCTTGAAGGTGAGGGAAGTGGTGGTTGGCGAGGGCACGAGCTGGAGATGAATATGTCACAGAGGAGAGAGAGAGTAGAGAGAAATTATAAGGCGAGGTGTACAAGCGGAGTTTTCTCACAATGCACATTGCAATCTAAAATTACCAATCATTTAAGATGCGATTTTTTAGTTTTATTATTTTATTATATGGGTTCCATGGATTTCAAGTGCAAAAATTTCAATCAAATAATAATGAGAAATATGCAGGAAAACGATGATTCATGAAAAATCTAATTTTTTTAGGATGGCAATTATCATGTTGGAAGTAGAGTATGAAACATATCTAGACATGCGAAATATGTATAGATGATGCAAATCAACGACTATGCTTAAACATAAATTTGGTTTTTAATGAGAAAAAGAATATGCAATTTCCTAAAGCAAAATCTCATTAATTATAAATTTAAAAAACATGCAATATACCATTCTTTGCCATGAACATGCTTGAAAATGTTTTTATCGGATGCAATTAAAGGAGACAAGTTTTTTTTTTCTAAAAAAAAAAAAAAAACCTACTGAATAATGAATAAACTCAACCCAATTTTACCCAAACCCTAATGCAATGTAGATGGATGGCGACTGGACGGTGAATAAATCGATTGTGCCAATGGCAATGGATGGGGCATAATGTCCATGGTTGCGAAAGGCAACAATGCTGGATAGACTGGTTCCAGAGATCGGTTCTGCAAAGCGGTTCTAATGACACTTCCTATGAATGAAGAACAACAAATGGCTTAAACTAAACTCCAAATGGCATGAGTAGAACACAAAGATAGTAAGTGAAGTCCCATAAAATCAAACAAAAGAAGGAGATGATTAACTTAGCTTATTGATCGGTGTCTGAATCCAGGAAAAAGATGGATAACGAAGTGACTATTTGTGCGCTGAGTCAGGACCAAAATGATGCGCAAGCTTCTGTGACAACGACGTCGTTAACGGACAATGTGACGACAGAACCAAGGGCTTCCAGAGCTGCCGGCCTATATGTGCAAACTAGGGCTGAGCGCGGTTCCCGGGTTACCCGGGAACCGGAACCGAACCGGAGGAGGGTCCGGTTCGGTTCCCCGGTTCCAAGGGGACCGGTTCGGTTCCGGTTCCTTTTTCTGGGAACCGGGATTTCGGTTCCGGTTCCCGGTTCCAAGCGGAACCGAACCGAACCGAACCGAACCGTCTTGGAACCGGAACCGAACCGGTTACTTAGGGCAGAAAAAGCTCGACCTTGGATGTTCTAGTAACTTGTATGTGATGTTCTAGTTGAATTTTGGATTCGGCCTCTAAATGAAAGTTGTAAAGGACTTCTTGGAGTATAACATACTCAAATTTGGGACAAAACAAACAAGTATAAGTGGGTGAAATCGTTATTCTTTGGAAAGACTAGATCTGGAGATTTTGGGACCGACCCTTGATAAATGCATGGACTGTAAGGCAACCTTTTTGTCGAAATTTCACTTCGGTTTCTTAACAAAAGTTGTAAAGAACATCCTGAGGTACAACATATCAAAAATTTAGAGAAAAAAACAAGAATAGGTAGGTGAAATCGTGGTCCTTTGGAGATGGTTAGATCTGGAATTACGGTACTACGAACAGGGATTTTAACCGTCCATATTTAATTATCTAGGACGAATTTGACTTCGATGTTTTCATGAAGTATCTACCTTATGGTCTTGGCTATCACATAGTCGAATTTCATAATTTTTTAAGGTTATTTGGGTATTTAATCGGAAATGTTTCTAAAACTGTGCAATCCGATGTGTTCGGATCTTGTAAGTTGCAATGCGTGGACTATATCATTTTGTATGAGGTTCTTTTGGAAATGTGTTCTGCATGAAATATCTCTATTCATGTCTTCCCTACAACATATTTAAATTTCGTAATTTTTGTAGTTCATTTGCCTATTTAACCAAAAATGTTTCAAAAACTGTGCAAGTAGAGAATAGGAAAAGTAAATCGATTTTATCTTTTAATCCAGAACGAATTGGACTACGATTTCTTCATGAAACTTGTACCTCTAGGTCTTAAATACAATGTGTCCAAATTTCAGAATTTTCTGAGTTCATTTAAGGGTTTAATCGAAATTGTTTTCAAAACTTGTACTTCTAGACATTCTTGTTCTAGTGGTGTTTTAATTATACTTTCTAGTTTGCTATTTGTTTTGAAATTTCTAATTATATTCTATTATTGTTGTGCAGTGCGAAGTTAATGTATCAAGATAACATGTCAATGGGAAGTTACCGTGTAGTATACACGTACATTATAGTTTTTTTTGGTAACGTGCGCATATGTTATATTTTTTTTTTGGTAACGTGCGTGCACGTTATAGTTTTTTTGTAACGTGTGCATACGTTATATTTTTTTTTTTGGTAACGTACGCATATGTTATAGTTTTTTTTTGGTAACATGCGCGTACGTTATAGTTTTTTTGGTAACGTGCGCGTACATTATAGTTTTTTTGGTGACGTGTTATATTTTTTGGGTAACGTGCGCATATGTTATAGTTCAAATCTGAAAATAACAAAAAAAAAAAGAAAAAGAACCTGTTGGAACCTGGAACCGACCCTGGAACCTGTGACAAGGTAGGTTCCAGGTTCCGGACGGAACCGAACCGGAACCTGGAACCGCTCACCCCTAGTGCAAACCAGGTCACGAGTAGTTGGGGTTGCTACAAGAATTGCGATCGAATATGACCTTGTCGACTGTGGCTTGACCTATTGATGGAGGTTGATAGATGAGGGGAGAGTGGTTGTGGTGTGACATCCCGATTTTTCAATTCTATTTTCAATAAATTGAGACAGGCATTTTGTTGGCACGCATATAGTTCTTTTCCTTGAGTCGGCCACTCATGTGAAAACTAGTTTATCAGGTGAAGCCGTTAAGAGATTCTAATGCATCAGACTCGAGAATTTGACCAGGAAACGACCTTTCGATCGAGCTAATTTGCAAAAGTCATTACGTCACAAATAAAAATCGATTAGAGACCAGAGATAGGTCGACTTGATAGAGGCATGTGATCGAGTGTGGGTGATTCCACCAGGCCGCACAATTTTGTCGATCGACACTGGACTGACTTTTCTGTCGATTGGGTACCCTGTATCCGTATTTGAAATCTTGAGATTACCCTGACAACCGAAAGTCGCCAATGTGCCAAGATGTACATTGTGATTTGAATTGATCAACCACAGGTCAAATGCATGAAAATTTCTAAAAGCTTCCCGGTAGATCATTACACGCTAGTATCGTGCCAAAGCGAAATTAACCGTGAAATTGAGATTAAATTCAGAAATTGGAAGTCATGATGTGTCACAAATCATTTTAGAATCATTGACTCATCTTGGAAGATTTTTCATGCAATCAAAGTTTTTCAGCAATTAAATCATAAAATGGCTAATTTGGCTGGAGAAATTAGTAGGCCCGCCTTTGGTCGCGCTTTTGGGATTTAAGTTAGTTCTATGGACAAGTGAAGATGTGAATTGAAGTGTGGTGACATTGGATTAATTTTATGGACTTTAATTTGATTCAATTGGAAGAGAATTGAATGGAATTAAAGAAATTAATGTACAAAGTTTCATGCCCCGGCGAAAAAATAAAATGGACCCATTGAAGATAGTTGTGGAGGATTTGAGTTAGTAGAGTATGATGTCACCCTATGTCATGGTGGTTGGGGTAAATTGAAGGAGATATTGACAAGTGGAGGGTGTGGATTAATCCTCAAAAGTGAATGGGCCCCACCACTCCCCATCTTCATCTTCTTCCTCCATGTTTGAACCGTGCAAGGGGGGAGGAACGTGCTGAAACCGTGCGACGCAGGGAGGAGCTCGGCCAGTAGCTCGCACGCCGTTTGTCGCTGTCCACCCGTCGCCGAAGCTCGTCGCCGAAGCCCGCCGCTGGCGCCGTCGTCTGCGCGCCCGCGTGTCGCTCCGCCGGCTAGCCATCGTGCGCCGCTCCGCCTTGCTCGCCCGACCCCGAGCTCCATCCCCTCCGTCCAACTGCTGTCGCCGTCGCTAGGGTCGCTGGGAGTCTCGCTGGAGTCGCCGTCTCAATTGCCCAAGCCGCCGTCGCTCGTTGCTGCCGGTTCCACGCCCATCCGACCGCATTGCAGCCCTCCGTCGGCCCCAACAGCAACTGGAAAAAGTGGGTTTCTCAGCCCAGTTTTGTCTCGATTTGGCCGGCTTCCCGACCCCAAATGCTTGGCCCACTTTGGAGAAAGTCAATCCCCTCATCGTCCTCGTCGTTTTGGTCCGCTCGGTTCATTAATCGGGTGAGTTTAGCTCACTAAACCTTGATTAGAGTGTTAATGATGCCCTAAGTGTGCTTAGTCTAAGTTAAGCAAGTTTAGGTAGATAGTTTAGTTTACTTAATTGTGATATGGATTAAGAAGTTTGTTTAATTTAAAGGGTGTTTAATTAAGACTAATAGAGTTATTTAATAATAAGCCTTGATGGGACATAATATGATTTTTTTATTTTTGAATTATTTAATTGCTTCGAAAATTCTGGAAATTATAATATTATATTATAATCAGAAATTAAAAAAAAACGGAAAAATTATTTTTGACCCCGATTGCTCAGAATTTCGTGCCGATCGCTGCTGTGTATTTAGAATTTAAAATTGATGATTGATTATGGCAAATTGAGTGTGATTGCGATAAATAGGGATTCTTTATAAAATCCAAAGTGTCGAAATTTATGGGAGATTGGCTGTGATTAACCACCTATTAGAGGTCGTGCCCAATAGGGCCGTGATTAACCACCTATTAGAGGTCGTGCCCAATGGGGCCGTGATTCGCCACCGGATAAAGGTCGCGCCCAATCGGGCCGTGATTCGCCACCCGATAAAGGTCGCGCCCAATCGAGCCGTGATTCGCCACCCGATAAAGGTCGCGCCCAATCGGGCTGTGATTTATCACCTATTAGAGGTCGTGCCCATCGGGCCGAGATCTACCATCTTTTAAAGGTCGTGCCGAGTGGGGCCGTGATGCCACTAATTCTAATTATGCCGAGTGGGGCTGTGATTGCCACTGGTTGTTAAACCTTCCAATAGGTTGTGATTGGAAGCAGTGATTGATTTGCTAGAATGACATGTAATCGGCCGAGTCGATTGATCACTGAGACGATCCAAGTGGTTAAATTGTTCTGATGATGTGATTGTGCCGCAGTTGTTTGGTTATCATAATTTCACGTGGTTGAATTATATAAACTGTGCTAACCTGCAGATGAAGACTAATGCGAGGTAAGTCTTTGTGTGATGTGGCTAGGCTACTCGGGGCGTATTTTCTTTCTAATAGGGTTTTAGGGGGTTGAACTTGCTGAGACATTGTCTCATCCCGATTGGGAGATTAAAATTTCAGGTCCCTAGTGGACGAAGTGGGCAGATAACTTTGGTTAGCCTTGAGGAGTTGCAGAGGTGAAGTCATAAGGATTGGAGAACGTGTCCGACTTGTAGGTTGTAAGATAGTTCCTTTTTAAGAGCCAGTCTTTTGTAGACTTTTGGCCGTAGACCTCTGTCTGTAATTCTGTTAAACCATGAAAGTGTTGTGTTGTGGTTTTGCTTTCTGTTTTTCTATCCCGTATTTCATTGTCAGGGGTTTTATAATGCGTTCTGCTTGCGTAATAATAAATGAATGGGGTCGGCGACATTACCTGGGAATGTCGCATTTGCATGACCATGGTGGGATGTTGGCGTGCTCGAGGTTCGGAGCATGACATGCGGTCTGTCCTGGACGTGCATTACCAAAGACTTTTTGATTAAACCCGTCTCTTGATTTTCCCCTCTCTTTGTGTTTGCTTCTCTCTACTATTTTTTATGGAGATGCTGCCTATTCCACCGGATTCACATTAATGGTATTCTTCTTTAGTGCCACCATTCATGGGATTCTTTTTGGAGTAAACGGAATTAGTTGGATGAAACAAATTGTTTAGATTGAAGTAAGCTTTTGGATCAAGATAATGAAATTAATCACTGTATATGATCAAATCTGAATTATTAATGATTCTAACGCACCAAATCAAGACAATAAAATCAACACTTCAAAGCAAAATAGTATTAAAGTAGAATACAAGAATATACAACCCATAAGATGTCAGGTAAAAAATATATATGGCATGGTTAATAAGGCCCAGAACATGAGCCACCATAAGCTAAAGACGCCGCAATCATAAAGAGACTTAAAGAGAGTTGTTTACTAAAAGGATTCTTGTTTCATTACCATCCTAAAACTCAGTAAACTAAATTCGCCCACTATCATTTGCAGACCTAACTATTTATGCAAAGGAAATTACACTAAACAATATTAAAATGACATGAAATGGATCCTTTTGCGTATGCACCTACATGAACTAGCAACTTAACTCCTAAATCACCGCAATCTCTTCCAAGATCAAAGCGTAAATCGAAACCACCAGCAACATTCGACACATGGAACCCACAATTTACCTATTCAATTGAAATTCGATCCAACCGAAAGCCTTGGAAATGAAATGCATACCAATGTATTCGCATGAATCATGAAATTCAACCTCGAATTATCTCAATTAATTTCCTTGAATTCATGCCTAAACCGAGACCCTCATTAAATTTTTAGCATGCATTGCTGGCAATTCTCAGAACAAGTGACCTTTAAACACGCTCGGAAGGCTGAGATGGATAATACGTTAGCCCCTGATCACTGGTGAATGAAAGTATAAACAAACCAAGCCAAACGCACTCAAATTCACAGTCAAATTGCATTTTCCAGCAATGTCCAACATTGAAAATCGACAAATTACCCATGCCAACTAACTGCGAACATGCGGTTAATGGATAGATAATCAATCTCACATTGGCACTACGTTTGGACAATTCATAGAACTACTGAAGTAAGCCAAAACCATTTTAATTGATACGTGGGTACTAACACCCAGCAACATTCAGAATTGATTCAGGAGCATTCAAGACTGAAATTTGTGATTATTTGGTGATAAATTGATATTAACATTGATGCCATATCTTCCTGCAAGTGTATATGAGTTCAACAATTAAAATTTCGAAAAACGAAGTATCAAGAGCCGGTCAACTTTCACAGTCCAGTTTGACATCCGCAGTAAGGCCCAATTGAATTTTTAGCAAGAACCGAGCCCAATAAGCCTAATTTCACGACAGGCCAGCCACCTGGGCCTGGTAAAGAATCTATGAAATATTCAGGTGAGTTCGAACCTGGAGGCCCGGTTCAGCCCCGCTCACGAAGTCGACACCCTCCTCATCTCACTCGTGCATTGCATATTTCGTTTGGGCAGGCCTTTGAGCCTACAGGTCGGATCGGATCTTCAATCATGTCTCATCCATTGCACTTGGTTTATAAAATATAATATATGAATTCATGACATGATTATCCAAATAAAAAATGCATGTTTCTAAATATGAAAAATAGTATATCGTTAATAAATATTAAGGATCTGTGGCATTATATATATTATAATCGTGGCGTGAGAATCATATGTTATATGCATTAAATCCAGGATTTACATTGTATTCTTGCGGGTTTCCTAATTTAGAATCTCATATATTGATGCATTGGAAATCATATAGCGATTACCGACCCAAAAACAATAAGAAATCATATAGTAATTTAAGAAATCGTGATGTTTAGCTCGTGCATGACTAGGATTTAATACACGTTATCTCCTAGTTAAGTTAGGTCACCATTATAGATTTGGGAGAATTTCCTATCTCTAATTCATCAAGAAAATTCCAAAAGTATTTCATCTAGATTGCATTTAGGTGCAGAATTAATTCATAATTAGTTTTATAATGAAAATGTTACATATCGTACGTCACATAGAGATTGCATGCTTTCATTTAAATAGCATTAATTAATTAGTGCATCTCATCGCATGTAGTTCATCATTAAAAATAAACACCAAAATAATTAATTGGCATTGCATTTTATGTATTAATCTAAATTATCTCATATATCTTTAATTATACTTATGCGCTTTTAATTTATCATCATTATCATTAAATAATAAGAAAAAGAAAATGATAGTCTAGCTCGCATATTACTTTTGCATCATCGCAAATCATCAAACTTGCATAATCATATTCGCTTTAGAAATCATATTTTGGACATGCACACATCATTGTTTGCCTGTTCAGTAAATACTTACGGAACCCATGTTTCAATGCGCCATAAATAAAGATTCGCTTTTGCTTGCTCATGCGTTACGGATTCATAAATCTTTCAGTAATTTATTTATTATTTTTCTGAAAAAAAAATTATTATTTTAATTATGGAGTGTTACATAATATTTGTGCACCAACATGATCACTTCTCATGTGTTAATGACATAGGATGAAACTAACAAATTCTGCAAGCAAAAACATTATTAAAAAAAAGAAAAAAGAATTGAAATGGCATTAAATTAATCTAGCATAAAAGTAAGACATACTCTTGTATCTTACTTGAGTATCTAATGAACTTAAAACTGAGTAGTGACAATTCCAAAAGTAATTTTAAATTACATGATTGAATTAAGGACCCAAGTTATGATTAGTGTGGGCTTGAGAGAGATCGTGCTAGACAATCCATCTCTTTCGAGAACAACCATTCGTGTTTGTTTAGTAATCCATTAGTTTTTTTCAAGGAAGGGGGTGGCTGGTACAATTTCAAGTAATCCACCGTCATGGGTGCTAAAATGATAGTGTCATTATTCAATGGGAGTGAAGAATAGGAATAAAATTATGACATCATTTATGAGGACCGTCTGTGCCAACTATGGCTGCTCATGCCGGTGGAAAAATTATGACATCATTTATGAGGACCATCTGTGCAAACTATCACGGCATGCATTAAAACGCCACCCAATTTGTAACTTGTCGATGTATCACCATTTTTTCCCTTTTGAAAAAAAAAAAAAAAAGAGTGCATTTTTGCTTGTAACTCTTTACTTTAAAAATAAGCAAGGAGGCTTAAGCAATATGTTAAAATTGCACAACATCTACGGCAAGACATACATAGTATTTATGCCAAAAAATGATCAACTTTTAGTCATTGTCAACGAGTGATAAATTTAATTGATGAGAGCAGAGTTTTTCCTTTTATCAACAAAATTATGATTTTCTAAGAGAATCGACAACTCACTAGTGAAGTCATCAATAACACAATTGAAATTGTTAACAAGAACCTTGAAATTTCTCAACAAAGTTATTGATATCAACAATGAGCAATCGACATGAAGATGACCGATGGGTGGTTATGTCCATATCTGTTTAATTTAGATTTGTGTAACTTCTTTTGAATAAGTGTTTGTGAAATAATTTTCAGTAATCACTGATAGGATTAAGGAGTTATTTGTTCTTTCAAATTTAGTAATCATTATCTTTAAATGTCATTAATAAGTTATTTGTTATTTGAATTTCCAAGTTGTAACTGCTATATGTAACTGATGATCGTGACAGCATCATAACAGCAACCTACTCTTTGTGAAGGTTTTTGATCGATCATAGAACTCAACATTCTTGCAAATTAATTTTTATCTTTGCTTTTCCACACTTTGTCTTTCTCGACATTTAAATATCTTTCAATTCCCGTACTTTAGCTGTAATTCTATGTCATTGCTGATTAAATTTTCACATTGTATCTCTCTATCATTTCCCTTTGAGTTCGATTAAATTTCAGCGAAGTGCTTTGTACTTCGTGGAAAAATCATTGAGACTTCAAACCAAAATTGCCACAGAACCCGTCTTCTATTGAGATCAAAGAACGAGTTTAGGTGAAAGATATTTCATTGACGATCCAATTTTGGTGAAACACAGAGTATGTTTCATATTTAATTATCACTTCATCATCAACTCAATTTTTCATGTCAATTGGATATTCATTTATAATAACTATGGAAACACTGACCCATCAAGAAATCAAGCGGGTAGATCAATAGAATATGGCTGTTTATTTGCACGCAAAATGTCTATATCTTTACCTTGTTTGTATGAGGCAATATCTTGAATCACATTCGGGCCAAAATTACATTTGCTCCTTTGTTCTGATTGGAATTGGTGATTTACACTGAAATTGAAGATTCCATAAAGAATTTCTTTCTTAGGCTAGGCCTAGAAGCTGTGCCAAAAAGAAAAAAAAATCCTAGATTTTGGCAGCCTTGAATGATGATGACGCTACTTCTGCGAAGATGATAAGTCATCCAAAGAAAAATGTCGAGCCCAAAAAGACTTTGACATTTTGCCTTTAGTGGTCCCCACGTGTCCTTTCACAGAAAATTATGTAGTGGGAAAGAAGAGACCCCAGAATTCCTACCCACGAAAATTGCTATTTATGAAACCTTTGGCATCACAATCTTATGAAAGCTATGGCATTACAATCTCCTCTGGCTCTTCTATGACATGCGTGCTCTAATAACAAACACGAAAATTTGAAAGAAAAAAAAACGAAGAAGACAGTATCATGTCACCGTCCTTTAGTGTAAATATTTTATACTTGGATCAATTTTATATCGGTGTTTCATAGATGCTTTGCTAATCCAATGTGTCGCATCCACAAGAGCTCAGCCATAATACAATTTAAGAGGAATCTCATGATCAGCCGAGCATATTCTCGTTCCTTTTATCCTAAACATGGTTGTCACTTGTCACTCAGTGGAAATGAAGAATGGTGCTTGCGGGAGGGTATAGAGTGGGACGAATTCAACAGTCACATTGTTGGCCTAAGCCTCAATGGCAACCGTCTCTCTAGCAACACTAGTTTTTTTAATTTACTCTGTCGTGTTCATCTTCTGTTAGAACTTCTGTAGTTCCCAAGGGATTTATGCTTGTGTGTAATTTATCGTAATCATGTATATTGTATTATTATTTTTGTATAAAATGAGGTAATGATATACAAAATCTGAAAATATTTACAATGGAGGGTTACCAATTTCGTTTCCTTGATTCAAGGACTCCGAAACTCCTAAAGGAATGCAGAACGACTTCTGTCCGTTAACGTGATAGATGGACGAAAGACTTCTCGGTGGCCTACCAGATTTAATCTTTTTGTGAAAAAATATGAGATCCCATTTAAGAGGACCAGCTACGCAACTATAACTGCGCATGATCCACGGCCTGCATGAGAATGCGATCTAATTTTCCCTCGTGCATGTGTGACCATTTTTCCCCTTTTGAAAACTAATGCCTATTTGCTTATAGCTTATAACATTACTTTAGGAAAAAGAAAAAAGAAAAAGCAGGGAGACTTAAGCAATATGTTGAAATTGCAAAACATCTATGGTAAGACATACATAAATAGTATGATTGATCTTAGTCATCACTTCATCAATAAGGTTTCCCATGTCGATCATTGATTTATTCATAAGAAGCTATGGGAATGTCCATCTATAAAAGAGTCTAGCAGCTAGACTAATTGAAGGTGCCTGTTATTTTTACCCAAGATATCTAGATTTTTCAGTTGTTTGTATTATGCGATGTCTTGAGTCAGATTTCGCTTCCAAAGTATAATTGCCTTTTTCATCTGATTGGAGGTAGGTCATTGATACTGAAACTGAAGAATTCATAAGTACTTTCTTAGGCATTAGAAGTGTGAAAAAAAAAAAAAAAACACCTAGTTATTGGAATTTTATCCTCACATTTCTCATCTTCCCCACCTTAATTGATTTCTCTTCACACTAGACTAGATAATAAAAAAAAAAAAGCGGGAAAGATTATGCTACTATTGTCGGGGCCAACAATGCATGTATTAAACACAGAGATTAAAATGACCCAAGTATAAAGCATACACACTAATGACGATGACTTTATATTGTCCTTTATTTGTTATTTTATTTTTATTTTCATGTTCGTTATTAAAGCATGTAGGTCATAGAAGAGCCAAAGGAGATGGTGAGGTCACAACGCCGTGTTTCTGCCGCAATATGTTCATCATTTGTTGGAACTTCCATAGTTCTTGAGAGATTTATACTCACTCATGATTTGTCATAATCATGTATATTTGTCATTATAAATTTGGAAATGATATATAAAGCTAAAAATATTTTCAATCGATAATTATAATCTTTTAATTTTGTGATTCCGGGACTATGTATACTATTGTAAAACTTCTTATTTGTCAATCTAAACGATGGAGAAAAGTCTTCTAATGGGTCTCTCAAGTTCGGTCATTATGTGGAAAAAATATGAGATGTCATTTATGAGGACCAATTGTGAATTGTGATTGCACATGAACCACCAATCACAACATGTGTGTGAATACGACCTAATTTGTAACTTGTTGATGTGTGACAATTTTTTCCCTTTTGGAAAAAAAATGAGTATTTGCTTACAACTCCTAACATTAATAAAAAAAAAAAATGCACGGGGCTTAGGCAATATATTAAAATTGCACAACATCTACGGCCAGACATATATACATCATACATAGAATCAAGCGATATCTCAAATCAAATTACAAAGAAAGTAATTTTTTTCCCTTTGTTCTGATCGACGGTAGGTTATTGATACTGAAACTGAAAAGTTCATAAAGAATTGCTTTCTTAGAAGTTGTGAAAAAAAAAAAAAAAAAAACTTAAATTTTGGCAGCCACGACGATGACCCTCTACTTTCGTGAAGATGATTGGTCATCCAATGGAAAATAGTTAGCCCGAAGGACTCGGACACTTTGCCTTTTGTCAACCCCACGTGTCCTGTTTACATAAAATTATGGAGTTGCTAATAAGAAGCCCCAGAATTCCTATCCACAAAAATTGCTATCTATAAAACCGAAGGCATTTCGATTTCATTGGCGCTACACATTGGTAACATCAATATCAGCAAATTGACCTCTCTAATAATGAATTTGAAGGACACATACATGATCTTGTTGAAGATTTCAAGTCACTTGTTTTGCTTAACCTTTCAAACAATGTTCTCATTGGCTCCATCCCGCCATCCTTAGCAAATCTGACAATGCTGGAATCTCTAGATCTTTCACGAAACAATCTCTCAGGAGAGATTCCTCAACAACTAGCACAGCTTACTTTTCTTTCATCTTTCAATGTCTCTCATAATCAATTATTGGGAATAATACCACGAGGGAGTCAATTCAACACATTCATGATCGATTCATTTGCCATGAATGAAGGGTTATGTGGAAGTCCTTTGCCAAAAAAATGCACAAAGGTCGGGGATAACTTACCATTTCCACCATCTCACCAAGAAGAAATGGGTGAAGAGTCTTCATTCAACTTGGATTGGAAATTTGTGCAAATTGGCATTGGAGTCGGGATTTTGATTGGCGTTGTACTAGCAAACTTGATCATTGACTAGAAGGGTAGGCAGTTCTTACACTACTCCAAGAAAATGGTGAAAAGATGGAAAAGATTGGGAAGGCGATGAACAACAAGGAGTTGCACATGCAGTCAGATACTGATGTAACACTTATCAGTATTGTAATCTTTTGTGTTTTTATTTTGTACCAAAAATAGGAAAAGATAGAGCATATCATGTTTCTCTTATTATAATATTGTTTATTTGAATTTCAAAAGGGCGACGCTATTTCCACCCCTTAAATAACTAAATCCACCTCCATTACACTAAAAAGACAAAATTACCCCTAATCCTTCAATTGAAGTTTAATTTGGTGGTCTCACTCCTTTGTTTTCCATTTTTCCTTTTTTCTATTTTGCAAGTAACCGTAATTAAACATGTCACATGTTTTGGATTTTAACGTATTAAAGAAAAGTGTATTCTTGGATATTCTTATAATGTTTTACGTGTTTTTGCCTAAAATTATCTTACTAATAGTAAAGAAAATGACATTCTTTGATATAATATAAAAATGAAAAGTCTCTTCTTCATCATTGATCTTACAACGGCTTATCTATTTTTGTACCTCTTATTTTGAAAGCTCACTTTCTTGGTGAACTTTTCTTTAAGTTCATTAGTATCGAGTCTCTTTATCTACTAGATCAAAGAATTTATCTTTTTTCCTTATTATATTGACGGATAATTTTATACAGAGCATGTTAGAAGTGAGAGGAATATTTAGGAATACACTAAAAATATTACGCACAATGAGATATCTTGATTTTTTTTTCATAAACAAGTCATAGAATATATTACTTTTTGTCAATACAAAATAATGATATTTCACTGGCATTTTCAAAAGGAAATTATTACTTTATCCATAAATTTAATCTACTTAACAATTTATCCATAAATTTGATTGACAACGTGGAAAAGAATTAGATTTCCTGGAAATTTTCTCTTTTTGACAAAACAAATTTTTATCCGACTAATATCTAACCATAAAAAATAAAATAAAACAATGTCTTTAATATACATGAAATATTCTCGATAAACGAAAACTAAATATATATGAAATTCTTAATAATGGCAAGTAGATTCTACATATATATAATAAAAAAGGAAAGTAAATAAATTTGAGACCACCGATTTGAATCACAATTGAAGATAGAGGGAAATTTTGTCTTTTTAATGAAAATTGAGTAGATTTAGTTATATAGGGGTGGAAATAGTGTCACCCTTTCAAAATTGTCTTCTTTTCTATTTTAGAAATGAATCATTATTGTCTTTTCTCATGATTGTTTAACCTTCATATGTTTGAAAGAACTTGTAAGAGTTGATTTGAGCGGGCATAATATCAACTAACCAAAAATTTCAATATGATGTGTTTTGAATTTTCTCTATACAGAGGTCATATTATGAGGCACAACAATTCAACTTAATTTATGCTTTTACACTCAATGTGTTGCCGTATTATCTATAATCATAAATTATTGTGTTTGGAAATTAGTTAGTATGTTTATTCATATAAATTTGCATTTTTTTTCGTGATACATGACTATTCGTGCAAATAGTATTTTTCAATAAATTCTGAACTAATAATTGCGAAAAAGTCTATGGTTGCAATAAACTTCCCTCGATGGTGAGTACAAGAATATGCACGATCTTTGCATCTTTTTGTTTCCCTTGTGTTAACTTGTTGTCTTAAATATGTTTGCTATTAATATCTCTTTTTGTAATGAGTTTTTCCCACTTCTTGCTAAAAACAGTCAGTGCTTTCACAGATTTTTTTTTTTTTTTTGGACAGAAAGAAAATAACTATTAACTAGAAAAGATATTACAACCTGCAGCTAATGCATTGAAAGAAGAAGATCAAAGAGAGGAGGGGGGGGAATTCGGCCCAATTAGGTAGGAAATAGCCCTTACTATTAGCTTTTGCGGCCCAGTCTACCGCAAAATTGGTCCGTCTCTTGCAGAACCTAAACCGGAGATGAGAAAAGCGGCGAAAGAGAGCGGCAACTTCGGTGATCAGGGAGTGTATCTCCCATGGAGGATCTAGCTTGTTGTTGATGGAGTCAACCAAGAGAATACAATCTAAATCAATCTAAAGATGCGCTTCGGTGTTGCCTTGCTGCAATAAGTGATGTAGGGTGATGATTAGAGCTTGTGTTTCGGTTTGCAAGGCTGAAGAAGCAGGTACAGTCCTAGTAAACCCTTCTTGCATTTTCCCAAAGTGGTCCCGGCATATAACTGCCACAGATCCTTCTATAATGTCCATGACATAAGCCCCATCAATATTGATCTTCAATATAACCTGATCAAGGGCTTGCCAAAAATTGCTTCGGTCGGAGGGGTTGCAGTGTGGCCCGTTCGAGAGATGGAGGAGGTTCTGAGCTGTTTTAACTTAAGCAAGAGAGGCTTCAACAACAAGGATTAGATCTGGTCGTTGTCTGTAAAAGACGGATCTGTTCCGAGCTTTCCAGATCTACTAGAAAACCGCAGCAATAGTTTCTAGATCAAGTGAGTTTTTCCTTTGAATGATACGGTCTACTATCCACTCTTCCACTCTATGTATTGCGGTTGCGACGATGTGAATGCACATACTAGGGTGAGCCCAGATTCTGAGTCCGTGGGCATAGAAGAAGGTGATGTTCAATCGTTTCGGGTAGTTGTTGATGGCATAATGTGCAAACCGGATCAGTACTGATCCGTCGCTAGAATAGGTTGTCTTTGGTTGACAATGCATTATGATAGATAGATCAGAGAGAAATTCTTACTTTGGGTGCGAGTTTAATCTGCCAAATGTTTTTCCAAAGGATTTAAGGAGCTTGATAGGAAGATGAGGCTTGATGATTGGTTGTGCTTGGTATTGTTTTCTTGATAGAAATATAAACACTTTTAACTGTGTACTACCCATGGGTGGTGGTAGTCCAAATAGACGGTCTGAAGCAAAATTTGCTCTAACTGGGATTCTCAGTATCTCATGAACTATTGGTGCATCATAGAATTGATTTAGCATAGGGACATTCCAGTTGTTTGTGTCATGCTCCAATAGGTCAACTACAAACATAGATTCCTCTCTTGCTACTAGGCTGCCTATTCTCCCGCTTGGTAGCCATCGGTCTTCACGTGTTTTGATCTGAGTTCCATCATCGGCCGACCATTGGAAGTTAGGTAAGATTACCTCCCTTCCTGACAAAAGGCTTTGCCAACCCCAGGAAGGGCAAGCTCCTCTGTTCGCTTTAAGAAAGTCTTTGGAAGGGAAATATAGTGTCTTAAACAGTTTACTCCAAAGGGAGGAATGTTGATGTAATAATCGCCATGCTTGTTGCCTTATTGAACGCGACTAAATCTCTGAAGCCCATTCCTCCCGTAGCCTTTGTACATTTTAAAACCTCCCAACGTTTCCAATGAACTCCTAACTTCCGACAATCATTCTGCCACCAGAATCGAGCGACCTTCTGTTCAATAAATTGCAAATGGATATACGAATTTTAAAGACAAACATGGAATACTGAGGTATAGCCTGCACAACCATCTTAATTAGGATTTCCTTTCCACCCTTGGAAATAAGACTCTCATTCTAACCTTCTAGCTTGTTATTTATTCTACCCAAAAGCCAGGCAAACATATCTCTTTTGGATCTACCCCAATTAGAAGGAATGCCTAGGTATTTACCTTTTTTTCAAGCACATGGACTCTTATTTTGCTAGCCAGGTTTTTCTTAAGGCATATAAGGCAATCCTTACTGAAGAAAATACCTGACTTATTCCTATTAATTCCCTGTCCCGTGGCTAGGCAGTATTGGTTCAATATGTTAGCCAAGTTCTGACATTCCCTAATTGTGCCATTTAAAAAGAAAATGGCATCATAGTGAAAAACAAGTGGGAAATAGTAGGGCACGACCTGTTAAGTTTGATGCCCCTCATATTCCCAATATCGGTGGCTTGATGGATGAGGGTTGATAGGAGATTTGTCAACAAGATAAACAGATAAGGGGACAAAGGGTCGCCTTGACATAGACCTCGGGTCGGTGAAAATACTCTAATTGCTTGCCATTGAAATTGATGCTAATAGACACTGATGAGGATACACTACGAAACCCATTGAACCTAGGTAGGATGTAAGCCTAGCTTGAGTAGATAAGCCGTTAGAAAATCCCATTCGACTCTATCGTATGCCTTCTTCATGTCCATTTTTTAGATCGCCGAGAAATTCCTTCTTCGTTTCCGAGTCTTTATCTGATGAAGAATCTCTTGGACCATGAGGATGTTGTCCTGGATTTGACGCTAGAAACAAAGGCAGTTTGTTCCGTAGGAATTATGTCAGGCAGTAAGGGCTTCAAGTGATTAGCAAGGATTTTGGATATGATTTTATAGGCGTAATTGCATAGGCTAATGGGATGGTAATGGTCCAGACTTTCAGATAGTAGTATCTTTGGTATCAGAGTTATAGAAGTCTTGTTAAGGTCTGGTGACAGCATACCCAATTGAAAAAAATTCTAAACTGAAATGAATATCTCATCCTGAAGTGTGTCCCAGTTAGATTGGTAAAACAATCCATTCAAACCATTCGGGCTCGGGGCTTTTGTATTGCCCAATTAAAACGTTACAAGGCGAACCTCCTCTTTAGTTACCTTAGCTATAAGAATGGAATTCATATCAGTGTTAACTATACCTCAGCATTGAGTCAGAATGGGGTCATAGTCGCGGTAGCCCACTATTTTGTAGAGGTTAGAGTAGAAATCCTACGTTATCCCCTTCAAAGTCTCCTCATCTCTCACCTATCTGTGGTTAGTGTCCAGCAGCATTCGTATTCTATTCCTCTGTCTTTTTTGGATGGTAGTTGCATGGAAGAATCTTGTGTTTTTGTCGCTACATTTCAGCCAGTTAATCCTTGACCTCATAGCCCAATATTGCTTCTCTTGCTGCCAAAGTTTCTGAAGTTCTGTCTTGATTTTGGTTGTTGTCGATTTATCAAATCGAGTATCATTTTGGTTTGTGATCTGTTATAGTTGAAATTGCAATTTTGATATTTTGTTTTTGGCCTTGGAGAACTTTTCATGACTCCACCGGGCAAGTGCGGAACCAACAAACTTTAATTTATGTGGCAGGTCAGAACTGGAGCTGGTTGCAATGTGCCATGCATTGGCAATAATCATCCTACAATTCGGATCTTGTAACCAGAACGATTCAAAGATAAATGGCCTTCGTCTCCTTCACATAAGGGCTTCAATAATTAAAAGTAAAGGACTATGGTCCGACCCCACTACTGGTAAAGCAAACACCTCGGCTTCCGGGAAGGCAAGTCGCCAATCCAATTTGCAGAGAACCATGTCTAGTCTCTCCTTAACAATCTCATCACATGAACGGTTATTTGTGCAAGTGAACGCGCATCCCTTACTCTCCATGTCTATTAAAGAACAGTCATGTAGTACCTCTCGAAAAGAGCTCATACGTTGGAAATTTGCTAACCTCTTACCTACCTTCTTCCAGTGATAGGTTATTTCGTTGAAATCACAAGCACAAATCCAAGGTAAAGAGTTAGAGTTTGCAATTCGACGGAGGTTAGTCCAAAGTTGTTGTCGAAGTCGAAACATAGCTGGTGCATGGACGCAAGTCACACGAATAGGTATATTGTTCCTTGATTCTGTGCACATAAAGTCTATGAGGTCCTGATGTGAATGAAGCACGTTGAGAGAGATGTGTGCCTGCTAGAAAATGGTCGACCTCCTGCCGAGCCAACAGGATTAACCAAATAGGAATTTGTGAACTTGAGCCGCCTCTAATTTTTGTGAGCATCTCCAGATCTATTTTTGGTTTCCATAAAAAAAAAATTAGGTCAAGTCTTTCTTTGGCCACTAGGGCCCTAAGGGCTTGAACTGTCAGGGAAGATCCTAGACCTTGACAGTTCCAACTAACGAGCTTCATTTTGCTATGGGTGGCTTTTGAGGGCAAGCCACCTCAGCCCATATGTTATTCTCTTCAACAATGAGGATCAGAGTGTCCATTAGTTGGGTTTCATCAAAATCCTCTATAATATGAGCTCTAGACTCATATGGATTATACCTTTTTACCTTCTTGGAAGTTCCTGCTCTAGTTGGTAGTCTTGACTGCTTTAATTTTTTGGGAGTTGGGACAACTGTGTGCTGATCCTAAATGCCTTTTAACTTTGCAGGTACAAAAATTAGAGCCTCCTTAGAAGAACCCAAGTTAGGTTGTGGCAAATACTGTTCTCCCTGTTGTTTACCCTGTGGATGCTATTCACCCATTCGGTCTGACTGTGGTAATGCTAATAGTTGCCTAATCCCCTCTCTCTGCTCTTTATCAGACTAATGAAAGACTTGTATGCCCTACTGTTTAGATAAGGCAAGGGCCATTTGCCCTGTGGATGATTGCCTTGATGTCTGTCCATAACTACCACTAGGTCTAGTGGGATTTTCAATAGGAGGGGGCGCTGGGGCCTTACTAATCAAAAAAGGAGGGGTCTTGGGTATCACATCCACTATCTCTATGGATCGGTCCTGATCGCCATAAAAGGTAAGCCAGTAAGGACTATGTTCTTTGACTTCTGCATGTAACCACTGGCCAAAAGCCATTTTTTCCTTACCTTTCATTTTTGCTTCGGTAAAGGGAATTTCTTGACAGTACGTGGCATAATGGCCAAGTCAACCACATGAGTAGCAAAAATGTGGGAGGCGCTCATATCGAAGTCCAGCCATATATTTCTTCATTCGATATGAATTAAGTGCCCTATTTTTAAAGGCTACGATAGATTTATTTCCACCCTAACTCTACCCGCCCTGATATTGTAACCTTCCTTTGTGTCTACTTTAACCACAATGACACTCCCAACATGCCTTACTGCTTTACTTAGCATCTATTCTGAGCACCATTCTAGAGGTAAGCCGAAATTTGAACCCAAAAGGCATATGACGAGAAATCATAACAATGCAAATGTGTATTAGGAAGCCATGGCTTTAATATAATCAGGTGGCTAGCGAAACACCATTGACCTCCCTCTAGAATTCTCTGTTTCTATCTAAATTTTGTAACGTATAGGCCAGTATCGCGTTGTGTGAATTCACATGTTCTGTACGCCATGTTCGTTTGAAAGTATTCTGTAATGCCTAAAAGTTTACTGAAGGGTTTGACAAAATTTTATCAACTAAGATGAGCTTGCATTCCTCAATCTTCTCCAGCGGTGGCAAGTCGTCCCAAACTTCAATTTCATAAGTAGCACAAAGTCGACCCAACCTATTACAGAGGGCGGCAATGCGGGAATCTTCCTCCAAATCCTTCTCATCCATGAAATTGAGGTTCTGAGCAATATTGGGAGAAGTCGCGATGGCAACAGATGCGGAATGCAATGAGATAGGGGAGTAGAGGTTTTGCAAGGGTAAGTAGAGATGAGTCAATGGCGATGAAACAGGGGATGAGAGGGTTTGAGTGGGGGCGCAATTCAAGCAAGACAAAGAGGAAATACGAACACAACGAGTCCCCAGATTAGAGTCTGGAGATCCGTGAAGAAAGTCATTCATGAGCAGATGGAAGAAATTTTGAGGGAGTGAAGGGGCAATGGGTTATGGAGAAACATCTTCAAATGGGGGTTGATTAGGGCAAACTACTTGATGGTAGAAGGTGAGCTCTGCATGTCGAGAGAATAACAGATCACAAAAAATAGTGCTTTCACATATTGACTTGATAGATAATCAACAATCGTGTTTTGTATGAAGACATCATATTTTCTTCTTTTCATTGTCCTTTGGGAAATTTTCAAATAGGGGCTTAAAGTGTCTTAATTTTCTCGAATAAGAGCCTAAAGTAGATTTTATTTCAAACAAGAGCTTGAAGTAAATCTTGTTTCAAATAAAGGCCCGACTTTCTCGCTAGTCAAGGGCATTTTACTCATTTATCCTTTAAAAAAAAAATCCTTTTTTCTTCCTTTTTTTTCCCCCATTTTTTGGTTTTTCTTTCTTCATCACCATTGGTGGTTGGCTAGCCACCAGTGATATCGGAAAGGGCTAGGTAAGGGGTTCCCTCACCCGATCCGATGAGGGCCACCCTCGCCAACCGCTAGTAAGGATCAGCAAAGGCTATGCCAACCTTGCTAGCCTCGTTTGGGGCTAGCGAGGGCTTGGCAATCCACACCGGCCACGGGTAAGGGGGACGGCCTTGCTTGGGCAAGGCAACCTTTGCCTTGGGGGAGACCACCCTTGTGGCTATCGACAAGGTCGGCCCTCGCCAGATCTGGGTAAGGTTGCCTTGCTAGCGGTCAATGAGGGATAGCCTTGCCTGGGCAAGATGACCATCGCCCCAAGTGAGTCCGCCCTCGTGAGCGGTTGACAAGGCTCGTCAAGCCTTCGTTGGTCCTAAGCAATGTCGACCTTTGCTAGATTTGGTGAAGATGGCCTCATTGGTGGCTGGCGAGGGCTAGAAGGCCCTTGGTCACCTTTATCAGTGGTTGGTGAGGTTAGCAGAGCCATCAGCCCTTACTAGTTACTAATGAAGGTGATCGAGTCCTCATCAACCCTTACCAACAATCGACGAAGAGTACTAAGTCCTCGTCGACAACCACTGGCCCTTGCTCAAAAAAAAAAAAGTGAAAAAAAGAAAGAAAAGAAAAGAATAAAAATAATTTAAAATTACAATTGTAATCGGATGAAAATGCCCTTGACCAGTCAAAATATTAAGCTAGCTGGCGACCAGCGAGATTAGACTATTATTTGAAACAACCGAGACCACTTTAGGCCCCTATTTGAAACAATCATGGCCACCTCGGGCTCTTATTTGACACAAAATTCACTTTAGGACTTTATTTGAGAAAATGAGTTCACTTTAAACCCATTTTTATTTTTTATTTTCCCTTGTCCTTTCCTTAATTAAAGAAGTGCCATATATTTAATAACCCTTACAATTAAATAAAGCTCTCAAAACACATTTAATAATGCATTTTGAGAAAATATATTGTTTTATCACGCACAACACAATCGTTGGCATGTAGTTCATATTCCCATAAAATGTGCAAAGATAATATCCCCGTGACATTGAAGGGCTTTTGTAATTTGATTTCATATAATTTGGATTTTGGCTATATGTACATATCTTTCTCTTGTAATTTGAGGGATGTAACATAAGGGTGCGATATGCTAATTATAGTGAAATTTGCAGCTGAATGTGATCTTAGTTTAAAGGTGAACCAAGATAAAACATTGCATCTCAAATTCTCTTTCTTTCTTTTACTCCTAAGTTGTTTTTGTGATTGTTTGGTGAATCCTAACAATAGTATCCATTTATTACTCTACATAAATTTGCTACTTGTTTAGCGAAGTTATAAAAAAATAGGGAAAAAGTAACAAAAAATCCAAAATTATGCTAGTTATGACACAATTATCCCAAAACTTTTTTTGTAACATAGAAAACTCCAAACTTATAGTCATGTGACACATTACTTCATTTTTTTTTTTGGTGATCTAAATCCCTAAACTTGTAGCCATGCATCACATTTACCTCAAAAATTTGAGATAAATATGTCATGTAAGTACAAGTTTGGAGTTTTCATGTCATAAAAAATTAAATTTAGATAAATGTGTCACACAGATATAACTTTGCATTTGTGATAAACATGTCACAATGTGGCTCTTTCTATAAAAAAGTAAAAGAAGATAATATGATGATTCTACAAGTACTATATGGTATCAAACATGTGCTTTGTATTTTGAGGAAGCCTCCAAGGCATCTGATGTAATTGACCTCATCATCATGGATCCGAGTCCCATCACACTAACTTTTTAGAAGCCCCCCTTAAGCCATATGATGCAATCGACCGTTTGGTCGCTGTAAGAGGGGGACTGTGATTTGATGAGATCAGATGTTGGGTGTCTCGAAAGTCTCTCATACCCAATGCTATATATTAATTGAATCGTTTTCTTAGCTGACATATTTTAGGTATTTTTTTTACCTAATTTAAACTTTTGATATTTTCACAATACTTTATACTAATATTTAAACTCATAAATAAATCTGTTCATATTCTTATAAAATTTGACTAAAATCTAAATTTTGGCAGGCGAGTGTTCAAAAGTCTATTAAATTCAAACAAACAAGCAATTACACGTATTTGTAAGTCGGGTTTTTTTTTTTTTTGGTCGAATGTAAGTGGGAATTAGGAGGCAAGAAAAATGGTACTAAAAGCATAATCGCGTTTGGATGAAGGGAAACAAACGGAGGTTAAAAGATTAAAAGAATTAGGAGATATTACGAAGAATTGGTTTGGTTATAAATATATATATATTCTGGAAGGTGGATTCCATCCTATTCAACTGTTTTCCTATGGTTACTAAATGTTGATTAGTAAAATTGTTTTGTTCAATAACTTTGTGGGTGTAGAGAGAGTCTCCTTTATCTGGAAGTCTAAAAGGAGTGGCTGTAACCTCGCTATCTCCATGCTGTATTTTTATTCTCCTAAGGGGTGGATGATTGGATTCTATGGTTTCACCATTATCAAGTTTCCACTTATAATGATGATCTAAAACAAATATTTCTTTTGGTTCGAGGAATTGTTCTTCTAACCAATCAAAGAAAAATATATGGACTTCATATTCATATATGTAGTCGTAATATTTTTGTTTGATGTCTTTTGCTTTATCAGCAAAGGTTTTGAAGAACCATTCTCTGATTTGTTTGTTGTTTTCAGAATTAAATTCTTTATTAAGAAAAGTTTTGTTTGGCTCAAAATGTTTTTCTAAAACATTAAGCTCGGCATCTATCATTTGCGAATAAGTAGGAGAATGATGAGGAGAGTCTGTATTATCTACGGCTGGTTCGACTGGTTCAGGCTGATTTTGTTGATAAATTGGCCTGGAAATTCCTGATCTATTATCTAAACCACTAATTTCTGGTTCAAGAGGTGTCTCATGATTACTTCTACTGGTGGAAGGAGGTAAAGGTGTTGTACCTCTTGTGGGAGTGTCTCTATGTATACTAGGAGGAATGGTGATTATAGGAGGAAGATTAGGATTAAGATCTATGGACCTTGTATAGGAATTATGAAAAGAATGACTAGATCTTGAATCGAAAGATCTTCTGGGAAATCTAATGGTCACTCTTCCTTCGGGTGTTGAATGACATTAGTAGGGTCTGTATTTTGAACAACTTGTTGGGGAATTTGGTTTTCTAATTCCCATTGTTCTGTAAAGTAACTTGGTTCCAATTAATAGACCTAGGAATTGTCGTATTTGCTCTAGAAATGTCAGTTTGGAGAAGAAGTGTTTCTCCCCGTGGACTATGTTTGAAAGCATTTTCTCCAAAAGCGGAGGACATGGCTTTATAATGGATTCTATAGACAAGGGCTAAGGGAATATATCCATCTGCTACTTTATAATTATGGGTTTTGATTTGGAGTGTTAGAGCTCTAAGAATGTTCTTGTCTTTAAGGGAAACTGAGAAATTGGGATAACAGTCAAAATGTATAGGTCCTTTGCAGAGACTTGTCTCTACAGTGCCAAGAATAGATTCATCATAATTTAAAAGACGTGAATCACGTAAGACTAAGAGAATGGAAGTATTAAGGCCTTCTTTAGTAAGAGGTTTGACTCCTACTTGGACTAGTCCTATATGAATGTAGTTGTATTTTTGTTTGTGCTTTAGAACAGACTCTTTGTTCAAAAGATGTATTTTTTCATAAGAATTAGAAAGAGGAACATCTCTTTCTTCAGTAGTTATGACATAGTCTGATTTTTGAAAAACTTCAATTTTGATTGCTTGTATATTTCCTTAAGCTGTATTTTAGGAATTTCCCAATTTTCTATAGATTTGTTGAAATCTTCTATCCTTACTTCTTCTCTATGTATAGGACTGGGATCCGAGTCCATTTGTGATAGAGAACTAGAGGAAGATGTAGATCTTCTATGTAAACTCATACTTAAGATCGGAACTATTCCTTCTTCGAACAGATTCATGAGCTAAACCAACGGTCTAACAGCCACTCGGGGACTTACGGCCTGGACCACTCTGTAGAAACAAGAAGGATGCCAACGAATGGCTCTCGATCTAAGAGTATGTTTTTACAAAGACTATCTATACTTTCCACATGGCTCTGATACCATAAAGGGGTTAGGATCGGAGTACTATATGAGAGGACAAGGAAGTATAAGAGATTAACAGATCTATATGAAAGCGAGGGGAAGGATGTATCTAAAAGAAAATGAAGTAAAAGAACAAGAAAGTAAATGACTTAAATAAAATCGCGAGAATTAAAAATAATATAAAGAGCAAAGGCAATATATAAAATATAAAGTAAGAGTATGCATAAACAAAAACCAACCATGAAGGTGGTATGAACTTGTATTATATAAAGCTGAAAAGCTGAAATTACATGTATTGAAAGATGCAGAAACTAAAGCATCAAGTCATCCACTAGGGCGGTAATCCGCACTCCAGGGAGTATTGATGTTTGTATTACAAGAAATGGTTAACCAACTATCATGTAAGTTGGTAACCGTGTATAAAACTATGTATGTGAAAACTAACTTACTTTGGAACCAGGGGATACAAGGTAAGAAAGCTTGGAGATGGAAGAGATGAGGATGAAGATGGAAGGGATGAGGGTTTACAAGAGAGAGAGAGAGAGGAAGGAGAGAGAGAAATCTGAAAATTTTTCCGGTCCTCTCTTCTATGTCGAGTGAGTGTATTTATAGCGGGTGCTACAGTGAAAATGCTACAGTGCTGAACAGTGTAAAGTGAATGCGAGTGAACAAAGTGTATGAACAAGTGTATGTCTACTACGCTCCGGTGTGTAGCCTTTTGCGCCGTTTGTAATAGTAACTGCATGTGATGTCTTTTAATCTCTGTCCCGATTGATCCCGTAGCGATCGTCTTCATTAGTGTTTCCACTATGATATGACTAGGGAAGATCCGTCTTGACTGTTTTGAGATTTGGAAGATCCACATTGCGATTCTTCCGCTTCGAGAGCATCGTCCCGAGGATGTTGCGGTATTCATCTCTGTTTTGGACTGCTGCAAGTGCTGCACTTGCCATGGATTTTTCTGTAAAAACGATGTATTTGATGGGGATGCGATTATTTGGGTTTTCTGGCTATTTAGCCATGTTTTAACCGCAGCTTCGGATCCTTGATCAAAGAATCTGAATCCATCCCACCATTTGGTTTTGTATTTTCGGATAAGTGTTGGTATACCCGGTTTTTTGGATGTATCGTATTCAAATTCCCATGCTGTTACCCAAGAGATTCTGAATATTATAAAGAAATGCATAAGGCATGGGAACCTTATATCATGAGGTGTTGGTATGAATTGTTCACTGAAAATCTTGTATCCTTTTTTTTTGACCGTGGGGTGTAATATTATGTCCAAAGGACCAAAGAGATCCCACCCGAGTCAAACCGCCTTGGTAAGCTTTGTCTTGGGAAGTTGTCTTTGAAGAATAATAACCAGCTATGTTGGAAATTTGTATTCTGTCTGAAAAGACGTTCCACCAAGCTTGTTGGTAGTCCCAGGTATGTATATGAAGAGGAGTATGGTAGACTTTGGGTAAGTCTGGTTTGGAACTTTCTGGGTGTATGGGGTGAGGCTCCCCGGTGTGAGGGGTGTATGACTTTACCGATGGATATAGTGGAATAAAGGATATTTTCTGTATTGTTTTTATCGCAAAGTGAGTGAACCTGGCTGATTCTGTTTCCACTAAGATTTGCTCATAATAAGCAAGGGTTTTGTTTGTATTGTGAGGTTTGAAAAGCCAATTTTTTGGAAATATGTTTTCTGCAAATTTGATTGGATTTTTATCGAAGAATCCATCTTCCACAGTCAATATTTTTTGAAAAGATGTTTTGGGAAAGAATTTTGATCTTTGAGAAGGAGGGGTTGCCTCGGGGCTTAATAACCACCTCATTCGAAATTCTTTTGTATTCCGCTTGTTTCGTGTAGCAAGCGGGAAGGATTGTTACTTACCTCTATGGCACTGGATGGCTCTTTCTTTACGTTTTGTAAAGACTGGGCAAGTAACAATATTGTTTCTTTTGGAAGTATGTTGGCTAACTGATTGAGGGCTAGCATGGGTTCAGATGATATGGGTTCTGTCATCAAAGGTGTTTGCTGTAAGAATGTTTGGTTGTTTTCTGCCATTTGGAGCCATGTCTTGACAGATGTTAAGCCTTTCGGCTTTGGTGGTGTATTGGAGGGTTCGGCAAATGGCTTTGCCTTTGCCTTTGTCTTTGTCTTTTTGGGTCTTGGCATATTGGTATCCCCTGTAAAATTCTCTTGTGAGAAAATCAGGTAATGAATTTGAAGAACCATTTATAAATTCAATGTCAAAATCGAATACGAAAGTATGGCTTGCCATCTGGCAAAAATTTGTTTTGATGCAACATTTAAAACGTCTTTTTGTAAGATGTCTTTGGCTGATTTGCAATCAATTCTCAAGAGAAATTTTGATTTAATAAATCTCCTTGGAATTTTGATATAGATAAAACTATAGCAAGTATTTCTTTTTTGATTGTCGAATAATTTTGTTGAGTGGAATTCCAATGTTTTGATATAAACTGAATAACTTGTTCTTTGTTGTTATTGACTTGTTTGAGAATGCCACCGTATCCTAATTCTGATGCGTCTGTTTCTACTATTTTGAAAGTGGACGGGTCAGCAAGATGTAAGCATGGTATATCTTTCACATGAATTTTTATTTGTTTGACAATGTCTGTATGGACAGAGGTCCATGGTGGAGGATCCTTTCGTAGCCTTTGATGTAAAGGTTTACAAAGGATATTTATGTTGGGAAAGAAGTCTAAAATATAATTGAGGTTACCCAAAAACCTTTGTAATTGGGTTTTGTCTTTAATCTCATCGGGGAATTTATCTCAGAAAAAGAGATTGATCTTTCTATGGGAGTGATGGTGCTTAAATGGATGTAATGACCTAAAAATCTAATCTTGGTCTTGAAGAGTGCAATTTTAGTAGGAGAGACTACAAGACCGCTTTGTATGATTACTTTTATGAAAGTGGATAAATGTTTGAAATGCTGTTCTATATTGGATGAGAATACTAGAACATCATCTATATAAACTATGATGTATTCTGAATAAGGATTGAAAATCTCATTCATAATTCTTTGGAATTACGAAGGGGCATTTTTAGGCCGAATGGCATAACATTCCATTCATATTGGCCAAAAGGTACTGTAAAGGCTGTCTTGTATTTATCCTTTTCACTAACTTGTATTTGCCAAAATCCTGATTTCATGTCAAATTTAGAAAATATTTTTGATCTGCAAAGTCTATTCAGTAAATCTTTTTTATTAGGTATAGGTATCTTATCCATCTAAAGGCTGTATTAAGAGGTTTGTAATTAATAACTAACCCGGGAACTCCTCTTCTAGTTCAGCATTTTTGTTGACATAAAAAGCAGAACAACTCCAAGGGGATTGGCTTTTTCTTATGAGTTTTTTATTTAAGAGATCTTGTATTTCTGTTTGACAAAATTTTAAAACTTCTTGGTTCATTTGTGTTGGGCGGGCTTTGGTAGGAATTTTGTTTTCAGAAAAAATCATGTTCATAAGGTAAATCGACGATATGCTTTTTCCTTTCCCAAAAGGCATTGGGTAGAGTGGAGCATATAGTTTTTTCTATGTGTTTTTGTAGAGAAGCTATTTTTCTATGATGTTTGGTTTTATAAGATTTTCTTCTATTCTTTTAAACTCTAAATCTTCTTTTAAAAATTCAAGCTGGTTTTCTTTGTCTTTTATGAGGCAATTTATTTCTGAGATGGAATGTTCTTGTAAAATATTAAGACTTCTTTTCTGCGGTTTTGTTATGAAATTGAAGGTGATTTTTTTGTTTAAAGCATGAGTTTCTATACCTTCATTAGTAACAGCAAAGGGTTGAATTAATTGTATAAAAGGTGTTCCAAGGATAACCCGTTGTCTCATGTTTTTAACTAAAAGAAAAGATGTTTTGTAAGACATTTGGTCTTTTATTATTAGGGCTTCGGTAACTTGTATTGTATATTCAGCTTGTCTCCTGAGGCTGATTTTAAGGACTCAGATGTTTTGTCAAAGTATCTTGTTGGAACAATGCCTTTCTTGATACAATTGAGGTCAGCCCCTGTATCAAAGAGTGCTGTTGTTTCAATATTATACTCATTATTGATTTTTATCTTAATATTTATTATCCATTTCCTAGATGTGATTTCTGTTAATAACATAAGAAAAGCTGGATCAGAGGTATCTGGAGTACTAGCGATTTCATTTTGGTCTTCAAGTTTTGTTGTTCTTTTTATGACAAGAGACTTTATATCAGAAATTTCTTGTTTCATTTCGATTGAGTTTCTTTTAAGGCTTGTATTTCTAACTTTTGTTGTTTTATTTCGTTTTGGAGGTCATTAATATTTATAAGTCTAGACTGTGGTTTTTTGTTTCTATTTAGAATGTCTTTAAGGTTGTATGAAGTATTAGGCTTGGAAGTAATATTCATAGAAGAGTGAAGTCTATCTAAGTATTCTTTTTGGCTTCGGGTCAAGTATTTTGTCGGCGGTCTTTGAGAAGGAATTCTTCTTCTTTTGTTAAGACGTTTACTTCAGAATGGGTTTTCCTGGAGAGGCGTCTTCATATTCGAATCAAGAAGATGATTCTATCTCATTGATTTGAAGACCTTCTTCCTCAAGAAATTCATCGAAGAAGTATCATCATTTTCTATGAAGATATTGTTTAACCGATTAAGAGTATCGTCATCTAGAGAAAGTTCATTTAATTTTTTATTAATCCTACAATATTTTGAAATATGACCTTTTCTACCACAAGAATAACATTTAATGTCTTTAAAATTTTTTCTATCAGAATGAGGTCTATTTTGGTTATTCTGGTGTCTTTGTTTATTCCTACGAAATGGAGGTTTGTTGTGATGTTTCTTTGTTTCTTTCTCAGGAGGACAAGTTCCCTTACATTTTGGTTTTGTTTTTTCATTATAAGAGGGGTCGTATTGAGCACAAAAATCTCCTAGACTCCTATTGGTGAGGGATTGTTCTTCCTTGAGTTGTCTTTGTAATTTGATTGTATTACACATTTGTGTTCCTTGTCTATAAACATAAGAGACTATTTCTCCATAAGAAAGGAGATCATAAGGAATTTGACCGCTGTAATCTTCCCTAATTTTGTCTCTAACTTGGTCACCTATAATCTGAGGTAAACCGGCTAAGAATTTTTCTTTCCAAAAGGGTTGATTACAGTCGGGTCTAATAAGAACCCTTTGAAAGAAAAGCTCTTTGTATTCTCTAAATCTTCCTAAGGATTTGCAACGCATATTGGAAAGGAGATCTTGGTTTCTATCCCTAATATGTGAAGGATCGCTTACAAAGTGTTGTGAAATGGAATAGATAAGGGTATTGACCGCATCTTGGATGAGATGACCTTAATCATCATCCATACGTTGGCCAAAATCATCTACCTTATAAGCGTTAAAATTTGTGTCTTTTGTTCATCTGTCGTAGTTATCCCACCAACCTTTTAGCTGTCCAAGAAATCCAGCTACTAAAAGATTAGCAACAGCATGGTCGAAACATCTTGCTGTGTTTTGTAGGCATTAGCAAGCATCACCATGTTGTTAAGAATGTTCATAACATTGGTTTCTGCAACACCATCAATGTTCCATTCATAGATGGCGTCAGGAGAGTATTTATTCTGTATTTTTTGCGATGATTCTTCTTGGGCAATGTCTGGTGGGGTAGCTCTACTATAATAAAGTTTCTGAGGTTGTCTCCAATTGAGTCTGTTAATCTCATTGACTGACTCATTATCAGGATTATCAGAGGGTTTGGTCAGGGTATTAATGGTGGGTTGGTCTTGAGTGTCTCTAATGATGAGATTCTGGAATTTAGGAGTGTCTAGTATAGGATCAGGTTCCAACTTTGATTTTCCTAAGAGTTTTTTCTTTTGTTCTATGGCTTTGGCAAACTCTGGGCTAAGATTTTTTGGAAATTCAAAGGCTTTAAAAATGGGTTTTTTGAGAGTGTCAACTTGTGGTGTAATAAGCTGAGTGGGATTCTGGAAGGTGGATTCCATCCTATTCAACTGTTTTCCTATGGTTACTAAATGTTGATTAGTAAAATTGTTTTGTTCAATAACTTTGTGGGTGTAGAGAGAGTCTCCTTTTTGAGCCAAACAAAACTTTTCTTAATAAAGAATTTAATTCTGAAAACAACAAACAAATCAGAGAATGGTTCTTTAAAATTTTTGTATTTTTGTTGATAAAGCAAAACACATCAAGTAAAAATATTACAACTACATATACAAAGATGAAGTCCATATATTTTTCTTTGATTGGTTAGAAGAACAATTCCTCGAACCAAAAGAAATATTTGTTTTAGATCATCATTATAAGTGGAAACTTGATAATGGTGAAACCATAGAATCCAATCATCCACCCCTTAGGAGAATAAAAATACAGCATGGAGATAGCGAGGTTACAGCCACTCCTTTTAGACTTCCAGATAAAGGAGACTCTCTCTACACCCACAAAGTTATTGAACAAAATAATTTTACTAATCAACATTTAGTAACCATAGGAAAACAGTTGAATAGGATGGAATCCACCTTCCAGAATCCCACTCGGCTTATTACACCACAAGTTGACACTCTCAAAAACCCATTTTTAAAGCCTTTGAATTTCCAAAAATCTTAGCCCGTGAGTTTGCCAAAGCCATAGAACAAAAGAAAAAACTCTTAGGAAAATCAAAGTTGGAACCTGATCCTATACTAGACACTCCTAAATTCCAGAATCTCATCATTAGAGACACTCAAGACCAACCCACCATTAATACCCTGACCAAACCCTCGATAATCCGATAATGAGTCACCAATGAGATTAACAGACTCAATTGGAGACAACCTCGAAACTTTATTATAGTAGAGCTACCCCACCAGACATTGCCCAAGAAGAATCATCTCAAAAATACAGAATAAATACTCTCCTGACGCCATCTATGAATGGAACATTGATGGTGTTGCAGAAACCAATGTTATGAACATTCTTAACAACATGGTGATGCTTGCTAATGCCTACAAAACACAGCAAGATGTTTCTGACCATGCTGTTGCTAATCTTTTAGTAGCTGGATTTACTGGACAGCTAAAAGGTTGGTGGGATAACTACCTGACAGATGAACAAAAGACACAAATTTTAACTGCTTATAAGGTAGATGATTTTGGCCAACGTATGGATGATGATCAAGGTCATCTCATCCAAGATGCGGTCAATACCCTTATCTATTCCATTTCACAACACTTTGTAAGCGATCCTTCACATATTAGGGATAGAAACCAAGATCTCCTTTCCAATATGCGTTGCAAATCCTTAGGAAGATTTAGAGAATACAAAGAGCTTTTCTTTCAAAGGGTTCTTATTAGACCCGACCGTAATCAACCCTTTTGGAAAGAAAATTCTTAGCCGGTTTACCTCAGATTATAGGTGACCAAGTTAGAGACAAAATTAGGGAAGATTACAGTCAAATTCCTTATGATCTCCTTTCTTATGGAGAAATAGTCTCTTATGTTTATAGACAAGGAACACAAATGTGTAATACAATCAAATTACAAAGACAACTCAAGGAAGAACAATCCCTCACCAATAGGAGTCTAGGAGATTTTTGTGCTCAATACGACCCCTCTTATAATGAAAAAACAAAACCAAAATGTAAGGGAACTTGTCCTCCGAGAAAGAAACAAAGAAACATCACAACAAACCTCCATTTCGTAGGAATAAACAAAGACACCAGAATAACCAAAATAGACCTCATTCTGATAGAAAAATTTTTAAAGACATTAAATGTTATTCTTGTGGTAGAAAAGGTCATATTTCAAAATATTGTAGGATTAATAAAAAATTAAATGAACTTTCTCTAGATGACGATACTCTTAATCAGTTAAACAATATCTTCATAGAAAATGATGATACTTCTTCTGATGAATTTCTTGAGGAAGAAGGTCTTCAAATCAATGAGATAGAATCATCTTCAGATTCTGAATATGAAGACGCCTCTCCAGGAAAACCCATTCCTGAAGTAAACGTCTTAACAAAAGAAGAAGAATTCCTTCTCAGCACTGCTGACAAAATACTTGACCCCGAAGCCAAAAAGAATACTTAGATAGACTTCACTCTTCTATGAATATTACTTCCAAGCCTAATACTTCATACAACCTTAAAGACATTCTAAATAGAAACAAAAACCACAAAGTCTAGACCTATAAATATTAATGACCTCCAAAACGAAATAAAACAACAAAAGTTAGAAATACAAGCCTTAAAAGAAACTCAATCAGAAATGAAACAAGAAATTTCTGATATAAAGTCTCTTGTCATAAAAAGAACAACAAAACTTGAAGACCAAAATGAAATCGCTAGTACTCCGGATACCTCGATCCAGCTTTTCTTATGTTATTAACAAATCACATCTAGGAAATGGATAATAAATATTAAGATAAAAATCAATAATGAGTATAATATTGAAACAACGGCACTCTTTGATACAGGGGGCTGACCTCAATTGTATCAAGGAAGGCCTTGTTCCAACAAGATACTTTGACAAAACATCGAGTCCTTAAAATCAGCCTCGGGAGACAAGCTGAATATACAATACAAGTTACCGTAAGCCCTAATAATAAAAGACCAAATGTCTTACAAAACATCTTTTCTTTTAGTTAAAAACATGAGACAACAAAGGTTATCCTTGGAACACCTTTTATACAATTAATTCAACCCTTTGCTGTTACTAATGAAGGTATAGAAACTCATGCTTTAAACAAAAAAATCACCTTCAATTTCATAACAAAACCGCAGAAAAGAAGTCTTAATATTTTACAAGAACATTCCATCTCAGAAATAAATTGCCTCATAAAAGACAAAGAAAACCAGCTTGAATTTTTAAAAGAAGATTTAGAGTTTAAAAGAATAGAAGAAAATCTCATAAAACCAAACATCATAGAAAAAATAGCTTCTCTACAAAAACACATAGAAAAAACTATATGCTCCACTCTACCCAATGCCTTTTGGGAAAGGAAAAAGCATATCGTCGATTTACCTTATGAACATGATTTTTCTGAAAACAAAATTCCTACCAAAGCCCGCCCAACACAAATGAACCAAGAAGTTTTAAAATTTTGTCAAACAGAAATACAAGATCTCTTAAATAAAAAACTCATAAGAAAAAGCCAATCCCCTTGGAGTTGTTCTGCTTTTTATGTCAACAAAAATGCTGAACTAGAAAGAGGAGTTCCCAGGTTAGTTATTAATTACAAACCTCTTAATACAGCCTTTAGATGGATAAGATACCCTATACCTAATAAAAAAGATTTACTGAATAGACTTTGCAGATCAAAAATATTTTCTAAATTTGACATGAAATCAGGATTTTGGCAAATACAAGTTAGTGAAAAGGATAAATACAAGACAGCCTTTACAATACCTTTTGGCCAATATGAATGGAATGTTATGCCATTCGGCCTAAAAAATGCCCCTTCAGAATTCCAAAGAATTATGAATGAGATTTTCAATCCTTATTCAGAATACATCATAGTTTATATAGATGATGTTCTAGTATTCTCATCCAATATAGAACAGCATTTCAAACATTTATCCACTTTCATAAAAGTAATCATACAAAGCGGTCTTGTAGTCTCTCCTACTAAAATTGCACTCTTCAAGACCAAGATTAGATTTTTAGGTCATTACATCCATTTAAGCACCATCACTCCCATAGAAAGATCAATCTCTTTTACAGATAAATTCCCTGATGAGATTAAAGACAAAACCCAATTACAAAGGTTTTTGGGTAACCTCAATTATATTTTAGACTTCTTTCCCAACATAAATATCCTTTGTAAACCTTTACATCAAAGGCTACGAAAGGATCCTCCACCATGGACCTCTGTCCATACGTACATTGTCAAACAAATAAAAATTCATGTGAAAGATATACCATGCTTACATCTTGCCGACCCGTCCACTTTCAAAATAGTAGAAACAGACGCATCGGGTTAGGATACGGTGGCATTCTCAAACAAGTCAATAACAACAAAGAACAAGTTATTCAGTTTATATCAAAACATTGGAATTCCACTCAACAAAATTATTCGACAATCAAAAAGAAATACTTGCTATAGTTTTATCTATATCAAAATTCCAAGGAGATTTATTAAATCAAAAATTTCTCTTGAGAATTGATTGCAAATCAGCCAAAGACATCTTACAAAAAGACGTTTTAAATGTTGCATCAAAACAAATTTTTGCCGATGGCAAGCCATACTTTCAAAAGATTCGATTTTGACATTGAATTTATAAATGGTTCTTCAAATTCATTACCTGATTTTCTCACAAGAGAATTTTTACAGGGGATACCAATATGCCAAGACCCAAAAAAGACAAAGACAAAGGCAAAGGCAAAGCCGCTGCCGAACCCTCCAATACACCACCAAAGCCGAAAGGCTTAACATCTGTCAAGACATGGCTCCAAATGGCAGAAAACAACCAAACATTCTTACAAAGAAACACCTTTGACGACGTAACCCATATCATCTCGAACCCATGCTAGCCCTCAATCGCTTAGCCAACATACTTCCAAAAGAAACAATATTGTTACTTGCCCATCTTTACAAAACGTAAAGAAAGAGCCATCCAGTGCCATAGAGGTAAGTAACAATCCTTCCCCGCTTGCTACACAGAAACAAGCGGAATACAAAAGAATTTCGAATGAGGTGGTTATTAAGCCCCAGGCAACCCCTCCTTCTCAAAGATCAAAATTCTTTCCCAAAACATCTTTTCAAAAAATATTGACTGTGGAAGATGGATTCTTCGATAAAAATCCAATCAAATTTGCAGAAAACATATTTCCGAAAAATTGGCTTTTCAAACCTCACAATACAAACAAAACCCTTGCTTATTATGAGCAAATCTTAGTGGAAACAGAATCAGCCAGGTTCACTCACTTTGCTGATAAAAACAATACAGAAAATATCCTTTATTCCACTATATCCATCAGTAAAGTCATACACCCCTCACACTGGGGAGCCTCACCCCATACACCCAGAAAATTCCAAACCAGACTTACCCAAAGTCTACCATACTCCTCTTCATATACATACTGGGACTACCAACAAGCTTGGTGGAACGTCTTTTTCAGACAGAATACAAATTTCCAACATAGCTGGTTATTATTCTTCAAAGACAACTTCCCAAGACAAAGCTTACCAAACTGGTTTGACTCCTGGTGGGATCTCTTTGGTCCTTTGGACATAATATTACACCCCACGGTCAAAAAAGGATACAAGATTTTCAGTGAACAATTCATACCAACACCTCATGATATAAGGTTCCCATGCCTTATGCATTTCTTTATAATATTCAGAATCTCTTGGGTAACAGCATGGGAATTTGAATACGATACATCCAAAAACCGGGTATACCAACACTTATCCGAAAATACAAAACCAAATGGTGGGATGGATTCAGATTCTTTGATCAAGGATCCGAAGCTGCGGTTAAAACATGGCTAAATAGCCAGAAAACCCAAATAATCGCATCCCCATCAAATACATCGTTTTTACAGGAAAAATCCATGGCAAGTGCAGCACTTGCAGCAGTCCAAAACAGAGATGAATACTGCAACATCCTCAGGACGATGCTCTCAGAAGCGGAAGAATCGCAATGTGGATCTTCCAAATCTCAAAACAGTCAAGACGGATCTTCCCAGTCATATCATAGTGGAAACACTAATGAAGACGACTGCTACGGGATCAATCTGGACAGAGATTAAAAGACATCACATGCAGTTACTATTACAAACGGCGCAAAAGGCTACACACCGGAGCGTAGTAGACATACACTGTTCATACACTTTGTTCACTCGCATCTTGTTCACTTTACACTTTGTTCAGCCTTTGTAGCATTTTCACCGTAGCACCCGCTATAAATACACTCACTCGACATAGAAGAGAGGACCGGAAAAATTTTCAGATTTCTCTCTCTCCTTCCTCTCTCTCTCTCTCTTGTAAACCCTCATCCCTTCCATCTTCATCCTCATCTCTTCCATCTCCAAGCTTTCTTACCTTGTATCCCCTGGTTCCAAAGTAAGTTAGTTTTTCACATACATAGTTTTATACACGGTTACCAACTTACATGATAGTTGGTTAACCATTTCTTGTAATACAAACATCAATACTCCCTAGAGTGCGGATTACCGCCCTAGTGGATGACTTGATGCTTTAGTTTCTGCATCTTTCAATACATGTAATTTCAGCTTTTCAGCTTTATATAATACAAGTTCATACCACCTTCATGGTTGGTTTTTGTTTATGCATACTCTTACTTTATATTTTATATATTGCCTTTGCTCTTTATATTATTTTTAATTCTCGCGATTTTATTTAAGTCATTTACTTTCTTGTTCTTTTACTTCATTTTCTTTTAGATACATCCTTCCCTGCTTTCATATAGATCTGTTAATCTCTTATACTTCCTTGTCCTCTCATATAGTACTCCGATCCTAACCCCTTTATGGTATATATATATATATTCTCTAAATCTATTCAAATCACTTCAAATATGGAGCAATTCGAAAGGATTCAGAGGGATTTATCTATTAATAAACACAATTATTCTTCTTTCTCACTTAAACCCTTATTTTACATCTATTGATAAGTAAGTAAAAGAAGCATTTGTGCCATAATACATTCTTTTCCTCTATTTTTTTCTCGTGAGCATCCAAATAACTCAATAACTCAATCCCTTGAAATCCTTTCTCCTCTTTTCTCTCTTAATTATATTATTTTTTGTTACTAACCACTACATCCACGCTGAGTGTCAGTCTTTTGAGCGATGAGTGAGTACCAATGTTCACGTGGTACTTCCTTACTAAAGCTATAAACAAGTTACGATAAATATATATGATGCTAAACAATCCCACAACATTTATTTATGGGATTTATATGATTTTTAAATACTTATAATCTCCCTTTAACTGAAAGAATTGATTAAAAAAATCCTAACCTTATTATATGGTGGTTATTTTAGTCCTTAACCTGTCAATTATGCCATTAGTCCTTAACCTTTCAACAGTTTATCAATTTAATTATAAATCTTTTAATTTTGTTAATTCGGCCCTAAACATTTTATAAATTTGTGACTATAATCTTAAACCATTTAATGAATTACCAATCTAGTCCTTCCAACTAATCTTAGTCGGAAATAGCTGACGTGAAGATCCATTTAGTGTCAACCATTGTATGTGGTTCCGTTGGCGCTAGCATGAAAATTTTTTAAATTTTAAAAAAATTATACATTTTTATTAATTTTTCTTTTTCATTTTTATGTTCTTTCCTTTTTCTTTTTTTTTTTTTTTCCTTCACAGTGGTAAGTGAGGTTGCAAACCATTGGTTGAGGGTTGGCAACCCTTGCCGACCCAAGGGCGAGGATTGCAAAGCCTTTGCTGATAACAAGCAAAGGTTGTGGTCCCCGTTAGATCTAGCGAGGGCTCGTGAGCCTTGCTATGGTCGGTGAGGGTGCCAAGACACTTGCCCAAGTCTCGCCAACCATAGCAAGGGTGAGCAAGGGCCACAAAGCCCTTGCTTAAATCCAATGAGGGTAGCATCCCTCGCTCACAATCGTGAGTACTTCCCGACCCTAGCCCGAGGGGGTCGACAAGGCTTGGTAAACCTCGACCAATTGCCTTGCCAACCTTGTGAAGGAAAAAAAGAAATTTAATAAATTAATTAAAAAATTGAATTTTTTTTTTTTAAAAAATTGTGAAAATTTGTCAATGTCAGTGCACCACGTCTCATTGGACAATAGACACTGAATGGACCGCCACATCAGTGATTTCCAATTTAAAATTATCAAAAAAATTGCATTATTAATTCGTTAAAAAATTTTAGACATACAACAAAACCTTCTGCTCCATAGAAAAATTACAGCAAACCAAAAACACACTTTATTAATAAATAATCCAATACAACTGCATATTCTACATCTTCGACTATGGTAGACATATAAACTTCTTCTCATTACTCACTTCACATTTGAATAGACTACACAAGAGAATAATAACACAATCAACGCTCGATAAAAGTTTTTTTTTCAATTTTCAACCTAGAAACCTCCCTCTTCAAATGGTTAACCAGAGATGTTAAACCATTTATTTGAGCTTGGATTGAGTCGACATCCTCCAAGTCGTCCGTTAATGTAGGTGGAGGTTGATGTCGACCTTCAAGTAACTCCAAATATCACCTCTGTCACTCAATCAGAGAATTTCTTATCAACCCATTTGAAATATGTGCACTTCAAGCCTTCTCTATATCTGCTGCACCCATGGAATCTTCTCTCGGGATTCAACCGAGTCCAAGATGTTCTTCTCAGACTTGGTGACCCACAATAACAGTAACACTCACAATCTAATTCGTTTTTTTTTATAGGAATGTGAGTCGCTGCTGAAGCTTCTGCCCTCCATTTGCAAGAGCGAGCTGATAAGTTTGAGAGAAAATCAAAGCATGCACTCAAATTGGGGATTTAGGGTTTTGAATTTCTAGTTCTCTCCCAATTTGGGGATTTATGATTCTTACTTGGGGAAACGACGTTGTTTAGCGTCGTTTTGTTATTTGTATGCTGATTGTACTCTTCGGCGATCCACGTCGCTTAAAAAATTAATAAAAAACTATCACGTCAGATTTCCGGCCAACCAAATCGACGTTGGCACTAAAGTGATCCAAAATAAAGTTTTGGCACCAAAGTGAACGCCGTACATAAGTTTTGACACTGATAGTGTACTTACCACCATATTTATTATATAGTATATTTTTTAATAAAATATTTACTAAAGAATGATGGAATGGGATATAAAAGAAATAAAAAAGAGAGGAAAAATAATTAAAAATATAAGTAAATAAAATTGAAATAGAAGAATGAATAATTTTGAACTTGAAATGGATTTTCCTAAATTCTCTTCATCTCTTTCTCATTTGTATCTCTAATGAAGCTCGACAGCTCCTTTATAGCTCTTTGAGTCATGTCAAAAGTCCACGAAAGCAGCAAAAAGTCGAAATTCTTCTTTTCTACAACTTTGTGATTCATGTTGACGTTTCATGAAAATATCAAAAGAGTCAAAACACCATACTTTTCGGAATGGGAAATGTAAAATATCACGTTTTCTCTCTTTTACTAGATGTACCGTTTGGAGTAATCCAGCACATTGATTTTGCTATAACCCATTGACATTACTTGTCATAGTTGTGGCTTTGGAATGCTACAACGAGCCTATTTTCAATCTGAGACATAGGTTGTACAATAATTATGAATTGATTTATGGAGATTATCTTCATTTGTACCTTTATGATTTCTTTACTAGTAAATTATGAGAAATTTTTACTAACAAAATTTGGGATTTGGTTAAATTGCTTGATGGTGCAAAGGCCATTGGTTATAAATGGGTCTTGAAAACTAAGAAGGATTCATTGGGCAACATTGAAAGATATAAAGCTAGATTCGTTGCTAAAGGATTCACTCAAAAGGAATGAATCGATTATATAGAAACATTTTCTCCTATTCTTAAGAAAAATTCTATTCATATTGTTTTGGCATTGGTTGTCCATTTTAATATGCAATTACATCAAATGGATGTGAAAATGGTGTTCTTTAATGGGAAACTAATGGGGGAGGTTTACATGAAACAACCTAAAAGATTCTCCTCTAGTAAAAGTGAGCATTTGGTGTGCAAGCTTAAGAAATCTATATATGGCTTAAAACAAGCATCCCGCCAATGATACTTAAGATTTCATGAGGTCATCTCTTCATTCATGTTTGTAGAGAATGTCATGTATCAATGTATATGTTAGAAAGTCGGTGAGAGCAAAATTTGTTTCCTTGTGCTATATGTAAATAATATTCTACTTGCGACCAATGATAGGGGGCTACTACATGCAGTGAAATAATTTATCTCTAAAAGTTTTGATATGAAGGATATAGGTGAAGCATCTTATTTCACTGACATTAAGATCCATAAAGATAGATCTCGAGAAATTTTAGGACTATCTCAAGAAATTTATATCAATAAGGTCCTAGAGAGACTTTGGATGAAAGATTGTTCACCAAGTATGGCACCCCTTGTAAAGGGTGGCATGTTTAATTTGAACCAGTGCTTGAAGAATGATATATAAATGGAACAAATGAATAACATTCCAAATGTTTCTGCTGTTGGAAGTTTGATGTATGCTCAGGTTTGTACTCGACCTGACATTACCTTTGCTATGATAATGTTGGGAAGATATCAGAATAATTCAAGTATGGACCACTAGAGAGCTGTAAAGAAAGTGATGAGATTCCTTCAAGGTACCAAAAGCTTCATTTTTATGTATAGATGGATTGACAACCTAGAAGTAATAGTTTATTATGACGCGGACTTTGCGAGTTGCATTGATTCTTAAAAATCAACATCTGGATATATTTTTATGTTAGCTAGTAGAGTTGTATCATGGAGGAGTGCAAAGTAGACTTTGACTACTACTTCAATTATGGAGGCTGAGTTCGTTTCTTATTTTGACACATGGTGTATGGTTAAAGAGTTTCATTTTTGGGCTCAGAATTGTTTATTCTATTTCTAAGCCATTAAGAATATATTGCGACAATTTAGCTACCATTTTTATGGTTAAAAATGCCAAAAGTGGCAGTCGAAGTAAGCATATTGATATCAAGTATTTAGTCTTAAGGGAACGTATTAAGGAGAATAAAATGATCATATAACATATTAGTACTGAATGGATGATAGTCGATCCTTTAACTAAATGCATGACACCAATAAAGTATAAGGATCATGTAACTAGTATGAGAATAAGTCTCATCATGTGATTTACTGTCATATGAACGATTTGTGTTGTATGAAACTCTTATTCTCTTGTAATGTTGATTCTCAATTTTTGATATACACATTTTGTTGTTTATGAGAATAACATTTATCCTTGGTTTTGGAATGAATATAGGCTTTATTCATTAAGATCCATTGTCACATATAGGCTGGCATTAAAGAAATACGATGCATTGTGATATATGGAAGATATTACTTGTTCTTAGAGAACATGTCGCTAGGATTCATGCGTTTTGTTTCTTTTCTTTAAGCATAAAGTTTTTAGTGGATTTGGTCGGATAATCCGTATGATGAAAATATTGGAATCAAGTGGGAGAATGTTATATACTATGATCCCACATTTTCAGACTCACATTCTCTCTTTAAAGTAGCAATTATTCCACATGCAGTTTATCCATACTTCGTATCTTTTCATAACAACTGCCCATTTGATAATCGCTTTGATGGGAGACGGTATATAAAATGAATGATTATTCATTTCTAAAGGGTAATCACAAGATCTAATGCAAATCCTCTAATTTAGAATACACCATTAGTACACGAGGGGATTGGGTTAGTAGAGTATACCCATAATTTCGCCAAATTTCCGTGAATTTCCTACAAACAATTGCTAGAGGTTTATTTACTTTTGATCCTGTTCTTTCCGTATATAATTTTTACCTCTAATAGAGAAACCATATTGCTAAAGTGATGATTAAGATTGATCATATTATCTGTGTTTGTCTTGCCATAGATAATTTGCAATTTCAATATATTGCCTAAGTCCGCATGTTTTTCCCCCTAAAGTAATGTCAAAAGTTATAAGCAAATATAGGCATAAATTTTTCAAAAGAGAAAAAAAATGGTCACACATCCAAAAGGGACAAATGAGGTCAGGTTTTTATGCATGTCGTGAATAATCATCCATGCTATGTCAAAATTGCGTAGTCGATACTCTTCAATAGCTTCTCATGTTTTTTTTCTAAGAAAAGACCAAACTTGAGAGGCCAGCCAACGGTCCTTTGCCCCCTCTTTCACGTTGGCGTGCAAGAGTCGTTCTCCATTCCTAGCCCTTGAATCACAAGAAAAAAATCGTAATCATCAATTAAAAATATTTTCAAATTTTACATAATATTACGATAGATTAGCTTCTCATTCGCCGTATATTTATTCCACAGTCTAAAATACTTCCCAAAGTCATTTCAAGTTAGCTTCCCCGGCATTCTATATATACCTCCTACACTAGAGAAACAATAAACGGAAAAAAAGTCTGAAGCTCTCGATCATGGACGCAAGAGCATCTTTTTTCCTCCTCCTGCCTTTCCTAGTCCTCCTCGCAAGTAAGCACACTGTCATCATAATCTATCTATTTTCAACTATTACAAATTTCTACATTAACATTACCTTCTTCCGAAACTAGAAAATAAGATCCTAAGTGTAATTTTTTGTCTTTTGGGATTCGGAAGTTAAAGTCCCGTGTTCAAATTTCCATCTTTGTTATGGAGATTCCCGCGCTGATAAACCCCAGGAGGAAAAATAATTAATCCGCGTACATCAATTTTATGGCTTGCATGCATGCTTGCAGGAGGAGCCGGCGCAGCCACACTCACCTTCACCAACAACTGCCCTTACACAGTCTGGCCCGGGACACTCACCGGTGGAGGCGGTGGGCAGCTATCCTCAACCGGGTTCGAGCTTGCCACGGGTGCAACCTTCTCGATCAATGACGTCCCAGACACGTGGTCCAGCGGCCGGGTGTGGGGCCGAACAGGCTGCACCACTGATGCCTCCGGCAAATTCGTATGCGCCACCGCTGACTGTGGGTCTGGCCAGGTGAGCTGCAATGGTGCAGGGGCGATCCCGCCGACCTCCTTGGCGGAGTTCACTCTCAAGGCACCGGGCTCTGGCGAGAACGACATCTACGACATCAGTCTCGTGGACGGCTTCAACCTGCCCCTCTCTGCAACCCCACAGGGTAGCGGCAGTGGGTGCAGCAAGACCAGCTGCGCAGGCAACGTCAACTCTGTGTGCCCGTCAGAGCTGGCGGTGAAGGGGTCGGACGGGAGCATCGTGGCGTGCAAGAGCGCGTGCCTGGCGTTAAACCAGCCGCAGTACTGCTGCACTGGGGCGTACAACACGTCGGAGACATGCCCGCCGACGAAATACTCGAAGATTTTCAAGGACCAGTGCCCTCAAGCTTACAGCTACGCTTACGACGACAAGAGCAGCACTTTTAGTTGCGCGGGTGGGGCTCGTTACCTCATTACATTCTGTCCGTGACATATTCCCTCTTCTTACGAACTTGAATGGACCATTTTCCCATACAAGGTGAAAATATGAGGTCCACAGGTTGTCTCGGTTGGCCTAAAAATTATTTGTATCCTCGTCTCTGGATTGAGCGATCATGCAAGTAGTTTCATTTTCCACTAGGAAAGTTACATGTAATCTGCCGAGAGAATAATGGATTATACAAAATAAATGTATTCCATATTATATTTAAATATTAAATCACGTTTTCATCTAAGAGTATAAATTTTTATAGCAGTTGGCATCTGTAAGTACTCCTTTAACTGCACATTTTAAACTTTTTGACAAGTTATCACCGCAAACTGAGGAGGAGGAGGAACATATGTCCCGTGTTCCTTATTCTAGTGCAGTGGGTAGTATCGTGTATGCCATGATATGTACTAGACCTGACATTTCACAAGCTGTAAGTGTTGTCAACCGTTACATGAAGCACCCAGGTAAGGCTCATTGGGAAGCAGTAAAATGGATCCTCAGATATTTAAATGGGACAGTAGACGTTGGCATTATGTATCGGAGGAACGTCAATGGCAATGAGACCACAGGGTACGTGGATTCAGATCATGCCGGTAACTTGGATGATCACAGATCGTTAGCAGGGTACGTGTTTACGCTAGCAGATGGTGCAATAAGTTGGAAATCGTCTTTACAAGATGATGTTGCATTGTCTTCGACTGAGGCGGAGTATATGGCACTAACCTTTGTTGCAAAGGAGTTGATATGGCTAAGGGGTTTGCTCTCGGACCTTAGATTGGAGCAGAAAAGTGTCACCATACACTGTGACAATTAAGGTACGATATATTTGGTTTATAATCCAATATATCACGAGCGAACAAAACATATCGACATCAGGTACCATTTCATCCGAGATGTCATAGTGAAGGGTAAAATTGTTGTGAAGAAAATACCAATAATGGAGAACTCAACAAATACGATGATGAAGCATGTTCCTTCAGCAAAGCTCGAGCCCTGTATGAGCTTGATTGGCGTCTATAGAGTATGAGCGTCCATCGGGGCATTGAAAGAGTCGAGCATAGAATATAAGCACTATAAGTTGGCTTTAAACGTCGAGTCAAGATAGAAAATTGTTAAATCATATCTCGAGTTTGAGTTCATATATGATACTTGATATGTGCAAAGCATTCACATGCTGAAACGAGGGAGCACGTCCGCGGACCATTTAATTAAAAATAAAGAGCGCGCGATGGGAGCCGAAAAAGATCCAGCCCTTCGCGTTGGAAATGAAGGCCACAAAATCCATGTGTTGACTTTTGTGGCCCTTCTCACTTGTCAGCATCATTTCTGAAGAGTTGATCGTCCGAATTTCTTCTACGTCATTAAATGCATGCACATGGACTATCATGTAGGCACCGAATTCCCTCTCTTCTTGGTCATCTTTTGTGGGCTTCTCTTGTTTTATTATTAATAAAGAATGAGGGAAGGCAGAAGCTATTCTCCTTCTGCATGGTCATACGCGCACACTCTCATTAATTGCATGGTGGCACATGCTTGGAAGATCGGCCGCCGTTCTGACAATTCTGGAGTACAATATTGTTTTGTTTTCTCCCCGCCTTAAAATTCTTGAATAGATCAAATACCTCGGATTTGTGCTTTAGGAAGTACACCCATACCATCCTTAAGTAATCGTCGATAGCATACATCTGTCATCTCCTTTCCATGGAACTGGAGATGGCCCCCAAACGTCTGAATGAATGTATTCGACTGGTTGCTTAGTCGAATGTAGAGCTGTACCAAATTTAACACGACGTTGCTTCCCGAAGATGCAATGCTCACACAGTTCCAACTTTCTTGTCTTCTAACATTTTAGCAATCCCTTTTCACTCAATATTGTCATACCTACCTCACTTATGTGTCCCAATCGCATATGCCATAACTGAGTCAAATTTGAGTCTGACTCACCTAATGAAACTGCAGCAACTCCGGTCATGGTTTCTCCCAGTAAATGATAGAGAGAATTTACCTTCTTCCCTTTCATCACTGTCAAGGCACCCCGAGAGATCTTCAGTACTCCACCTTTAGCTGTGTATTTGCACCCGAGGTCATCGAGTGTACCTAGAGAAATAAGGCTCTTCTTAACCTTTGATACGTGCCTTACGTCTGTCAACGTCCGTTCTACGCCGTCGTGCATTCGGATCCGAACTATTCCTATCTCTACAACCTCACAGGCTGCATTATTCTCCAAAAGAACTCTACCACCATCTGCAGTCTGGTAGGTAGTGAAGCAGTTCTTGTGAGGAGTCATATGATAGGAACATCCAGAATCTAGCACCCATTCGTCTCTTGATGAACCCGTATATACACATAGGGCAGCCTCAGCATCACTAGTACTCTCCTTGGCAACATTCGCCACACTGCTTGTGGCATTTTGCCAAACGCCTTTATTTCTTAGCTTTGGACAATCTCTCCTTATGTGCATCTCCTCGTGACATTCAAAGCACTTCACGCGACCTTTTGATTTTCTATGTCGTGACTTCAACCTGCTTTTGCTTTTGCTTCTATTGCTGGGCCTTCGATGTTGGTCTCTACTTTGAATCACCAATCCACGCGCTACATCTTGTGCTAGATTGTCATCACGCAACTTTCTCTACCACTCCTTTGAGAATATGGTATATTTTACCTCATTTGAGGTAATCGTAGTATGCTCCTGTAACAAGGAGTCGGTAAAGTGCTCCCATGTCTCCGGTAGAGACGCCAACAACATCATGCCTTGTTCTTCATCATCTAAAATCTTGCCAACATTATTCAAGTCCATCATGAGTTTATTAAACTCATCTAAGTGGGATCTAATGGACGTACCTTCAGTGTATCGAAATTGGAACATTCTCTTCAGCATATATAAGCGATTGTTCAAACCCTTTGTTACATAAGAGGGCCTGAAGTTTAGCCATAACGTTGCGGCATTCTCCTCCTTGGCCACCTCTATTAGCACTTCATCTGATAAGTTCAACAGGACGATGCTCATGGCCTTCTCCATTGGCTCATCATTTTCGGCATCTCGCATTGTTTCGGGCAACTGAGCCTTGCCCTCCAATGCCTTGGCTAATCCTCGAGTTGTTAATAGCGCCTTCATCTTGACACTCCACAACCCGAAGTTGTTCCTCCTGTTAAATTTCTCAATTTCTACTTTTGCTCCAAACATAATTGCAAAGTCTTAGCTCTGATACCAAATTGTTGTAATTGGCATCGCAGCAAAAATGGATCGTAAATTTTGCAATTATGTCGGGAGTTATAGAAATTATCAGAAATAAACCGAGAAACAATAAAAGGACACCGGAAATTTATGTGGTTCAGTCCAAATGTTGGAACCTACGTCCATGGAGAGAGCCAGCAAAACAATCTACTATAAATCAGAGAATTATAGGATTACAATCATACATTCATTCAAATGTTTCCCAACTCTACTATACATCCAATACTCACAGTGTTTAACAACTCAACTCAACAGACTCGACTACGCACAAACCTCTCTGAGCTCACGCTTCTCACTCTCTCTGGAGCTCTTTCTTTTTGCTGCTCTTTCGAGCTCTTTTCTTCGCTGCTACTTCGTCCTCCGAAGCTCTCTCTCCTTTTTATCGGTGGCAGGGGAGAATACAAAACAAAATTGTACTCCAGAATTGTCAGAACGGTGCCGATCTTCAAAGCATGCGCCTCCATGCAATTAATGAGTGTGCGCGTATGACCATGCAGAAGGAGAATAGCTTCTGCCTTCCCTCTTTCTTTATTAAAATAAAATAAGAGAAGCCCACAAAAGATGACCAAGAAGAGAGGGAATTCGGCGCCTACATGATAGGCCATGTGCATGCATTTGTAGAAGAAATTCGGACGATCAACTCTTCAGAAATGATGCTGACAAGTGAGAAGGGCCACAAAAGTCAACACATGGATTTTGCGGCCTTCATTTCCAACGTGAAGGGCTGGATCTTTTTCGGCTCCTATCGCGCGCTCTTTATATTTAATTAAATGCTCCGCGGACGTGCTTCCTCGTTTTAGCATGTGAATGTTTTGCATGTATCGAGTATCGTATATGAACTCAAACTCGAGACATGATTTAACATGAATTACCATCATTCTTTAACTCAATTTTCATGCTTACTTCTCAATTCGAATTGATTTTGGTAAGTTCGTAAAGGAAAGAGATTCGAAAAATCACACTCAAAGTCAATCGGATTTGAGGAATTTTCTTTTTCCTTTTTTCCCTTTGCTCCTGTGAGAATCTTCTCCCCTAAGAGAAAACTTTAGTTCTCACTCTTAATATTTACTTAAGTACCATAATAGCCGTTACCATCGAAATTTTTCTGTGTTTATCAAGAATGCCACATACATTTGAAGAACCCAACAAAAAGATTTAGTTGCCCGTTAATGATTCGGCTGGAACCAGGAAAAAGGCATACCCTATATAATTCAACTCAAGCACTCTACATATATATATCCATCATCTAAGATACATTCACGATTAATTTCAACTTAGCTTCCCCGGCATCCTTCATATATCTCCTCAAATTTGAGAGACAACAGCTAACAAAACAAATCTCAAGCTTTTGATCATGGATGCAAGATAATCGTATATTGTCTAGCAGCAAAATTCTTTTTTGACTTTGATATGTTCTTTTAGTATCAATACAAGACTAGACAAGGTACAAATTTACATGCCGTGATTGACCGTTCATGTGCAATCGTAATTTCATAGTTGGTCCTCATAAGTAACATCTCATGCTTTTTTCCACAGAGGAACCAAACTTGAGAGACCTGTGAGAAAACTTTTGCCCATCTTGAAAATTGACAAGTAAGAAGTTCTAGTTGTATACATCGTAATTATCGATTAAAAGTATTTTTAAATTTTATATCTCATCTCCAGATTTATAATGACAAAATATCCATGCTTAAGACAGATTACAAGCGAACATAAATCTCTCAGGAGCTATAGAAGCTCCGACAAACGGTGAACGTATCGTGATAAATACATCACGCTAAGAGATGGCCTTAGATTAGAATTAGCCAATAATGTTAGTCTTTTACACGGATTGTTTTGCCCAACATGCAAAGGAACGACATGTGCGGTTTGTCATTTATTTTTTCTATTCCAGATGTTATTAAAGACCTTTGTATTAGACTCCGCTGGGAGTACATATACTTCACGCCATGAGACTTGACTTATTTTGTTTAATGTAGTTATGTTATTTAACCAAGAAAGGGGGAGAATTTTTTTTTTTTTTTTTTTTTTTTTTTTTTTTTTTTTTTTTTTATCTTTAGTGAATAGGTAGTCATCTTTCTTTTATTCCTTTCTAAACCTTCGTCGTCCATTGTCACATCGAAAGTTATCATCAACATGAGAAAATTTCATTCCTGTTCTTTACTCTCATTGTATAATGACAATAACATTTTAGCATGCGATGGCAAGTTACTTGGAATAGCATCTGTCGCAACCTTCCTCGAGAAAAGCCACTGAAGTATCAAGTAAGCACAAACGGTTACTATTGAAAAAGATGGTGCATAGCTTATTACAGGCTCTTCCAAGCCTGTACTAATTGCAACTTGGAATTCTCTTTAATGCCACCATTCATGGTATTCTTTTTGGAGTAAACACTATTAGTTGGATGAAACCAATTGTTTAGATTGAAGTAAGCTTTTAGATCAAATTAATGAAATTGATCATTGTACATGATTACGATCAAACCTGAATTACTATATGATTTCTAACGCACCAAATCAAGAATGAAATCAACACTTGAAAGCAAAATAGTACTAAAGTAAAGTACGAGAAAATAAACCCTATAAGATGTTTGCTAAAAAATATAAATGGCCTTGTTAGTAAGCCCCGGAACATGAGCCACCGTAAGCTAAGATGCCACAATCGTAATGAGACTTAAATGAGACCTATTCACTAAAAGGATTCATGTTTTATCACCATCCTAAAACTCAGTAAACTAAAGACGCCCACCATCATCTGCGGACCTAACTATTTATGCAAAAGAAATTACACTAAATAAATGACATGAAATGGATCCTTTGCCTATGCCTAAACCGAAGCCACCAACAACGTTCAACACATGTAACCCACAATTCACCCATTCAAATGGAATTCAATCCAACCAAAAGCCTTAGAAATGTATTGCATGCCAATGCATCGATATGAATCATGAGATTCAACCTCGAATTATCTCCATCAATGCCCATCAGTTTCATGCCTAAACCGAGACCCTCAATAATTTCCAGCATTCGTTGCTTGAAATTGTCATGACAAATGACCTTTAAACACACTCAAAAGGCTATGAAATTCATAATACGTTGAGTCCTGATCACAGGAAAATGAAAGGACAAACAAATTAAGCCAAATGCTCCGAAGCCACACTCAAATTGCAGCCTCCAGCAACATCCAGCTAATGAACTGTGAACGTGTGGTAACTTGATAATATTCTATCTCACATTGGCACTACGTTATGGACAATCGAGAGAAACACCGAAGTAAGCCGAAACCATTTCAATTCACGCCTAATTAATAACATCCAGCAACATTCATAATTGATTAAGTGGCATTCAAGACCAAAATTGGTGATTATTTGGTGATAAATTGACATGAAAATTGATGCCGCATCTTCCTGTAAATGTAAATGAGTTCAAATGATCAAATCGACAACAAATTGACGGCACCCGATTTTCGCCAATGATTTCAAATTACATTTGTCGAAGAAGATTAATATACATATATTATGATATCGATATATCGGGCCCGACAATTAAAATTTTGAAAAACGGAGGATCGAGAGTTTTGACTCTCGCGGTAAGGTCCAATTGACTTTTCGGCCGGAGCCGAGCCCAGTAGCATAATTTCACAGTACGCCAACCACCTAGGCCTGGTATAGAATCTAAGAAATATTCAGGCAAGTTCAGGCCCAAAGGCCCGGTTCGGCCCGGCCCACGAAGTCAACACCCTCCTCATCTCACTTGGACACCTCGCCTTGGAATTGTTCTCTCCTCTCTCATCTCCAGCTCCTCCCCTCGCCAGCCACCACATCCCTCGCCTTCAACCTCCGGCCACTACATCACCGTCCAACCTACCTCCACTCTCCAGCTCGCTGGTTTCTATCTTCATCTTTTCCTCCTCTATTTTCTCTGCCAATTGTTGTCATAAGTTGTAACTGGTCACGGTAGATCAGCAATCATACTCCATCTTTGTTCTTGGTCATTACTGTCACTGCCTTACATTCTCATTCACTCTCTCTTCAATGGTTTCAATTCTCGGAGTTGCCACTTCAGAGGCCTCCATAATCATACTCCATTCATCTCTGTTCTCTGTCACTACTGTCACTGCCTTTGATTCTTGTTCCCTCTCTCTTCACTGGTTTCAATTCTCAGCGTCTCCGCTTCAGAGGCCTACCCCGTCCGATCCACTCGTCAATCACGTCCAGTCACTGCCCTTACTCAAGGTAAACTCTCGCACTCTGTTTTCGTGAGGCAAAGACTGAGACCCTTCGCCTTCGTTGGAGTGAAAACCGATTGCTGGTGTATACTTCAACTATTGACTTCATTGCTAAAGTTGAGTTTGGTCTCGAGTGATTCAAGTTATACACTCTTTGCTCATACCGATTGCATACATTCGTGACAATTTTAGGAAGGCCATTAAGCGTGTGATATCGAAGATAAATTGAATCCGTGGTTTGAGGTGTTCGCTGCTTATCCGAGGTTTTTTTTTTTTTTTTTTCTTTCTAGTACAAACTAAATACAGAAAAAACTACATTATTGATCAATATTACAAGAGTATATGACTGCATGTATAACTCCTTATTGTTCATTGCCTTCTCAATCTGTTCCATCTTTTTGCCATTCTCTTGGAGTAGTGTAAGAACCACCTATTCTTCTCCTCAATGACCAAGTTCCCTAACACAACGCCAATCAAAAACCCCACTCCAACGCCAATTAGCACAAATGTCCAATCCGAGTTGAACCAAGACTTTTCGCCAATTTCTTCCTCGAGAGATGGTAGTAATGATAAGTTATCCTTAGCCATTGTGCATTTTTTTGGCAAAGGACTTCCACATAACCCCTCATTCATGGAAAATGAATCTTTCACAAATGTGTTAAATTGACTCCCTGGTGGTATTGGTCCCAACAGTTGATTATGAGAAACATTGAAAAATGAAAGAAATGTAAGTTGAGCTAGCTATTGAGAGATGTCTCTCGAGAGCTTGTTTTGAGAAAGATTTGGAGATTCAAGCTTTGTCAAATTTGCTAGGGAAGGTGGGATGGAACCAATGAAAATATTGTTTGAAAGGTTAAGCAAAATAAGTGACTTCAAATCTCCAATGAGATCAGGTATATGTCCTTTGAATTTGTTACTAGAGAGGTCAATTTGCATAAGTGCGAATGGAACCTTTGAGTATTCCCTTTCTATGCCTTTATTAGTCAATTTCATCCCATAATATAAAAATCTAGCAACTATAAACAAGGAATTCCAATTGATCTTGACTAACAATCACTTTCATGGCATGAAAGCTCTTCAACAACTTGGAAGGAAGTTCACCATTGAAGCTATTATTGGAAAGGTCCATGATATGTAAATTGCTAAAGTTAAATTGGCTTCGATATGTTTCTATTGGACCATGGAACTTATTGGATTTCAAGATAATAGCTTTTAGCTTGGTCAATTCAGATAGCCATGAAGGGAACCCATCGATAATTTGATTATAACCAAGGTTCAAATACTCTAGCATTGTACAATGCGCCAAAGACCTTGGAATAGGCCCTTGCAATCGATTCTCTGTGAGAACAATCGACTTCAATGCACAACCTTTTGGGTAAGCTTCAGGAATTGTGCCTTCAAGTTTATTTTGTCCCAAGATCCAAGATTGATAAAGAATCAATATTTCCCAAACAAGAAGGAATTGTGCCATTCAAATTATTGTTGGACAAATCAAGAATGAAGAGGGATCTTGCTCTACAAACAGATTGAATTTCTCAAGAGGATGTTATGGGAGATGTTAAAATAAGTCATTGATGGAGGTGGAGTAGGGAGTTCCATTGTGAGCAGGTTAAAACTAATGTCAAGGTAGGTCAATTTAGGTTGTGATAGATTGATTTGGTTGTTCTCAAAGCCAGTTAGAAAATTGTGAGAAAGATCCATATACCATAAGGATTCCCTACTACCATTCCCCATTCACATAGGAGTACTCCCTCCAATTTTATTGTGTGAAAGATCTACTCACTTAATCTGTTTAGGTAGCCTAAAAACTTTGGGAACTCATATAAGTTGCATGAATATAAAACTAAAGTGGAAAGTTTTGGAAGAGTGACATTCATCTTGGTGTTGCTAACAAAAGATATGTTGTTGGTCTTCAAATTTAACATCCTCAAGCTCTAAGTTTGTGTAAATCCATGGTAACACTCAAATTATTCCCACTAAGATCCAAATATTCAAGATCCTTGAGTTCCCATTATGAGTTTGGAATTTCACCTTGCAAATGGTTGGATGAAAGGTCGAGCTGAACCAATCGTGTCAAGTTTTCAAATAAAGGTGGAATTGGACCACTTAATTGAACATTTGCCAAATGTAAAGAAACATGGACAGTTAGTTTGGCTACCAATTGAATCTCAACATTTTGTTTTCTTTTTATTTTTATTTTTATTTTTATTTGAGGAACCTTATTGGATGAAACAATACCTGAAAAATCCAAGTAGGTAAGTTTTGCCAAGTTGATGAGCCAATGCCAAATACCACTGCTGAAATTATTGGAATGGAGATATAGAGTTGACAGCCGGATAAGATTAGCAAACGAAGCGGGGATATGACCTTGGAATTTATTAACTGATATATCCATAAAAGTAAGCTGAGAAAGATTACTTAGTGAAGTGGGAAGTGAACCCAAGAAATGACAATCCCAAATTGATAATTCATTCAAGAAAATGAGGTTTCCAATCGAAATGGGTATTTCACCTGAAAAATTCGTGCCATGAAGAGACAAAGATTTCAAGCGACTACCCCAATGTTGTTCGGAATAAAACTAGAAAGGTGGGCATTATCACCGATGTCAAGGACTTCCAAATTTGGTAAATGAAAGATGCTTATCGGAAATTCTCCATGCAATTGACTAGATAAAAGTTCAAGTGACTTTAAAGAGGAGAAGTTTGCAACTACTTTTGGGGATGGTGATGTTACGTTTGTATAAGAGAGATCAAGTTCCCTAAGCATAGTTAAGTTCTGAACAAAGTTGTTTATGTTGGGTAGAGACACCCATGCAAAAGACAAATAAAGGGAAACTAATCTCGAGAGTTGTGAGATATCTGATGGGATTTTCCCTGAAAAGTATGAACCATAGAGGTTAAGGTAGTGTAACCTAGAAAGATTGATGAAGCCGTGTGGGATTAAGGTAGAGTTGAAGTCATTCCAAGCAAGATTGAGCGATTCCAAGTGGTGGAGGCGAAAGAGGCTAGTGTTGGAAGTTATGGTACCAAAGAGACAACTATTACTAAGGTCAAGGCCTGTCACATGACCATTGGCCTTGTCGCACTCGACACCATCCCATAAGAAGCAATCTCCATGTCCATCTACTAACCATGATTCAATCTTCGGATAAACACAACCAGAATAAAGCCCAAGCTGTGTTGAAGATGAACCTGCTTTGCTGTTTTGAAAACTTCTCTTGAATTCCATCAAGGCAAAGCTCTCATCTGCATGACATAAGGCATTAGCAAATGGAGTAAGAAACTCAGCAAGGAAGAAAATCAAAGTACAAAACATGTAGAATAATGAGGGTGCCATATTTTTGTGTTGTTTTTCTTCTTTTTGGTGGAGTTAGTTTTCATTGGAGAAGCTTTTATAAGCAGCGATAAGCAATTTGATGGTGGAAATTTCATGCTGCTTTGACCATTCATGCACTATACAAATCTGAAAATACATTTGGGTTTGAGTGAGGAAAAAGAGGCGCTCTAAGAAATGGAAAAAGCCTGTAGGCCTTAGCTATTCACAAATAAAGTCTTAGGATGTAGATTAAAAGGAAATAATCATTCTAAAAGTATATTTGATCTGTTGATCATGATGAGTAAATTTTTTTGTGCAAATGACTTCAGAATTATACTATAAAGGTGAAATTTCCATTGCTTGTATGCTTTTTGAAGATGTCAAACGGTTGTACCTTCTTGATAGTATGTTGATTAACACATTCTCAATCATATTTCCAAGTATTCGTTACTAGTATTTGAAGAGTGAAGTTTTTCACACCAACATTTGTAAATTTTGCTTACCTAAAGAGAAAACTTGGTAAATTTTTTATTATTTTTTTGTGGCCACGGCACCAAACGTACCATTTTGTTCTTCTAAATCCATATTAGAAATCTCTTCATGAAATAAATTGATGATTAAGGATAACAAGCTATCCCCTTGTTACTGTCATTCTAAATGACTTTTGTATTTATCTTCTCGATCTCTACTAGCTTCCGAAACAAGATTTTGGAACTAGTACATCTCTAAAATTAGAATCTCTATAATAGCCAAGGCGTCAAAATGAGTGTCCCTCAGCACCTGATCACAACAAGCATTAATATGCTTGCATTGCCGATATAAATGCTTCGTTACACGATGATATGACATGATTTTCTAGGGGAGAAAAAACAGTTAGAAAGATAGACTATTGAACAAGAAAATAGCGTCTACTCAATAGCCAATGGAAACACGAGTTGACAGGAAGTAAACATGGGTAAGAATCTTAATTACCATTTTCAGTTCAAACCAGATACACAGCATAACATAACTAATCAGTGTCACATATGTACATGTTTATAAAAGTCGTATATTTATTCAAATACTTATGTGACACTATGAGTAAGATAACCTTTTGTGCAATTAGTTTGTACTTGAAATAGGAAAATAGAGCATACAATATTCTCTTATTGTATTATTGTTCATTTGAATTTAAAAATTGTCTTCTTTTCTATCTATCTATTCTCATGCTCTTTTACCTTTATATTTTTTAAATAACTTAAAAGAATTGATTCAACTAGCCATAAATTTTAATATCATGTGTTCTCAATTTTTTCTTATTTTTTCTTACCATCTATACAAGTATCATATTACGAGGTTTACACTTTTTCCGCTCTATGTATTGTTGCATTTTCTTTTACCATAATCACTGTGTTTCAAAATTAATTAGTAGAGTGGTGTCTTTTGGTCAAGAGTTGCCTCTATTACTTAATTAGTATGTCTATTCACATAAGAGTTGCAATCTTTTCATTATACATGACTATTCGTGCAAATAGAATAATTATGAGAAAATCTATCGTTTCAATAAAATTCCCTCTATGGTTAGTGTCACACCCCAAATGTGCGAACATCCCATGGCAGTCGAACTAATTGCGACATCCTAAGACGCGTCGCCAACCCAATCTTTTATTTTTCGATTAAACACAAGCCTAAGCATAATATAAAGAACACCTAGTCAATCATCACAATAGGGATAGTAAAACATAGCAAATATTTCCAAAGTCACAACCTTTATTTATTAACTTGTTAACCCTAGGAAGTTTAATACAAGTCCATTCCAAATGGCGACTTCCTACCTACTAACTCAAAAACCCGCTGGGGTCAGAGTTAACCTAAACTTCACTAATGGTAGGGTCAGTCAAAAAGTGTCGCATCACGCGCCCACCACAAATGCACCTGGTAATTCTCCACACTATGGCCCTAAAAATCCTTAAAAACAACGAGGTGAGATAAAATCTCAGCGAATCAACTTCCTAAACCTCAATTAGGAAGCTAATTCACTTTGGAGGTAGCCTAAACACGTAATGACATACAATCTTACCTCGCGTTGGCATACCCCTGCATATTAGTACATCACATATGCCAACATTAATGTAACAAACATAATCAATAATCAAAACACATAATTTTCATGCATCAAGCATCCACACGGGTCCCGATTATAAGGTAAAACCCGTTTTGGTCGGTCCCATACCGTGCTCATAGTTTTACCCCATAATTAAGTACAATGCATCACAATCATTCACACGTATTCCGATTATTACGAACCCTCAAGCCATGGCCAACACACGATTTGGCAGTCTTCTGACATGACTAAGCATCATTCTACCCCATTGAGCACAACATCTTCTAGAACCCTCACTTAGATGACATTCTATAAAAGAGCACCAGTTCAGCCTCAACCGCAACTCAACATTCGAACCCTCGCCGGGCATCCAATAAAAATCGGGCATCATCCACAAACTTCCGTTGGATGATGGATTCGATTAAATGACCGCCCAAGCACACCAACAATTAAACCAATTCTTATTGCTATTAATTAGCCCGACCAAAATAGTTTGTTTTCAAATAATCAACTTAGCAATTTTTCACACTTAAAATCCTAGTAAAATAATCGTACATAGTCACGTATTTGAAATCAACTCATCAAACTTTGCACACTTCTATTTTAAAGCCCCATTATTTTATTTAGCACATAAAATTTGGCGTCCAAACCTCACACCTCAAAATTCTTTATTTTCTTGCCCATAAATCCCTTTTTTTAAGTAATAAATAAAATCTATAATTTGGCAATCAATAACATAGCATCACAAGCTCAAATGATCATAATTAGGCACAATCCCATCTAGAAAATCGAGCATAAAATTCTATTTACGACTAATTTGTTATTAATTACACTAATCATGATTAATTAAGCTAATCACGATTAATTTGGCTAAGCATGATTAATTAACCTAACTATAATTAATTAAAAACTACTCGTTGTTACTTAAAATAATCATGATTAATTAAACTAAACTCGATTACTTAATCTAATTATACTTACTTAAACTAATCGCATTTAAATTTAATCTAAACCGTCCTCAATTGCAATTAAGGATAAACTAAAATTAACTAATACTAACCTCCATTATCCTTAACTAGCTTACCCCCTAAATGTAATTAATACCCTAATCTACAATTAGAAAGTTAACTCATAGGTTTTCAATGATAGCGGCGCGACGACAAAAACACAGAGCTTACTATCCAACGACGGCCAATGGTGTGGCGGTGGCTCCTCAAAACCCACAACCAAGCTTAGCTTGGGTGGTGGTGAACCTATGATGGTGGTGGTGGTTTGAGGTGAAGGTGGAGGTGATGGCTCGGCAAGACAAAGGCGACGGTGGATAGGGGCTCGTTGCGACAACGGTGGCTTGATGAACGGCGGCTTGAGCGGTAGCAGCTTGGGGGCTTGGCGGTGGAGATGGTGATGTGGGTGGTGGGATGAAAATGATGGCGATGAGGGCGGGTGATGGTGGTGGAGATAATGGGGGTGGTGAAGGTCAAGAAGAAACTAAGCAAGGAACTAAGTAAGGAGAAGATAGAAAAGAAGAAAAAGAAGAAGAAGGGGAGGTTCGGCTGAGGGAGTGGGGAGTGGCGTGAGGGAAGAGGGAAAAGAGAGGGGAGAGAGAAAAAATGATTTTCCCAAGATTTTTCCTCAAAATCCCATCATTTCTTCACCAAATCCTCTAAAACCCTTGATGCCAAGCATTATGTCCCCCACAATATCTACTTATTTCCATTTTTCTTGAAACCAAAATCTTGGCTCAAAAATCACCAACTTGCCATTAGATCTGAATTTTTCCTTTTCCAGTCTCTAATTTTCGTCCAATAATTATTTTTCTGAAAATTTCGAACTAGCCGATAATTCGACGGACAATGAGGCGACGTTTAATAATTTAATCTCGAAATCCTCGAAAATTCGGTACCCAAAATTGAATTAAATTTCATGGTTAAAAATTGATCGAACGCGACTTTAGTATGACCTAAACTATCAGGTGACTTTTAGGGATTCTCGTGCGATTAACCTGTGAACGATAATTTTCAATTCACATTTGTGCCTCTTCGAATCGTGAACAATCCTTGATTGTCATGTAATCGTAAGGGTTCAATTATGTACCATGAATATAAGATCAATAGAAAAATTGGTTTATCGTTATTCGACGTGAATATCATAATCGTGCGAAATCACCAGCAAACCGATCATGTACTTCCATCGAATCCATTTATATCCCTTTGCTAATTGACTTATAACAGTGTAGTATTGACTCTTGTCGATTCTTATGGTCAAACAGTTGATCCCTGATTGAATTCTCTAGTCTTTCGTATTTTAACTTTTTACGGCCTCACTCAATAAATTAGTTAACTTGTGAGTGATCAATTCAGACTAAAATAACCGTAAGTGCATCGATGAATTAACAATTTCATATATTTTGAAATAATGCCAAATTTCGGAATATCACATTTAGTAAAAGAAAATGCTTGATTTTTTCCTTTTTGTCACCATAGTGTTTACTTGTGTTTTGCCGGTTTTGGATCCCGCAATAAAATATCTTTCACTAAGTGTTATGTTTTGGTTTTTTAATTTAGGGGACTTAGGTTCTGTGCTAGTATTGGACAAAGAGGATCAAATGCAAATAGATATAAATATTATAGTCTTGAGTCTAATAAAATCATTTAGTACAAGCTCGAATTTGATGATAACAAACACCTTAATCTAATCAACGACTTAATTCAAACACCCTTCAATATACTAACGAAAATCCACCAAGATCAAATGGATTACATAAAGTTTAAATTTGATCAATGGCACTAGATGGAGGAAACAACACCAGATAAGTACTACTCCTAAATGGAATTGAGGACACAACGTCGGAATCTAATCGACAACGTTAAATGGTGGAAACAACATTGGGAAGGTACTGCTCCTAAATGGGTATGGGGACATCATGTCGAAATCTAATCAATCATGCTAGATAGTAGAAATAACGTCGAGTAGGTACTTCTCCTAAATGGGTATGAGAATACAACGTTGAAATCTAATCAATGACGTTGGACAATGGAAACAACATTAGGAAGATACCACTCCTAAATGGGTATGAGGACATAACATTAGAATTTAATTGACGACACTAGATAGTAGGATAGTATTAGAATCTAATCAACGGCAATACTTACAATATAGACACTTGCCGGAACTTTATCGACAATAATCCAAAGCTATAGCTAAACTAGGCTAGGTTAAGATAACTAAAGGATGAGATAAAGGATTTTGATATGTTGTTCGAGGGGGGCTTCTTTGTTGGATTGTCTGCAGTATTTATGGGACAATCTGGTAACAATCGGTCGATTGATCCTTCCTTGAAAGTCGCTTCTAATTTCTTCCACGTTCTTGGCTTAACCACTTATCCACATCTTATTGTCTCTTGACTTGTCAACAATGCTCGCACGACTTGTCCAACAAGTAATAATCGCTCTTTTGATTTTGAGTGTCTGTTTGAGCACCAACTATTCCCACTTAAATCTTGATGCCAATTCCATCTGAATTTTATGTCCATAGGAGTATTTCTTAGCCTGGACATGTGGCAATCAACAGCCTTACCATCAAACCACCCATCTCCACTTGTAGGTCCATCGACATCTAACCCAAAGGTTCTTGAAAACCTTGGCCATCCTTCGTGTCTATGACTAATATGGGCAGGATTGCTGCTAATCATAGCCATTACGTGACAACAAGGATGATTTTAAATGTCAATATTTATCGTGATTAGTATGTGACAGTAAGGGTAATTTTGGGCGTCAACAACTTGTTTTCTTAAATTTTTTTGTTATTAATATCTCTTTTCGTAACGAGTGTGTCTCATTTTATGCTAAAAAGTGTTAATGTTTTCACAAAATGACTTGACAGATAATCAGTAGTCTTGTTTAGTGTGATTAACCAGGTGAAAATGTCAGTTTTTCTTCTTCTTTTTTTCATGGTTCTTTACTAAATTAAAGAAGTACGATATATTTAATAATTCTCGCAATCAAATGAAGTTCTCAAAACATGTTCAGGCAAATTTGGTTTACGTGCAATGCCCACGACTAATTACTAGTCTACATAAATTTGCTACTAGTTTAGCGAAGTGAAATTAGACAATAAAAAGATTGTGTGAATATTATATAGCATCAAACGTGTTCTTTATCTAACAGATTTCTATTATTTGGGCAAGCCTCCAAGGCATCGGACTCACTTACTCCTATAATCGACTGTTTTCGTAAAAAAACCCAAATATGTAACTCATGGATTTGAGTCCCATCGCGGCAACTTTCCTTCGAAGCCACATCCAAGGGAACTCCTTAGTAATAAATCGTCCGGTCGCGATGAGAGAGGAACTTTGATATGACATGTTATATATCCAATGATTCCTTTAAGGGTTTATTTGAATTGATTTTTATTATTATTTTTTTTGTGTAAATTCGATCTTCCAGTTGACACATTTTAGCTTTTTCTTAAATTTAAAACTCCTGAAACATTCACAATACTTTCATGTTGATACATGGATTCATAATCGTATTTTAATTGAACCAACCAGGAAGTTACATTATATTCATAAGGAGGGATTAGGAGGGAAGAAATATGGTTCTAAAAACCCAATCGTATTTTAATGGAGCGGCAAAATCTTTTAACAAATTAGTCAAGAATGGGGAACATGAGTAGAATGGTGACCTCGCTCTGCATAATCTAGTTTCCTATTTGGGCAAATGGCACAAGAAATTCCAAACTATTACATTTGTGACACAAATACCCTAAATACTTTTTTGTGTCACAAAATACCCTAAACTAATATATTGTGACGCATATACCCCTAGCTTTTTTTTTTTTTATGTCATGAAAAAACCAAAACTTAGACATGCATGATATATATGCCCTCTATTTCAGTTCTATCTAAGGTATATTTACCATACCAGTATAAGTTTGAGAATTTTTATAACACAAAAAGTTTGAGGTATATACGTCACAATTGATGAGTTTAGAGATTTTAGAGAGTATGAAAAAGTTCGGGATATTTGTGTCATAGTAGTCATAATTTATAATTTATAATTTTTGTTGGTATTAACCCTTCCCATAATCACGAATTTCGGTCTTTATTTCCCCTGAATCAATTCTGAATGTTGCTGGATGTTATTAATTAGGCGGGAGATGGAACGGTTGTGCATCAGTTCGGTTGTTCTATAAATTGTCCATAACGCAGTGCCAATGGGAGATTGATTATCTCTATCAAGTTAGCGCACGTTCATAATTTATCGGCGTGTGTAATTTGTTAATTTTGAATGTTGGACATTGCTGTAAATTGCAATTTGACTGTGACTTTGAGTGCGTTTGGCTTGGTTTGTTTACACTTTCAGCTGCAGGTTAAGGTACTATTCACCTCAGAGCCTTTCGAGCGTGTTTAAAGGTCATTTGTCATGATAATTGCAGGCAATGCATGCTGGAATTTATTGAGGGTCTCGGTTTGGACAGGAAATTGAAGGGCATCGATGGAGATATTTCGAGGTTGAGTTTCATGATTTATGGAAATATATTGGCGTGTGATTCATTTCCTAAGGCTGTCAGTTGGATTGAATTTTAATTGAATGGGTGAATTGGGGTTTACATGTATCGATCGTTGCTGGTGGTTTCGGAGTAGGTTTTGATCTTGGAAGAGGTTGCGGTAATTTAGTGGATAAGTTGGTAGTTCATGTTGATGCATAGGCAAAGGATCCATTTCATGTCATTTTAATATTGTTTAGTGTAATTTCCTTTGCATAAATACTTAGGTCTGCAAAAGATAGTGGGCGTCCTTATTTTATTGAGTTTTGTGATGGTAATAAAACAAGAATCCTTTCAGTAAATAGGTCTCTTTCGGTCTCTTTAAAATTGTGGCATCTTTAGCTTATGGTGGCTCATGTTCTAAGGCTTAATAATAAGGTCATGTATATTCTTTATCAGACATCTTATAAGGTTTATTTTCTCGTATTTTACTTTAATCATCTGTACTTTATTACTATTTTGCTTTGAAGTGTTGATTTCATTATCTTGATTTGGTGAGTTAGAAATCATACAATAATTTAGATTTGATTACCTAAAATGTTCAATTTCATTATCTTGGTCTGAAAGCTTACTTCAATCTAAACAATTGGTTTCATCCAACTAATTAAGTTTACTCCAAAAAGAATCCCATGAAAGGTGGCATTAAAGAAGAATTCCAAATTGCAATTGGTACAAACTTGGGAGAGCCCGTGCTAAGTGATGCACCATCTTTTTCAATAGTAACTGTTCGTGCTTACTTAATAATTCATCAACTTTTCCCAAGGAAGGTCATGATAGATGCTATTCCAAGTAACCTGCAATTGCATGTGTTACAATGCTAGTGTCATTATACAATGTGACTGAAGAATGATAATGGAATTTCTCACATTGATAATAACTTTTGATGTGATAATGGGCAACGAATGTTTAGAAAGGAATGAAAGAATGATGGATACCTATTTACTGAAGATAAAAAGATTTTCTCCCCCTTCTTTTTGGTAAATAACATAACTACATAAACAAAACAGTCAAATCTCATCGTGCAAAGTATATGGACTCCCAGCGGAGTCTAATACAAAGGTCTTAATAACATTTGGAACAGAGAAATAAATGACAAACATAGATGTTTTTCCTTTGCAAGTAGGGCCAAAAAATGCGTGAAAATGGGTAACATTATTGGCTAATTTTAATCTAAGGCAATTTCTTATTGCCATGTATTTACCACAATGCGTTCACCGTTTGTTGGAGCTCCTATTGTTCTTGAGAGATTTATGTTTGCTCGTAATTTGTCATAAGCACGGATAGTTTGTCATTATAAATTCGGAGATGATATATTAAATCTAAAAATACTTTAATCGATAATTACAACGTATACTCTGCTAGAAACTTCTTAGCCATCAATTTACAAGATGGGCAAAAGTCCTCTTGTGGGTCTCTCAAGTTTGGTTCTCATGTGAAAGAAAAATAAGAGATCTTGTTTACGAGGACCAACTATGAAATTATGACTGCATATGGATGGTCAATCACGGAATGCATGAGAATGCAACCAAATTTATACCTTGTTGATATATACCTATTTCTTTCATTTTTGAAAAAAATGCCTATATCCTTGTAACTCTTAATATTACTTAAATAAATAAATAAAAGCATGAGGCTTAAGCAATATGCTGAAATTGTGCAACATCTACAGTAAAACATACATACACAATATGTTCCTTATATAATTATCACTTTGTCAGTACCTCAATTTTCATGCTCATTGTACATTTAGTTATAAGAATTTATGGAAACAGTGATCCATTAGGAAGTCAAGAGGCTAGACCAATAGAATTTGCCTACTATTTACACCCAAAATATCTAACTTTGTTGCTTGTTTGTATTAGGCAATATCTTGAATTAGATTTCGTATCAAAATTGAATTTGCCTCTTTGACCTGATTCGAAGTAGTTTTTTTTTCTTTTTTTCTTTTTTTTGAGTCAGAATTGGAATTGAAGAGTTCATAGGCGATTATTTTCTTAGACTAAGCCATAAACGACGATGAACCTAATTACGTGAAGATGATATGTCATTTAAAGAAAAGTCTTGAGCTCAATACACACTCATCATGCCTTTAGTCACTCCTAGCATGTCATTTCACATAAAATTATGGGATAAATGTATTGAAATTCCTAAAACTTGTCACAAAAGTGTAAATGAGTTCTAAAACTTTGAAAATGTGCAATTAAGTCCTAAAACTTGTCACCAAAGGGTAATCAAGTCTTAAAAATTTCAAAAATATAATCAAGTCCTAAAATTTGTCAAATTAATCAAATCAAGTTTTTCTATTGATTGCACTTTTTGGAAATTTTATAACTCGAATGCATTTTCATTATAAGTTTTAAGATTTCATTACACTTTTTAAACTTTTAAAACTGGAATACACTTTCTTGATAAGTTTTATGACTTGATTATATTTTTAAAAATTTTAAGACTGAATTGCACTTTTCGTGACATGTTTTAGGACTTTAGAGATATATAAATCTGAAGTCTTAAAAGATGTCACAAAGTGCAATTGAGTCTTATCATTTATGTAATAATACTATAAAAAAACAAGGTAAAAGCTATGGCGTACGTGCTTTCCTATCCACAAAAATTGCTATCCATAAAAGCTATGGCTTTACAAGCTCCTCTGGCTCTTCTATGACATACGTGCTCTAAAAACAAACACAAGAATATTATTTAGAAACAAAAGGACAATATTACGTCACCGTCCTTAGAGTACATGCTTTATACTTGGATCATTTTTTTTTTTTTTTTATCTCGGCGTTTCATACATGCTTCGCTAATCCACGGACTGATGAGAGCTTGGCCTTGAAATGATTTAAGAGGAGTCTCTCGGAATCAACCGAGCATATTCTCCTTGCGTTTATTTTAAACTCATGTCATGCTGGTCGCCCGGTGGAAATGGAGATTAGTGCTACAGGTCCTGAGAGGGTATGGAGTGTGACAAATTCAGCGGTCGTGTCGTTGGCCTAGACCTCAGTGGTAGTTATCTCTCTAGTACCACTAGTCTTTTTAATCTACTTTGTCGTGTTCACCTTCGGTCAAAACTTCTATAGTTCGTCCACGTGAAAGACGGGCAAAAGATTTATTGGTGGCCTCTCAAATTTTGACTTTTTATGGAAAAGATATGAGACGCCATTTAAGAAGGCCGTCTACGCAATTGTCACTGCACAACCATCAATCACGGCATGTATGAGACTGCGACCTAATTTGTCCCTTGATCTGTGACCCGTTTTTTCCCTTTTGAAAACTAATGCCTATTTGCTTATAAATTTTAACATTACTTTAGGTATAAGAAAACATAAGCCGGGATAATTTAGCAATATGTTGAAATTATAAAACATCTATGGCAAGACATACACAAATGATATGATTGATCTTAATCATCACTTTATCAGTAAGGTTTCCAATGTTGATTCTTGATTCATTTATAAGAAGTTACGGGAACGTCGATCTATTTAGGAGTCAAGTGGCTAGTCCAATAAAAGGCGCCTGTTATTTTTACCCAAGATATTTAGATTTTTTGTTTGTTTGTACTGGGTGATATCTTGAGTCGTGCACATTATACATTTGCCTCTTTGATATGATTGGAGGTAGATCATTGACACTAAAACTCAAGAATTCATAAGTACTTAGTCGAAGCTGTGATCGAAAAAAAAAAAAAAGAGCTAGACTTTGGAATTTTATCTTCACATTTCTCATCTTCCCCACCTTAATTGATTTCTCTTCCTATGAGATTAGATTAAAAACCAGAAGAAGTTATGCTACTAAGGTCGAGGCCAACAGTGTAGGTATGAAACACCGAGATGAAAATGACCCAAGTATAAAGCATATACGCTAATGACAATGACGTGATGCAGTCCTTTATTTGTCTTATTATTTTTATTTTTGTGTTCGTTATTAGAGCACGTAGATCCTAGAAAAGTCAAAGGAGATAGCAATGCCATAGCGCCATGTTTTTGCCGTGATGTGCTCACCATATGTCGGCACTTCTATAGTTCTTCAGAGATTTATGCTCACTCATAATTTGTCATAATCACATATATTTGTCATTATAAATTTGGAGATGATATATAAATCTACAAATATTTTCAATCGATAACTATTATCTTTTAATTTTGTGATTCCAAGACTATGTATACTATTGTAAACTTCTGTTTCATCAATCTAAAAGATAAAGAAAGTCTTCTCACGAGTCTCTCAAGTTTGGTCCTTACGTAAAAAATAATATATATATGAGATGTCTTTTATGAGGACCGATTGTGCAAATTTGACTATACATGAACCATCAATCACAACATGTGTGTCAATGTGATCAATTTTTTTTTTATCAGTCGAATTGCGACCAAATTTGTAACTTGTTGATGTGTGAATTTTTTCCCCCTTTTGGAAAAAAAAAAGTGACTATTCCCTTATAACTCTTAACATTAATTAAAAAATGCAGGGTGGCTTAGGCATATTAAAATTGCACAACATCTACGGCAAGACATATAAACATACATAGAATGTTTCATCTTAATTGTGACTTTTGTTAGTATATTTCATGTTAATTTTAAATTCACTGATAAGAATCCATCAGGAAGTCTAGTGGCTAGACCAATAGAATGTGTCTATTATTTATGCTCAAAATGTCTAAAATTTTCACTGGCTTGTATTAGATGATTTTTCGAGTCAAATTGCAAATAAATTAAAATTTTCCCTTTAATCTGATTGATAGTAGGTCGTTAATATTGAAAGTGACGAGTTCATAAAGAATTGCTTTCTTAGACTAGGTCTTAGAAGTTGTGAAAAGAAAAAAAACTAAATTTTGGCAGAATGGTGATGACGCTCTACTTATGTGAAAATGACAGGTCATCCAATGAAAAATAGTGAGCTTAAAGGACTTTGACAGTTTGCCTTAGGTCGACCATGGAGTGGCTAATAAGAAGCCCCAAATTTCTATCCCCAGAAATTGCAATCCATAAAAACTGTGGCGTTACAATCTCCTCTGGCTCTTCTAGACATACGTGCTCTACTACAGACACAAAAAAGAAAAAAAAAAAGGACAATATCATGTCACCGTCATTAGTGTACATGCTTCATACTTGGATAATCTTTTATTTCGGTGTTCTATACATGCTTTGCTAATTAGGAAATAAAAGGACTTCAAATTCTAAGTTGTAGTGAGTATTTGTTTTGTTACTAAAAGAGCATATCAAAGTCAAAATAGAATTTTGCCTCTAGAAAATATAAGATTATCTTGCGTCCATGATCAAAAGCTTGAGATTTGTCTGGCTCGTCGTTGTCTCTTATATTCGAGGTGATATACGAAGGACGCTGGGGAAGCTAAGTTGAAAAGACTTGTGAATGTATCTTAGATGATGGAATATATATAGAGTGCTTGAGTTGAATTATTTATGGTATGCCCTTTTTCTGGTTCCAGCCAAATCAATTACAGGCAACTAAATCTTTTTGTTGGGTTTTCTTCAAATTTATATGGTATTCTTGATAAACGCAGAAAAAATTATATGTTGACAGCTATCATGGTACTTAAGTAAATATTAGGTATGAGAACTAAAGTTGTCATATATGCTTCGTCCTCGTATCAATCACTTACTAATCAATTCGAATCGACAATTAAGCATTAAAGTTAAGTCAAAGAATATGCTTTGTCCTCTTACAATAATTGCTATAACATTATAGAGGTGGAATTGCTGCCAACTGTTCTAAAACCTTAAACTATTAAATAAACGCGTTGTTTAATATTTAAATATTCTATCATTCTCACATGCTTAGTTTGGTATTTTATTGCCATAGTATTAAGCGGATGACATATTTAAATGGGAAGGCAAATGAGAAGTAAAAAAAATTTGAATTTAAGAATTCTACCTCTGATTCCATGTGAGATTTAATGGGATCAATGCCAACTGTTCTAAAAGTTAAAGCTCTTAATAGAAAATGTGACTTCATATTTAAATATTCTATCGAATACATTGATTATTTTGTATAATCCATTATTCTCTCGGCAGACTACATTTAATTTTCCTAGTGGAAAATGAAACTACTCGCATGATCCCTCAGTCCAGTGACGAGGGTACAAATAGCTTTAGGCCAACCGAGACGACCCATGGACCTCTTATTTTCATCTCGGAGAGGAAAATGGTCCATCCAAGTTCAGAAGAAGAGAGAATATATCACGGACAGAATGTGATGAGGTAACTAGCCCCACCCGTGCAATTAAAAGTGCTGCTCGTGTCGTCGTAAGCGTAGCTGTAAGCTTGAGGGCACTGGTCCTTGAAAATCTGCGAGTAGTTCGTCGGCGGGCACGTCTCTGGCGTCCCGTACGCCCCAGTGCAGCAGTACTGCGGCTGGTTTAACGCCAGGCACGCGCTCTTGCACGCCACGATGCTCCCGTCCGACCCCTTCACCGCCAGCTCTGACGGGCACACGGAGTTGACGTTGGCTGCGCAGCTGGTCGTGGTGCACCCACTGCCGCTGCCCTGTGGAGTTATAGAGAGGGGCAGGTTGAAGCCGTCCACGAGGCTGACGTCGTAGATGCTGTTCTCGCCAGAGCCCGGTGCCTTGAGAGTGAACTCCGCCAAGGTGGCCGGCGGGATCGCCCCTGCACCATTGCAGCTCACCTGGCCAGACCCACAGTCGGCGGTGGCGCATACGAATTTGCCGGAGGCATCAGTGGCGCAGCCCGTTCGGCCCCACACCCGGCCGGCTGTCCACGTGTCCGGGACGTCATTGATTGAGAAGGTTGCACCCGTGGCAAGCTCGAACCCGGTTGAGGATAGCTGCCCGCCACCCCCGCCAGTGAGCGTCCCGGGCCAGACTGTGTAGGGGCACTTGCTGGTGAAGCTGAGTGTGGCTGCGCCGGCTCCTCCTGCAAGCATGCATGCAAGGCATAAAATTGATGTACGCGGATTAATTATTTTTCCTCCTGGGGTTTATCAGCGCGGGAATCTCCATAACACAGATGGAAATTTGAACACATGACTTTAACTTCCGAATCCCAAAAAACAAAAAATTAAAAGTAGGATCTTATTTTCTAGTTTGGGAAGAAGGTAATGTTAATGTAGAAATTTGTAATAGTTGAAAATAGATAGATTATGATGACAATGTGCTTACTTGCGAGGAGGACTAGGAAAGGCAGGAGGAGGTAAAAAGATGCTCTTGCGTCCATGATCGAGAGATTCAGATTTTTTTTTTTTTCGGTTTATTGTTTCTCTAGTATAGGGGTATATATATAGAATGCCGGGGAAGCCAAGTCTGAAATGACGTTGGAAAAGTATTTTAGACCGGGGAAGCTAAGTTTGAAATGACTTTGGAAAAGTCTTTTAGACGGTGGAATAAATATATGGGAAATGAGAAGATAATTTATCATATTTTTATATAAAAATTGAAAATACTTTTAATCGATGATTAAGATCTAGTTTTTTGGTGATTCAAGGGTGAGGAATGGAGAATGACTCTTGCACGCCAACGTGAAAGTGCCACCGTTGGCTGGCCTCTCAAGTTTGGTCTTTACTTTGAAAACATGAGAAGCTATTGAAGAGCATCGACTACACAATTTTGGCAGAACATGAACGATTATTCACGACATGCATAAAAACGAGACCTCATTTGCCCCTAGTGGATGTGTGACCATTTTTTTTCTCTTTTGAAAAATTAATGCCTATTTGCTTATGACTTTTAACATTACTTTAGGAAAAAAAAAATAGGGATACTTAGGAAATATATTGAAATTGCAAAATATCTATGGCAAGACAAACACTTTAGCAGTATGGTTTCTCGAATTGATTGTTGATTCATTTACAAGAAGTTATGGGAATATAGAGCCGTCACAGAGTCAAGCGGCTAGACCAATTGAAGGTGCCTTTATTTATGCCCAAATATCTGGATTTTTCAGTTGTTTCTGGATAGGAATTCTTGTGCTACTCCAAGAGAAAAGTAACAACATGGAAAAGATCAGGAAACCACCGATTGATCAAGAATTGTGCATGTAGTCATATATGTGACACTGATTAGTTATGTAATGTTGTATGTCTAGTTTGAATTGAAAGTGGATACAAATGAATTAAGATTCTTATCTATGTTTGCTTCATGTCAACTCATGTTTCCGTGGGCTATTGAGGAGACGCCATCTTCCTGTTCGATATTCTATCCTTCCAACTGCTTTTTCTCCCATAGAAAATCATGTCATAGAGTCATATAAGGCAACGTATATACGGGCAAGATACACATACTAGTGCTTGTTGTGATTATGCACCAAGTAGTCTTGACTGTCGTAGAGAATCTAATTTAGGACATATGCTTATTCCAAAATCTAGTTTGGGGAAGCTAGTAAAGACCAAGAAGATAAATATGAAATTCAATAAAGAATTTGAATGATCGAACAAGACAATATCAAGGGGATAGCTTGTTATCCTTAATCATAAATTTATTTCATGAAGAAGTTTCTCATTTGGATTTAGGAGAATGAAATGTTGCGTTTGGTGGCACCCTAGCCACTGAAAAATAAAAATAAAGAAATACAAAAGAGCAAGGCGGAATTTGGATCGAAAATGTGTTAATTAGCACGCTATCAGGAAGGTACATCTGTTCGACATCTTCAAACCATACAAGGGATCGAAAATTCACCTTTATATTTAACTAACGTTCTGAATGAGTCATTTGCACACAAAAAAAAAAAATTTCTACTCATAGTGGTCAACATACTTCTAGAATCATAATTTCCAACAATCCATATCATAAGACTTTGGCCGTGTATAGCTCTTTCTTCAATCGAACCCAAGTATCTTTTCAGATGTGTCTATTGCATCAATGGCCAAAGCAACATGAAAGTGCAATGATCGAATTGTTTATTGCTGCCTCTGAAAGCTTTTCCACTAAAACAAACTCTATCAAAAAGCAGAAAAACAAAAGAGAAAATATGGCACCCTAGATTTTCTACATGTTTTGTAAATGGATTGTCCATCTCGTCATGATTCATACTTCACTTGCTGAGCCATTATGCCATCGGCATTAAAGCTCAACCTCAATGGAATTCAAGCAATATTTTAGAACCAATAGAGCAATTTATAATTGTGTTTATTTGAAAGTTGGATCATGGTCACTAGATGGACATAGAGATTGTTGCTCATGGAATGGTGGGAAGCGTGATGAGGCCACTGATCACATGATAGGTCTCAACCTTAGCCATAATTGTCTCGTTGGTACTTTATCTTCTAACACTAGCCTCTTTCGCCTACTCCCCATTGAAATTGCTCAATCTCGCTTTCAATGACTTCAACTTTTCCTCAATCCTATACGGTTTGGCAATCTTTTCAGGTTACACTACCTTAATCTCTCCGGCTCATATTTTTCAGGGATAGTCCCATCAGTTATCTCATGGCTCACGAGATTGATTTCTCTTGATTTGTCTAGTGGGTGGGATCTTGAGATGCCCAACGTGGAAAACTTTGTTTAAAACTTAACTTTTCTTAAAGAACTTGATCTCTCTTCTATAAGCATGCCACCATCATTCTCTCATGTGCTTGCAAACTTCTCCTACTCTTTGAAGTCGCTTAAACTTGCATATTCTCTTTCGTATGGAGAATTTCCATTAAGGATTTTTCAATTGCCAAACCTAGAAGTCCTTGATAACAGTGGCAATGATAACCTTCCTGGTTTTATTCTAGAACAACATTGGGGTAATCGCTTGAAATCATTGTTTCTTTAGGGCACAAATTTTTCAGGAGAAATACCTATATGGATTAGCATTTTCTTGAATGAATTATCAATTTAGGATTGTTATTTTTCAAGTTCACTTCCCACTTCACTGAATAATCTTTCTTAGCTTGCTTATCTAGATATATCATTTAATAAAGTTCATGTTCAAATCCCCACTTCCTTTGCTAATCTTACCCAATTGTCATATCTAGATCTCTCTTTCAATAATTTCACGAGGGATATTTGGCATAGGCTTGTCAACTTGTCAAAACTCACCAATCTGTACCCCTTTAGTAATAGTTCCACTATGCACGGTTATTTAACCCAAAAAAAAAAAAGGTTTAGATTAAATTAGTAGCCAAACTAACCATCCTTGTTTCTTTACATTTGGCAAATGTTCGGCTAAGTGGTCCAATACCATCTTCAATTCAGAATACTTATGCAGTTGGTTGAGCTCAACCTTTATTTCAACAATTTGCAAGGTGAAATCCCAAAGTCATTATGGGAACTCAAGAATCTCAAACATCTGGATTGTAGTGGGAATAATTTGAGTGGCATTGTGGATTTACACAAACTCAAAAACTTGCGGACATTATTTTTGGATTACAACAACATATTTTTTGTCAGCAAAACCGAGATGAACGCCACTCTTCCAAAACTTTTTTAGTTAACTTTAGAATCATGCAATTTACATGAGTTGCCCAAGGTTTTAGGCTACCTATGCGGATTAAAGTGGGTAGATCTATCCTACAACAAAATCAAAGGGAGCAATCCTAATTGGATGGGCAATGGTAGCAAAGAATCCTTGTGGCATGGGGATCTTTCTTACAATTTTCTAATTGGCTTTGGGAACAATCTAATCAATTTGTCACTACCCAAGTTGGCCTATCTTGACATTAGTTCTAATTGGCTCAAAACATAACTCCTTACTTCACCTCCATCAACAACTTATTACAATATCTCCAACAACATCCTCTTCGGAGAAATTCATTCAATTTGTATACTAAGATCTCTCGTCGTTCTTGATTTGGCCAACAATAGTCTAAATGGCACATTTCCTTCATGTCTTGGAAATATTGATTCTTTGACAATTTTGAATCTTGGAAAAAAATAAACTTGAGGGCATGAGTCCTCATGCTTACCCAAAAAGTTGCGCATTGAAGATGATTGACCTAATAAAGAATCGATTGAAAGGGCCTACCCAAGATCTTTGGTGAATTAGAGTATTTGAACCTTGGTTAAAATTGAATTCTTGATGGGTTCCCTTTATAGTTATTCAAATTGACCAAGTTGAAAGCTATTATCTTGAAATCTAATAAGTTCCATGGTCTGATTGAAATGTCTCAAAGCCAGTTTAACGTCAACAATTTGCATATCATGGGCCTTTCCAACAATAGGTTCAACAGTGAACTTCCTTCTAAGTTGTTGCAGAGTTTCCATGTCATGGAACTAATTGTTTGTGAAAATTAGTAGGAATATATGAATACTTATGAAGAGATCCCTACGTCTCCGTCTAGATTTGCCGAATAAATCTATTATGGAATGATATTGATGAATAAAGGCATAGATGGGGAATACTCGAAGGTTTCATATGTACTTGTTTGCCAAGTTCTCTAGACAAAATCTTTCACTAAAGAGGCAGAGCTTTGGTTTTATGGTTTACAACGGGTCTTGTGTCGCTCTGGAAAGGAAGTGACCAATCTAAACTGCCGATAAAAGTAAAGTCTAGGAAAATAGGAGAAAAGTAAAGATACGATTGAATGAAAAAGTGCGATAAAGGAAAGTTAACAATCGAAAACTAAATGATCGATTATCGATTTGGCCAAAGTTCCCTACATTGATGCCTCTTCAGCTATTTAACATTTCGATATCTACAGTGTTCTGGAAGCTTCGACTCCCCATCGATAACTATCCTACCTTGCCGATATTTCCATTGGTACTGACTCCCGTAACTACTTCCATTCTTATCTTGCCAGTTTTGGCAAGGCCCTTGTCGCATGGTTCGAGACCGTTATTTGTCGACTATTGGCATTCTGGCCCGCTCTCTATGAATTCCCATGTACTGGGCTTGCTTTACTCTCTTTGGATTTTGAAGCTCAGTAAGCTAATTTGGGTGCCAACAAGTGCTCTCTTTAAAAGAATTGAATGATATTTTAATTCTAAAATGACATTCATACAATAGGTTTATAATGGAATTGGTAATTTTCCCAATGCATTGTTAATTTTCAATTTGCTTTAATTATATTCATAATAAATTCCAACTTTAGCGAGGTTTATTCTCAATCTTACACTTGCTTTTTTTTTTTTTTCCTAGTATTAGCTATGACAAGAATAGGACTTGGTGGCTGATGTAAACAACTAAAATACTTAAAGAACGTTTAACCTATGTTCTTGCATAAAATAGTATATAAAATCGTCCTTATCGGAAGATCAAAGTTCTGTGTAATTTAGTGGGCAGTGAGCGTTTTGGACGTAGCGAAGTACTTCCATTTCAAAGGATAGAGAAGTATTATACGATATTTTGGCTGCTAAAGATTTAATAATTAAGATTTAGCGCCCGTAATGGGCCAATTCAAAGGATAGTGGGGAGCGGAATTTTTAATTCATTGAGAATGGACTAAGTCTCTTTAATAATGAGGTATATGGGTTGGTTCTATACTTAATCACCAATGTTGATTAAAGTTAATTGAATGAAGATCAGGTCTAAAATCTAGAGTCACTCGGTAAGAAAAGATCATAGTCCACTATAAATTTTTCTACCTCTATCAAATATTGACATTTCAATCGTCTATTTAAAAATGTTTATACATACATAGTATTGGATAAATGATATGCATATTTGGAATTATACCGATCTTGATTGAGAATGAGATAATTGTATATAACTTCTTTTTTTCTTAAATCTTGAAAAGAGTTCCGAGCCTACCAAACTCTAATGGTACTAATCTAACCGGAAGAACCATCACATGAGGTAAACCATTAGACATGAAGACACAAGCAAGGCCAAACAATCCTCATTCAAAGCAAAACTGGTCCTGACCTTCATGTTAAAATGATAAGCAGTGAACACCTCAAATGACATATTCATTCACCATCGATATCACACGCTCAACAGACCTCTTAAAATTGACACGAATGTATGCAATCGGTATGAGCAGAGAGTGCATAACATGAATTGCTTTAGAGACCAAACTTAAATTTAGCAACGAAGTGAATAGTCGAAGTGTGCACCATTGATAGAAAGGAAGCGTGCAGAGATCAAAACTGAGGATACCGGACCTGTATTATCGAATGTAATCAGATTAACACTCTTGAAGGCTCTCGGTTCCAACATGGAGGGGAATACAATACTTCAAACTTCGAAAATACCATAATTAGAATAGTTGAGGAAAATAATCAGTCAGACAAGTAGAAGGCATTCGATTGAGAGGCTAGATAGAAAAAAGATATGGAAAGAGGAACGGCCAAATCAAAGTAGGCAACGCATCACCTTTGAGGTCATCGAGACGGAGGCAACTGGTTTTTCACTCCGGCGGAGGTGAATCCTCTCGGTCTCCACCCTGCAAAAACAGAGTACGAGAGTTTACCTTGAGTAAGAGCAGTGACTAAACGTGATTGACGAATGGATCGAAATGAGGAGGCCTATGAAGCAGCAATGCCGAGAATTGGAATTGGTGAAGAGAGAGAGAGCGAGCGAGAAGGTGGTGACAGGAGCGACTGAGAAGAGAGGCGAACGGAGTATGTTTGTCGAGGTGAGGCTTGACGTACCATGACCGGTTATAGCGACAATCGGCAGACAGAATGGAGGAGAAAAAAATGGAGATGGAAACCAAAGGTGGTGGAGCTTATAGTAGCCAGAGAGTGGAGGGAGGTTGGACGGTAATGCAGTGGCCGGAGGTTCAAGGTGAGGGAAGTGGTGGCTGGCGAGGGGACGAGCCGGAGATGAATATGTCAGAGAGGAGAGAGATTCTAAGGTGAGTTGTCCAAGTGAGATGAGGAGGGTGCTGACTTCGTGGGCCGGGCCGAACCGGGCCTTTGGGCCCGAACTTGCCTGAATATTTCTGAGATTCTATACCAGGACCAGGTAGTTGGCATGTCGTGAAATTATGCTTAACGGGCTCGGTTCGGGCCAAAAATTCAATTGGGCCTTACTGCAGACGTCAAACTGGACTGCTAAAGTTGACCAGCTCTCGATCCTTCGTTTTTCAAATTTTTAATTGTTGGGCCCGAGATATCGACATTATAATGTCTCTAATATGTATAATAATCTTCTTTGTAAAATGTAATTTGAAATCATTGGCGAAATCCGGGTGCTGGTTAATTTGTTGTTGATTGCCCCTGAATCAATTTGTTGTTGATTGCCCCTGAATAACGCAGTGCCAATGTGAGATTGATTATCTCTATCAAGCTACCGCTCGCGTTCACAGTTCATCGGCATGGGTAATTTGTCAATTTTGAATGTTGGACATTGCTGGAAAATGCAATTTGACTGTGACTTTGAGCGCGTTTGGCTTGGTTTGTTTATACTTTCATCTACCAATGATCAGGGTTAACGTATTATTCACCTCAAAGCCTTTGGAGCGTGTTTACAGGTCATTTGTCATGATAATCGCACGCAACGCATGCTGGAATTTATTGAGGGTCTCTTTTTAGACAGGAAATTTAAGGGCATTGATGGAGATATTTCGAGGTTGAGTTTCATGATTTATGGAAATACATTGGCATGTGATTCATTCCTAAGGTTTTCAGCTGGATTGAATTTTAATTGAATAGGTGAATCAGGGGTTACATGTATTGACCGTTGCTGGTGGTTTCGGTTTAGGCTTTGATCTTGGAAGAGGTTGCGGTGATTTAGTGTATAAGTTGGTAGTTCATGTTGGTGCATAGGCAAAGGATCCATTTCATGTCATTTTAAGATTGTTTAGTGTAATTTCCTTTGCATAAATACTTAGGCCTGCAAATGATAGTGGGCATCTTTAGTTTACTAAGTTTTAGGATGGTAATAAAACAAGAATCCTTTCAGTAAATAGGTCTCTTAAGTCTCTTTACGATTGTGGCATCTTTAGCTTATGGTGGCTCATGTTCCAAGGCTTAATAATAAGGTCATGTATATTCTTTACCTGACATCTTACAAGGTTTATTTTCTTGTACTTTACTTTAATCGTCTTTTGCTTTAGTACTATTTTGCTTTGAAGTATTGATTTCATTATCTTGATTTTGAGTTAAAAATCATACAATAATTTAGATTTGATCACCTACAATGTTCAATTTCACTATCTTGGTCTGAAAGCTTACTTCAATTTAAACAATTCGTTTTGTCCAACTAATTATGTTTACTCCGAAAAGAATTCCATGAATGGTGGCATTAAAAAAATTCCAAGTTGCAATTAGTACAGGCTTGGGAGAGTCTGCCCTAGGCAATGCACCATCTTTGTCAACAGTAACCATTTGTGCTTACTAAATAATTCATCAGCTTTTCTCAAGGAAGGTCACGATAGATGCTATTCCAAGTAACCTGCAATTACAAGTGTTACAATGCTAGTGTCACTATACAATGTGACCGAAAAATGGGAATGGAACTTTCTCACATTGATAATAACTTTTGATGTGATAATGGGCAACGAATGTTTAGAAAGGAATAAAAGAATGATGAATACCTATTTACTGAAGAAAAAAAAAATCCTCCCCCTTTTTTTGGTATATAACATAACTAGATAAACAAAACAAGTCAAGTCTCATTGTGCGAAGTATATAGACTCCCAGCGGAGTCTAATACAAATTGCTTAATAACATTTGGAACAGAGAAATAAATGACAAATGCAGATGTTGTTCCTATGCAAGTAGGGCCAAAAAATGCGTGAAAATGGGTAACATTATTGGCTAAATTTAATCTATGGCAATTTCTTATTGCCATATATCTACCACAATGCGTTCACCATTTGTTTGAGCTTCTATAGATCCTAAGAGATTTATGTTCGCTCGTAATTTGTCATAAGCACAGATAATTTGTCATTATAAACTCGGAGATGATATATAAAATCTAAAAATACTTTAATTAATAATTACAGCGTATTTTGCTAGAAATTTCATGGTCATCAATTTACAAGACGGCCAAAAGTCTTCTTGTGGGTCTCTCAAGTTTGGCTCTTATGTGGAAAAAAATAAGAGATGTTGCTTATGACGACCAACTATGAAATTTTGATTGCATATGAACGGTCAATCACGGCATGCATGAGAATGCAACCAAATTTATACCTCGTCGATATATGACATTTTTTTCCTTTTGGAAAAAAATGCCTATATCCTTGTAACTCTTAACATTGCTTAAATAAATACATAAAAGCATGAGGCTTAAGCAATATGCTAAAATTGCGCAACATCTACGGTAAAACATACATACATAATATGTTCCTCATATAATTATTACTTGTCAGTACCTCAATTTTCATGTTCATTGTATATTTATTTGTAAGAACCTATGGAAGCAATCATCTGTTAGGAAGTCAAGAGGCTAGACCAACAAAATATGCCTACTATTTACACCCAAAATATCTAACTTTGTTGCTTGTTTGTATTAGGCAATATCTCTTAGGAAGTCAAGAGGCTAGACCAATAGAATATGCCTACTATTTACACCCAAAATATCTAACTTTGTTGCTTGTTTGTATTAAGCGATATCTTGAGTTTGATTTCACATCAAAATTGAATTTGGCTCTTTATCTGATTGGAAATAGGTTTTTTTTTTTTTTTTTTTTTTTTTTTTTTTTTTTTGGTGGGTCAGAATTGGAATTGAAGAGTTCATAAATGATTACTTTCTTAGACTAGGCCATAAACGATGATGAACCTAATTATGTGAAGATGATAAGTCATTTAAAGAAAAGTCCTGAGCTCAATACACAGTCATCTTGCCTTTAGTCACCCCTAGCATGTCCTTTCATATAAAATTATGGGATAAATGTATCAAAAATCTAAAACTTATCACAAAAGTGTAAATGAATCCTAAAATTTTGAAAAATTGGGATTAACTCTTAAAACTTGTCACCAAAGGATAATCAAGTCCTGAACATTTTCAAAAGTGCAATCATATCCTAAAACTTGTTAAATCAATCCAATCAAGTTGTTCTATTGATTGCGCTTTTTGAAAGTTTTAGGATTCGAATGCATCTTTATTATAAGTTTTAGGACTTTATCGAACTTTTTTAAAATTTTTAAGACCCATATACATTTTTTTGATAAATTTTAGGACTTGATTACATTTCAAAGAAGTTTTAAGACTCAATTGCATTTTTCGTGACATGTTTTAGGACTTTAGGGATAAATGCATCGGAAGTCCTAAAACATGTCAAGAAAGTGCGATTGAGTCTTATCATTTTTTTGTAATTAAAAAAAAAATCGTAAAAGCTATGGCATACGTGCTTTCCTATCCACAAAAATTGCTATCCATAAAAGCTATGGCTTTACAAGCTCCTCTAGCTCTTCTCTGACATACGTGCTCTAAAAACAAGCACAAGAATTTTATTTAGAATCAAAAGGACAATATTACGTCACCGTCCTTAGAGTACATGCTTTATACTTGGATCATTTTTTTTTATCTCCGCGTTTCATACATGCTTCGCTAATTTACGCGCTGATGAGAGCTAGGCCTTGAAATGATTTGAGAAGAGTCTCTCGGAATCAACCGAGCATATTCTCTTTGCGTTTATTTTAAACTCATGTCATGATGGTCGCCCGGTGGAAATGGAGATTAGTGCTCCTGGTCCGGGGAGGGTATGTGAAGGCTTTATTTGATTTGGGATTAAGGCCCGTCCGCCCAAGTTGGGCCCAGAAAGCCCGGCCCACGGGAATAGGGCCCGTGGAAAGAAGGGGGTATAAAAGGGAGGAGAGAGAGAGAGAAATAAACACACCATTTTGATTAAGTTAAACGTACGCTTTTCTCTTCACTTACGCTCTCCCTCTCCCGTTTTCTTCAAAGGCAAAACAGTAAAGCACGTTGAAGGATTTTGCTTCCTCGGATCGAACAGGCTCTGTTTCTCTTCCTCCATTGGCGTCGGTGTTTAATCTGTGGCTAAAAGGTACGCTCGAATCCGTGGTGTGCTTTAGGATCGGTGATACGTGTTAGAATTCCCGGGCTTGTCTTCCGCTTGAGTTTAGGGGTTCGATTTAGTGTCGAATTCGTTTTTCGGGGATTAGTTATTCCCAACATTGGTATCAGAGCCCTAGTTCACGTTTTTCCCGATCTGTTTGATGTATTTTGATTGATTTTTCGCAAAAACAAGTTCGGCCGTACGGATCGGGCGACAAATCCCGACACCCTAGCGTTGTTAGGCCTTTTTTCCGAGTTTTCGTAAGTCGAAACCAAATTCTGATGGCATAGAGAGAAAGGGGGCGTCGAGACGAGTCTGGCGATGCCTCGAGCGCCGCCGGGCGACGCCACATGCGCCCACACGCGCGGCCGGAAGGCGCGCGCGTGGGCGCGACGCGCCCGGAAGCGCGGGTTCGCCCAGCCCGTGTGGCACACGCGCCGGTCGGCGAACCGGCGCGTGCACGACGCCGGCGGCGACCGGCGCGCGCCGCGGGCGGACGCGGCCGACGTCGGCATGACGTCACCCAACGGTAAATAACCGCTGGGGTGACGTCATCGATGACGCGGCGTCGCGCCCGGTTGGCGGACGGTCACACGGCGACCCGGCCGGCGACTCGACCGACCCGACCCGCGACGCCTAGCACGTGCGCGGCGCGTGCCGGCTGACGTCTGCGTGACGTCAGCCCGCGCACGCGCGCGGCATGTGCGGGCGGTTCGCGCGAGCCGGCCCGACCGGTCCGACCGGTCCGACGACCGGCGACCATGACCGTTGATCGTGACCGTTGACCGTTGACCGACGACCGTTGACCGTTGACCGTTGACCAAAAAAAAAAAAAAGGAAAAGAATGTGTTTCTTTTTCAATTAAGTCTATGTGGATTATATGTGATCCCTTATTTATTCTGCATTTGTTGCGGAACGTTTCTGCATTTGTTGCAAGAAAAAAATGCCTCCCCTAAGGTTGCGCAGACCTATTCGCGCAATTACTGATGAACAAAAGGAAAGGCTGTCTAAGTTAATAGCTGAGCTGACTGATCATCGATGGGAGAGAGGTGACTTAATTGATCACGTCCTTGAAGTCAACGGGAAGATACAAAAGGTCATATGGAATGGTCGTCCTATGTCACGATCGAGATGGTGCGATTTTTCATAAACACTCTTCCACCTGAATGGCAAGATGTGTTGAATCGCATATGGGATGTCAACGGAGCTGCTTCATATAAGAAAATTATAATAGATTTTGTAAATGAATATTACTGTATTATGACAAGGGAAAAGATCAAGAAATTGAACAAAAGAGGATCTTTCCCAGTTCGTGTGCTGACTTTGTGTTAGTTGTATTGGCTGATTTATGTTAAGTGTGCTTTGTGGACATAATTATGTAAAGTTTACTACCTGATTGTTGTTGATGTAACAACCTATATGTTATTTGTATTATATGAGAGCATTATTATTGGATATCAATTATCTTTGCTTTTCGTTATTGCCGGTTGTTCTTGTGGGTAATTAGTCATGGGTAGTTATAGAAGTTTTTGTAGCTTCATAGAATTGATTTTGCATATGACAATCATATTAATGATAGTTTTAAGTTAGGATTTTGGAGGATGATTGGAAACATAGTGACCTTTTGATTCTGAAGCCTTACTTGAAATTATTCATTAATATGATGGGTCTATGTAAAAAAGAATGCATAAATGATAGGCATTAATAATTCGTGCATATTTGTCGATGTGTTCGATCAATGGCTTCAGCCACAAAGAGCATAGTTGCCGAGCTGAACAAAGGTGAAAAGCTCAATGGTGACAACTATGAAATTTGGCAAATGAAAATCCAGTATGTACTGGAAGAGCAAGAAGCACTTGAGGCTCTTAACCTGACCATGGTTGAACCTGAAGAAGGAACCACTGCACAGCACAAGAGAGACAAGGAAGCTTTTGCTGCATGGAAACGAAAGAATTCTCTTGCTCGCATCACGTTGTTGAGCAGCATGGAAAATGACGTCATGCGAGAGTTTAGGCGTTTTGACAATGCCAAAGAAATGTGGGAGGCATTGGCAGCTAGATTTGGTCATACTTCGGTGACCAGACTGAGACAGCTCACTATCAGGTTTGACACCTATAAGAAGCCTCATGGTCAGACCATGAAGCAACATCTTAGAAAGATGTCGAACATGATAAATGAGCTGAAAGATGCTGGCCATGTCCTCACAGATGAGCAGCAGGTGCAAGCAGTGATTCGTTCCTTGCCTCAGAGTTGGGAGCATATGAAGGTGCACCTGACCCATAATGAGAATATCAAAACTTTTGAGGATGTTGTGCGCCATCTTGAGCTGGAAGAGGACCGCCTCTTGGTGGCTAAGCCGGATGCTGAACTATATCATGCTAGTTCTAGCTCACATGGAGCTTCGAGCTCCAAGCGCAAGTGCCCTAACTGGTTTGATAAAGGGAAAGGCAAGGAAGAAGCAGGACCTTCAGGGAAGAAACCCAAGTTTAACCAACATGGAAGAGGAAAGCGTCCTTGCATGAAAAAGCTTGCAAGGGTGAAATGCTACAACTGTGACCAGAAGGGTCACTATGCTCGCGACTGTCGTGAGCCAAAGAAGGTAAACACCCATTGTATTTTTCAGAACTTTACTTTTGTGTCAAGTTCTGTGTTCTTAACTGAGTATAATCCTTTGTGGACTGTGGATTCAGGAGCGACGGACCATGTAGCGAAGGATAGAGGATCCTTCGTGGAATTCCGACGAGTACCTACTGGAACTAAGTGGATCTATGTGGGAAATAACTCCAGAGCTGAAGTGAAAGGAATTGGTACATGCCAACTGAATATGCGTGGTGGACGCACTTTGTTCCTACATGATGTGTTGTATGCTCCGAAGATTCGTCGGAATTTAGTGTCTGTATTAGTGTTGGTTAAATTAGGTTTCAATTTGAACTTCTATGATAGAGGTGTGAATTTGTTTTTAGACACAAATTACTATGGTTGTGGTTATTTTCTGAATGGTTTCATTGTATTAGATGTTGACTATGTTAATGCAAATGTTTGTTATTCCCTTATCACGTCTCATAATACCTATGATAGTGATGTGAATATGTGGCATGCTAGACTTGGTCACATTGGCCAACAGCGTATGAATAGACTAGCCAAAGAGGGCTTGTTGGGCAATATTGAAAGAGTCGATTTGCCCATATGTAAGCATTGCCTAGAAGGGAAAACGACAAGGAAACCATTTGGAAAAGGAAAAAGAGCTGAATTTCCTCTGCATTTAATCCATACTGATATCTGTGGTCCAATGAATGTGAGAGGAAGGCACGGGGCTGTTTATTTCATCACCTTTATTGATGATTATACTCGATTTGGATATGTCTATTTGATTTCTCATAAATCTGAAGCAATAAGTTGTTTCAAAAGGTTTATGAACCTAGTAGAGAATCAATTAGACAAGAAAATAAAAGCATTGAGATCCGATCGAGGTCGAGAATATTTATCTAATGAGTTCAGAAAATTATGTGATGAAAAAGGAATAGAAAGACAGTTGTCTATTCCATATACTCCTCAACAAAATGGTGTTGCAGAGAGAAGAAACAGAACCCTACTGGAAATGGTTAGGTTCATGATGGCGCATGCTAACTTACCTATTACCTTTTGGAGTGATGCGTTGTTAACTGCTGCCTATATACTTAACCGGGTGCCTTCCAAATCAGTTACCTCCACTCCATATGAGTTATGGACAGGTAGAAAACCGGACTTAAGTTTTCTTAAGTCATGTGGTTGTGCTACCTATACACATGAGTCCTCTCACAAGTTTGGGAAATTGGGTCCCAGAGGAAAGAAGAGTATTTTCATAAGGTACTCAGAACACTCGAAAGGGTATGTGTTCATAGGTGAGCAGGAAAGTGGGAGTATAACTGAGTTTGAATCACGAGATGTCACATTCATAGAGGATGAATTTCCTAAGAAGGGCGAAATAGGGGAAGATTGTTCCCTATTTGAGACCTTGGATCAGGATAATGATGTTAGTGGAGTTCGTCCAAGTGGGAGTAATATGAGAAGTGATGAATTGAATTCAACTCATTCTCAATTGCAACCACATGATGAGACGACATCATCATTACCTAATCCAAGTGGGAGCATAATGAGGAATGATGTGCAAAGTGCACAATCTCTCATACGGCGAACAAGTCGCCAAAGTATTCCCTGTCGACGTTTTGACATTGAAGGGGAAACTTTTATGGTTGCTCCACAAGATGAGGATGAGCCAAGAAATATCAATGAGACTCTAAATTGCCCTAGTAAGGAAAAATGGATTAATGCAATGGAAGAGGAAATGGAGTCAATGAAATCAAACCAAGTCTGGAACTGGTTGATCTTCCAAAAGGACGCAGCTATTGGGAACAAATGGGTTCTCAAAATAAAGCGAAAGGCTGATGGCTCGATAGAAAGGCATAAGGCTCGCCTTGTGGCGAAGGGGTATAATCAACGGAAGGAATAGATTATGAAGATACATTTTCTCCCGTAGTGAGATTTACCTCGATTCGCATTATTCGGCAATAGTGGCTAGTCTCGGATCTTGAGTTACATCAAATGGATGTAAAAACTACTTTCCTCAATGGAGAATTAGAGGAAGAAATATATATGGAACAATTTGCTGGTTTCATTATAAAAGGCCAAGAAGAAAAGGTATGTCAACTTTTGAGATCGATATACAGCCTTAAGTAGTCATCGAGAAAATGGTATATACGTTTTCATAATGCCATAATGGCATATGATTTTACAATGATTGATGAGGATCATTGTGTATATATCAAAAGATCCAAGGATCAATTTGTGATCATATCATTATATGTTGATGATATACTAATTGCCGGAAGCAATATGGAGTTTGTTAAGACTGTCAAGAGTTGGTTGTCTTCCAACTTTGAAATGAAGGATATGGGTGAGGCTGCATACATTCTTGGAGTTAAGATTTCAAGAGATCGTTCGAAGAGATCGTTGTCTCTTTCGCAAGAAACATTTATAAATAAAGTTCTTGAACGATTTCGTATGCAAGATTGTAAACCCATAGACACTCCTATTGCAAAAGGTGAAGGGTTGAGCCATAGACTGTGTCCAGGGACTCCACAAGAGAAGGAACAAATGAAGCATGTTCCTTATGCAAGTGCTGTTGGGAGCTTAATGTACGCTATGATGTGTACAAGACCCGACATATGTTTTGCAGTTGGAATGGTGAGTAGATACCAATCCAATCCAGGTCCAGCACATTGGAAGGCCGTTAAGAGAATACTGAGGTATCTGAAGGGAACTGCTGATTACAAGTTGAATTACCAAGGAAAGGATCTGTGACTTGAAGGCTATTCAGATGCTGATTAGAGAAGAAATTTAGATGAAAGGAAATCTACCTCAGGATTTGCTTTCTTACTGAGCAATGGCGCCATATCATGGAGTAGTAAGAAGCAAACGTGCATAGCCTTATCCACGATGGAAGCTGAGTTCGTGGCATTATCAGCAACAGTACAAGAAGGAGTTTGGCTTAAGAGATTCTTGGATCATTTAGGTGTTATTGAGAAAGCTGCAAATCAATTATTGGTTAATTGTGATAGCCAAGCAGCTATAGCGTACACCAAAGATCCAAAGTATCATGGCAAGACCAAACATATAGATACCGAGTATAACTTTGTAAAAGATATGGTTGCACGAAAGGATGTGAACTTGCAGTACATATCTACGCATAGAATGGTAACAGATCCTATGACAAAGCCAATACCTAGAGATGTGTTTTGTGGTCATGTAAAATTTCTAGGATTGCGTAGAGTCTGATGTACTGGATTGTAATTTCCCTGAGTTGTTCACATTTATGAAATTTTGTTTTTCATTGATTAATGCCTATGAATCTTTGTATGATCTTTATGCATCTTAATGCTCAGTGCATTATTTTAAGTTGAGGAAGTATGTTGGACAGATAAAAGATTAGCCCACTCACACGGGTAATCGCCTCTATTTACTGTGTGATAAATAGAGATGAGACTGTATTTAAGCTTATTATCTAGGTGATAATCGAGAGCTCGGGCTTAAAATACACATGTCGCCTTAACTAAGTGTTAAGATGAGGACATAATACTTATGATGTCCGAAAGTAAAATACCCCACATATTTTACTTTATCTGTCTAAGATGCCGGATGTGAGTTCTGATGAATTTTGTGAATGAGTAGATAGGTGAACTCAAGTTAGACATTGGGTATGTCTGAACTATCATCTGTACGGTATTGAAAAATGTAGACATACGCTCCATGGGGAAGGAGTTAATACCGTAATACGTATTTCATACTACGTATGCATAAGACGATCAATAAGAGTGGCAAAAAGTTTGATCTCAACTTTTATGACGTGTGAGACTCTTGAGGAAATGAGTTCCTCAATTCTTAGTCCCCTCATGACTCTTACTTATTCTCAAGGTTTCTATTTAGTGTTTGCTATCTTAGGATGTTGCCAATGGTCATGAGTTTGATTCGATCTAATGGGACATTTCTAGAAAAGCAAGCTGAACTGAAATTGAGAGTTTGAAGGAAAGAGGAAGATCGATTTTGGAGAATCACATTGTACTTTTGTGTTCACTGGTCGACCAATTATGACTATCTTTGTGATAATTATAATTGTGAATACAATATATATCATTGTTTAAAAGAGATCAAGAGAGATATAAATGTGATCGATCGATCTAGGGTACTGCATACTAAATCTACTCAAAGTGTGACGCCCAATTATGAGCTGCTATATATTCCTAACAGATGTATAGCAACGAGCTCTCAAAGTATGTTGGTCGCACGGATTATTCACCGGTATGAAAGTTGAAGAGAGGTAAAGAGAATCCTGTTCGGCCCACCATGTGCGAGTGGGAGATGAAGGCTTTATTTGATTTGGGATTAAGGCCCGTCCGCCCAAGTTGGGCCCAGAAAGCCCGGCCCACGGGAATAGGGCCCGTGGAAAGAAGGGGGTATAAAAGGGAGGAGAGAGAGAGAGAGAAATAAACACACCGTTTTGATTAAGTTAAACGTACGCTTTTCTCTTCACTTACGCTCTCCCTCTCCCGTTTTCTTCAAAGGCAAAACAGTAAAGCACGTTGAAGGATTTTGCTTCCTCGGATCGAACAGGCTCAGTTTCTCTTCCTCCATTGGCGTCGGTGTTTAATCTGTGGCTAAAAGGTACGCTCAAATCCGTGGTGTGCTTTAGGATCGGTGATACGTGTTAGAATTCCCAGGCTTGTCTTCCGCTTGAGTTTAGGGGTTCGATTTAGCGTCAAATTCGTTTTTCAGGGATTAGTTATTCCCAACAGTATGGAGTGTGACAAATTCAGCGGTCGTGTCGTTGGCCTAGACCTCAGTGGTAGTTATCTGTCTAGTACCACTAGTCTTTTTAATCTACTTTGTCGTGTTCACCTTCGGTCAAAACTTCTATAGCTCCCATGGGAAATGTGAAAATGTTTTCAGTGGATGATTACCATCTTTTGTTTTTGTGATTCAAGAGGTAGGAATACTCCTAGGAATGGAGAATGACTAGTTCGTCCACGTGAAAGACGGGCAAAAGATTTTTTGGTGGCCTCTCAAATTTTGACTTTTTATGGAAAAGATATGAGATGCCATTTAAGAAGGCCGTCTACGCAATTGTGACTGCACGACGAGGTGAGGACACATGGAGTGCCATAACTTGGCACGGAGGGACACTTAAGTGCCATAACTTTAAAATGGTACACTTAAGTGCCATCATCGGAGTAAAATGGGACACTTAAGTGCCACTCTGGCGAAAATCTGGCCAAATGGCTGACGTGGCAATTTTCCGACGAGTTTAGTCCAAAACGGCGTCGTTTTGCACGCTGACGTGGCGGAGAAAACGCAAAAACGAAGCCGTTTCGTGTCTACGTGTAGATAATAATATAAAAATTAATTAAATTATAAAGTATTCAAAAAATTTAAAAAATAAGAAAAATTTAAAAAATTTAAAAATTAAGAAAAATTTAAAAATTAAGAAAAATTTAAAAGTTTTAAAAATTAAGAAAATTAAGAAAAAAGGGGGAGGTCGAACGGGCGGGGTGAGGGAGCCCTCGCCGCCACCGCCTCCCCACCGTCGCCGGCCCTTCCCGGCGACGGTGGGGAGGCGGCGGCGGCGAGGGCTCAGCCCTCACCCGCCCGTCGACCTCCCCCTTTTTTTTTTCTTAATTTTTTAAAATTTTCTTATTTTTTTAAATTTTTTTAATTTTTATGCTGCTTTGGAGCACCGGCGAGCCACGTAAGCAAAAATAATAATAAAATATTGCCACGTAGGATTTCCAGCAAGGGTCGCCGGAGGTGGCACTTAAGTGTACCGTTTTGAAGTTATGGCACTTAAGTGTCCCCCCGTGCCAAGTTATGGCACTTGTGCTGGACTTCTGCCCTGCACGACCATCAATCACGGCATGTATGAGACTAAGACCTAATTTGTCCCTTGATGTGTGACCCTTTTTTTCCCTTTTGAAAACTAATGCCTATTTGCTTATAAATTTTAACATTACTTTAGGTATAAAAAAACAAAAGCTGGGATAATTAAGCAATATGTTGAAATTGTAAAACATCTATGGCAAGACATACACAAATAGTATGATTGATCTTAATCATCACTTTATCGTAAGGTTTCCCATGTTAATTGTTGATTCATTCGTAAGAAGTTATGGGATTGTTAATCTATTTAGGAGTCAAGTGGCTAGACCAATAGAAGGAGTCTGTTATTTTTACCCAAGATATTTAGATTTTTTGGTTGTTTGTATATCTCGAGTCTTGCACATTATACATTTGCCTCTTTGATCTGATTGGAGGTAGATCATTGACACTAAAACTCAAGAATTCATAAGTACTTTCTTAGGCAGTAGAAGCTGTGATTGAAACAAAAAAGCAAAAAAAAAAAAAAAAAAGCTAGATTTTGGAATTTTATCCTCACATTTTTCGTCTTCCCCACCTTAATTGATTTCTCTTCCTACGAGATTAGATTCAAACCGGAAGAAGTTATGCTACTAAGGTCGAGCCCAACAATGTAGGTATGAAATACCGAGATCAAAATGACCCAAGTATAAAGCATATACGCTAATGACAATGAGGTGATGCTGTCCTTTATTTGTCTTAATTGTGACTTTTGTTAGTATATTTCATGTAAATTTTAAATTCGCTAATAAGAATCCATCAGGAAGTCTAGTGGCTAGACCAATAGAATGCGCTTATTATTTATGCTCAAAACGTCTAAAATTTTCACTGGCTTGTATTAGATGATTTTTCGAGTCAAATTGCAAACAAATTAAAATTTTCCCTTTGATTTGATTGACAGTAGGTCGTTAATATTGAAACTGACGAGTTCATAAAGAATTGCTTTCTTAGACTAGGTCTTAGAAGTTGTGAAAAGAAAAAAAAAAAAAAAAACTAAACTTTGGCAGAATAGTGATGACGCTCTACTTATGTGAAAATGATAGGTCATCCATTGAAAAATAGTGAGCTTAAAGGACTTTGACATTTTGCCTTAGGTCGACGATGGAGTGGCTAATAAGAAGCCCCAAATTTCTATCCCCAGAAATTGCAATCCATAAAAACTGTGGCATTACAATCTCCTCTGGCTCTTCTAGACATACGTGCTCTACTACAGACACAAAAAAGCAAAAAAAAAGGACAATATCATGTCACCGTCGTTAGTGTACATGCTTCATACTTGGATAATCTTTTATGTCGGTGTTCTATACATGCTTTGCTAATTACGTAATAAAAGGACTTCAAATTCTAAGTTGTAGTGAGTATTTGTCTTGTTACTAAAAGAACATATCAAAGTCAAAAAAGAATTTTGCCTCTAGAAAATATAAGATTATCTTGCGTCCATGATCAAAAGCTTGAGATTTGTGTGGCTCGTCGTTGTCTATTATATTCGAGGTGATATACGAAGGACGCTGGGGAAGCTAAGTTGAAAAGACTTGTGCATGTATCTTAGATGATGGAATATATAAAGAGTGCTTGAGTTGAATTATATATATGGTATGCCCTCTTTCTGGTTCCAGCCGAATCAATTACAGGCAACTAAATGTTTTTGTTGGGTTCTTCAAATTTATATGGTATTCTTGATAATCACAGAAAAAATTATATGTTGACAGCTATCATGGTACTTAAGTAAATATTAGTAAGTTCTCTTAGGGAAGAAGATTCTCTTAGGAGCAAAGAGAAAAGGGAAAAGGAAATCCCAAAATTTGATTAAACTTTAGTATGATTTTTCGAATCTCTTTCCTCTACGGACCCACCGAATCAATTCGAATTGACAAGCAAGCATAAAAGTGGAGTCAAAGAATGATGGTGATTCCAAAGACACAATTCAATTCACTTTCAATATATGCTTCATCCTCGTATCAATCAGTTACTAATCAATTCGAATGGACGATTAAGTATTAAAGTTAAGTCAAAGAATATGCTTCGTCCTCTTACAGTAATTACTATAACATTATAGTGGTGGAATCGCTGCCAACTGTTCTAAAACCTTAAACTATTAAATAAATGCGTTGTTTAACATTTAAATATTCTATCCTCCTCCTCATGCTTAGTTTGGTATTTTTTTGCCATAGTATTAAGCGGATGACATATTTAAATGGGAAGGCAAATGAAACGTAAAAAAAATTTGAATTTAAGAGTTCCAGCTCTGATTCCATGTGAGATTTAATGGGATCATTCTAAAAGTCAATGCTCTTAAATGAAAATGTGATTTCATATTTAAATATTCTATCGAATACATTGTTTATTTTGTATAATCCATTATTCTCTCGGCAGACTACATTTAATTTTCCTAGTGGAAAATGAAACTACTCGCATGATTCCTCAATCCAGTGACAAGGGTACAAATAGCTTTAGGCCAACCGAGACGACCCATGGACCTCTTATTTTCACCTCGGAGAGGAAAATGGTCCATTCAAGTTCGGAAGAAGAGAGAATATATCACGGACAGAATGTGATGAGGTAACTAGCCCCACCCGTGCAATTAAAAGTGCTGCTCGTGTCGTCGTAAGCGTAGCTGTAAGCTTGAGTGCACTGGTCCTTGAAAATCTGCGAGTAGTTCGTCGGCGGGCACGTCGCTGGCGTCCCGTACGCCCCAGTGCAGCAGTACTGCGGCTAGTTTAACGCCAGGCACGCGCTCTTGCACGCCACGATGCTCCCGTCCGACCCCTTCACCGCCAGCTCTGACGGGCACACGGAGTTGACGTTGGCTGCGCAGCTGGTCGTGGTGCACCCACTGCCGCTGCCCTGTGGGGTTATAGAGAGGGGCAGGTTGAAGCCGTCCACTAGGCTGACGTCGTAGATGCTGTTCTCCCCAGAGCCCGGTGCCTTGAGAGTGAACTCCGCCAAGGTGGCCGGCGGGATCGCCCCTGCACCATTGCAGCTCACCTGGCCAGACCCACAGTCGGCGGTGGTGCATACAAATTTGCCAGAGGCATCAGTGGCGCAGCCCGTTCGGCCCCACACCCGGCCGGCTGTCCACGTGTCTGGGACGTCATTGATTGAGAAGGTTGCACCAGTGGCGAGCTCGAACCCGGTTGAGGATAGCTGCCCGCCACCCCCGCCAGTGAGCGTCCCGGGCCAGACTGTGTAGGGGCACTTGCTGGTGAAGCTGAGTGTGGCTGCGCCGGCTCCTCCTGCAAGCATGCATGCAAGCCATAAAATTGATGTACGCGGATTAATTATTTTTCCTCCTGGGGTTTATCAGCGCGGGAATCTCCATAACAAAGATGGAAACTTGAACACAGGACTTTAACTTCCGAATCCCAAAAAACAAAAAATTAAACTTAGGATCTTATTTTCTAGTTTCGGAGGAAGGTAATGTTAATGTAGAAATTTGTAATAGTTGAAAATAGATAGATTATGATGACAATGTGCTTACTTGCGAGGAGGACTAGGAAAGGCAGGAGGCGGTAAAAAGATGCTCTTGCGTCCATGATCGAGAGATTCAGATTTTTTTTGTTTCGGTTTATCGTTTCTCTAGTATAGGAGGTATATATATAGAATGCTGGGGAAGCCAATTTTGAAATGACCGTGGAAAAGTATTTTAGACCGGGGAAGCTAAGTTTGAAATGACTTTGAAAAAGTCTTTTAGACAGTGGAATAAATATATGGGAAATGAGAAGCTAATGTATTTTATTTTTATATAAAATTTGAAAATATTTTTAATCGATGATTACAATTTCTTTTTTCTCATGATTCAAGTGTTAGGAATGGAGAATCACAAAAGCCAAAAGGGCCATGCGGTATCATTCAAGAAAAGAAAATTTCATAAGAAATTGACCGACTTTTTTTAGCAGGTTAATATTGCTATAAAAGTAATACTTAATAATTCGAGAAAGAAGGAAAGGAAATATATATGTGATAGACATAGTAAGCTATCTTTGGATTGGTAAATTTGATTAACGATTACTGGGTGTTTGCTGATTTCACGTTCAAAGTACTGAATTTTGACATTTTTTAATTACCAAGCGTGGTAATTAATCAGCAAAATTTTCAAGTTCAGAAATCCCAAATTGTTGGGTGCCAGTATGCACCAGTTGAATTTTGAGGCCACTAGAACTATTGGCTAAACTATTGTTCTAGCGGGAGGGAATAATTTACCCAATCAAATCTAAATCTATTATACAAATGCCAATTAAATCATAAGCTTTTCAATTTTATTAATGTAGTCCGAAACTTGGGCACAAAATTTTAATATTGTCCTTATGACATATTGGTACTAGAAATTGTTGACGTAACATCTAATCATTGCCAACTGTTTGGCATGCCACACTAATGTGAACAATTTTACTCGTGCCACATCAATAATTTTCAGTGGCAATTGGCTGGAAGGGTTACACTAAGATTTTGCATAAAGATTTAGGATTACATTGGCAAAATTGAAAAGTTTATAACTTAATTGACATCCGTACAATAAGTTTATGATGGAATTGGTAATTTTCCCAATGCATTATTAATTTTGAATTCACTTTCATTATGCAAATAATAATTTCCAACTTTAGCGAGGTTTATTCTCAGTCTTGCTCTTGCTCTAGTATTAGCTATGGCAAGAATAGGATTGGTGAGTGATATAAACAACTAAAATTCTTAAGAACGTTGAAGCTATGTTCTTTAAAAAAATAGTATATAAAATCGTCCTTAAAGTTTTGTGTAATCTAGTGGGCAGTGACAGTTTTGGACGCACACGAAGTACTTCCATTTCAAAGGATAGAGAAGTATTAAATGATATTTTGTTTACTAATGATTTAATAATTGAGATTTAGCGGCCTTAATGGGCCAATTCAAAGGATAGTTGGGAGTGGAATTTTTAATTCATTGCGAATGGACTAAGTCTGTTTAATAATGAGGTATATGGGTTGGTTCTATACTTAATCTTCAGTGTTGATTGAAGTTAATCAAGCGAAGACCGGGCTTGAGAATCTAGAGTCACTCAATAAGATCATAGTCCGCTATATATTCTTCTACCTCTATCAAATATTGGCATTTCAATCATCTGTGTAAATATGTTTATACATATTTATTATTGGATAAATGATGTGTACTTTTGGAGTTATACCAATCTAGATTGAGAATGAGATAATCGTATATTACTTATTTTTTCTCTTAAATCTTGAAAAGAGTTCCAAGTCTACCAAACATTAATTGATTTAAATTAACTGGAAGAACGATCACACTAGGTGAACCATTAGATGTGAAGAAACAAGAGCAAGGCCAAACGATCCTCATTCAAAGCAGAACTGATTCTGACCTTCATGTTAACGTGGTAAGTAGCAAACACCTCAAATCACGGACTCAATTTACCAGCAATATCTCACGCTTCATGGTCTTCCAAAAATCGACTCGAATGTATGCAATCGGCACAAGCGAAGAGGGGATAACATGAATCACTCGAGACCAAACATAAATTTAGCAATGAAGTCAACGGTCGAAGTGTACCCCAGCAATAAGATGGAAGCGTCCAGAGATCAAAACTGGGGACAGCAGACCTGCATTGACGAAGGTAATCAAAGGAGCACTCTTGAAGGCTCTCGGTTTCAACATGGAGGGGAATACAAGACTTCCAAATTCGAAAATACTTCTACACGAGCCTCAGTATACTGAAAAATGACTACGAAGTTTATTTACCGCAAGAAACATCATCCTCAAACAGTTTGAGGAAAACAATCAGACACGCAGAAAACATTCGAATGAGAGACTAGATGCAAAAGAAACAGGGAACGAGTCACGGCCATATCAATGTAAAGGCAACGCAGCACGCTTGAGGTCATCGAGATAAGCCTCGGAAGCAACCGGTTTTCACTTCGGCAGAGGCGAAGGCTCTTGGTCTCTACCTCATGAAAACAGAGTACGAGAGTTTAACCTCGAGTAAGGGCAGTGACTGTTGGGTTTCATGAATCATGTATAAGAAAAATTAACAAAATAAACGCAGCGGAAACAAAGATATATTTTATACACGATTCTCCTTAGGCGTTGTTCATGCGTTTTAATCAAAAATCTAAACATCAAAGGGAGTTAAACGAATTACCTCTCGAAGCGCGCTTTAAACAAGTCGGTTCGGATGTTCTACAGTTCGAGTCCCACAAGTGTCGGACCTCTAGTTCAGACACACCAACAACGAACGTCGAACGGAAGAGAGAATTTCGGATATTCACCACTTCGATCGTGCTAGCAATCACGTGGAAACAAACCGTCGTATCCTTGATGTATAATAGTCACGACCTGAACGTGATAACGTTCTTCTTTCTTGCGTCTCAAAGACACAAGAACACGCACACAATTTGCTCTCTTTTTAGAAAAAGAAATTACTCTCGTATGTCTCTAAAAACACAAGACGCACGCCCACACTTTTCTCTGTTTTTCAACAGCCTATTTACTCTCGTCCTTCAATGGTTTTTATAGAAAAACCGACCAGCAACGGTTGCTAATCGATGGACGATCAGCAACCGTTGCTGATCGTCCATAGTAGACGATCGTGTATGAGCGGTTGCTCATGCACGACCATCGTGCATGAGCAACCGCTCATGCACGATCTTGGCATGATGGTCAGCGGTTGCTGACCATCCATGCTTCGTGCATAATGGTCAGCAACCGCTGACCATTACGCTTCGTGCATGTGCACGAATTCGTGCACATGCATGAAGCTTTAATTTAATTTATTTATTTTTTTTAATTAGTTAATTTAGGGCATACTTCTAACAATCTCCCACTTGCACTAAAATCAACTTGTTTGGTATGTTAACATATATCCACTTTGGGCATGCGTGTGCATCATATGCAAGTAGGCTCGTGACTATGTTACAAATTAAATTAAATCTCATTTAATTTAATTTCAAATCGACTCAATTCGATTGTAGTAATTGCAAACACATTTGCAAAATATTTCTCTCTTGTTCCACGTCATCCTAGTTGTTTATGGTGTGTGACATCCCTAGGTTCATCACTAAGCTGGTAGTAAGACTTGTACTAACACATTAGTACTTCCAAAAGAATTAATTGTCCCGATTAATCTTTTAGGTCCTACAAGCCACGATTGACATCTAGCAATATGTCATGGCTACCCAGATAGTGTGAATGCTTTAAGAACATAATGAATCTGTCAGCTTTGGCTACAGTGTAATTCAATCCCTCTGTCTTACTATGTCCCGATCAAACAAAGACCATGGAATATTTGTCAAGTCATTAATTCGATCATATGCACAAATCTAATTGACATGCATTTTATTCGAGACATAAACAATTTATTCTCGGTTACAACCCCGGCCGAGGATTTCAATGCAGTGTCACAATTAGATCGCATAGGACATCATTATCATACCTTGCATATAACAAGGAGACAGATTCCATATTGCGCACACGTGTAACTTCGTATATGAACAAACTATGACCATCAGGTATAAAGACGGATCGACGACCCGGCATTATGTGCACCCGTGAACCATAGTTGTTCGATACACAAGTTAACACTGTGCCTCAAGTCTAAGGATTATTTACACAAGACCAAAGCATGAACAATTAGACATTGACCACGCTAAAAGCTTCCATGTCGCTAATCGTTCCATATGCGTCACGTTCAGTGAATTTGTCTAATACAAACACCTGTGTTCTAACTCAGGCATCATAATACCCAATGACATGTGACTCATCATTCCCTTAAGTATCCAATACTTAATGGCGAAGTTAAGAACACACCGGTCTCAACAAGATTATTAATATCCACTCAATAATCCATCGACCGGGAACGATTTAAAGATTCAGTCTAACTATGAACCCGTCACATATATTCTCGACGTCTCAAGAATAGGTCTAGTTGCAACTGATCTCATGGAATCATTCATCAATATAAAATAATTGGACAAATGAATGAATACGTCATTGCCATTAATTAAATAATAGTGATGAAAGTACAATTGAAATCCCTAATATGTAACTATTACATAGCAACTTTAGGGCATACATCTAACAATTTCTCACTTGCACTAAAGCCAACTTGTCTGGTACCTCAAACCCATTTTGTCAATATGTCTTTCAAAAGAAGACTGAGGTAAGGCCTTAGTGAAGGGATCTGCCACGTTTTCTGCTAAGGCAATTTTCTGCAAGGCGATATCACCTCTCCTAACAATTTCTCGATGAGATGGAAGCGTCTCTCAATGTGCTTGGACTTGGTGAGACCTTGGTTCCTTAGCTTGAGCTATCGCCCCATTGTTGTCACAAAACAATGTGATCGGTTGCTCAATTGAAGGAACAACTCCAAGTTCAGAAATAAACTTCTTCATCCAAGCGGCTTCCTTTGCTGCTTCAGAAGCAGCTACATACTCTACTTCAGTGGTGGAATCGGCAGTTATACTTTGTTTGGAACTTTTCCAACTAACTGCACCACCATTGAATGTAAAGACAAACCCAGACGTAGACTTATAATCATTAGGATCCGATTGAAAATTGGAATCATAAGCTACAACTTTAAATTCTCCTTCTCCATATATCAAGAATAAATCTTTAGTCCTTCGCAAGTACTTAAGAATATTCTTGATTGCTATCCAAAGCTCTTCTCTGGATTAGACTGATATCTCGCTGGTAATACTTACAGCATGCGCAATATCGTGTCTAGTACATAGCATAGCATACATTATGCTTCCAATAGCGGATGCATATGGTATCTTTGCCATCCGCTCTCTTTCTTCAGAGTGTTGGGACACATCTCCTTAGAAAGACGGATCCCTTGCCTAAAAGGCAATAATCCTCTCTTGGAACATTGCATGTTAAACCGTGTTAACACTTTGTCTATGTACGTAGATTGTGAGAGGCCAATCAATCGTCTTGATCTATCTCTATAGATCTTGATACCTAAAATGTAGGTTGCCTCTCCTAAATCTTTCATGGAGAATTTCTGTGACAAGAATAGTTTTATCGATGATATCATTGGTACATCATTTCCAATCAAAAGTATATCATCGACATATAAAACCAGAAATGCAATTGCACTCCCACTGATCTTCTTGTATACACAAGGTTCATCCGGATTTTTGATGAAACCAAACGATTTGACTACCTCATCAAAACGGATGTTCCAACTTCTGGAGGCTTGTTTGAGTCCATAAATGGATCTCTTAAGCTTACACACCTTCTGTTTTCCACTATTGGATTCAAAACCCTGTGGCTGTTCCATATAGATGTCCTCATCGAGAAAACCATTTAGAAAAGCCGTTTTGACATCCATCTGGAATATCTCATAATCAAGGTGTGCAGCTATAGCCAACATAATCCGAATGGATTTTAGCATGGCCACAGGTGAGAAAGTTTCGTCATAATCTATTCCTTCTTTTTGACGATATCCTTTCGCCACCAGCCGTGCTTTGTAAATTCCAATTTGACCTTCAACATTCATCTTCCTCTTGAAGATCCATTTACAGCCAATTGGTACAATACCATCGGCGGAGTCGGTCCAAGGTCCAAACCTCATTGGAATACATTGAATCCATTTCGGATTTCATGGCCTCTAGCCATTTACCAGAATCGATGTCCAACATCGCCTCCTCATAGGTTTTAGGATCACCGGGTTGATCACTATCATTCACAATGAATAATGGTTCGATATGATTAACCGAGTGTCTACAACGAGCAGGTGGGCGAGACGTTCTCGCACTTCTCCTAAGAGGTTGTGCATCAGAAGCTCCCACTGAATCAGAGATTGGTATCTGAACTCGGTTGTTTGATACTTCATTATTTTCTTCTTGTAAGACTATTTTCCGCCCGACCACTTTCTTGGACGAACTGATTCTCCAAAAAAGAAGCGTGCTTGCATACCAAAATTCTTTGGTCTGAATGAAAATAGAAATAATATCCAAGAGTTTCCTTTGGATATCCAATGAAGCGACCTTGTTCAGATCTTGCCTCCAATTTTTCCATTTTTAGCTTTTTCACGAAAGCTGGACAACCCCAAATCTTAATATGATTAAGACTAGGTTTCCTACTATGCCATATCTCATACAGCTGTCTCAATGGCATATCCCCAAAGGGATATTGGCAAATCAGTGTAACTCATCATAGATCGTACCATATCTAATAAAGTACGATTTCTTCGTTCAGATACACCATTATGTTATGGAGTTCCGGAGGTGTCCATTGTGATAAAATGCCATTCTCTTTAAGATAGTCCAGAATTCAGTACTAAGGTATTCACCTCCTCGATCCGATCGAAGAGCCTTAATACATTTTCCTGTTTGTTTCTCAACTTCAGCCTTGAATTCCTTGAACTTTTCAAAGGATTCAGATTTATACTTCATGAGGTATAAATAACCATACCGTGACGATCATCGGTGAAGGTAATGAAGTAAGTATAACCACCTCTAGCAGCTTCATTAATTGGTCCACATACATACATCCGTATGTATTAATTCTAATATGTCGGCAGCTCGCGCACTTTGTCCCACAAAAAGGCGCTTTGGTCATTTTTCCTAGAAGACATGCCTCACAAGTCGAGTATGACTCAAAATTTGAAGGATCAATGTATCCATCATTACTCAACTTGTTAATTCTGTCTTCTCCAATATGACCTAATCGGAGATGCCAAACATACTTTTTATTTGGACCGTCTCTAGGGCGTTTATTAGTTATGGCATTTATATCAATTCTATTTTGCTTATTGACATTGGTAATCGCATTACCGGGCATTGTGATGGTATAAAGATTGTTGGTTAATAAGCTAGAACCAACACATATTCTATTATGATAAATAGAACATACATCATCAGCAAAAGAAAATTCATAATTCTCTTTACCCAAACGAGGTATAGAGATGATGTTCCTAACAGCATTCTTATAATGCAAACAGTTCTTTAAAACCATTACATGTCCAGAAGGCAAACATAAACGAAAAGTCCCTATAGCTAATGCAGCAACTCTTGCTCCATTGGCAAACGTCAGGACAATCTCATTTCGCCCTAGCATCCTCGCTTATTTCCGCATTCTGCAAAGACATACAAATATGTGAAGTTGCAGCAGAATCTAGAACCCATGAGCTGGATTCAGCACTAACCATATGATTAGTTTCAATAAGCATAGACACCATACCTTCATAAGGTCGGTTCTTGGGCTTGACCTTCAAGCTCGCGAGGTACCTCTTACGCTTCCTCCTCCAAAGCCCTTTGACACCACAAGTAATGACATTTCCCTTTATCAATCATGGGTTTTGGTTGCACAACAGGTTTGGCAGTGCCTCTTCCATTTATTCTTCTTTAAAACAGTCTTACCCTTTGAAGAAGAAGCCTTAGCCATAGCCACTACATTTGGCCTCGTGTTATGCATTTCCTTCTCATAAACTACCAGATGCTATGTAACTCAAAGAGTTTTCTCCATCTTATGCATGTGGAAGTTTTGGACAAAACCGAGAAGGAATCGGGTAAAGATTGGAGGATCAAATCCACAGCTAACTCATTGTCCATAACGAGATTCAGCCTAGCCAATTCTTCAATGTGCCGATCATTTTCAAAGCATGATCATTAACAGATGATCCTTCAGCCATCCTCATACGGTACAATGCCTTAGATATCTCATATCTAGAGGTTCGACCATTCTCATCAAAGTATTCCTTTAAATGCAAAAATGATCGACCTAGCATCTTCCATAGATTCATACTTCTTTTGTAATTCATTATTCATTGAAGCAAGCATATATGACCTAACTTTTAAGTCATCATCATGCCACTTATCATAAGTGACACGTTCCTCTTGGGTCCCACCCTCAGGAAAGGAGGTTGGCATCTTTTCATCAAGCACATACCCAATTTTTTCTGAATTGAGAACAATTCTCAAATTCCTCACCCAGTCAGTGAAATTGGGTCCAACAAACAATTCTTGTCAAGTATAGAAGCGAGTGGGTTTGTGGTCACCATTTTCAGAGTAATAATATATCTGTTGCAGAAAATAAATTGTTAGCCGTTGTACTTTTCATAATAACTATTTCATTTTGGTCTTTAAATGAAATAGATCCTCCCACTAAATTTATATTCGAATCCCATACTCCTTAAGATGGGAAGCGGTAATCTTCGTTGGGTAAAGATTACTAGTGGGGATTGGAGTCCCACTAGCCCAAAGTCCACCTCACCTAACAGCTTATTGGTGTCTTATGAACTTAGTGAGTGAACCAGCTTGTTCAACGCATCATATGCGAGTCCCAATCATAACTTCGGCCTCTAGACCATGAAAGCCTCACCTAACAGTTATTGGCATCATGATCATAGTTAAGTCTAGCCCATCGTCTCATGCAAGTATTGAAAACACAAATGATTCCCTCACCGACGCTTATTAGAAATCATTTGGTTCCAACCCCACAGCATCATATGCATAATGGAGTGGTCCAATATTATAAATGGTAATCAACCCCTATGTATCCATAACCGGTTAATTTTAACCACTATAATATTGGATCAAACCACGACGATGGAAGGCCACGAGTCTGAAACCCGTTTCGACTTAATATTATTAATAAGGAGATTTTGGTGGTTATTAACGGTCTCACTTTGCACATTAACCGGTTTAACATGCACGATATCATAAACACAATAAATAAATAAATAAATAGATATCACATAATATCTATCCTATGTGGTGATCATGGAATTATGGTTCAATGGGTCTCGAGCCAAAGAAACCCATTTAGCCATTTTAATGTTTTAATAATATGGACCTGCTCTTCACTTTTATTCAATCTTTGAACTCTTCAAAGACCGGGCCCAAAGAGCTCACCGGTTTAATGGCTCCTCCAATGGCTCCTCCTCTCTTGTAGTATTTACATCAATAATTGAAATACTAAACTATACTAAAATTACATTTCATAAAAATAAATATAAAAGGAAGGACGCAGCCTCCATTTAATAATTACATCCCCAAAAAGAATACCTCTGATCATCATACATTCATCCATACAACAATCAACACAATTAGGGATTTTTCCATGATCACCACCCTTCCTTACGAGCCATAAATTCAAAATTTAAAGCTCTGGAAGGCATGCATAAAATTCTCTATATCAATTGTAGAATATAAACACAAAGTATAACAAGTCATAGATTTTTGATTCAAAATTGATTTAGTTCTAATTTTTGCTTAGTTGATTAAATTTATCACATAAATTAATCAACTTCTATAGGCCACATAAGAGTAAGAGAACCAATTCTCTTAACAAAAATAAATTGGCCATTAGAACGCAAATATATATTTGAACTACAAATCAATTAAACGCACCAAAAACGCCTAAGGTTGGCTCTGATACCACTGTTGGGTTTCATGAATCATGTATAAGAAAAATTAACAAAATAAACGCAGCGGAAATAAAGATATATTTTATACACGATTCTCCTTAGGCGTTGTTCATGCGTTTTAATCAAAAATCTAAACATCAAAGGGAGTTAAACGAATTACCTCTCGAAGCGCGCTTTAAACAAGTCGGTTCGGATGTTCTACAGTTCGAGTCCCACAAGTGTCGGACCTCTAGTTCGACACACCAACAACGAACGTCGAACGGAAGAGAGAATTTCGGATATTCACCACTTCGATCGTGCTAGCAATCACGTGGAAACAAACCGTCGTATCCTTGATGTATAATAGTCACGACCCGAACGTGATAACGTTCTTCTTTCTTGCGTCTCAAAGACACAAGAACACGCACACAATTTGCTCTCTCTTTTAGAAAAAGAAATTACTCTCGTATGTCTCTAAAAACACAAGACGCACGCCCACACTTTTCTCTGTTTTTCAACAGCCTATTTACTCTCGTCCTTCAATGGTTTTTATAGAAAAACCGACCAGCAACGGTTGCTAATCGATGGACGATCAGCAACCGTTGCTGATCGTCCATAGTAGACGATCGTGTATGAGCGGTTGCTCATGCACGACCATCGTGCATGAGCAACGCTCATGCACGATCTTGGCATGATGGTCAGCGGTTGCTGACCATCCATGCTTGTGCATAATGGTCAGCAACCGCTGACCATTACGCTTTCGTGCATGTGCACGAATTCGTGCACATGCATGAAGCTTTAATTTAATTTATTTATTTTTTTTAATTAGTTAATTTAGGGCATACTTCTAACATTGACTGGACGTGATTGACGAGTGGATCAGAAGGAGGAGGCCTCCGAAGCGACGACACCAAGAATTGGAACCGGTGAAGAGAGAGTGAGTGAGAATCGAAGGCGCCAACAGTAGCGACGGAGGGCAGAGACGGAGTATGACTGTGGAGGTGAGGCTCTATGTACCGTGAACAGTTACAGCGACAATCGGCAGACAGAATGGAGGAGGGAAAAATGAAGATGGAAACCAGAGATGCTGGAGGTTACAGTAGCTGGAGAGAGGAGGGAGGTTGGACGGTGATGCAGTGGCCGGGGGTTGAAGGTGAGGGAAGTGGTGGCTGGCGAGGGCACGAGCTGGAGATGAATATGTCAGAGGAGAGAGAGGGGAGAGGAATTGTAAGGTGACGTGCCTAGAGGTAAGCATGGTCCGGGTTGGGCCAGTCCACCCCCTAACCCTAGGACCAACCCGCACAGTGCTGGTCCTCAATTTTTAGGACCAAGAATTGACCCTATTGAGCTTGGGACTCAGGACCGGACTGACCCAATAGATTCGGTCCGGTTCCAAGGTCAACCCAGGACCAACTGATAATTTTTTATTTCATTTTTTGTACTCCTTAAAAAAGCAATTGAAAATCGAACTTACCCAATGGGTTCAGTTCGATTTCAAGGTCAACCTAAGACTAACAAATAATTTTTATTTCATTTTTGTACTGCTTGAAAGAGCAACTGAGAACCGTACCGGCCCAATGGGTTCAATGATGAGTAAGGTTAGCTAAGAAAGGCAAGCGGTGAGGGTCAACTAGGAGAACGTTGAAATGTAATGAGCATCGACTATCGAGCGGGGAGCAACAAGCCAAGCGAGCATTGAGCGGCGAGCGGCACGATTGACCCAAAGCGAGCAAGGCGAGTATTGAGTGGCGAGTGGAGAAGTAGTTTTTTTTTTTTTTTCGATTTTAGCAAATTGAATACTAAAAGGACAAATAATATAGAAGATAATGAATACTAGAGGAGGATGTCATGAGGTGCCCGTTTGGACGCTGTGAGGACTCTTCATAAAAACATTTTCCTCATTTGTAAATTATGACTATCGATGCCCTAAAAGACATTAAAAACCTAAGGGGGTGCATGACAAACCATAATTTCTATTCCAGAAATAATTTTTCTATTCCAAACCTGTTTTTGGAATATAAATCCGTTTGATAATATTATTTCATTTTTCTATTTCTGAAATAGATTATTGTTTAAGAAATAGGTTTGGAATAGAAATCAAATGCTAAAATTTTATACTTATCTATTTCTGAATAGAAATCAAAAATAAATATTATTCTCATCGTTCGTCAATCGGTTCTTCATTCCTTGCCGACCACCGTCCGTCGGTCGCTCGCTCCGCCGCCGCCGCTGCCGCCGGCCCGCTGCCACCGCCGTTCGAAAGGAAGAAATTATGTATCGTTATCAAACGGTTATTTTTGCTTAAAAACTCTTCTAGAAATAGAAATAGAAAAATCTATTTCGTTCAAAACAAAATGGTTGTCATGCGCACCCTAAGTTATTAAAGAATAATATAAAATTACTTGAACTCATCACTAAAAAGATGTTTAATGTTGTTGACGCAATATATTTTAAGGTTTTCTCTATATAAAAAAATTATATATATAGGTAGGGTTGGTTCGGGTTGAACTGACCCGGAAGTCTCGTGGTTTAAGGATCAACTCCGCACAAGTCTTGGTCCAGAATTCTAGGACCAAGAATTGACCAAATCTCCTTAGGAACCTGGGCCAGACGCGGGGTTGGGCTGGTCAAGGTTGGTCTAGGGTTGACCCTAGACCAATGCTCACCCCTAAACATGTCCAAGTGAGATGAGGAGGGTGTTGACTTCGTGGACCGGGCCGAACAGGGCCTTCGGGTTGGAACTCGCCTGAATATTTATGAGATTCTATACCATGCCCAGGTAGCTGGCATGTCATGAAATTATGCTCACCGGGCTCAGTTCGGGCCGAAAAATTCAACTGAGCCTTACTGCAGACGTCGAACTGGACTGCTAAAGTTGACCGGCTCTCGATGCTTCGTTTTTCAAAATTCTAATTGCTGGGCCCGAGATATCGACATTATATGTCTCTAATATGTATGATGATCTTCTTTGCAAAATATAATTTGAAATCATGGCGAAATCCGGCTGCCAGTCAATTTTTTGTTGATACGATTATGTGAACTCATATACACTTGCAGGAAGATACGGCGTCAATTTCTTTTTTTTCTTTTTTAAGTCGAACATTCAATTCATTTAAGGGACACAAAAGACGACCACATTGACGGGATAATCCAAGAACAGACGACAAAATTGAACGTAAACGAGCATGTATGTGACACGAGTGTACATCAAGAAACGTTAATGAACAATGCATGCCCCAAAATGAGCAACGCCGCCAAGACCAGCAAACATCCGCTGCCATAGAATGCGAACGAGGCTTACAATTCAAAGCATGAGTTTTGGGCCGGTCAAAGTAAAAGTGCTGAATGGACGGCGCCAATCACGGTGGATGGGAGTGAACCAGAAGGAACGTCGGGGTGATCGCAAGGTTGAGGATCCACGGAGAGCAGAAGACGATGGCCACGGCCCGTGCTACGAAGTCCAGGACTCTGACCAGGTTCAGCATCGAGATCGACTGGCTCTCTGCTCTCCGCGTCTCCTATACGGCGTCAATTTTTAATGTCAATTTATCACCGAATAATCACGAATTTCGGTCTTTATTTCCCTGAATCAATTCTGAATGTTGCTGGATGTTATTAATTGGGTGGGAATTGGACTGCTAAAGTTGACCGGCTCTCGATGCTTCGTTTTTCAAAATTTTAATTGCTGGGCCGAGATATCGACATTATAATGTCTTTAATATGTATGATAATCTTCTTTGAAAAATATAATTTGTAATCATTAACGAAATCCGGGTGCCAGTCAATTTTTTGTTGATACGATTATGTGAACTCATATACACTTGCAGGAAGCTACGGCATCAATTTTTAATGTCAATTTATCACCGAATAATCACGAATTTCAGTCTTGATTGCCCCTGAATCAATTTTAAATTTTGCTGGATGTTATTAATTAGGCGGGAATTGGAACGGTTGTGCATTAGTTCGGTTGTTCTATAAATTGTCCCTAACGCAGTGCCAATGGGAGATCGATTATCTCTAACAAGTTACCGCACGTTCATAATTTATCGGCGTGTGTAATTTGTTAATTTTGAATGTTGGACATTGCTGGAAAATGCAATTTGACTGTGACTTTGAGTGCGTTTGGCTTGGTTTGTTTATACTTTCAGCTGCAGGTTAAGGTACTATTCACCTCAGAGCCTTTCGAGCGTGTTTAAAGGTCATTTGTCATGATAATTGCAGGCAATGCATGCTGGAATTTATTGAGGGTCTCGGTTTAGACAGGAAATTGAAGGGCATCGATGGAGATATTTCGAGGTTGAGTTTCATGATTTATGGAAATATATTGGCGTGTGATTCATTTCCTAAGGCTGTCAGTTGGATTGAATTTTAATTGAATGGGTGAATTGGGGTTTACATGTATTGATCGTTGCTGGTGGTTTCGGAGTAGGCTTTGATCTTGGAAGAGGTTGCGGTAATTTAGTGGATAAGTTGGTAGTTCATGTTGATGCATAGGCAAAGATCCATTTCATGTCATTTTAATATTGTTTAGTGTAATTTCCTTTGCATAAATACTTAGGTCTGCAAATGATATAGGTGTCCTTAGTTTACTGAGTTTTGTGATGGTAATAAAACAAGAATCCTTTCAGTAAATAGGTCTCTTTCAGTCTCTTTAAAATTGTGGCATCTTTAGCTTATGGCGGCTCACGTTCTAAGGCTTAATAATAAGGTCATGTATATTATTTATCCGACATCTTATAAGGTTTATTTTCTCGTATTTTACTTCAATCATCTGTACTTTAGTACTATTTTGCTTTGAAGTGTTGATTTCATTATCTTGATTTGGTGAGTTAGAAATCATACAATAATTTAGATTTGATTACCTACAATGTTCAATTTCATTATCTTGGTCTGAAAGCTTACTTCAATCTAAACAATTGGTTTCATCCAACTAATTAAGTTTACTCCAAAAAGAATCCCATGAATGGTGGCATTAAAGAAGAATTCCAAATTGCAATTGGTACAGACTTAAGAGAGCCTGTGCTAAGTGATGCACCATCTTTTTCAATAGTAACTGTTTGTGCTTACTTAATAATTCATTAGCTTTTCCCGAGGAAGGTCATGATAGATGCTATTCCAAGTAACCCGCAATTGCATGTGTTACAATGCTAGTGTCATTATACAATGTGACTGAAGAATGATAATGGAATTTTCTCACATTGATTAGAACTTTTGATGTTATAATGGGCAACGGATGTTTAGAAAGGAATGAAAGAATGATGGATACCTATTTACTAAAGATAAAAGAGATTTTCTCCCCCTTCTTTTTGGTAAATAACATAACTACATAAACAAAACAAGTCAAGTCTCATCGTGCGAAGTATATGGACTCCCAGCGGAGTCTAATACAAAGGTCTTAATAACATATGGAACAAAGAAATAAATGACAAACATAGATGTTTTTCCTTTGCAAGTAGGGCCAAAAAATGCGTGAAAATGGGTAACATTATTGGCTAATTTTAATCTAACACAATTTCTTATTGCCATGTATTTACCACAATGCGTTCACCGTTTGTTGGAGCTCCTATAGTTCTTGAGAGATTTATGTTCGCTTGTAATTTGTCATAAGCACAGATAGTTTGTCATTATAAATTTGGAGATGATATATAAAATCTAAAAATACTTTAATCAATAATTATGACGTATACTCTGCTAGAAACTTCTTAGCCATCAATTTATAAGATGGGCAAAAGTCCTCTTGTGGGCCTCTCAAGTTTGGTTCTCATGTGGAAGAAAAATAAGAGATGTTGTTTACAAGGACCAACTATGAAATTATGACTGCATATGGATGGTCAATCACGGAATGCATGAGAATGCGACCAAATTTATACCTTATCAATATATACCTATTTCTTTCCTTTTTGAAAAAGAAAATGCCTATATCCTTGTAACTCTTAATAGTACTTAAATAAATAAATAAAAGCATGAGGCTTAAGCAATATGCTGAAATTGTGCAGCATCTACAGTAAAACATACATACATAATATGTTCCTTATATAATTATCACTTTGCCAATACCTCAATTTTCATGTTCATTGTACATTTAGTTATAAGAACCTATGGAAACAGTGATCCATTAGGAAGTCAAGAGGCTAGACCAATAGAATTTGCCTACTAATAACACCCAAAATATCTAACTTTGTTGCTTGTTTGTATTAGGCGATATCTTGAGTTCGATTTCGTATCAAAATTGAATTTGCCTCTTTGACCTAATTCAAGTAGGTTTTTTTTTTTTTTTTTTTTTTGGGAGTCGGAATTGGAATTGAAGAGTTCATAGACGATTACTTTCTTAGACTAAGCCATAAACGACGATGAACCTAATTACGTGAAGATGATAAGTCATTTAAAGAAAAGTCTTGAGCTCAATACACACTCATCTTGCCTTTAGTCACTCCTAGCATGTCATTTCACATAAATTATGGGATAAATGTATCGAAATTCCTAAAACTTGTCACAAATGTGTAAATAAGTTCTAAAACTTTGAAAATGTGTAATTAAGTCCTAAAACTTGTCACCAAAGGGTAATCAAGTCTTAAAAATTTTCAAAAATATAATCAAGTCCTAAAACTTGTCAAATTAATCAAATTAAGTTCTTCTATTGATTGTACTTTTTGGGAATTTTATGACTCGAATGCATTTTCATCATAAGTTTTAAGATTTTATTGCACTTATTAAAAGTTTTAAAACTGGAACGCACTTTTTTGATAAGTTTTAGGATTTGATTATATTTTAAAAAAAATTTAAGACTCAATTGCACTTTTCGTGACATGTTTTGGGAATTTAGGGATAAATGCATCTGAAGTCCTAAAAGATATTACAAAGTGCAATTGAGTCTTATCATTTATGTAATAAAAAAAAAAACACAAAACAAGGTAAAAGCTATGGCGTACGTGCTTTCCTATCAATAAAAATTGCTATCCATAAAAGCTATGGCTTCACAAGCTCCTATGGCTCTTATGTGACATACGTGCTCTAAAAACAATCACAAGAATTTTATTTAGAATCAAAAGGACAATATTATGTCACCGTCCTTAGAGTACATGCTTTATGTTTGGATCATTTTTTTTATCTCGGCGTTTCATACATGCTTCGCCAATCCACGCGCTGATGAGAGCTTGGCCTTGAAATGATTTAAGAGGATTCTCTCGGAATCAACCGAGCATATTCTCCTTGCGTTTACCCTAAACTCATATCATGCTGGTCGCCCGGTGGAAATGGAGATTAGTGCTCCTGGTCCTGGAAGGGTATGGAGGGTGACAATTCAGCGGTCGTGTCGTTGGCCTAGACCTCAGTAGCAGTTATCTCTCTTGTACCACTTGTCTTTTTAATCTACTTTGTCGTGCTCACCTTCTGTCGAAACTTCTATAGTTCCCATGGGATTTATACATATGCAAAATTTATCGTAATCACGTATATTGTATCATTATTTTTGTATAAAGCGAGGTAATGATATATAAAATGTGAAAATGTTTTCAGTGGATGATTACCATCTTTTGTTTTTGTGATTCAACAGGTAGGAATACTCCTAGGAATGGAGAATGACTAGTTCGTCCACGTGAAAGACGGGCAAAAGATTTATTGGTGGCCTCTCAAATTTGGACTTTTTATGGAAAAAATATGAGACGCCATTTGAGAAGGCCGTCTACGCAATTGTGACTGCACAACCATCAATCACGGCATGTGTGGGACTACGACCTAATTTGTCCCTTGATGTGTGACCCTTTTTTTTCCCTTTTGAAAACTAATGCCAATTTGCTTATAAATTTTAACATTATTTTAGGTATAAAAAGACAAAAGCTGGGATAATTAAGCAATATGTTGAAATTGTAAAACATCTATGGCAAGACATACACAAATAGTATGATTGATCTTAATCATCATTTTATCAGTGAGGTTTCCCGTGTTGATTGTTGATTCATTTATAAGAAGTTACGGGAACGTTGATCTATTTAGGAGTCAAGGGGCTAGACCAATAGAAGGTGCCTATTATTTTTACCCAAGATATTTAGATTTTTTGGTTGTTTGTATTGGGTGATATCTCGAGTCGTGCACATTATACATTTGCCTCTTTGATCTGATTGGAGGTAGATCATTGACACTAAAACTCAAGAATTCATAAGTACTTTCTTAGGCAGTAGAAGCTGTGATTGAAGAGAAAAAAAAAAGCTAGACTTTGGAATTTTATCCTCACATTTCTCGTCTTCCCCACCTTAATTGATTTCTCTTCCTACGAGATTAGATTAAAAATCAGAAGAAGTTATGCTACTAAGGTCAAGGCCAACAATGTCGGTATGAAACACCGAGATCAAAATGACCCAAGTATAAAGCATATACACTAATGACAATGACGTGATACTGTCCTTTATTTGTCTTATTATTTTTATTTTTGTGTTCGTTATTAGAGCACGTAGATCATAGAAGAGTCAAAGGAGATAGCAATGCCATAGCGCCATGTTTCCGCCATGATGTGCTCACCATTTGTTGGAACTTATATAGTTCATAAGAGATTTATGCTCACTCATAATTTGTCATGATCACATATATTTGTCATTATAAATTTGGAGACGATATATAAATCTAAAAATATTTTCAATCGATAACTATTATCTTTTAATTTTGTGATTCCAAGACTATGTATACTGCTGTAAACTTCTCATTCATCAATCTAAAAGATAAAGAAAGTCTTCTCACGGGTCTCTCAAGTTTGGTCCATACATAAAAAATAATATATATACATACATACATACGTATATATATATATGAGATGTCTTTTATGAGGACCGATTAAGCAATTATGACTATACATGAACCATCAATCACAACATGCGTGTCAATGTGATCAATTTTTTTTTTATTGGTCAAATTGTGACCTAATTTGTAACTTGTTGATGTGTGAAATTTTTCCCCCTTTTGGAAAAAAAAAGTTACTATTCCCTTATAACTCCTAACATTAATTAAAAAATGCAGGGTGGCTTAGGCATATTAAAATTGCACAACATCTACGGCAAGACATATATACATACATAGAATGTTTCATCTTAATTGTGACTTTGTTAGTATATTTCATGTTAATTTTAAATTTGCTTATAAGAATCCCATCAGGAAGTCTAGTGGCTAGAGCAATAGAATGCGCCTATTATTTATGCTCAAAATGTCTAAAATTTTCGCTGGCTTGTATTAGGTGGTATCTCGAGTCAAATTACAAAAAAAAAATTAAAATTAAAATTTTCCCCTCGATCTGATTGACAATAGGTCGTTAATATTGAAACTGACAAGTTCATAAAGAATTGCTTTCTTAGACTAGGTCTTAGAAGTTGTGAAAAAAAAAAAACTAAATTTTGGCAAAATGGCGATGACGCTCTACTTATGTGAAAATGATAGGTCATCCAATGAAAAATAGTGAGCTTAAAGGACTATGACATTTTGCCTTTGGTCGACCATGGAGTGGCTAATAAGAAGCCCCAAATATCTATCCCCAGAAATTGCATTCCATAAAAACTATGGCATTACAATCTCCTCTGGCTCTTCTAGACATACGTGCTCTACTACAGACACACACACACACACACACACACACACACACAAAAGAAGAAGAAGAAGAAGACAATATCATGTCACCGTCGTTAGTGTACATGCTTCATACTTGGATAATCTTTTATCTCGGTGTTCTATACATGCTTTGCTAATTAGGAAATAAAAGGACTTCAAATTCTAAGTTGTAGTGAGTATTTGTCTTGTTACTAAAAGAACATATCAAAGTCAAAATAGAATTTTGCCTCTAGAAAATATAAGATTATCTTGCGTCCATGATCAAAAGCTTGAGATTTGTCTGGCTCGTCGTTGTCTCTTATATTCAAGGTGATATATGAAGGACGCTAGGGAAGCTAAAAGACTTGTGAATGTATCTTAGATGATGGAATATATATAGAGTGCTTGAGTTGAATTATTTATGGTATGCCCTTTTTCTGGTTCCAGCCGAATCAACTATGGGCAACTAAATCTTTTTGTTGGGTTCTTCCAATTTATATGGTATTCTTGTACACAGAAAAAATTATATGTCGATGGCTATCATGGTACTTAAGTAAATATTAGGTATGAGAACTAAAGTTGTCTCTTAGGGAAGAAGATCCTCTTAGGAGCAAAGGGAAAAAAAGGGAAAAGGAAATCCCGAAATTTGATTAAACTTTAGTATGATTTTTCAAATCTCTTTCCTCTATGGACCCACCCGAATCAATTCGAATTGACAAGCAGGCATGAAAGTGGAGTCAAAGAATGATGGTAATTCCAAAGACACAATTGGATTCACTTTCAATATATGTTTCGTCCTCGTATCAATCACTTACTAATCAACTCGAATCGACGATTGAGCATTAAAGTTAAGTCAAAGAATATGCTCCGTCTTCTTACAATAATTACTATAATATTATAGAGGTGAAATCGCTACAAACTATTTTAAAACCTTAAACTATTAAATAAAGGCGTTGTTTAATATTCAAATATTCTATCATCCCCCATCATGCTTAGTTTGGTATTTTTTTGCCATAGTATTAAGCGGATGACATATTTAAATGGGAAGGCAAATGAGACCTTCAAAAAAATTTGAATTTAAGAGTTTCAGTTCTGATTCCATATGAGATATAATGGAATTACTGCCAACTGTTCTAGAAGTTTAAGCTCTTAAATAAAAATGTGATTTCATATTTTAATATTCTATTGAATACATTGTTTATTTTGTATAATCCATTATTCTCTCGGCAGATTACATGTAATTTTCCTAGTGGAAAATGAAACTACTCGCATGATCCCTCAATCCAGTGACGAGGGTACAACTAGCTTTAGGCCAACCAAGACAACCCATGGACCTCTTATTTTCGCCTCGGAGAGGAAAATAGTCCATCCAAGTTCAGAAGAAGAGAGAATATATCACGGACAGAATGTGATGAGGTAACTAGCCCCACCCGTGCAATTAAAAGTGCTGCTCGTGTCGTCGTAAGCGTAGCTGTAAGCTTGAGGGCACTGGTCCTTGAAAATCTGCGAGTAGTTCGTCGGCGGGCACGTCTCTGGCGTCCCGTACGCCCCAGTGCAGCAGTACTGCGGCTGGTTTAACGCCAGGCACGCGCTCTTGCACGCCACGATGCTCCCGTCCGACCCCTTCACCGCCAGCTCTGACGGGCACACGGAGTTGACGTTGGCTGCGCAGCTGGTCGTGGTGCACCCACTGCCGCTGCCCTGTGGAGTTATAGAGAGGGGCAGGTTGAAGCCGTCCACGAGGCTGACGTCGTAGATGCTGTTCTCGCCAGAGCCCGGTGCCTTGAGAGTGAACTCCGCCAAGGTGGCCGGCGGGATCGCCCCTGCACCATTGCAGCTCACCTGGCCAGACCCACAGTCGGCGGTGGTGCATACGAATTTGCCGGAGGCGTCAGTGGCGCAGCCTGTTCGGCCCCACACCCGGCCGGCTGTCCATGTGTCCGGGACGTCATTGATTGAGAAGGTTGCACCCGTGGCAAGCTCGAACCCAGTTGAGGATAGCTGCCCGCCACCCCCGCCGGTGAGCGTCCCGGGCCAGACTGTGTAGGGGCACTTGCTGGTGAAGCTGAGTGTGGCTGCGCCGGCTCCTCCTGCAACCATGCATGCAAGCCATAAAATTGATGTACGCGGATTAATTATTTTTCCTCCTGGGGTTTATCAGCCCGGGAATCTCCATAACAAAGATGGAAATTTGAACACACGGCTTTGACTTCCGAATCCCAAAAAACAAAACATTAAACTTAGGATCTTATTTTCTAGTTTCGGAAGAAGGTAATGTTAATGTAGAAATTTGTAATAGTTAAAAATAGATAGATTATGATGACAATGGGCTTACTTGCGAGGAGGGCTAGGAAAGGCAGGAGGAGGAAAAAAGATGCTCTTGCGTCCATGATCGAGAGATTCAGATTTTTTTTTCGTTTATGGTTTCTCTAGTATAGGAGGTATATATAGAATGTCGGTGAAGCCAAGTTTGAAATGACCGTGGAAAAGTAATTTAGACCGGGGAAGCTAAGTTTGAAATGACTTTGGAAAGTATTTTAGACAGTGGATTAAATATATGGGAAATGAGAAGCTAATGTATCGTATTTTTATATAAAATTTGAAAATATTTTTGATCGATGATTACAAATTCTTTTTTCTCATGATTCAAGGGTTAGGAATGGAGAATGACTTTGCACGCCAACGTGAAAGTGCGGCAAAGGACCGTCGGCTGGCCTCTCAAGTTTGGTCTTTTCTTTGAAAAACATGAGAAGCTAATGTATGGTATTTTTTTATAAAATTTGAAAATATTTTTAATCGATGATTACAATTTATTTTTTCTCATGATTCAAGGGTTAGGAACGGAGAATGACTCTTGCACGCCAACGTGAAAGTGCAGCCGTTGGCTGGCCTCTCAAGTTTGGTCTTTATTTTGAAAAACATGAGAAGCTATTGAAGAGCATCGACTACGCAATTTTGACAGAACATGAACGATTATTCACGACTTGCATAAAAACGAGACCTCATTTGCCCCTAGTGGATGTGTGACCATTTTTTTCTCTTTTGAAAAATTAATGCCTATTTGCTTATGACTTTTAACATTACTTTAGGAAAAAAAAATAGGGATACTTAGGAAATATATTGAAATTGCAAAATATCTATAGCAAGACAAACACAAATAGTATGATCGATCTTAATTATCACTTTAGCGGTATGGTTTCTCGTATTGATTGTTGATTCATTTACAAGAAGTTATGGGAATATAGAGCCGTCAGGGAGTCAAGCGGCTAGACCAATTGAAGGTGCCTTTATTTATGCTCAAATATTTGGATTTTTCAGTTGTTTCTGGATAGGAATTCTTGTGCTACTCCAAGAGAAAAGTAACAACATGGAAAAGATCAGGAAACCACCGATTGATCAAGAATTGTGCGTGTAGTCATATATGTGACACTGATTAGTTATGTAATGCTGAATGTCTAGTTTGAATTGAAAGTGGATACAAATGAATTAAGATTCTTATCTATGTTTGCTTCGTGTCAACTCATGTTTCCATGGGCTATTGAGGAGACACCATCTTCCTGTTCGATATTCTATCCTTCTAACTGCTTTTTCTCCCCCAGAAAATCATGTCATAGAGTCATATAAGGCAACATATATACGGGCAAGATACACATACTAGTGCTTGTTGTGATTATGCGCCAAGTAGTCTTGACTGTCGTAGAGAATCTAATTTAGGACATATGCTTATTCCAAAATCTAGTTTGGGGAAGCTAGTAAAGACCAAGAAGATAAATATGAAAGGCAATAAGGAATTTTAATGATCAAACAAGACAATATCAAGGGGATAGCTTGTTATCCTTAATCATCAATTTATCTCATGAAGAAGTTTCTCATTTGGATTTATGAGAATGAAATGTTTCATTTGGTGGCACCCTAGCCACTGAAAAATAAAAATAAAGAAACACAAAAGAGCAAGGCAGAATTTGAATCGAAAATGTGTTAATTAACACGCTATCAGGAAGGTACATCTGTTCGACATCTTCAAACCATACAAGGGATGGAAAATTCACCTTTATATTTAACTAATGTTCTGAATGAGTCATTTTCACCAAAAAAAAAAAATTCTACTCATAGTGGTCAACATACTTCTAGAATCATAATTTCCAACAATCCACATCATAAGACTTTGGCTATGTATGCACCAGTCTATAGGTTTTTTTTCCATTTCTTAGATCAACTCTTTCTTCAATCGAACCCAAGTGTCATTTCAAATGTGTCTATTGCATCAATGGCCAAAGCATCATGAAAGTGCAATGATCGAATTGTTTATTGCTGCCTGTGAAACCTTTTCCACTAAAACAAACTCTATCAAAAAGCAGAAAAACAAAAGAGAAAATATGGCACCGTAGATATTCTACATGTTTTGTACATGGATTGTCCTTCTCGTGATGATTCATACTTTGCTTGCTAAGCCATTATGCCATCGGCATTAAAGGTCAACCTCAATGGAATTCAAGCAAAGTTTTAGAACCGACAGAGCAATTTATAATTGTGTTTATCTAAAGGTTGGATCATGGTCACTAGATGGACATGGAGATTGTTGCTCATGGAATGGTGAGAAGCGCGATGAGGCCACTGGTCACATGATAGGCCTCAACCTTAGCCATAATTGTCTCGTTGGTACTTTATCTTTTAACACTAGCCTTTTTTGCCTACTCCACATTGAAATTGCTCAATCTCGCTTTCAATGACTTCGACTTTTCCTCAATCCTATACGGCTTTGGCAATTTTTTCAGGTTACACTACCTTAATCTCTCCGGCTCATATTTTTCAAGGAAAGTCCCATTAGATATCTCATGGCTCATGAGATTGATTTCTCTTGATTTGTCTAGTGGGTGGGATCTTGAGATGCCCAATGTGGACAACTTTGTTTAAAACTTAACTTTGCTTAAAGAACTTGATCTCTCTTCTGTAAGCATGACACCATCATTCTCTCACGTGCTTGCAAACTTCTCCTACTCTTTGAAGTCACTTAAACTTGCATATTCTCTTTCGTATGGTGAATTTCCAATAAGGATTTTTCAATTACCAAACCTAGAAGTCCTCAATATTAGTGGCAATGATAACCTTCCTGTTTTTATTCTAGAACAACATTGGGGCAATTGCTTGAAATCATTGTTTCTTTAGGGCATGAATTTTTCAGGACAAATACCTAATTGGATTAGCATTTTCTTGAATGAATTATCAATTTAGGATTGCTATTTTTCGGGTTCACTTCCCACTTCATTGAATAATCTTTCTCAGCTTGCTTATCTAGATATATCATTTAATAAAGTTCATCTTCAAATCCCCACTTCCTTTGCTAATCTTACCCAATTGTCATAACTAGATCTCTCTTTCAATAATTTCACAAGGGATATTTGGCATAGGCTTGTCAACTTGTCAAAACCTGCCAATCTATACCCTTTTAGTAATAGTTCCACTATGCATGGTTCTTTAACCAAAAAAAAAAAAAAAAAAAGGTTTAGATTAAATTAGTAGCCAAACTAACCATCCTTGTTTCTTTACATTTGGCAAATGTTCGACTAAGTGGTCCAATTCCATCTTCAATTCAGAATAATTATGTAGTCGGTTGAGCTCAACCTTTATTTCACAATTTGCAAGGTGAAATCCCAAAGTCATTATGAGAACTCAAGAATCTCAAACATTTGGATCATAGTGGGAATGATTTGAGTAAAACTGTGGATTTACACAAACTCAAGAACTTGCGGACATTATTTTTGGATTACAACAATATATTTTTTGTCAGCAAAACCGAGATGAATGCCACTCTTCCAAAACTTTTCTAGTTAACTTTAGAATCATGCAATTTACATGAGTTCCCCAAGGTTATAGGCTACCTATGCGGATTAAATTGGGTAGATCTATCAGACAATAAAATCAAAGGGAGCATTCCTAATTGGATGGGCAATGGTAGCAAAGAATCCTTGTGGCATGGGGATCTTTCTTACAATTTTCTAATTGGCTTAGGGAACAATCTAATCAATCTGTCACTACCCAAGTTGACCTATCTTGACATTAGTTCTACTCGGCCTCCATCAACAACTTATTACAATATCTCCAACAACATCCTCTTCGGAGAAATTCATTCAATTTGTATACTAAGATCTCTCGTCATTCTTGATTTGGCCAACAATAGTCTAAATGGCACAATTCCTTCTTGTCGTGGAAATATTGATTCTTTGACAATTTTGAATCTTGGAAAAAATAAACTTGAGGGCATGAGCCCTCACGCTTACCCAAAAATTTGTGCATTGAAGATGATTGACCTCATAAAGAATCGATTGAAAGGACTTACCCAAGATCTTTGGTGAATTAGAGTATTTGAACCTTGGTTACAATCAAATTCTTGATGGGTTCCCTTTATAGTTATTCGAATTGACCAAGCTAAAAGTTATTATCTTGAAATCTAATAAGTTCCATGGTCTAATTGAAACGTTTCAAAGCCAGTTTTACTTCAACAATTTGCATATTATGGACCTTTTCAATAATAGTTTCAATAGTAAACTTCCTTCTAAGTTGTTGCAGAGTTTCCATGTCATGGAACTAATTGTTCTGGAAATCAGTTGGAATATATGTATACTAATGAAGAGATCCCTATGTCTTCGTCTCAATTTGCCGAATATATCTATTATGGAATGAAATTGATGAATGAAGGCATGGATGTGGAATACTCGAAGGTTTCATATGTACTTGTTTGCCAAGGAAAGTTCTCTTGACAAAATCTTTCACCGAAGAGGCAAAGCTTTGGTTTTATTGTTTACAACGGGTCTCGTGTCGCTCTGGAAAGGAAGTAAGCAATCTAAACTATCGATAAAAGTAAAGTGCAGGAAAATAGGAGAAAAGTAATGATACGATTGAATGAAAAAGTGCGATAAAGGAAAGTTAACAATTGAAAATTTAATGATCGATTGTCGATTTGGCCAACGATCCCTACGTTGATGCCTCTTCAGCTATTTATAGTGGTAACCCAAGTAACTGCCTTTTAGTAGTTAACATTTCGATATCTACAATGTTCTGGAAGCTTCAGCTCCATATCGATAATTGTCCTACCTTGCCGATATTTCCACTGGTACTGACTCTCGTAACTACTTTTATTTTTATCTCACCAGTTTTGGCAAGGCCCTTGTCGCATTGTTCGAGACCGCTATTTGTCAACTATTGGCATTTTGGCCCGCTCTCTATAAATTCCCATGTACTAGGCTTGTTTTACTCTCTTTGGCTTCTAAAGCTCAGTAAGCTAATTTGAGTGCCAACAAATGCTCTCTTTAAAAGAATTGAATGATATTTTAATTCTTTTAACCATGTTAATGATTACATTAACCAGTGTTATCACCTTGTGCGTCGTGCATTGTCACTTCAGCTTCCCTACTTTTGTACGCAACCTTGTGCTTTTTTTAGGGTTTTCAAACCTGCATCCTTTTTGAATATTTCACCCCATTTTCCTGTGCAACTGCAACTCTTGACTTTCCCTTGTCACTTTTGACTCCATCGAAGTCCACCTTCAAGATCAAATTTTTATAATCTTTTCTTTGTCATTTTCAACCTTCCTAGTCCCCTTCTGGTCCTACCATGTCTCGATCATATGATCCCGACACTTTTCTTGCTTGTTTCGAAAAATCTAGTCGTAGGAACATGCAAACAATGTTCTCTTGTTGTCTAAAAGCTCTATAGAGGAAGCAGCCAATGAGATCATCCTCGGCCTTTATTTGCGAGCACCGATTCCTTCTCCCTCTATTGCTGAGTGTTTCCCTTGGAATGTGGAAGAACCACTCCCATTTCAAAGGGACCATCTTTGGAGCATGTCTTATTGCTTCCTACCTAAGAACTCAGGGCTTTTTATCCCTTCAACCGCACTTTCTACGATTAGTATTATAAGTTGAAGGCCATCAAGCAGGAGATGTTGTGCAAGGCTCGAACTACCAAGGCTTTGGAGTTCTGTACCTCTGGAAAATCAATCACAAGCTTTTAGGTAGCCTTGCTTGCTTTTCGTCACCATCTTTTAATCGTTTCTTCTTCAGGTCAGGTCCTATGTCAATAACTTTGCTCGACGTGTTCGCCATTACTGGATTGAGTCTAGATAGTGATGATACTAGATCTATTAATCCTTCAGCTTGTGACTTCTTGGAAAAAAGGTACAGACCTTTCCAATATCGGCTTCCAAAAAGCCTATGCTTGTTAGATAGGAGATGTTGAGGATGAGGAGCAAATTGCCTTTTTGCTATACTAGCTGTCTAAGTTCATTTTTTGTCACCCCTTCATTCAATTAGCTCGGGATCTCAAAGGTTAAGCTTTTTACCTTTCCCGAGGTAAGCATATAGCCATGGACCATCTTGCTCTCGCTGCCCTTTATCATAGCCTTGGTTTCTCGTCGATTGCTATATGTGTTCCTACCTCTGGGGTTTTTCATGATCCTTTCTGGATCCTCCAAGCATGGGTCAAGTTGTATTTTCTGTCCCTTTTTTCAAATGCCAAAGTCCCTCTTCCATAAGGGTCCAAATCCGAACCGTTCTATCGTGAGAGTAAAGAAGCACAGCTATTGAGCTTCCGTTTTCGTCCTTCTCCCAAAAGGTCTTCGTCTTTCTAGCATTTCCTCCATTGGATCTACCATCACTCTCTGAACACTGATGATTTCTGCTCACTTTCAAGCCCATATTTTATCTCTATCTTTGATTTTGGCCGGGCGAAGGACAACCGAAATTTTTTGGCATTATGATTTAGTTGCGTCCGACTTGGTATTGACGCTGTCACTGAAAGGGAAATTGAAGTTAGGTGTGGAAATTCTCCCCTCAAGATTGCGCTTGGCAACTCGGCCTAACCCAGGGCATTCCTCTTCCAGCTCCTTACTCTATGGATTTTCCTTTCGATGAGAAGCATTTTTTTTTTTTTTTTTTTTTTTGGGTGACCTAAACATTTTATCCCTTTGTTTGTAGCCGCACAATCACCAGCAAAATACTTTGCCACTTACGATCAAATCGTTTGTCCCACCCCCTAGTGTTCTCAAAAGTTTCACTACTTGGTGGAGGATCTATCGAGATTCCCTTTTCACCGAAGATTTCGACACCATCTTTAGCAAGGTCGTCTCTAAAACTCACTCTACCAATATTGTCGAACCTTCATCTAGTCTTCCTACCTCATCGATTCATTAGGTGCCAAAAAGATCACAAGATTAATCTTCTTCTCTTGACTTTGTGATATTTTTTAATCTGGCCTTAGTCTGTTGTTCCGGTAATTCAAATATACTTGCTTCCACGCAAATATTCGCTCCTCGAACCAGGAGACTCTTATCAAGGTCTATCTTGACTACATAATCTATTCTGCCAACATGCCTAACCTCTAGCTCTTCCACTCGCAACATTGTCAATATGGAACTATTGCAAGTTCAAGGCCACTCTTGCAGATAGTCCTACATTTGCGATTCCCTTTGTTGGCAAAACTTCGGCATCGACCCAGGTTGATATTGACAACTTCCCAAGTCCCACAAATCTTCCTATGTCGGAGCATGCTTCTTCATCTTCAGATAGAGCAAATGGATCTCCTTCAACACCTAGAGAAATTCTACTGGAGCTGACCCTTCCTCAAGAGCCTATCTCATCTACTACTAGTGAGTATGATTCCGGTGTACCTCAAGGAGAACCAGCCTCTTCACCAGTCCAGGAAAACTTGGAAGTAAATATCCCTCTTGCTCTAGATCCCTCCCTAGAAAGAGGAAGTAGTTCCAGTGCTGCTCCTATCACATCTATTGTTGCCTCGGGTTCTTTCCAAGAGCTGCCAATTGCTTTCACTTCCTATGCTGGGGAAGAGAGAGACTGTACTTTATCTTCGGTTCAAGACTATATTTTTTCATCATCAGCTTCAGTGACTTTGGAAGCTATTTTTTCCCTAGTCGTTACTTCGACTATAGTTTTGCCCTCCTCTATTACCATGCTGCTATCCAATGAATTGGAGTATAGTGCCCCCATTGGTATAATTTCGGCTCTGATTTAGCCATTATTATGTTCACTATATCGCTTCTGACTTCTATTTTGTTAGATCATCTAATTGTGAACCTGTTCCTATGATCATCGGATCAACAACCCAACTTGACCCAAGGAAAGTATGTCTTCCTGCTTCTGGAGCCATCGAGAATGCCAAGCAAACTCTTCGCAAAATTACACAGACACCTTCCATTACCCTTTTCAAATTCAGCCCAGAGGAACTTGCCAAGCTTACTCCAGAAGAATGAATTCAATTCTTCTTGAAGATATCTGAAGAAGACCTTTTTGGGCTTTTTGGTGACCCTCAACTAATGGTACAAGCTAAAGCACTTCTCCAATCATTCTATTATGATCTCGCTTTTGCCAAGCATCGTGCTTTCTGAATCAGTTGCGACAAATACATTCTTGTCTTTATTGAGAGCCGGGACACTATCAAGAAGAGTAGCGATCAGCTTTAGTCCTAGGCTCTTTCAAAATGTCGAGTCTAGTCATTTACTGGGAAGGCTAAAAAATAGAGGGTCAAGGTAGATCGTCTAATGCAGTCATTTCTACTTATGATGAAGACCGAGCTTCAACTAAAAAGAAACATTCTGAATCTTGAAGCTTAGCTCACTGAGGAGCGTCGCAAGCTTCTATCCCATCAACTAGATATGACTGACACTTGGCGCTTGTTGAGCAGCGGAATTGACAAAGCAGCAGAACAATTTGAGGAATCCGAGAAACCTGTTGCTACTTTGGACTTGTGACAAGGAGTTTCTATCTTTTTGTTCTTTAGTTGAGTGGGAATGCTCTCGTCTCTGACTTTATTATGTTTGAATCAATGTAGCATCTCGTGGCTTTGCAGTCCTCTTTTGCTCTTGGACATGTATTTCCCCGTGGTTGGACATGTTGATGGATGTTTTGTTTTCCCACGCTTAGGCTTATAACGATGTTTATTCACGTGCTGCTCAGTTTCTTCACCCAGTTCCCCATGACCAATGTGGGACTGCTTCATTCCCTACGTTCTTCATGGTTGTATTACCGAAACTGTCTGCTACTTTTGATAGCTTTCCATTTGCTTTCTTTATTTAAAGTAGCACACACGCAAAGGAAAGCAATATATAATGGCCATTTTTCCTCTGGATTTTCTCTCTATCACCACTCATCGTCCACCGCCCCAATCGCTGTCGGCCATCCCAGGTGCTCAAGCTCATTCGCAGTAGAAACGGAGTGCACACCAGGGAACAAAGATGGCCAAAAACCACCGAGGTTGAATGCATACGAACTCCTATCATCGATTTTCTCTCACTTATAGGTTTCCATCATTAATTTCAGACCGCTAGTTGATGCTCTTTGCCATTCCCAAATCGCCTGGCTCTGTTCTAGTCCGTTTTAAGGCCGAGAAATCCCAAGAGTTCAAGTCCTCCTATGAAGCTTCTTCGCTGGTTCCAACCACCCAAGTCGACGCCTCTAAGAGCTCCATTATCTGTTCGATCGCCATTCGTGGCCAGAGGCTGCATCTCCAAGGTATGTACATTGTTGCTCTATTTTAGTAAGCTGAGTCCAAACGTTGTAATTTAAGCTTGAGTTCGAGTACAGATTAGCATTAAAATAGTAGTCTGAGCACACTTTAATGTCATTGAAATCGTCTGGATCGGAATTAGTACTTCGATGATGCTTCTATACTCTGTGTTTGAAGCGATCACCAAGTGTTCGTGAAAATGCTTGATCGAGATCACATATTTATTCGAGAGGCTTCTTTTAGAAATTGAATACATACACGTTTATCTCATACTCAGATCGTGATACCTGCATATGTTTCGCCAGTGTTGTTTCCGGTTCCTTTTATTTTAAGTCATGGCCAAGCCTTCGAAGTAACTACCGCTTCGTTTTCTGTTCTGTGCTCCGTCCCCCCACCCTTCCCCCCGGGAGCATTATAGTTGGTGCATGTGTGGTGGCGGCGGATGTTTGTATGGAATGACGTGGTGACTAGAGTTGATCATTGGTGGAGCAAGACATGTTTAGCCCTCTGTATGAAGCTTGTAAATGTCATTCTTGGGCGAAATGCTCACAGGCTTTTTTTGCTTAAGGCGAAGGATGGACATCAATGGTGACTGTTGAGCTTTTAGGTTGAACAGCTTGGTCGTGAATAGTAACAGAAGAAGACCAGACCAAAGCTTGTGTGTTCAGGAAATAATGGAGGGAAAGAGTAAAGGAAAGGAAGGAGGAAGACAGGGAAATCTACAGAAATGCATGTTTTGGAAATGAAGGACTGAGAAAGGAATAACAACAACAACAATAATAATATCTATAGTAAAAATAATAAAATGATAGAATCACAAATGCCAAAAGGGCCATGCGGTATCATTCAAGAAAAGAAAATTTCATAAGAAATTGACCAACTTTTTAGGCAGGTTAATATTGCTATGAAAGTAAAACATGATAATTCGAAAAAGAAGGAAAGGAAATATACACACACACACACACACATATATATATATATATGATAGACATAGTAACATATTTTTGGATTGGTAAATTTGATTAACAATCACTGAGTTAATTGATTTCACGTTCAAAATTACTGAATAATTTTGACATTTTTTTAATTACCAAGTGTAGTAATTAATTAGAAAAATTTTCAAGTTTAGAAATCCAAAATTGTCGGATGCCAATATGCACTAGTTGAATTTTGAGGCCTCTAGAACAATTGGCTAAACTATTGTTCTGGAGGAAGGCAATACTTACCCAATCAACTCTAAATCTACTATACAAATGTTGATTTAGTCATAAACTTTTAATTTTTACCAATATAGTCCTAAATTTGTACATAAGATTTTAATATAGTCCTTATGGCCTATTGATGCCAAAAATTGCTAACATGACATCTAGTTACCGCCAACTATCTAGCGTGCCACACTGACGTGGACCATTTAATTGCTCCACACCAGTAATTTTTGGCAACAATTGGTTGGAAGGATGACACTAGAATTTCGCGCAAAAGTTTAGGACTACAATAACAAATTTGAAAAAATTAGGACTAAAATGACATCCATACAATAGATTTATAATGAAATTGGTAATTTTCCCAATGCATTGTTAATTTTCAGTTTGCTTTAATAATAAGGAAAAAACCACGAAAAACCTTAAATTTTGCCTAAAGTGACAGATTTACCCCAAACTTTTTCTTTTTTTTTGTGACACAAAAACCCTAAACTTATGTCGCGTAACACATTTATCCTAAACTAAATTTTTCTTCTTCTCTCTTCCCTCCTTCGGCCATAGCGGAGCCGATGGAGGGAAGCCAGCAACCGACGAGGGCTGTCCTCGCCGGCATCAGGCGAGGGTCTCTCGCTACCTGGGCTGGCTAGGGCCGCCCTTGCCGGCATCAAGTGAGGGTGGCCCTCGGCTGGGTCAAGCAAGGGCCTCCCTCGCCTAGATCCGGCTAGGGCACCCCTCGCTCGAGTTAGGCGAGGGCATCCCTCGCTAGGCCCTCGCCTGACGCAAGCGAGGACCGCCCTCGCCTGCATTAGGCGATGGCCTCCCTTGCCCGTCACCGACGTCAGGCCAACCCAGCCAAGGGTTGTCCTTGCCCGACACTGGCAAGGGCAGCTTTCACTAGATGCTGGCTTCCCTCCGCCATGGCCGACGGAGGGAAGAAGAAAAAAAGAAAGAAAAAAAAAAAAAAGGAAAAACAGGAAAAATAAGATAAAAATGCCCTTGATTTGGTAAATGTGTCACAGTTTGAAAAATTTAGGATTTTTCACATCACAAAAAAAAAAAAAAAAAAAAAGTTTGGGGTAAATTTGTCACTTTGGGCAAAATTTTGGGTTTTTGGTGGTCTTCTCCATTAATTATTTTCATAATAAATTCCAACTTTAGCAAGGTTTATTCTCAATCTTACACTTGCTCTTTTTTCTGGTATTAGCTATGACAAGAATAGGATTTGGTGGCTGATATAAACAACTAAAATACTTAAGAACGTTTAACCTATGTTCTTGCATAAAATAGAATATAAAATCGTCCTTATCGGAAGATCAAAGTTCTGTGTAATCTAGTGGGCAGTGAGAGTTTTGGACGAGGCAAAGTACTTCCATTTCAAAGGATAGAGAAGTATATTTTGGTTGCTAATGATTTAATAATTAAGATTTAGCTCCCGTAATGGGCCAATTCAAAGTAGTGAGGAGTGGAATTTTTAATTCATTGGGAATGGACTAAGTATGGTATATGGGTTGGTTCTATACTTAATCACCAATGTTGATTAAAATTAATCGAATGAAGACCAGGTCTAAGAATCTAGAGTCACTCGGTAAGAAAAGATTATAGTCCCCTATAAATTTTTCTACCTCTATCAAATATTGACATTTCAATCGTCTGTTTAAAAATGTTTATACATACATAGTATTGGATACATGATATGCATGTTTGGAGTTATACCGATCTTGCTTGAGAATGAGATAATTGTATATAACTTCTTTTTTCTTAAATCTTGAAAAGAGTTATGAGTCTACCAAACTCTAATTGTACTAATCTAACCGGAAGAACCATCACATGAGGTAAACCATTAGACATGAAGACACGAGCGAGGCCAAACAATCCTCATTCAAAGCAGAACTGGTCCTGACCTTCATGTTAAAATGATAAGCAGCGAACACCTCAAATCACATATTCATTCACCATCGATATCACACGCTCAACGGACTTCCTAAAATTGACACAAACTTATGCAATCGGTATCAGCAGAGAGTGCATAACATGAATCGCTTTAGAGACCAAACTTAAATTTAGCAACGAAGTCAATAGTCGAAGTGTGCCCCATTGATAGAAAGGAAGCGTGCAGAGATCAAAACTGAGGATACAATACCTGTATTGTCAAATGCAATCAGATTAACACTCTTGAAGGCTCTCGGTTCCAACATGGAGGGGAATATAATACTTCAAAATTCGAAAATACCATAACTAGAATAGTTGAGGAAAATAATCAGTTAGACACGTAGAAGGCATTCGGTTGAGAGGCTAGATGGAAAAATAGATATGGAAAGAGGAACGGCCGGAACAAAGTAGGCAACGCATCCCCTTTGAGGTCATCGAGACGGAGGCAACTAGTTTTCACTCCGGCGGAGGTGAACGCTCTCGGTCTCCACCCCGTGAAAACAGAGTACGAGAGTTTACCTTGAGTAAGAGCAGTGACTGGACGTGATTGACGAATGGATCGGAAGGAGGAGGCCTATGAAGCGGCAACGCCGAGAATTGGAGGTGGTGACAGGAGCGACCGAGAAGAGAGACGAACGGAGTATGTTTGTTGAGGTGAGGCTCGATGTACCGTGACTGGTTACAGCGACAATTGGCAGACAGAATGGAGGAGAAAAAAATGGAGATGGAAACCAAAGGTGGTGGAGCTTGGAGACTGGAGGGAGGTTGGACGGTGATGCAGTGGCCGGAGGTTCAAGGTGAGGGAAGTTGTGGCTGGCGAGGGGACGAGCCGGAGATGAATATGTCAGAGAGGAGAGGGAGGAGACAGATTCTAAGGCGAGATGTCCAAGTGAGATGAGGAGGGTGTTGACTTCGTGGGCCGGGCCGAACCGGGCCTCCGGGCCCGAACTCGCCTGAATATTTCTGAGATTCTATACCAGGACCTGGTAGTAGTTGGCATGTCGTGAAATTATGCTTACCGGGCTCGGTTCTTGCCAAAAATTCAATTGGGCCTTACTGCAGACGTCAAACTGGACTGCTAAAGTTGACAATTGCCCCTGAATCAATTCTGAATGTTGCTGGATGTTATTAATTAGGTGGGAATTGGAACGGTCGCGCGTCAGTTCGGTTGTTCTATAAATTGTCCATAACGCAGTGCCAATGTGAGATTGATCATCTCTATCAAGTTACCGCGCGTTCACAGTTCATTGGTATGGGTTATTTGTCAATTTTGAATGTTGGACATTGGTGGAAAATGCAATTTGACAGTGACTTTGAGTGCGTTTGGCTTGGTTTGTTTATACTTTCATCTACCAGTGATCAAGGGTTAACGTATTATTCACCTCAAAGCCTTGCGAGCGTGTTTAGAGGTCATTTGTCATGATAACCGCAGTCATTGCATGCTGGAATTTATTGAGGGTGTCCGTTTAGACAGGAAATTAGGCATTGATGGAGATATTTCGAGGTTGAGTTTCATGATTTATGGAAATACATTGGCATGTGATTCATTCCTAAGGCTTTCAGTTGGATTGAATTTTAGTTGAATAGCTGAATTAGGGGTTACATGTTTTGGCCGCTGCTGGTGGTTTCGGTTTAGGCTTTGATCTTGGAAGAGGTTGCGGTGATTTAGTGTATAAGTTAGTGCATAGGCAAAGGATCCATTTCATGTCATTTTAATATTATTTAGTGTAATTTCCTTTGCATAAATACTTAGGTCTGCAAATGATAGTGGGCGTCTTTAGTTTACTGAGTTTTAGGATGGTAATAAAACAAGAATCCTTACAATAAATAGGTCTTTTTCAGTCTCTTTACGATTGTGGCATCTTTAGCTTACGGTGGCTCATGTTCCAAGGCTTAATAATAAGGTCATGTATCTTCTTTACTTGACATCTTACAAAATTTATTTTTTCGTACTTTACTTTAGTACTATTTTGCTTTGAAGTATTGATTTCATTATCTTGATTTTTTTTTTTTTTTTTTTTTGGTCAATTTCATTATCTTGATTTAGTGAGTTAGAAATCATACAGTAATTTAGAGTTGATCACTTACAATGTTCAATTTCATTATCTTGGTCTGAAAGCTTACTTCAATGTAAGCAATTGGTTTCATCCAACTAATTATGTTTACTCCAAAATGAATCCCATGAATGGTGGCATTAAAGAAGAATTCCAAGTTGCAATTAGTACAGGCTTGGGAAAGCCTGCCCTAAGCAATGCACCATCTTTTTCAATAGTAACTGTTTGTGCTTACTAAAAAAATTATCAGCTTTTCTCGAGGAAGGTCACAATAGATGCTATTCCAAGTAACTTGCAATTGGACGTACTACAATGGTAGTGTCATTATACAATGTGACTGAAGAATGGGAATGGAATTTTCTCACATTGATAATAACTTTTGATGTGATGATGGGCAACGAATGTTTAGAAGGAAATAAGAGAATGATGAATACATATTTATTGAAGATAAAAAAAATTTCTCCCCCAATTTTTGGTAAATAACATAACTACATAAACAAAACAAGTCAAGTCTTATCGTTCGAAGTATATGGACTCCCAGTGGAGTCTAATACAAAAGTCTTAATAACATCTAGAATAGAGAAAAAAAATGACAAATGCAGATGTTGTTCCTTTGGAAGTAGGGCCAAAAAATGCATGAAAATGGGTAACATTATTGGCTAATTTTAATCTAAGGCAATTTCTTATTGCCATATATTTACCACAATGCATTCACCATTTGTTGGAGCTCCTATAGTTCCTAAGAGATTTATGTTCACTCGTAATTTCTCATAAGCACAGATAATTTATCATTATAAACTCGGAGATGATATATAAAATCTAAAATTACTTTAATTGATAATTACGACGTATACGGCTAGAAACTTCTTAGTCATCAATTTACAAGATGGGCAAAAGTCTTCTTGTGGGTCCCTCAAGTTTGGTTTTTATGTGGAAAAAAATAAGAGATGCCGTTTACGAGGACCAACTATGAAATCATGATTGCATATGAACGGTAATGATATATAAAATCTGAAAATGTTTTCAGTGGATGATTACCATCTTTTGTTTTGTGATTCAAGGGGTAGGAATACTCCTAGGAATGGAGAATGACTCTTTTTCGTCCACGTGAAAGACGGGCAAAAGATTTTTTTTGGTGGCCTCTCAAATTTGGACTTCTTATGGAAAAAATATGAGATGCTGTATAAGAAGGCCGGCTACGCAATTGTGACTGCAAAACCATTAATCACGGCATGTATGAGAATGCGACCTAATTTGTCCCTTGATGCGCGGCCAATTTTTTCCCTTTTGAAAACTAATGCCTATTTGCTTATAAATTTTAACATTACTTTAGGTATAAAAAAACAAAAGCCGGAAGAATTAAGCAATATGTTGAAATTGTAAAACATCTATGGCAAGACATACACAAATAGTATGTTTGATCTTAATCATCACTTTATCAATAAGGTTTCCCATGTTGATTGTTGATTCATTTATAAGAAGTTACGGGAACGTTGATCTATTTAGGAGTCAAGCACCTAAACCAATAGAAGGTGCCTGTTATTTTTACCCAGTATATTTAGATTTTTTGGTTGTTTGTATTGGGTGATATCTCGAGTCGTGCACATAATACATTTGTCTCTTTGATCTGATTGGAGGTAGATCATTGACACTAAAACTCAAGAATTCATAAGTACTTTCTTAGGCAGTAGAAGGTGTGATTGAAAAAAAAAATGCTAGATTTTGGAATTTTATCCTCACATTTCTCGTCTTCCCCACCTTAATTGATTTCTCTTCCTACGAGATTAGATTAAAAACTGGAAGAAGTTATGCTACTAAGGTTGAGGCCAACAATGTAGGTATGAGACACCGAGATCAAAATGACCCAAGTATAAAGCATATATGCTAATGACAATGACGTGATATTGTCCTTTATTTGTCTTATTATTTTTATATTCGTGTTTGTTATTAGAGCACGCAGATCATAGAAGAGTCAAAGGAGATAGCAATGCCATAGCGCCAAGTTTCCGCTGCGATGTGCTCACCATTTCTCGGAACTTATATAGTTCTTAAGACATTTATGCTCACATAATTTGCCATAATCAAATATATTTGTCATTATAAATTTGGAGATGATATACAAATCTAAAAATATTTTCAATCGATAACTATTATCTTTAATTTTGTGATTCCAAGACTATGTATACTGTTGTAAACTTCTCATTCATCAATCTAAAAGATAAAGAAAGTCTTCTCGCAGGTCTCTCAAGTTTGGTCCTTACGTAATATATATGTCTTATGAGGACAGATTGTGCAATTATGACTATACATGAACCATCAATCACAACATGTGTGTCAATGCGATCATTTTTTTTTTATTGGTCAAATTGCGACCTAATTCGTAACTTGTTGATGTGTGAAATTTTTTCCCCCTTTTGCCCAAAAAAAAAAAAAAAGTGACTATTCCCTTCTAACTCTTAACATTAATTAAAAAATGCAGGGTGGCTTAGGCATATTAAAATTGCACAACATCTATGGCAAGACATATATCCATACATAGATTGTTTCATCTTAATTGTGACTTTTGTTAGTATATTTCATGTTAATTTTAAATTCGCTTATAAGAATCCATTAGGAAGTCTAGTGGCTAGACCAATAGAATGCGCTTATTATTTATTTATTTATTTTTATTTTTTGGTACTGGAGGAACCGGCTTGCAGCCGACAGCCGCGCCGTAAACCCCCAGGTGACACTTAAGCAGGAGGACCCACCACTCCTGAGTCATACTTAATACACCTAGCGCCTCTCCTAGGTTATGAACCCTTCACCTCTTCGTTGAGGATCAGTAGAGCCTTATCCAGTGGAGCCACCGCGGCCGGTGGTCGAATGCGCTTATTATTTATGCTCAAAATGTCTAAAATTTTCGTTGACTTGCACAACATCTCGTCATTGTCTCTTATATTCGAGGTGATATACAAAGGACGCTGGGGAAGCTAAGTTGAAAAGACTTGCGAATGTATCTTAGATGATGGAATATATATAGAGTGCTTGAGTTGGATTATATATGGTATGCCCTTTTTCTGGTTCCAGCCGAATCAATTACGGACAACTAAATCTTTTTGTTGGGTTCTTCAAACTTATATGGTATTCTTGATAAACACAGAAAAAATTATATGTTGACAGCTATCACGGTACTTAAGTAAATATTAGGTATGAGAACTAAAGTTGTCTCTTAGGGAAGAAGATTATCTTAGGAGCAAAGGGAAAAAAGGGAAAAGGAAATCCCGAAATCTGATTAAACTTTAGTATGATTTTTTGAATCTCTTTCCTTTACGGACCCACCCAAATCAATTTGAATTGACAAGCAGGCATGAAAGTGGAGTCAAAGAATGATGGTGATTCCAAAGACACAATTAAATTCACTTTCAATACATGCTTCGTCCTCGTATCAATCACTTACTAATCAATTCGAATCGATGATTAAGCATTAAAGTTAAGTCAAAGAATATGCTTCGTCCTCTTACAATAATTACTATAACATTATAGAGGTGGAATCGCTGCCAACTGTTCTAAAACCTTAAACTATTAAATAAATGCGTTGTTTAATATTTTAATATTCTATCATCTCCCCTCATGCTTAGTTTGGTATTTTTTTGCCATAATATTATGCGGATGACATATTTAAATGGGAAGGCAAATGAGACCTAAAAAAAACAATTGAATTTAAGAGCTCCAGCTCTAATTCCATGTGAGATTTAATGAGATCACTGCTTACTGTTCTAAAAATTTAAGCTCTTAAATGAAAATGTGATTTCATATTTAAATATTCTATCGAATACATTGTTTATTTTGCATAATCCATTATTCTCTCGGCAGATTACATTTAATTTTCCTAGTGGAAAATGAAACTACTGGCATGATCCCTCAATCCAGTGACGAGGGTACAAATAGCTTGAGGCCAACCGAGACAACCCATGGACCTCTTATTTTCACCTCGGAGAGGAAAATGGTCCATTCGAGTTCAGAAGAAGAGAGAATATATCACGGACAGAATGTGATGAGGTAACTAGCCCCACCCGTGCAATTAAAAGTGCTGCTCGTGTCGTCGTAAGCGTAGCTGTAAGCTTGAGGGCACTGGTCCTTGAAAATCTTCGAGTAGTTCGTCGGCGGGCACGTCGCTGGCGTCCCGTACGCCCCAGTGCAGCAGTACTGCGGCTGGTTTAACGCCAGGCACGCGCTCTTGCACGCCACGACGCTCCCGTCCGACCCCTTCACCGCCAGCTCTGACGGGCACACGGAGTTGACGTTGGCTGCGCAGCTGGTCGTGGTGCACCCACTGCCGCTGCCCTGTGGGGTTATAGAGAGGGGCAGGTTGAAGCCGTCCACGAGGCTGACGTCGTAGATGCTGTTCTCGCCAGAGCCCGGTGCCTTGAGTGAACTCCGCCAAGGTGGCCGGCGGGATCGCCCCTGCACCATTGCAGCTCACCTGGCCAGACCCACAGTCGGCGGTGGTGCATACGAATTTGCCGGAGGCATCAGTGGCACAGCCCGTTCGGCCCCACACCCGGCCGGCTGTCCACGTGTCTGGGACGTCATTGATTGAGAAGGTTGCACCCGTGGTGAGCTCAAACCCGGTTGAGGATAGCTGCCCGCCACCCCCGCCGGTGAGCGTCCCGGGCCAGACTGTGTAGGGGCACTTGCTGGTGAAGCTGAGTGTGGCTGCGCCGGCTCCTCCTGCAAGCATGCATGCAAGCCATAAAATTGATGTACGCGGATTAATTATATTTCCTCCTGGGGTTTATCAGCGCGGGAATCTCCATAACAAAGATGGAAATTTGAACACAGGACTGTAACTTCCGAATCCCAAAAAACAAAAAATTAAACTTGGGATCTTATTTTCTAGTTTCGGAAGAAGGTAATGTTAATGTAGAAATTCGTAATAGTTGAAAATAGATAGATTACGATGACAATGTGCTTACTTGCGAGGACGACTAGGAAAGGCAGGAGGAGGTAAAAAGATGCTCTTGCGTCCATGATCGAGAGATTCAGATTTTTTTTCTGTTCATCGTTTCTCTAGTATAGGAGGTATATATATATAGAATGCCGGGGAAGCCATATTTGAAATGACCGTGGAAAAGTATTTTAGACCGGGGAAGCTAACTTTGGAATGACTTTGAAAAAGTATTTTAGACTGGAATAAATATATAGGAAATGAGAATCTAATGTATCGTATTCTTTTATAAAATTTGAAGATATTTTAATCGATGATTACAATTTATTTTTTCTCATGATTCAAGGGTTAGGAATGGAGAATGACTCTTGCACGCCAACGTGAAAGTGCCGCCGTTGGCTGGCCTCTCAAGTTTGGTCTTTACTTTGAAAAATTTATAGTGGACTATGATTTTTTTTCGTTCTTGATACCTAGGTTTACCTCGTGTGATGGTTCTTCCTGTTAGATTATACAATTAGAGTTTGGTAGGCTCGAAACTCTTTTCAAGATTTAAAAAAAAAAGAACTTATATACAATTATCTCATTTTCAATCAAGATCGGATAACTCCAAATATGCATATAATTTATCCAATACTATGTATGTATAAACATTTTTAAATAGATGGTTGAAATGTCACTATTTGATAGGGGTAGAAAAATTTATAGTGGACTATGATCTTTTCTTACCGAGTGACTCTAAATTCTTAGACCTAGTCTTCATTCAATTAACTTTAATCAACATTGGTGATTAAGTATAGAACCAACCCATATACCTCATTATTAAAGAGACTTAGTCCATTCCCAATGAATAAAAAATTCCACTCCCCATTGTCCTTTGAATTGGCCCATTACGGATGCTAAATCTTAATTATTAAATCCTTAGCAACCAAAATATCATATAATACTTCTCTATCCTTTGAAATGGAAGTACTTTGCCACGTCCAAAACTCTCACTGCCCACTAGATTTCACAAAACTTTGATCTTCCGATAAGGACGATTTTATATACTATGTTATGCAAGAACATAGGTTAAACGTTCTTTAGTATTTTAGTGGTTTATATCTGCCACCAAATCCTATTCTTGTCATAGCTAATACTAGAAAAAAAAAATTATGACTGAATTTACATTTGTATAGTAGATTTAGAGCTGATTGGGTAAGTATTGCCTTCCTCTAGAACAATAGTTCAGCCAATTGTTCTAGAGGTCTCAAAATTCAACTAGTGCATATTGGCACCTGACAATTTGGGATTTCTAAACTTGAAAATTTTTCTAATTAATTACTACACTTGGTAATTAAAAAAATGTCAAAATTCAGTAATTTGAACGTTAAATCAGTTAAAACTTACTAATTGTTAATCAAATTTACCAATCCAAAAATATGTTACAATGTCTATCATATATATTTCCTTTCCTTCTTTTTTGAATTATCATGTTTTACTTTAATAGCAATATTAACCTGCCTAAAAAGTTGGTCAATGTCTTATGAAATTTTCTTTTCTCGAATGATACCGCATGGCCCTTTTGGCTTTTGTGATTCTATCATTTTATTATTTTTACTATAAATATTATTGTTGTTGTTGTTGTTATTCCTTTCTCAATCCTTCGTTTCCAGAACATGCATTTCTGTCAGATTTCCCTGTCTTCCTCCTTCCTTTCCTTTACTCTCTCCCTCCATTATTTCCTGAACACACAAGCTTTGGTCTGGTCTTCTTCCCTTACTATTCACGACCAAGCTGTTCAACCTAAAAGCTCAACAGTCACCATTGATGTCCATCCTTCACCTTACGCAACAGCCTGTGAGCATTTCACCCAAGAATGACATTTACGAGTTTCATACAGAGGGCTAAACATGTCTTGCTCCACCAATGATCAACTCCAGTCACCACGTCAATCCATACAATCATCCGCCGCTGCCACACATGCACCCAACCATAATGCTCCCGGGGGAAATGGGTTGTTGGGGGGGCGGGCCACGGAGCACAGAACTAGAAAACGAAGCCATAGTCACTTCGAAGGCTTGGCCATGACTTGAAATAAAAGGAACCAAAAGCAAGACTGGCGAAACATATGCAGGTATCACGATCTGAGTATGAGAAAAACGTGTATGCATTCAATTTTAAAATAAGCCTTTCGAATAAATATGTGATCTCGATCAAGCATTTTCACGAAGACTTGGTGATCGTTTCAAACATAGAGTATAGAAGCATCATCGAAGTACTAATTCCAATCCAAATGATTTCAGTGACTTTAAAGTGTGCTCAGACTACTATTTTATTCCTAATCTGTACTCAATTTTCACTCAAGCTTAAATTACAACGTTCGGATTCAGCTTACTAAAATAGAGCAATGATGTACATACCTTGGAGATGCAGCCTCTGGCCACGAATGGCGATCGAACAGATAATGGAGCTCTTAGAGGCGTCGACTCGGGTGGTTGGCACCAGTGAAGAAGCTTCGTAGGAGGACTTGAACTCTTGGGATTTCTCGGCCTTAAAACGGACTAGAATAGAGCCAGACGATTTGGGAATAGCAAAGAGCATCAACCAACGGTCTGAAATTAATGAAGGAAACCTATAAGTGAGAGAAAATCGATGATAGGAGTTCTTATGCATTCAGCCTCGGTGGTTTTTGGCCATCTCTGTTCCTTGGTGTGTGCTCTGTTTTTGCTGCGAATGAGCTCAAGCACCTGGGATGGCCGAGAGCGACTGGGGGTGGTGGACGGTGAATGGTGATAGAGAGAAAATCCTATGGAAAAATGGCCATTATATATTGCTTTCCCTCACGTGTGTGCTCCTTTAAATAAAGAAAGCAAATGGAAAGATATCAAAAGTAGTAGATAGTTTCGGTAATACAACCATGAAGAACGTAGGGAATGAAGCAGTCCCACATTGGTCATGGGGAACTGGGTGAAGAAACTGAGCAGCACGTGAATAAACATTGTTATAAGCCTAAGCGTAGGAAAACCAAGCATCCATCAACATGTCCAACCATTAGGCAATACATGTCCAAGAGCAAAAGAGAACTGCGAAGCCACGAGATGCTACATTGATTCAAACATAATAAAGTCAGAGACGAGAGCATTCCCACTCAACTAAAGAACAAAAAGATAGAAACTCCTTGTCGCAAGCCAAATTCTTAGCTAGAAGTTTCGGCTTGATCATCTTTTGACAGTCCAAAGTAGCAACAGATTTCTCGGATTCCTCAAATTGTTCTGCTGCTTTGTCAATTCCGCTGCTCAACAAGCACCGAGTGTCAGTCATATCTAGTTGATGGGATAGAAGCTTGTGACGCTCCTTAGTGAGCTAAGCTTCAAGATTCAGAATGTTTGTTTTCAGTTGAAGCTCAGTCTTCATCATAACTAGAAATGACTGCATGAGACGATCTGCCTCGACCCTCTATTTTTAGCCTTCCCAGTAAATTACTGGACTTGACATTTGAAAGAGCCAAGGACTAAAGCTAATCGCTACTCTTCTTGATAGTGTCCCAGCTCTCAATAAAGACAAGAAGGTATTTGTCGCAACTGATTCAGAAAGCACGACGCTTGGCAAAAGCGAAATCATAATAGAATGATTGGAGAAGTGCTTTAGCTTGTACCATTAGTTAAGGGTCACCAAAAAGACCGATAAGGCCTTCTCCAGATATCTTCAGGAAGGATTGAATTCATTCTTCTGGGGTAAGCTTGGCAAGTTCCTATGGGCTAAATTCGAAAAGGGTAATGGAAGGTGTCTGCGTAATTTTGCGAAGAGTTTGCTTGGCATTCTCAATGGCATCGGAAGCAGGAAGAGATACTATCCTTGAGTCAACTTGGGTTGTTGATCCGATGATCGTAGAAACAGGTTCACGATTAGATAATCTAACAAAACAGAAGTCAGAAGCGATATACTGAACATAATAAAGGCTAAATCAGAGCCGAAATTATACCAATGGGGGCACTATACTCCAATTCATTGGATAGCAGCATGGTAATAGAGGAGGCCGAAACTGTAGTCGAAGTAACGACTAGGGAAGAAATAGCTTCCAAAGTCACTAGAGCTGATGATGAAAAAACATAGTCTTGAACCGAAGACAAAGTAGAGTCTCTTTCTTCCCCAGCATAGGAAGTGAAAGCAATTGGCGGCTCTTGGAAAGAACCCGAGGCAGCAATAGATGTGATAGGAGCAGCAATGGAACTACTTCCTCTTTCTAGGGAGGGATCTAGAGCAAGAGGGATATTTACTTCCAAGTTTTCCTGGACTGATGAAGAGGCTGGTTCTCCTTAAGGTACATCGGAATCATGCTCACTAGTAGTAGATGAGATAGGCTCTCGAGGAAGGGTTGGCTCTAGAGGAATTTCTCTAGGTGTTGAAGGAGATCCATTTGCTCTATCGGAAGATGAAGAAGCATGCTCCGACATACGAAGATTTGTGGGACTTGGGAAGTTGTCGATATCAACCGGGGCCGATGCTGAAGTTTCACCAACAAAGGGAATCGCAAATGCAGGACTATTTGCAAGAGTGGCCTTGAACTTGCAATAGTTCCATATCGACAATGTTGCGAGTGGAAGAGCTAGAGGTTAGGCATGCTGGCGGAATAGATTTTGTAGTCAAGATAGACCTTGATAAGAGTCTCCTAGTTCGAGGAGCGAATATTTGCGTGGAAGCAAATATATTTGAATTACCGAAGCATCAGACTAGGGCTGGATTAAAAAAAATCACAAAGTCAAGAGAAGAAGATACTTAAATCTCGTGATATTTTTGGCACCCAATGAGTTGATGAGGCAGGAAGACTAGATGAAGGTTCGACAATATTGGTAGAGTGAGTTTTAGAGACGACCTTGCTAAAGATGGTGTCGAAATCTTCGATGAAAAGGGAATCTCGATAGATCCTCCACCAAGTAGTGAAACTTTTGAGAACACTAGGGGCTGGGACAAACGATTTGATCGTAAGTGGCAAAGTATTTTGCTGGTGATTGTGCGGCTACAAACGAAGGGATCAAATGTTTTGGTCACCCAAAATAAAAAAATTAAAAAAAAAAATGCTTCTCATTGAAAGGAAAATCCATAGAGTAAGGAGCCGCAAGAGGAATGCCCTGGGTTAGGCCAAGTTGCCAAGCGCAATATTGAGGGGGTAAATTTCCACACCTGACTTCAATTTCCCTTTCAGTGACAGCCTCAATGCCAAGTTGGACGCAACTAAATCATAACGCCAAAAAAATTTTGGTTGTCCTTGGCCCGGCCAAAATCAAAGATAGAGATTAAATATGGGCTTGAAAGTGGGCATAAATCATCAGTGTTCAGAGAGTGATGGTAGAACCAATGGAGGAAATGCTAGAAAGACGAAGACCTTTCAGGAGAAGGACGAAGACGGAAGCTCAATAGCTGCGCTTCTTTACTCTCATGATAGAACGGTTCGGATTTGGACCCTTATGGAAGAGGGACTTTGGCATTTGAAAAAAGGGACAAAAAAATACAATTTGACCCATGCTTGGAGGATCCATAAAGGATCATGAAAAACCCTAGAGGTAGGAACACATATAGCAATCGACGAGAAACCATGCCTATGATAAAGGGCAGCGAGAGCAAGACAGCCCATGGCTATATGGTTACCTCGGGAAAGGTAAAAAGCTTAACCTTTGAGATCCTGAGCTACTTGAATGGAGAGGTGACAAAAAACGAACTTAGATAGCTAGTATAGAAAAAAGGCAATGTGCTCATCATCCTCAACATCTCCTATCTAACAAGCGTAGGCTTTTTGGAAGCCAATATTAGAAAGGTCCGTACCTTTTTCCAAGAAGTCACAAGCTGAAGGATTAATAGATCTAGTATCATCACTATCTAGACTCAATCCAGTAATGGCGAACACGTCGAGCAAAGTTATTGACATAGGGCTTGACCTGAAGAAGAAACGATTAAAAGATGGCGACCAAAAGCAAGCAAGGCTACCTTAAAGCTTGTGATTGATTTTCCAATCAAAGGTACAGAACTCCAAAGCCTTGTCAGTTCGAGCCTTGCACCACATCTCCTGCTTGATGGACTTCGACTTATAATACCAATCGAAGAAAGTGCAGTTGAAGGGATAAAAATCCCTGAGTTCTTAGGTAGGAGGCAATAAGACATGCTCCAAAGATGGTCCCTTTGAAATGGGAGTGGTTCTTCCACATTCCAAGGGAAACACTTAGCAATAGAGGGAGAAGGAATCGGTGCCCACAAATAGAGGCCAAGGATGATCTCATCAGCTGCTTCCTCTATAGAGCTTTAAGATGACAAGAGAACATTGTTTGCATGTTTCTACGACTAGATTTTTTCGAAACGAGCAAGAAAAGTGTCAGGATCATATGATCGAGACATGGTAGGACCAAAAGGGGACTAGGAAGGTTGAAAATGACAAAGAAAAAGATTATAAAAATTTGATCTAGAAAGTGGACTTCAATGGCATCAAAAGTGACAAGGGAAAGTCAAGAGTTGCGTAGTTACACAGGAAAATGGGGTGAAATATTCAAAAAGGATGCAGGTTTGAAAACACTAAAAAGCACAAGGTTGCGTACAAAATAAGGGAAGCTGAAGTGACAATGCATGAGGCACAAGGTGATAACACTGGTCAATGTAATCATTAACATGGTTAAAAGAATTAAATTATCATTCAATTCTTCTAAAGAGAGCATTTGTTGGCGCTCAAATTAGCTTACTGAGCTTTAGAAGCTAGAGAGAGTAAAACAGGCCTAGTACATGTGAATTCATAGAGAGCAGGCCAGAATGCCAATAGTTGACAAATAGCGGTCTCGAACCATGCAACAAGGGCCTTGCCAAAACTGGGGAGATAAGAATAAAAGTAGTTACGAGAGTTAGTACCAGTGGAAATATCAGCAAGGTAGGATAGTTATCGATAGGGAGCTGAAGCTTCCAGAACATTGTAGATATCGAAATGTTAACTACTAAAAGACAATTACCTGTGGGTTACTACTATAAATAGCCGAAAAGGCATCAACGTAGGGATCTTTGGCCAAATCAACAATCGATCATTTGGTTTTCAATTGTTAACTTTCCTTTGTTGCACTTTTTCATTCAATTGTATCTTTACTTTTCTCCTATTTTCCTGTACTTTACTTTTATCGATAGTTTAGATTGGTTTCTTCCTATCCAAAGCGACACAAGACCCGTTGTAAACAATAAAACCAAAGCTCTGCCTCTTCAGTGAAAGATTTTGTCGAGAGAACTTTCCCCGGCGAACAAGTACATATGAAATCTTCGAGTATTCCACATCCATGCCTTCATTCATCAGTTTCATTCCATAATAGATATATTCGGCAAATCTAGACGAAGACATAGGGATCTCTTCATTAGTATACATATATTCCAAATGATTTTCAGAACAATTAGTTCCATGACATGGAAACTTTGCAACAACTTAGAAGGAAGTTTACTATTGAAACTATTATTGAAAAGGTCCATAATATGTAAATTGTTGAAGTAAAACTGGCTTTGACACGTTTCAATTAGACCATGGAACTTATTAGATTTCAAGATAATAGCTTTAAGCTTGGTCAATTCGAATAACTATAAAGGGAACCCATCGAGAATTTGATTGTAACTAGGGTTCAAATACTCTAATTCACCAAAGATCTTGGGTAGGCCATTTCAATCGATTCTTTATGAGGTCAATCATCTTCAATGTACAACTTTTTGGGTAAGCATAAGGACTCATGCCCTCAAGTTTATTTTTTCCAAGATTCAAAATTGTCAAAGAGTCAATATTTCCAAGACATGAAGGAATTGTGCCATTTAGACTATTGTAGGCCAAATCAAGAATGACGAGCTTAGTATACAAATTGAATGAATTTCTCTGAAGAGGATGTTGTTGGAGATATTGTAATAAGTTGTTGATGGAGGTGGAGTAAGGAGTTATGTTTTGAGCCGATTAGAACTAATGTCAAGATAGGTCAACTTGGGTAGTGACATATTGATTAGATTGTTCCCTAAGCCAATTAGAAAATTGTAAGAAAGATCCCCATGCCACAAGGATTCTTTGCTACCATTGCCCATCCAATTAGGAATGCTCCCTTTGATTTTATTGTTGGACAAATCTAACACTTTAATCCGCATAGGTAGCCTAAAGCCTTGGGGAACTCATGTAAATTGCATGATTCTAAAGTTAACTAGAAAAGTTTTGGAAGAGTGGCATTCATCTCGGTTTTGCTAACAAAAAATATGTTGTTGTAATCCAAAAATAATGTCCACAAGTTCTTGAGTTTGTGTAAATCCACGTTTTACTCAAATTATTCTCACTATGATCCGATGTTTGAGATTCTTGAGTTCTCATAATGACTTTGGGATTTCACCTTGCAAATTGTGAAATAAAGGTTGAACTCAACCAACTGCATAAGTATTATGAATTGAAGATGGAATTGGACCACTTAGCCGAACATTTGCCAAATGTAAAGAAACAAGGATGGTTAATTTGGCTACTGATTTAATCTAAACTTTTTTTTTTGGTTAAAGAACTATGCATAGTGGAACTATAACTAAAAGGGTACAGATTGATGAGTTTTGACAAGTTGACAAGCCTATGCCAATCCCTTGTGAAATTATTGAAAGAGAGATCTAGATATGACAATTGGGTAAGATTAGCAAAGGAAGAGGGGATTTGAACATGAACTTTATTAAATGATATATCTAGATAAGCAAGCTAAGAAAGATTATTTAGTGAAGTGGGAAGTGAACCCGAAAAATAGCAATCCTAAATTGATAATTCATTCAAGAAAATGCTAATCCAAATAGGTACTTCTCCTTAAAAATTAGTGCCCTAAAGAAACAATGATTTCAAGCAATTACCCTAATGTTGTTCTGGAATAAAACCAAGAAGGTTATCATTGCCATTGATATCGAGGACTTCTAGGTTTGGTAATTGAAAAATCCTTACTGGAAATTCACCATACGAAAGAGAATATGCAAGTTTAAGCGACTTCAAAGGGTAGGAGAAGTTTGCAAGCACATGAGAGAATGATGGTGGCATGCTTACATAAGAGAGATCAAGTTCTTTAAGCAAAGTTAAGTTTTAAACAAAGTTGTCCACATTGGGCATCTCAAGATCCCACCCACTAGACAAATCAAGAGAAATCAATCTCGTGAGCCATGAGATATTTGATGGGACTTTCCCTGAAAAATATGAGCCAGAGAGATTAAGGTAGTGTAACCTAAAAAAATTGCCAAAGCCATATATGATTGAGGAAAAGTCGAGGTCATTGAAAGCAAGATTGAGCAATTTCAATGTGGAGTAGGCGAAAACGGCTAGTGTTAAAAGATAAAGTACCAACGAGACAATTATGGCTAAGGTTGAGGCCTATCATGTGACCAATGGCCTCATCACGCTTCACACGATTCCATGAGCAATAATCTCTATGTCCATCTAGTGACCATGATCCAACCTTCAGATAAACACAATTATAAATTGCTCTATTGGTTCTAAAACTTTGCTTGAATTCCATTGAGGTTGAGCTTTAATGCCAATGGCATAATGGCTCAACAAGCAAAGTAGGAATCATCATGAGAAGGACAATTCATGTACAAAACATGTAGAATATCTAGGGTGCCATATTTTATCTTTTGTTTTTCTGCTTTTTGATAGAGTTTGTTTTAGTGGAAAAGGTTTCACGGGCGGCAATAAACAATTCGATCATTGCACTTTCATGCTGCTTTGGCCATTGATGCAATAGACACATCTGAAATGACACTTGGGTTCGATTGAAGAAAGAGTTGATCTAAGAAATGGAAAAAAAAAACCTATAGACTGGTGTATACACAGCCAAAGGCTTATGATGTGGATTGTTGGAAATTATGATTCTAGAAGTATGTTGACCACTATGAGTAGAATTTTTTTTTGGTGCAAATGACTCTTTCAGAAAATTAGTTAAATATAAAGGTGAATTTTCCATCCCATGTATGGTTTGAAGATGTTGAACAGATGTACCTTTCTGATTGCGAGTTAATTAACACATTTTCGATCCAAATTCTACCTTACTCTTTTGTATTTCTTTATTTTTATTTTTCAATGACTAGGGTGCCACCAAACGTAACATTTCATTCTCCTAAATCCAAATGAGAAACTTCTTCATGAGATAAATTGATGATTAAGGATAACGAGCTATCCCCTTGATATTGTCTTGTTTGATCATTAAAATTCCTTATTGAATTTCATATTTATCTTCTTGGTCTTTGCTAGCTTCCCCAAACTAGATTTTGGAATAAGCATATGTCCCAAATTAGATTCTCTACAACAGTCAAGACTACTCGGCGCATAATCACAACAAGCACTAGTATGTGTATCTTGCCTGTATATATGTTGCCTTATATGACTCTATGACATGATTTTCTAGGGGAGAAAAAGCAATTAGAAGGATAGAAAATCGAACAGGAAGATGGCGTCTCCTCAATAGCCCATGGAAACATGAGTTGACATGAAGCAAACATAGATAACAATCTTAATTCATTTGTATCCACTTTCAATTCAAACTAGACATACGGCATTACATAATTAATCAGTGTCACATATATGACTACATGCACAATTCTTGATCAATCGGTGGTTTCCTAATCTGTTCCATGTTGTTACTTTTCTCTTGGAGCAGCCCAAGAATTCCTATCTAGAAACAACTGAAAAATCCAGATATTTGGGCATAAATAAAGGCACCTTCAATTGGTCTAGCCACTTGACTCCCTGACGCCTCTATATTCCCATAACTTATTGTAAATGAATCAACAATCAACACAAGGAACCATACTGCTAAAGTGATAATTAAGATCGATCATACTATTTGTGTTTGTCTTGCCATAGATATTTTGCAATTTCAATATATTCCCTAAGTATCCCTGTTTTTTTTTTTTCCTAAAGTAATGTTAAAAGTCATAAGCAAATAGGCATTAATTTTTCAAAAAATAATAAAATGGTCACACATCCACTAGAGGCAAATGAGGTCACGTTTTTATGCATGTCGTGAATAATCGTTCATGTTCTGTCAACCACCCAAGTCGACGCCTCTAAGAGCTCCATTATCTGTTCGATCGCCATTCATGGCCAGAGGCTGCATCTCCAAGGTATGTACATCATTGCTCTATTTTAGTAAGCTGAATCCGAACGTTGTAATTTAAGCTTGAGTGAAAATTGAGTACAGATTAGGAATAAAATAGAAGTCTGAGCACACTTTAAAGTCACTGAAATCATTTGGATGGGAATTAGTACTTCGATGATGCTTCTATACTCTATGTTTGAAACGATCACCAAGTCTTCGTGAAAATGCTTGATCGAGATCACATATTTATTCGAAAGGCTTATTTTAAAATTGAATGCATACACGTTTTCTCATACTCAGATCGTGATACCTGCATATGTTTCGCCAGTCTTGCTTCTGGTTCCTTTAATTTCAAGTCATGGCCAAGCCTTCGAAGTGACTATGGCTTCGTTTTCTGTTTCTGTGCTACGTGCACCACCCCCACCCCCCCCCCGGCCCCGCAACCCATTTCCCGCCGAGAGCATTATGGTTGGGTGCATGTGTGGCAGCGGCGGATGTTTGTATGGATTAACGTGGTGACTGGAGTTGATCATTGGTGGAGCAAGACATGTTTAGCCCTCTGTATGAAACTCGTAAATGTCATTCTTGGGTGAAATGCTCACAGGCTGTTGCTTAAGGTGAAGGATGGACATCAATGGTGACTATTGAGCTTTTAGGTTGAACAGCTTGGTTGTGAATAGTAAGGGAAGAAGACCAGACCAAAGCTTGTGTGTTCAGGAAATAATGGAGGGAGAGAGTAAAGGAAAGGAAGGAGGAAGACAGGGAAATCTGCAGAAATGCACGTTTTGGAAACGAAGGATTAAGAAAGCAATAACAATAACAAAAACAACAATAATATTTATTGTAAAAATAATAAAATGATAGAATCACAAAAGCCAAAAGGGCCATGCGGTATCATTCGAGAAAAGAAAATTTCATAAGAAATTGACCAACTTTTTAGGCAGGTTAATATTGCTATAAAAGTAAAACATGATAATTCAAAAAAGAAGGAAAGGAAATATATATGATAGACATTGTAACATATTTTTGGATTGGTAAATTTGATTAACAATCAGTGAGCTTTAACTGATTTAACATTCAAATTACTGAATTTTGACATTTTTTTAGTTACCAAGTGTAGTAATTAATTAGAAAAATTTTCAAGTTTAGAAATCCCAAATTGTCGGGTGCCAATATGCACTAGTTGAATTTTGAGGCCTCTAGAACAATTGGCTGAATTATTGTTCTAGAGGAAGGCGATACTTACCTAATCAGCTCTAAATCTACTATACAAATGTGAATTCAGTCATAATTTTTTTTTTCCTAGTATTAGCTATGACAAGAATAAAATTTGGTGGCAGATATAAACAACTAAAATACTTAAGAACGTTTAACCTATGTTCTTGCATAAAATAGTATATAAAATCGTCCTCATCGGAAGATCAAAGTTTTGTGTAATCTAGTGGGCAGTGAGAGTTCTGGACGTGGCGAAGTACTTCCATTTCAAAGGACAGAGAAGTATTATACGATATTTCGGTTGCTAATGATTTAATAATTAAGATTTAGCGCCCGTAATGGGCTAATTCAAAGGACAGTGGGGAGTGGAATTTTTGATTCATTGAGAATGGACTAAGTCTCTTTAATAATGAGGTATATGGGTTGGTTCTATACTTAATCACAAATGTTGATTAAGGTTAATTGAATGAAGACTAGGTCTAAGAATCTAGAGTCACTCGGTAAGAAAAGATCATAGTCCACTATAAATTTTTCTACCCCTATCAAATATTGACATTTTAATCATCTATTTAAAAATGTTTATACATACATAGTATTGGATAAATGATATGCATATTTGGATTTATACCGATCTTGATTGAGAATGAGATAATTGTATATAAGTTATTTTTTTCTTAAATCTTGAAAAGAGTTTCGAGCCTACCAAACTCTAATTGTATAATCTAACAGGAAGAACCATCACACGAGGTAAACCATTAGACATGAAGACACGAGTGAGGCCAAGCAATCCTCATTCAAAGTAGAACTAGTCCTGACCTTCATGTTAAATTGATAAGTAGCGAACACCTCAAATCACATATTCATTCCCCATCGATATCACATGCTCAACGGACTCCCTAAAATTGACACAAATGTATGCAACCGGTATGAGCAGAGAGTGCATAACATGAATCGCTTTAGAGACCAAACTTAAAATTAGCAACGAAGTCAATAGTCGAAGTGTGCACCATAGATAGAAAGGAAGCGTGCAGAGATCAAAACTGAGGATACCAGACCTGTATTATCAAATGTAATCAGATTAACACTCTTGAAGGCTCTCGGTTCCAACATGGAGGGGAATACAATACTTCAAAATTCGAAAATACCATAACTAGAATAGTTGAGGAAAATAATCAGTCAGACACGTAGAAGGCATTCGATTGAGAGGCTAGATGGAAAAGAGATATGGAAAGAGGAACGGCCAAATCAAAGTAGGCAACGCATCACCTTTGAGGTCATCGAGACGGAGGCAACTGGTTTTTCACTCCGGCGGAGGGAATCCTTTCGGTCTCCACCCCGCGAAAACAGAGTACGAGAGTTTACCTTGAGTAAGAGCAGTGACTAGACGTGATTGACGAATGGATCGGAAGGAGGAGGCATATGAAGCGACAACGCTGAGAATTGGAATTGGTGAAGAGAGAGAGAGAGTGAGTGAGAATCGAAGGTGGTGACAGGAGCAACTGAGAAGAGAGACGAACGGAGTATGTTTGTTGAGGTGAGGCTTGATGTACCATGACCGGTTATAGCCACAATTGGCAGACAGAATGGAGGAGAAAAAAATGGAGATGGAAACCAAAGGTGGTGGAGCTTACAGTAGCCGGAGAGTGGAGGGAGGTTGGACGGTGATGCAATGGCCGGAGGTTCAAGGTGAGGGAAGTGGTGGCTGGCGAGGGGACGAGCCGGAGATGAATATGTCAGAGAGGAGAGAGAGGAGAGAGAGGAGAGAGATTCTAAGGCGAGATGTCCAAGTGAGATGAGGAGGGTGTTGACTTCGTGGGCCGGGCCGAACCGGGCCTCCGGGCCCGAACTCGCCTGAATATTTCTGAGATTCTATACCAGGACCAGGTAGTTGGCATGTCGTGAAATTATGCTTACCGGGCTCGGTTCGGGCAAAAAATTCAATTGGGCCTTACTGCGGACGTCAAACTAGACTGCTAAAGTTGACGATTGCCCCTGAATCAATTCTGAATGTTGCTGGATGTTATTAATTAGGTGGGAATTGGAACGGTTGTGCCTCAGTTCGGTTGTTCTATAAATTGTCCATAACGCAGTGCCCATGTGAGATTGATTATCTCTATCAAGTTACCGCGCGTTCACAGTTCATTGGCATGGGTAATTTGTGAATTTTGAATGTTGGACATTGCTGGAAAATGCAATTTGACTGTTACTTTGAGTGCGTTTGGCTTGGTTTGTTTATACTTTCATCTACCAATGATCAGGGCTTAACGTATTATTCACCTCAAAGCCTTGCGAGCGTGTTTAGAGGTCATTTGTCATGATAATCGCAGTCAATGCATGCTGGAATTTATTGAGGGTGTCCGTTTAGACAAGAAATTTAAGGGCATTGATGGAGATATTTCGAGGTTGAGTTTCATGATTTATGGAAATACATTGAAATCTGATTCATTCCTAAGGCTTTCAGTTGGATTGAATTTTAATTGAATAGGTGAATTTGGGGTTACATGTTTTGACCGTTGCTGGTGGTTTCAGTTTAGGCTTTGATCTTGGAAGAGGTTGCGATGATTTAGTGTATAAGTTGGTAGTTCATGTTGGTGCATAGGCAAAGAATCCATTTCATGTCATTTTAATACTGTTTAGTGTAATTTCCTTTGCATAAATACTTAGGTCTGCAAATGATAGTGGGCGTCTTTAGTTTACTGAGTTTTAGGATGGTAATAAAACAAGAATCCTTTCAGTAAATAGGTCTCTTTCAGTCTCTTTACGATTGCGGCATCTTTAGCTTATGGTGGCTCATGTTCCGAGGCTTAATAATAAGGTCATGTATATTCTTTACTTGACATCTTACAAGATTTATTTTCTCATACTTTACTTTAATTGTCTTTACTTTAGTACTATTTTGCTTTGAAGTATTGATTTCATTATCTTGATTTGGTGAGTTAGAAATCATACAAGTAATTTAGATTTGATCACCTACAATGTTCAATTTCATTATCTTCCTTCAATGTAAGCAATTAGTTTCATCCAACTAATTATGTCTACTCCAAAAAGAATCCCATGAATGGTGGCATTAAAGAAGAATTCCAAGTTACAATTAGTACGGGCTTAGGAGAGCCTGCCCTAAGCAACGCACCATCTTTTTCAATAGTAACCGTTTGTGCTTACTAAATAATTTATCAGCTTTTCTCGAGGAAGGTCACGATAGATGGTATTCCAAGTAACCTGCAATTGCACATGCTACAATGCTAGTGTCATTATACAATGTGACTGAAGAATGGGAATGGAATTTTCTCACATTGATAATAACTTTGATGTGATAATGGGCGACAAATGTTTAGAAAGGAATAAAAGAATGATGAATACCTATTTACTAAGATAAAATAATTTTCTCCCCCCTTTTTTGGTAAATAACATAACTACATAAACAAAACAAGTCAAGTCTTATCGTGCGAAGTATATGGACTCCCAGCAGAGTCTAATACAAAAGTCATAATAAAATCTGGAACTAAGAAATAAATGACAAATGCAAATGCTGTTCCTTTGGAAGCAGGGCAAAAAAATGCGTGAAAATGGGTAACTTTATTGGCTAACTTTAATCTAAGGCAATTTCTTATTGCCATATATTTACCACAATGCATTCACCGTTTGTTGGAGCTTCTATAGTTCCTAAGAGATTTATATTCGCTCGTAATTTGTCATAAGCACAAATAATTTGTCATTATAAACTCGGAGATGATATATAAAATCTAAAAAAATACTTTAATTGATAAATACGATGTATGCCGTTAGAAACTTCTTAGTCATCAATTTACAAGATGGGCGAAAGTCTTCTTGTGGGTCTCTCAAGTTTGGTTCTTATGTGGAAAAAAAATAAGAGATGCCGATTACGAGGACCAACAGTGAAATCATGATTGCATGTGAACGGTCAATCATGGCATGCATGAGAATGCGACCAAATGTATACAATTGTCGATATATGACTATTTTTTCCCTTTTGAAAAAAAAATGCCTATATCTTTGTAACTCTTAACATTGCTTAAATAAATAAAAGCATGAAGCTTAAGCAATATGCTGAAATTGCGCAACATCTACGGTAAAACATAAATAAATAATATGTTCCTCATATAGTTATCACTTTGTGAGCACCTCAATTTTCTTGTTCATTGTATATTTAGTTATAAGAACCTATGGAAACAATCATCCATTAGGAAGTCAAGAGGCTAGACCGATAGAATATTCCTACTATTTACACCCAAAATATTTAACTTTGTTTCTTGTTTGTATTTGGCGATATCTCAAGTTAGATTTCACATCAAAATTGAATTTGCCTCTTTGACCTGATTGGAAGTAGGTTCTTTTTTTTTCCTTTTGTGTGGGGGTCGGAATTGGAATTGAAGAGTTCATAAATGATTACTTTCTTCAACTAGGCCATAAATGACAATGAACCCAATTATGTGAAGATGATAAGTCATTTAAAGAAAAGTCTTGAGCTCAATACACAATCATCTTGCCTTTAGTCACCCCCAGCATGTCCTTTCACATAAAATTATGGGATAAATGTATCGAAAATCTTAAAACTTGTCACAAAAAATGTAAATAAGTTCTAAAACTTTGAAAAAGTGTGATTACCTCTTAAAACTTCTCACCAAAAGGCAATTAAGTCCTAAACCTTTCAAAAGTGCAGTCAAGTCCTAAAACTTGTTAAATTAATCAAATCAAGCCGTTCTATTGATTGCGCTTTTGAAAGTTTTAGGATTCGAATGCATCTTTATTATAAGTTTTAGGACTTCATCGCATTTTTAAAAATTTTAAGACCCGAATGTATCTTCTCGATAAATTTTAAGATTTGATTACATTTTTAAAAAGTTTCAAGATTCAATTGCACTTTTCGTGACATGTTTTAGGACTTTAGGGATAAATGCATTGAAAGTCCTAAAACATGTCACGAAAAGTGCAATCGAGTGTTATCATTTTTTTGTAATTAAAAAAATAAATTGTAAAAGCTATGGCATACGCGCTTTCCTGTCATGCCCCGAACCCCGAGTGCGTACCCATCTCTAGCGCGTGTTCATCTCTATCTGGTCAATAAAATTTTACGACTTTCCAGGACAAGTCGCCGACCCTTTCTTTTTATTGCACATGCGGAAACAAATAATAAATCCCCTGACAGTAATCATCTTAGGATAGAAAAGTAGGACATCAATTCACAAAAGCATGCTTTTATAAACAACGAGATTCAAGTACAAAACGAGTCTAGTCGACAGCCTACATAAAGGTCAACTCTTAAAAGAGGCTGTCCTATGACATACTAATAGGACACATCCGCCGATTCTCTATACTCCTCCTCCTCAGACTTCGGGGCCTTGGTCCTCCGCGACCACCTTCTAAGGACCTGCAAATGGTTATTCAATAAACAGTGAGATAATGTTTCAGAAAGTCCATGCTCTAAACTCCGATTAGGAGGGTAATATGCCCAGAGGCATCCTAACCACTCAATCACGCATTTAGTATAGAGGACTTACCTTACCTCAGTCCCACCTTGCAAGTCAGTACAATTTATATCACAGACAGCCATACAGATATGAGCAACAATTAAGCTCCAACAATAAGAACGCCACACTCAATCAATCATGCATTCCTAGTTTTACTCTCGGCATATGGTACGGCCTACTTTCTGTTCAACTGTCCTCTAGCATTGTCAGGCATCATCTCACACCATTGTGCATAGCATTGTCACTACGTCGATGACATTCCATAAAGGAGCATCGGTCTAGAATCTATTGCGACCGACATCTATTGGTAGGGCATCCTATATAGAGGTAACGTCCAGCTTAATAGCTCAAGACGGGTTTTCTTAACCAACAAACAATCACTCAAACATGGCCTAGGGCACCGTGCATTGCACTCAAATATCTCCATTAAAATAGTGAACCTAACCTATTTTCTTTGTATTAGAAATACTCATGAAAATCGTCATGTGTGAGTACACAATCAATTCACCCCAGAAGACTGATATCCTTTCTTTTCAAAATCCCACTGGTTTACATAGTATATAAAACCATTTTCGGTATTTAGAACTCGACACCTAGGACTTTCCAGATAAATATTGAAAATTCACAATTTTTGAAATTAAATGCCAAAAATCCAATCAGCACTCAATTTGCAGAAATTAACACTCAATTGTAGAAATTAACCACACCATTGCAATCAATACGAAATTCCAATCATCGACTATCCCGGCCTAATTTCCAGAAAAATAATTATTAATTAATTAATTTCGAAATTTAATTAAATAAATCACTTTAATTTCTAAAATACTAACCTAGGCCCTAATTATTAAATTAAATACGAATACGGACCCGGAAAATTCCCGAACCCTTCTAGACAAATAATATGATTTATTTAGGCCTTAATTAAACCATGCTAACCACCTAACATGCTCAATTAAATAATTAAATTTCTAATTTAATCTAACTAACCACCTAATTCCTAATTAAATTAAACTAAACACTCCTTAGACGTCATTAGCCTACTAAGAAGAGTTTAGTGCATAAACTCACCGGTTAATTGTGGAAACCGGTTTACCGTGATGACGGCGCAACGGCGGCCGAAATCCGAATTTTCGGTGGCGTCAACGGACTTGGACTGGGCCTAAAATAGGCTCAACAAATCTTAGTCCAATATGAGATTTGCTTTTGAATAGGGCTCGGCTTCGCTGGACTGAACAGGCCTTGAATGGGCTGTCTTTGTGGGCTTCTGAAGATGGGCTGGCTTGCAAAAAACAACAACTTGCTGGGCTGCTGCTTGGTGAAACCTCAACTGGACTGGGCTGCAGCTTGAATGGGCCGAAGATGCTGGAATGGGCCGGCGTTGTTGCTGCTGAAAGCTGGGCCAAGCTTCGCTGGAGGAGTCTCGCACGAAGGGAGACGCGGGCAAGAAGCAGCTTCGGCTGGGGAATTCACGCGGACGAGTGGCAGCAGGCGGCTGGGCTTCGGTCAACCAAGGGCTTCCGTGAGTGGCGACGTTGACCATGCGTGGGACGTGGACGCGGAGAGAGAGAGATGAGGCGCGCGTTCGTGGCCGACCAAGGAAGAAATGGAGCAGAAATCGAAGATGGCGGGATGCTGGGCTCAACCGCTGCTGGAGGTGGGTGAAAGATGGGGAGGAAACGTGGCAGGGCAAGGAAATTTCACGGTCAAAAACTCATCTGGAGTTGACCGAACAAGCAGCAATTGAAGACGTGTGGCGGCTTGGAGATGGGGGATGATGATGGGGATGAAGCGGCAGATGCGGTGGGGAACTGAGCGCGCGGTTCGTCCAGAAGAAAAGAAGAGGCAGCTGGTCCTTTGCTGAAGCCGAAATCGTTCGAAGCAAATGGTGCGCAGCTGGCGTTGGCGTGCTGAAGAAGCTGAAGATGAAGGCCCCAAAGTCAAGCAATCCTATCTATTTAATTAAATGCATGCCTCTAATACTTTCTTGAACCATAATACCACAAAGTTAAACCACCAATTATCCAATTTTTAAAGTCAAAGTTGCTGCCCCATGCCTTATTCCGACTTTCACCAAATTAACTTCAACTCCTCACTCAAATCTCCAAATCGAGGTCCAATTTTGCCGAAGAAAAATCCCGAACAATTTTCTACAAGTCCCTGACACTCAAAAGCTCAGTTTAGAACTCCCAATTTCCATCAATTTAGCCCATCTGAATTTCTGCTAATTTTCTGTAACATTTGAAACGGTTTACTGTAAAAATCTTGGAATCTCTAAAAAATCTTCGGAGGATGAGTCGACGTTTCTAAAATAGCTCATAACACCACAGAACTTTCAATTTCTGAAATTGGGTTCAAATTCACAGTTAATTTCACTTCGGCGCGCTTTTAGCATGACCTAGTCTACTGGGTAACTTTTAGGAATTTTTGGTGCAATTGACCCGTGATTGATTTATCTCGAGTAACTATGTACATCTCCGACACATTGGCAACTCTTAGTTGTCGTGAAAATCTCAAGATTTCAATTACACACACATGGTACATTGGCGATTCTCAGTTGTCGTGAAAATTTATGGGGTAAGGGTCGCGGCCCTTGCCCAGAAAGACACAGGGTATCCAAAAGGATAGAAAATCAATTTAGTGCCGATCGATGAGAATTTTGCAATCAGGTGGAATCACCCATATTTTGATCACACATCTCAGTCGAATTGACCTATCTCTGATCTCTTATCGATTCTGACAATATCGTAATGACCTTTGCAAACTAACACGGTCGAACAGTCGATTACTAGTCGAATTCTCAAGTATATTGTATTTAGATTCCTTAATTGCTTTCCCAGATAGTCCAACTATCCCGTGAGTGATCAGCTCAGAGAATTGCACTATTAGCACGTCGATGAAATGCCTGATTTATTTAATCAAAAACAAATTCTGAAAATTCAAGCTGTTACATTTCCTATCCACAAAAATTGCCATCCATAAAAGCTATGAAGCTCCTTTGGCTCTTCTGTGGCATACGTGCTCTAAAAACAAACACGAGAATTTTATTTAGAAACAAAAGGACAATATAATGTCACGGTCCTTAGAGTACATGCTTTATAATTGGATCATTTTTTTTTTTTTATCTCGGCGTTTCATACATGCTTCGATAATCCACGCGCTGATGAGAGCTTGGCCTTGAAATGATTTAAGAGGATTCTCTCGGAATCAACCGAGCATATTTCCTTGCGTTTACCCTAAACTCCTATCATGCTGGTCGCTCGGTGGAAATGAAGATTAGGGCTCCTGGTCCTGGGAGGGTATGGAGGTGACAAATTCCGCGGTTGTGTTCGTTGGCCTAGACCTCAGTAGCAGTTATCTCTCTAGTACCACTTGTCTTTTTAATCTACTTTGTCGTGTTCACCTTCTGTCAAAACTTCTATAGTTCCCATGGGAAATGTGAAAATGTTTTCAGTGGATGATTACCATCTTTTGTTTTTGTGATTCAAGAGGTAGGAATACTCCTAGGAATGGAGAATGACTAGTTCGTCCACGTGAAAGACGGGCAAAAGATTTATTGGTGGCCTCTCAAATTTGGACTTTTTATGGAAAAGATATGAGACGCCATTTAAGAAGGCCGTCTACGCAATTGTGCCTGCATAACCATCAATCACGGCATGTATGAGACTACGACCTAATTTGTCCCTTGACGTGTGACCCTTTTTTTTTTCCCTTTTGAAAACTAATGCCTATTTGCTTATAAATTTTAACATTACTTTAGGTATAAAAAAAACAAAAGCCGGGATAATTAAGCAATATGTTGAAATTGTAAAACATCTATGGCAAGACATACACAAATAGTATGATTGATCTTAATCATCACTTTATTAGTAAGGTTTCCCATGTTAATTGTTGATTCATTCATAAGAAGTTACGGGATTGTTAATCTATTTAGGAGTCAAGTGGCTAGACCAATAGAAGGTGTCTGTTATTTTTACCCAAGATATTTAGATTTTTTGGTTGTTTGTATATCTCGAGTCATGCACATTATACATTTGCCTCTTTCATCTGATTGGAGGTAGATCATTGACACTAAAACTCAAGAATTCATAAGTACTTTCTTAGGCAGTAGAAGCTGTGATTGAAAAAAAAGAAAAAAAAAAAAGCTAGACTTTGGAATTTTATCCTCACATTTCTCGTCTTCCCCACCTTAATCAATTTCTCTTCCTACGAGATTAGATTAAAAACCGGAAGAAGTTATGCCACTAAGGTCGAGGCCAACAATGCAGGTATGAAACACCGAGATCAAAATGACCCAAGTATAAAGCATATACGCTAATGACAATGACATGATACTGTCCTATATTTGTCTTATTATTTTTATTTTTGTGTTCGTTATTAGAGCACCTAGATCCTAGAAAAGTCAAAGGAGATAGCAATGCCATAGCGCCATGTTTCCGCCGTGATGTGCTCACCATTTGTCGGAACTTATATAGTTCTTAAGACATTTATGCTCACTCATAATTTGTCATAATCACATATATTTGTCATTATAAATTTGGAGATGATATATAAATCTAAAAATATTTTCAATCGATAACTATTATCTTTTAATTTTGTGATTCCAAGACTATGTATACTGCTGTAAACTTCTCATTCATCAATCTAAAACATAAAGAAAGTCTTCTCACGGGTCTCTCAAGTTTGGTCCTTATGTAAAAAATAATATATATATATATTCTCATAAAAGATATCTCATCTATATATATAGATGAGATATCTTTTATGAGGACCGATTGTGCAATTATGACTATACATGAACCATCAATCACAACATGCGTGTCAATGCGATCAATTTTTTTTTATTGGTCAATTTGCGCCCTAATTTGTAACTTGTTGATGTGTGATTTTTTCCCCCTTTTGGAAAAAAAAGTGACTATTCCCTTATAACTCTTAACATTAATTAAAAAATGCAGGGTGGCTTAGGCATATTAAAATTGCACAACATCTACGGCAAGACATATATACATACATAGAATGTTTCATCTTAATTGTGACTTTTGTTAGTATATTTCATGTTAATTTTAAATTCACTTATAAGAACCCATCAGGAAGTCTAGTGGCTAGACCAATAGAATTTGCCTATTATTTATGCTCAAAATGTCTAAAATTTTCGCTGGCTTGTATTAGATGATATCTCGAGTCAAATTGCAAACAAATTAAAATTTTCCTTTTGATCTGATTGACAGTAGGTCGTTAATATTGAAATTGACGAGTTCATAAAGAATTGTTTTCTTAGACTAGGTCTTAGAAGTTGTGAAAAGAAAAAAAAAATCTAAATTTTGGCAGAATGGTGATGACGCTCTACTTATGTGAAAATGATAGGTCATCCAATGAAAAATAGTGAGCTTAAAGGACTTTGACATTTTGCCTTCGGTCGACCATGGAGCGGCTAATAAGAAGCCCCAAATTTCTATCCCCAGAAATTGCAATCCATAAAAACTATGGCATGACAATCTCCTCTGGCTCTTCTAGACATACGTGCTCTACTACAGACACGCACACACACACACACACAAAAAAAAAAAAAAAAAAAAAAAAAAAAAAAAAAAAGAGGACAATATCATGTCACCGTCGTTAGTGTACATGCTTCATACTTGGATAATCTTTTATCTCGGTGTTCTATACATGCTCTGCTAATTAGAAAATAAAAAGACTTCAAATTCTAAGTCATAGTGAGTATTTGTCTTGTTACTAAAAGAACATATCAAAGCCAAAATAGAATTTTGCCTCTAGAAAATATAAGATTATCTTGCGTTCATGATCAAAAGCTTGAAATTTGTTTGGCTCGTCGTTGTCTCTTATATTCGAGGTGATATACGAAGGATGAAGGGGAAGCTAAGTTGAAAAGATTTGTGAATGTATCTTAGATGATGGAATATATATATAGAGAGAGAGAGAGAGAGAGAGAGAGTGCTTGAGTTGAATTATATATGGTATGCCCTTTTTTCTGGTTCCAGCCAAATCAATTATGGGCAACTAAATCTTTTTGTTGGGTTCTTCAAATTTATATGTTATTCTTGATAAACACAGAAAAAATTATATGTTGGCAGCTATCGTGGTACTTAAGTAAATATTAGGTATGAGAACTAAAGTTGTCTTAGGAGCAAAGGGAAAAAAGGGAAAAGGAAATCCCAAAATTTGATTAAACTTTAGTATGATTTTTTGAGTCTCTTTCCTCTACGGACCCACCCGAATCAATTCGAATTGACAAGCAGGCATGAAAGTGGAGTCAAAGAATGATGGTGATTCCAAAGACACAATTGGATTCACTTTCAATATATGCTTCATCCTCTTAGAATAATTACAATAACATTATAGTGCTGGAACTACTGCCAATTATTTTAAAACCTTAAACTATTAAATAAATGGGCTGTTTAATATTTAAATATTCTATCATCCCCCTCATGCTTAGTTTGGTATTTTTTTGCCATAGTATTAAGCGGATGACATATTTAAATGGGAAGGCAAATGAGACCTAAAAAAAAATTGAATTTAAGAGTTCCGGCTCTGATTCCATTTAAGATTTAATGGGATCACTGCCAACTATTCTAAAAGTTTAAACTCTTAAATGAAAATGTAATTTCATATTTAAATATTCTATCGAATTCACTGTTTATTTTGTATAATCCATTATTCTCTCGGCAGATTACATATAATTTTCCTAGTGGAAAATGAAACTACTCGCATGATCCCTCAATCCAGTGACGAGGGTACAAATAGCTTTAGGCCAACCGAGACACCCCATGGACCTCTTATTTTCACCTCGGAGAGGAAAATGGTCCATCCAAGTTCAGAAGAAGAGAGAATATATCACGGACAGAATGTGATGAGGTAACTAGCCCCACCCGTGCAATTAAAGGTGCTGCTCGTGTCGTCGTAAGCGTAGCTGTAAGCTTGAGGGCACTGGTCCTTGAAAATCTGCGAGTAGTTCGTCGGCGGGCACGTCTCTGGCGTCCCGTACGCCCCAGTGCAGCAGTACTGCGGCTGGTTTAACGCCAGGCACGCGCTCTTGCACGCCACGATGCTCCCGTCCGACCCCTTCACCGCCAGCTCTGACGGGCACACGGAGTTGACGTTGGCTGCGCAGCTGGTCGTGGTGCACCCACTGCCGCTGCCCTGTGGGGTTATAGAGAGGGGCAGGTTGAAGCCGTCCACTAGGCTGACGTCGTAGATGCTGTTCTCGCCAGAGCCCGGTGCCTTGAGAGTGAACTCCGCCAGGGTGGCCGGCGGGATCGCCCCTGCACCATTGCAGCTCACCTGGCCAGACCCACAGTCGGCGGTGGTGCATACAAATTTGCCAGAGGCATCAGTGGCGCAGCCCGTTCGGCCCCACACCCGGCCGGCTGTCCACGTGTCCGGGACGTCATTGATTGAGAAGGTTGCACCAGTGGCGAGCTCGAACCCGGTTGAGGATAGCTGCCCGCCACCCCCGCCAGTGAGCGTCCCGGGCCAGACTGTGTAGGGGCACTTGCTGGTGAAGCTGAGTGTGGCTGCGCCGGCTCCTCCTGCAAGCATGCATGCAAGGCATAAAATTGATGTACGCGGATTTATTATTTTTCCTCCTGGGGTTTATCAGCGCGGGAATCTCCATAACAAAGATGGAAATTTGAACACAGGACTTTAACTTCCGAATCCCAAAAAACAAAAAATTAAAAGTAGGATCTTATTTTCTAGTTTGGGAAGAAGGTAATGTTAATGTAGAAATTTGTAATAGTTGAAAATAGATAGATTATGATGACAATGTGCTTACTTGCGAGGAGGACTAGGAAAGGCAGGAGGCGGTAAAAAGATGCTCTTGCGTCCATGATCGAGAGATTCAGATTTTTTTTGTTTCGGTTTATCGTTTCTCTAGTATAGGAGGTATATATATAGAATGCCGGGGAAGCCAATTTTGAAATGACCGCGGAAAAGTATTTTAGACCAGGGAAGCTAAGTTTGAAATGACTTTGAAAAAGTCTTTTAGACAGTGGAATAAATATATGGGAAATGAGAAGCTAATGTATCGTATTTTTATATAAAATTTGCAAATATTTTTAATCGATGATTACAATTTCTTTTTTCTCATGATTCAAGGGTTAGGAATGGAGAATGACTCTTGCACGCCAACGTGAAAGTGCCGCCGTTGGCTGGCCTCACGGTGCCCATTATTGTTCCGTTTTCCTTTTCATTAGATGAATATATTTTATTCCTTTCCTTTGTATGAAAAGATTTCTTTCTTTATGCTTGTTTGCCGCTTCTTTCAAAATATATATTGCCCAGAGAATAACACCATATATATGCCCCTACGAGGGTAACATTACCTCTCATTTTCCAAATCTTTTCTAGCCCTTTTCAATTTCCTTTGTGCGCACGCTTGTATCTTGTATCTTTCTTACTTTATTTTATTTCCTTCTTGCTTTATTTTTCTGAACTTTTCGTGGAGAAGAAATCTGCACGTCCACCGAATTTTCGCCCATGCTATTTGATCAAATGGGCTTTTGGCCAATTTTTAGCTCCCACGGGTTTAATTCAATTAAATCGATTAGGCTCAGAACTATTCACTCAGGCCTATTCACTGCTGGTCCAATTAATGCAATAAATGAACTAAGCTATATGATAAATGCTCCTAAAAATTATATGCAATTTAACTAATATTTTTGCTAGGAATCAGGGTTGATCCCTAATTTTATATGCAACAAACAACTAATTGAGTCGTTAAAATTTATATGTCTGACAGATGGAACAGATCGAGAAGGCACAAAACAATAAGGAATTGCACATGTAGTTAGATACTTATATGACACTGATCAGTAACCTAATTTTTTTGTGTTTAGTTTGTACAAGAAATAAGAAAAGATGGAGCATACGATATTCCTCTTATCATAATGTTGTTCATTTGAATTTAACTGGAAGAACGATCACAGGAGGTAAGCTATTAGACGTGAAGACACAAGAACGAGGCCAAAAATAATCCTCATTCAAAAGCAGAACCAATTCTGACCTTCTTGTTAACGTGATAAGAAACAAACACCTCAAAATACAGACTGAAAAACCAGCGAAATCACACGCTTAATGGCCTTCCTGAATCGACACGAATGTAGGCAACCGGTACGAGCAAGAGTGTTTAACATAAACCCCTCAAGTCCAAACTCAAATTTAGCAATGAAGCCAACAGTCGAAGTATAGACCAGCAATAAGACGAACCCGTTTTGAAGAAGGTAATCAAACGAACACTCTTGAGGGTTCTCGGTTCCAACATGGACGGAAACACTCTAGATGCACAAATGATAGGGAAGGAGTAACGGCCAGATCAAAATGGGCAACGCATCACCCCTAAAAGGTCATCGAGAGATTCGAGATGAACACAACCAGTTTTCACTCTGCCGGAGACGAAGGCTCTCTATCTATGCCTCACGAAAACAGAGTATGAGAGTTTACCTTGAGTGAGAGCAGTGACTGGACGTGATTGACGAATGGATCAGAAGAAGGAGGCTCCCCTAGTGGCAACGCAGAGAATTGGAACTGGTGAAGAGAGGGTGAATGAGAATTGAAGGAGGTGATAGTAGCGACCAAGAATAGAGACGAGCGGAGTATGATCGTGGAGGTGAGACTTGATGTACTGTGACTGGTTTCGCAAACAATCGGCGGAGAGAATGGAGGAGGAAAAGATGAAGATGGAAACCAGAAATGGTGGAGGTTACGTTCGCCAGAGAGTGGAGGGAGGTTGGACGGTGACCTAGTGGCCGGATTTTGAAGGTGAGGGAAGTGGTGGCCGGCGAGGGGGAGCTGGCGTGTCGTCAAATTATGCTTATCGGGCCAAAAAATTCAGTTGGGCCTCACTGCAAACGTCGGATTGGACTGCTAATGTTGGGCCCTAGGTATCAACATCATAATGTTCCCAATTTGTGTATTAATCTTCTTCGAAAAATGTATTTTCAAATAAGTGGCGAAATTTAGGTGTCATTCAATTAGTTGTTGATTTGATCATGTGAACTCACATACAATTGCAGGAAAATATGGCATCAATTTCATGTCAATTTATCACCAAATAATCACGAATTTCAGAAGTGAATGCCCCTGAATCAATTCTGAATGTTGCTTGGTGTTAGTACTTATGCATGAATTAGAATGATTTCGGCTTAGTCTGGTTGTTCTGTCGATTGTCCATAACGTAGGGTCAATGTGAGATTGATTATCTATCTAGTTACTGCACGTTCACAGTTCATCGGCCTGGGTAATTTGTCAATTTTGAATGTTGGACATTGCTGGATAATACAACTTGACTTTGACTTCGAGTGCGTTTGGCTTGGTTTGTTTATACGTTCTCATTCACCTGTGATCGGGGGTTAACGTATTATTCATATTATTGCCTTCCAAGTGTGTTTAAAGGTCACTTGTCCTGTTAATTGCCAGCAATGCATGCTAAAATTTATTGAGGGTCTCGGTTGAGGCATGAAATTTAAGGAAATTGATGGAGATAATTTGAGGTTGAATTTCATGATTCATGCAAACACATTGGTATGTGATTAATTTCTAAGGCCTTTGGTTGGATTGAATTTCAATTGAATAGGTAAATTGTGGTTACATGCATTGAATGTAACCAGCCATCACAACAAACGTAAAAAACCATTTGTGCTTGCTTCATAATCCATTAGCCTTCTTTGAAAAACGTCGTGACAAATGCTATTTCAAGTAACCCGCCATCATGCATGCTAAAATGCTAGTGTCATTATACAATGGGAGTGAAGAATGGGAATGGAATTTTCCCACATTGATATTAACTTTTGATGTGATAATGGACAATGAGTATCTAGAACGTAGTAAAAGAATGATGAATACCTATTTACTGAAAATAAAAATAAAAAAAATTTCTCCTTTTTTTGGGTAAATAACATTACTACATTAAACAAAACAAGTCAAGTTTCATAGTGTTAAGTATGTACTCCCAGCAGAGTCTACATATAAAAAGGTCTTTGTTAACATGTGGAACAGAAAAATGAATGACAAACTGCAGATGTTACTCCTCTGCAAGTAGGGCCAAAAAATCCGTGTAAATAAATAACATTATTGGCTACTTTTAATCTAAGACCATCTCTTAGAGCCATGTTTATGCCACGATGCGTTCCTCATTTGTCGGAGTTTCTATAATTCCTGAGAGGTTTATGCTCGCTCCTAATTTACCGTAAGCCCCGATATTATTTACTCAGGGATGATATATAATATCTAAAAATACTTTTAAGCAATCATTACGATGTATATCGCTAGAAACTTATTAGTCATCCATATAAAAGATGGGCAAAAGTCTTCTCACGGGTCTTTTAAGTTTGTTTCTTATGTGGAAAAAAAATATGAGATGTCATTTACGAGGAACACTATACAATTATGACTACACATGAGCGGTCAATCACGGCATACATGAGAATGCGACCTAATTTGTACCTTGTCATTATATGACTATTTTTTTCCCTGTTGAAAAAAAAAATGCCTATTTTCTTAACATTACTTAATAAATGAAAAAAAAAAAAGTAGGGAGGCTTAGCAATTTGTTGAAATTGCGCAACATCTACAGTAAACACATACATACCTATTATGTTCCATATTTACTTATCACTTTGTTAGTACCTCAATTTTTCATGTTCATTGTATATTTAGTTATAAGAACCTATGGAAATAGTGACCCATTACAAAGTCAAGTGGCTAGAATGTGCCTATTATTTATACTCAAAATATTTAAATATTTTTTCTTGTTTGTGTCAGGCAACATCCAGAGTTAGATATTACATCAAAATTGAATTTTTCCCTTTGATATGATTGGAAGTGGTATTTTTTTTTTTTGTCGGAATTGGAAGTAGGTGATTAAAACTGAAATTGAAGAGTTCATTAAGGATTACTTTCTTACACTAGGCCATAAATGACGATGAACCTAATTAGGTGAAGATGATGAATCATTCAAAGAAGAGTCTCGAGCTCAAAAAACAGTCATCTTGCCTTTAGTCACCCCCCGTGTTCACATAAAATTATGGAGTGGCTCAGAAGAAACCCCAGAATTCCTATCCCCGAAAATTGCTATCCATAAAACAAACACAAAAATATTATTTAGGAAAAAAAAAAAAAAAGACAATATCATGCAACCGTTCTTAGTGTGCATGCTATATGCTTGGATCATTTTTTCATATCGGTGTTTCATACATGCTTTGCCTTAATGATTTAAGAGGAGCCCCTTGGAATCAACCAAGCATATTCTCCTTGCGTTTATCCTAAATTCAGCAGTCGGGTTGCTGGCCTAGACTTCAGTTGCAATTGTCTAGCTAGTACCACTAGTCTTTTTAATCCACTTCGTCGTGTTCGCCTTTTGTCAGAACTTCTATAGTTCCCAAGGGATTTATGCTTGTTTATAATTTACTGTAATTACGTATATTACATCATTATTTTCTTCTAAAATGAGATAATAATATATAAAATTTGACAATATTTTCAATGGATGATTACGATCTTTTGTTTTTCATGATTCGATGACTAGGAATAGAAATGGAGAATGACTCCTCTTCGTCGGCGTGAAAGTTGGGCAAAAGACTTTTTGCTAGCCTCTCAAAGTTTTTGTCTTTTTGTGGAAAAAATCTGAGATGCCATTTAAGAGGACCGACTATACAATTATGACTACACACGAAAGATTAATCATGGCATGCCTAAGAACGCAACCTAATTTGTCCCTTGCTGAAATATGTTGAAATTGCAAAACATTGGCAAGACATACACAAATAGTATGGTAATCATCACTCTACTAGAAAGGTTTCTCAAGTTGGTTGTTGATCCAGTTATAAGAAGTTATGGAAACATTGACGCATTAGATAGTCAAGTGGCTAGATCAATTGAAGGTGCTGTTATTTATACCCAAATTATTTGGATTTTTCTATAGTTTGTATTAGGTGATATCTTGAGTCTGATTTCGCATACATAATGAATTTGCTTCTTTCATTTGATTGGAGATAGGTATTGACATTGAAACTAAAGAATTCATATATAAGTACTTTCTTAGGCCTTAGAAGTTAGACAGAAAAAAACACCTAGATTTTGGAATTTTATCCATACATGTCTCGCCCTCCCCCCTCAATTATTCCCATCGGCATCACACATTGAATTAGCAGAGCATGCATGAAACACCTATATAAAAAGAATAATCAAAAAGTATAAAGCATGTAGGCTAATGACAGCGACCTGAAATTGTCCTTCATTTGTTTTCTTTAAATAAAATAAAAAAAAATGTGCTTGTTATTAGAGCACCTATGTCATAGAAGAGCAGATAGCAATGCCTTAGCTTTCATGTTTAGCAATTTTTGTGAGTTGGAAATCCTTGCGCTCCTCCAATAGAATAACAAAAGCATGGAAAAGATCAGGAAGCCACTGATTGATCGGGAATTTCGCAAGTAGTAGTCCTATATATATGTGACACTGATTATTATGTAGTAGTCTAGTTTTAATTAGAAGTGGGCATAAATGAATTAAGATCTTTATATATGTTTACTTCCTATCAACTCATGTTTTCCATTGGCTATTATGGAGACACTATCTTCTTGCTCCTTATTCTATCTTTCTAATTGCTTTTTTGGTCGTAGAAAATCATGTCATATCATTGTATAAATTATCATGTATAGTGGCATGTACATGTACTAGTGCTTGTGGTGACTATGCGCCGAGGGGCACTCCCTTTGACGTCTTGGCTGTTATAAAGAATCTAATTTAGGAGATGTCCTCGTTCCAAAATCTAGTTTCCAGAAACTAGTAAAGGACGAGAAGATAAATATCGTAATATTAATGCGGAAACTAACTGGATCTTACTATTATATTCAATACAAAATCGCAAAAAATAAAAATAAACGAGGAATAATGAAGAACACTAAAAATTTTATGTCATTCGGTCCGAGTATTGATGCGTACTTATTAGGAAGTGCAACAGCAAATAATCTACTAATTTAATGGTTAAACATATCAATAACAAGGAAATAGCTTGTGATCATTGATCATCAATCTATTTCATGAAGAGGTTTTCAATTTGGATGTGGAAGAACAAAATAATACGTTTGGTGGCACTACTGTAGCCACTGAAAAATAATAAAAAGGTATACAAAATTTTTCTCTTTATATAGGTAAAATTTTCAAGTGCTGGTGTAAAAAAAAAAAAAATCACTATTCATTTTGTAAAATCCAATTCTTTGAATCAGGATTGAAAATGTGTTAATTAATACAATATCAAGAAGGTACAAACGTTTGACATCTTCGGAAGCATACAAGCGATGAAATCTTTATTTCCACCAATCCACATCCTAAGACTTTGGCTGTGTATAGCACGGGTCTAATGGATATTTAATTTCTATTGCAACTCTTTCTTCAATCAAACCCAAGTGTCTTTTCAGATGGGTATGGTGCTTGAATGGCCAATGAAATTTCCATGATCGAATTGCTTGTTGTTGCCTATAAAAAGCTTCTCTACTGAAAACCAACCAACTCTACCAAAAATCACAATAACAAAACAAAAAGATGGCATCCTCACCATTCTTCGTGTTTTGTACATGGATTGTCCTTCTAATGACAATTCATACTTCAGTTGCTAAGCCATCATGCCATCCCGATGAGAGCTCAGCCTTGATGGAATTCAAGCAAAGTTTCAAAACCAACAAAACAAATTTTTGGTGTGTTTATCCGAAGGTTGAATCATGGTTACTAGATGGACATGGAGATTGCTGCTCATTGGATGGCATCGAGTGTGATGAGGCCACCGGTCATGTGACAAGCCTCGACCTTAGCTATAGCTGTCTCTTTGGTACTTTGTCTTCCAACACTAGCCTCTTTCGCCTACTCCACTTGGCATCGCTTAATCTTGCTTGGAATGACTTTAACTCTTCCTCAATCCCATACGGCTTTGGCAATCTTTCTAGGTTACAAGATACCTTAATTTCTCGGGTTCTTTTTCGGGAAAAGTCCCATCGGATATCTCACAGCTCTTTAGATTAGTTTCTCTTGATTTGAATCGTGGGTGGGATCTCGAGATGTCTATTGATTTGTATTCTACTCTTGAGATGCCCAACATAAACAACTTCATTCAAAACTTAACTATGCTTAGAGAACTTGATCTCTCTTTTGTAAAAATGTCATCACCATTCTCTCATGTACTTGCAAACTTCTCATCTTTGAAGTCGCTTAAACTTAGATCATGTAATTTGCATGGAGAATTTCCGGTGAGCATCTTTCAGTTACCAAACTTGGAAGCCCTCGATGTTGGCGACAATTACTGCCTTTCTGGTTTTATTCCTGATTTACATTGGGGTAATCTCCTCGAATCATTGACTCTTTTTGCAACTAACTTTTCAGGGGAAATACCTATTTCAATTGGAAACCTTATTTTCTTGAATGAATTGTCAATTTCACTTTGTAATTTCTCGGGTTCACTTCCCACTTCAATGGGTAATCTCTCTCAGCTTGTTTATTTGGATTTAGTGTCTAATAACTTTCATGGTCAAATCCCTGCTTTCTTTGCCAATCTTACCCAACTATCAACTCTATCTCTTAGTTGCAATAATTTTCATGGTCAAATCCCTACTTTCTTTGCCAATTTTACCCAACTATCAACTCTATATCTCGGTTCCAATAATTTTCATGGTCAAATCCCTCCTTTCTTTGCCAATCTTACCCAACTATCAACTCTATATCTCGGTTCCAATAATTTTAGTGGTGGTATTGGGCATTGGTTTGTCAACTTGACGAAACTCACCGACTTGAGCCTTGAAGGTAATATTTCATCTAACAACAATGTTCTTTAACGAGAAAAGCAATGGAATGTCAAGATTCAGTCGATAGCCAACTAACCGTCTTTATTTCTTTACATTTGGCAGATTGTCAGTTAAGTAGCCCTATTACATCTTCATTTGAGAACCTGACGCGGTTGGTTTTGCTTGAACTTTCCTACAACAAGTTGCAAGGTGAAATTCCGAACTCATTATGGGAACTCAAGGATCTTGAATCACTTGATCTTGGTGGGAATAATTTGAGTGGCACCGTGGATTTACACAAACTCAAGAACTTACGAAAATTAGGTTTGTCCTTCAACAACATATCTTTTGTCAATAAGACCGAGATCAATGCCACTCTTCCAAAACTTTCCACTTTATATTTAGATTCATGCAACTTGCATGAGTTCCCCACATTTTTAGGCTACCTAAGCAAGTTAGAGTGGATAGATCTTTCAGACAATAAAATTGGAGGGATTGTTCCTATGTGGATGTGGAATGGAAGCAGAAAATCCTTGCTCTATATGGATCTTTCCCACAATTTTCTAATTGGCTTTGAAAATAATCAGATCAATCTACCACTACCCAAGTTGGCCTATCTTGACATTAGTTCTAATTGGCTCAAAACAAAACTCCCTAGTCCTCCTCCATTAGTGAATTACTACAATATCTCTTGCAACTTCCTCTTCGGAGAAATCCAATCTATTTGTAGGGGCAGATCCCTCGTCACTCTAGATTTGTCCAACAATAGTTTGAGTGGCACAATTCCTTCATGTGTGGGAAATATCGATTCTCTGTCAATTTTGAATCTTGGGAAAAATAAATTTGAGGGCATGATTCCCCAGGCTTACCTAAAAGGTTGTAAGTTGAACATTATAGACCTCACAGAGAATCAATTGCAAGGGTCTATCCCAAGATCTTTGGCAAATTGTATAATGCTAGAGTATTTGAACCTTGGTCACAATCAAATTCTCGATGGGTTTCCTTCATGGCTCTCAAAGTTGACCGAGCTAAAAGTTGTTATCTTGAAATCCAATAAGTTCCATGGTCCAATAGAAGCATATCGAAGCCAGTTTAACTTTAGCAATATGCATATCATAGACCTTTCATATAATAGTTTTAGTGGTGAAATTCCTTCCAAGTTGTTGCAGAGTTTCCATGCCATGAAAGTGATTGTTAGTCAAGATCATTTGGAATATATGTATACACTTGAAGAGTTTATTTCATCCTCGTTTGGAATGGGATTAAGTTTCGAGTATGGAATGCAATTGATGAATAAAGGCATAGAAAGGGAATACTTGAAGGTTCCCTTTGCACTTATGCAAATTGACCTCTCCAGTAACAAATTCGAAGGATCCATACCTAATCTCATTGGAGATTTGAAATCGCTTCTTTTGCTTAACCTATCAAACAATGTTTTGACCGGTTCGATCCCACCATCCTTAGCAAATCTGACAAAGTTGGAATCTTTGGATCTTTCTCAAAACAATCTCTCAGGAGAGATCCCTCAACAGCTAGCCCAACTTACATTTCTTTCATCTTTCAGTGTCTCTGATAATCAATTGTCAGGACCAATACCACGAGGGAGTCAGTTCAACACATTTGGGATCGATTCATTTTCCATGAATGAGGGGTTATGTGGAAGTCCTTTACCAAAAAAATGCACAACGTTTGGGGATAACTTAACATTACCACCGTCTCCCAAAGAAGAAATTGGCGAAGAGTCTATGTTCAACTTGGATTGGGTTGTGCTAATTGGCGTTGGAGTTGGGTTTTTGATCAGCATTGTGCTGGGAAACTTGATCATTGATGAGAAGAGTAGGTGGTTTATACACTGCTCCAAGAAAATGGCAAAAAGATGGAAAAGATCGAGAAGACATTGAACAATAAAAGAGTACATGCAATCAAATACTTGTCCGGCACTATCAGTAATGTAACCCTTTTGTGTGTTTAGTTTGTACTATAAATAGGAAAATATAGAGTATATAATATTCCTCTTATTGTACTATCGTCCATTTGAATTAAATATTATCTTCTTTTCTATTTGAGAAATGAATAGTTCATCCTTTCCCATACTCTTCTACCTTCGTATGTTTGGAAGAAGGGGAAAAGTGCCAAAAAGTCCTAAACCTTTTGTCATTGTGCCGATTTAGTCATAAACCTTTTTTTCGTGCCGATTTAGTCCTAAACCTTTTTAAGTTGTGCCGATTCAGTCCTTTCCGGCCAATTTGGCAGGATTTTTGCTGATTGGACGCCGGGCGGCCGACGTGGACAACTTTTATTAATATTTTAATTTTTTTGATTTTTTGATTTTTTGATTTTTGATTTTTTTATTCCTCCAGGCCGATCGCCGGATCTCGGCGACCGGCGAGGCGACGGCCGGCGAGGTCGAGGTCGACCTCATCGGCCACCTCGCCGGTGGCCGCGGGGTGGCCTCGCGCGGGCGCGAGGCTCGCCCTCGCCGAATCGACGAGGGGGTCGAGCCTCGCCCATGGCCGGCGAGGCTCGACCTCGCCAAATCCGACGAGGGCGAGCCTCGCCCGCCCCGCGCGAGGCCACCCTCGAGGCTCCGGGCGGCGAGGCTCGCCCTCGTCGGATCCGGCAAGGGTCGAGCCTTGCCCATGGCCGTCGAGGGCAAGCCCCGCCGCCTGGCTTGCCGGATCCGGCGAGTGAGGGGTTCGAGCGGGGGAGAGAGTCGGAGGGGGTAGACCGCCGGCCACCGCACTGAGCCGCGGCCGTCGGCCTACGGCCGCGCCCGGTTTCAAGCGCCGAGCTCGGTAGGCCTCGGTCCTTTTTGTGCCTTGCGTTGGTCGGACCGGGCCGGAGCTCGCGGTCTTCAAGGATTCGGTTCGAGATCCGAGGGCGTTCGATCCGGGCGGGACCCGAGAGAGAGAGAGAGAGAGAGAGAGAAAGAAAGAGAGAGAGTCCTCTCCCGCCAAGCCGAGGAAACCCCGGCCATGTGAGACCACCGCCGCAATGCTGCCGCCCGATGCCGTCCACCGCCGCTCGCCGACCCGCCGCCATATCCGGCGAGCCGGCGCGGCTCGCCCTCGCCGCCCGGCCTCGAGGGCGGCCTCGCGTGGGGCGGGCGAGGATCGCCCGCCCGCCCCACACGAGGTGGCCGGCGAGGTCGACCTCGACCTCGCCGGCCGTCGGCTTTGGCCGGTCGCCGGACCTCGGCGACCGGCTGGAGGAAGAAGAGCATAATTAAAAAAAAATAAAATAAAAAAATAAAAAAATAAAAGTAAAAAATTCAAAAGTATTAAAATATTAATAAAAGTTGTCCACGTCGGCCCGACCGGCATCCAAATCGAGCAAAATCCGGCCAAATTGGCCGGAAAGGACTGAATTGGCACAACTTAAAAGGTTTAGGATTAAATCGGCACCAAAAAAAGAGGAGAATGGGAAATCTCTCACGGGGAAGCACTATACGAAGGCTGTTTTTCCTCTGGATTTCCCCTCGATCTTCACCAATCCACCGTCCACCGCCTCCAATTGCCGTCGGCCATCCCAGCTGCTCAAGTTCATTCATGCCAGAAACAGAGCACGCACCGGAGAACAGAGATGGCCAAAAACCACCGAGACAGAATTGCTACCAGCTCCTCTCATCAATTTCTCTCGCTTATAGGTTTCCTTAATTGATTTCAGGCTGCTGGTCCATGCCGTTTGCCATTCCCAAATCGTCTGGTTCTGTTCTAGTCCGTTTTGAGGTCGAGAAATCCAAAGAGCTCAAGTCTTCCTTCGAAGCTTCTTCGCTGGTGCCAACCACCCGTGTCGACGCCTCTAGGAGGTCGTTTATCTGTTCAATCACCATTCATGGCCAGAGGCTGCACCTCCTAGGTATGTACATCATTGCTCTGTTTTAGTAAGCCGAGTCTGAATGTTGTAATTTAAGCTCGAGTGAAAATCGAGTACCAATTAGGGATTAAATAGGCATAATTTTATGTCACTGAAATCGTCTGGATCGGAATTAGTATTTCGATGATGCTTCTGTACTCTGTGTTTGAACCGATCATTACTTGTTCGTGAAAACGACTGAGTAAGATCGCATATATATTCGAGAGGCTGTCTTTCTGAAATTGAATGCATATTCATTTATCTCTTACTTAGATCGTGATATGTGCATATAATTCGCTAGCCTTGCTTCTGGTTCCTTTGATTTTGAGTCATGGCCGAGACTTTAGGGTGACTGTGTTGCTTCGTTTTCTGTCTCCGTGTTCCATATGCCCCCTGAGTATTCTGGTTGGGTGTATGTGTGGTGGCCAGTGGACGTTTGTATGGATTCATGTGGTGACTGGGGGTCGAACCGAACCGAACCATTAGAAAAATCTTTCCAAACTGAACTGAACCGAATACGAACCGATTCGGTTCGGTTCGGTTTTTCGGTTTTTGGTTTTCAGCTTTCGGTTTTTCAGTCCTTCCTTAAGCAGTCCTTACGCGACGCTCGATGACGCCTGTTCCCCTGCTTCGCGGTCACGGTGGGATCGCTTTCCCTCTGGCGACCATCTCCAAAGGCTACCCACCCCTCGATCTGGGTTCGACGCCCCAGATCTGGGCTCGCGAGTCGTCGCCTAAGCCCCTTGATACAAAGAGACGGAGAGGGGTTGAGGTGACGCGGTTGGGGCTGCGTGGGGACATAGCAATCGGGCGGCGGCGTGGCCATCGGGGGGCTTTGAGAGGACGAACGGGCTGCTCTGTCTCGCTCGCACATTGTGCTCTGTTTCGTGGGCTTTGAAGCAGATCGGGTTGTGTCCGAGTTCCACAATTGCAGCTCTTCTCTGGTATTATCCGGAGATCCCAGAAACGACCCTCGTGTTCCAAGCGAAGACCGCGCCACCAAACCAAGGAACCCTAATCGCCTCGGCGGAGTCCACGATCCGAAATTATAGCAAGCGGAACACTAAAAAGTTGGAAACTCGACACGATTCGAGTTGATTTTACTTGTTAATCGGTGCCCGCGGAAAACCCAGTCCCTCAAGAAAACTATCGATGGGGTCCTTTGAAGCCGGTGGTGGTCCGGAAGGAGCGACTGCAGGTGCTCTTCTCAGTCGCCGTCGCCGTCGCAGAAGGAAGAGGGACAGAGGAGAGACTTGCAGAAGAAAGGGGCTCTGTCCCTCAATCGATTGCCGTCGCTGTCGCCGTCGCAGTCGCCGTCCTTGCTGCCGTCGCCATTGCACCTCCAAGCCGACCAAAACAGACATGAGAGGAGAGGACTTCGGGAGAGAATAAAACCGAAGATTTGATTTTATCGGTTTGTGTGGTTCGGTTCGGTTGGGTTAACCGATAAAAACCGAACCAATAAAAAAATATTGATTTAAATGAGAACCGAACCGAAAACTGAACCGAACCGAAAAAATCAAATTTTTCGGTTCGGTTTGGTTCAGTTCGATTTCTGACACCCCTAGTGACTAGAGTCGATCATTGGTGGAGCAAGACATGTTTAGCCCCCTGTATGAAGCTTGTAAATGTCGTTCTCTGGCAAAATGCTCACGTGCTTTTGTTGCTTAAGGTGAAGAATGGACATCAATGGTGAGTGTTGAGCTTATAGGTTGAACAGCTTGGTCGTGAATAGTATGGGAAGAAGACCAGACCAAAGCTTGTGTGTTCAGGAAATAATGGAGGGAGAGACTTAACCAAGAAAAAACGAAAGAGTCAAAGAAAGGAAAGAGGGAGATAGGGAAATCTGCATAAATGCATGTTCTGGAAACGAAGTAATAATAATAATAATAATAATAATAATAATAATAATAATAATATTAATATTATTATTATTATTATTATTATTATTATTATTATTATTATTATTATTATTATTATAAATTGCTGGTTTCAATCAGGCAGCTAAGTGTTAGGAATAAATTTAGTCGAATTTCATTTGATTTATATTCACCTAGGTAAGGGAGTCCTCCTTGAATTCTGAAATAAATCGATTTTTTTAGATCGTGCTTTGTTTAGATAAAAATAGAAATGGATAAAAAAAATAACCAATTAAAAATAATAATTTTCTTTTTTATTGCGATTACTTTTAGGGGTTAGCTAGGTCATCTTCATTATTGCAAAGCATGTGGCACTTCCGAACTGAAGCTACAAACAAGTTGGGGGAAATATATGGAGTTATATATTGCTTCGGGTCAAATTCGTCTTCTTTCCATTGGGAAGGATCCGACTACCAGTAATGCATTTTTGAAATTTTTATCTTCGAAGCAAAGACGTTATATAAATCTTTTTCCACAAAGGGTAATGTCCGCCTCCACAATCTTTTAAGAGAAAACTTTCTTTAGACTTATATGCCCCCCCTCTTTTTATTTAGCAATACTATGTTCATTTTTCAATTTTGTTCTGTAATTGAGGGCACCGAATGCTATGCTGCTTCTCTCTACAAACGCATCCCTTCATAGCGTCAACCGCCACGTCTCGGCAGAGGCTGCACCGGTGGGGAGCCCATCGGCTACCTCCGCCTCCACCTCGGGGACGGTGTCGAAGAGAAAAGGTGGAGACACGCTCGGGAAGAGGCTGCTGAGCCTGGGGTACGTGAAGCACAGTGCGGGTGGTGACGATTCGCAAGTGGAGAGAGGAAGGAGGCGCGGTGCGCAAGTACAGGCGCCATGAGCAAGCCCTCAAGGTTCTCCTCTCTCTGTGTTGAACTTATTTGCACACGAGCAATTCTCGTACTTTTGCGTGATTCGCCGTATACAAGTTCAAATGCTTTTATATAAGTGAAGAGTTGATTTTTTCGGAGAAATGGACACCATTGAGAAGGCAAAGCTATGAGAGGAGAGCTCTATTAGTTCGAAATTATAGGTAGATAGGAGCTAAGCAAGTGACTGATGTTGAGTAATTTTCTTGATGTGGTTTTTTTTTTTTTTTTTTTTTTTTTTTTTTTTTTTTTTTTTTTTTTATCAAAGACGTGGTGGTTAAATTAATCAAGCATATCCCACATTCATATCTCTAGTTTGCAAACCCATCTTACTCTGGTTTCTAACTGGCCCATAATATGTTAATGATGACTTCTAATTAAATCTTGAATGCATAATTAATTGAGGAGACCAAGCAAGGTAATTGTGCAATCAGAATGATGCCCACGACCTACTGAACAATAGATTTACTTAGATTTACTATTGATGTAAACAACATATACAATAGACGGCGCAATTGAACTTATCTTAAGCAAACTTTTTATATTAAATTAGTGGGTTAACTTTGTTGTTCTTTTTTTCACTTAACAGAGATGGACATTAGTCATCTTGATCAAAGGAAAAGACGCAGGGATATTAGGCATTCCACATACTCACTGGCGTGGATTTGATTCTAGTTGTGGCGATGAACCATTCCTAAATATTTCCTTAGTCAAGAAAGACCTTCAAATAAACAAGGAATGCATATACATCTCTTTGACAATCAACAGAGACTCGAGGAAGCAATCCTCAACGCATATATACCCCAAAACACCCGCTTCAAATAGACTAGATTACTTTTAAAAACACAGATAAATTCATCACCGGGAGTTGATCAAGTTCTTACACATAATTCTAGTTTCACGAAATGCCTAATAGATATAGCCATCAATACATGAGAGGTTTGGAGCCGCAGCATTCATGTTGACTTAATCAATACCTCCGACAGAATCCGAATCAAGTAATGATATGCCTGCTCAAGGGGACGACACAAACCTATGAGTTCAATAACAGAATCTGGCAACGAGTGGAACTTGTGAATGAAATGGAGATGTAAACTTGAGTTGATTGATCAGAGGCAACAATGTTTTAGATCCATGAGCTATATCTGTGATTTTTTTTTCTAATAAAGAAACTCGGTGGACAATAATAAGTCAATCACGGCAACTATCACATGCGAGTCGAATATATCTATGTATTAATGTGTGTATGCTGATGTACTCACAGATAACATGTGCATCCTCTTCATAATGAAGATGAGAGGTGCTCATTTTGTTATTGAGTTACTTATTTTAGCACCAAAAACATTTGCGCCAAATTTCTGATATTTTATGAATGCCAGAACACTGACGGCGATTGGGAAAAGAGCCAACAGACTCCTTGTCTAGAAAGTGCAAATTTTGTCCATGTCAAGGGCCTCATGACTTGGAACAGTGCCTTCTGGAACTGCTCACTGAAGTTCTCTAGTGATCCAGTGTTGTCAATTACTATGTCTGCCTTAGACCTTTTCAAATCCAAAGGCAGAGAATTTATCCTATTCCCAGCATCTTCCTTGTTTGTTCCGTCTCTTGCCACAAGCCATCAAAGCCGCGTTCCTGGATCAACAACAATGGGCTTTGTCCACTTATCCATCTTTGCCTCAAAGCTTTCATTTCCGGTATGTTTATTGACAATCGGCGGACCATTATAACATAGACTCACAGACTTCAATGCTGGTAATAGCAGAAATAGGATGTTTCAGTGCTAACTTGCACTGCTTCAATTACAGCTTCAAAACTAATATATGGGCAGCATCTGGAATCTAATTACGCATTGCTTTTTAAATTTCCACGGAAGATATCTTCAATTTGTTCAGTATATTTACAAATTACTTCAAAGACCCAAAATCCAAGCAATGCCAGGAAACCTTTTGGCTCTTGTCATGACCTAAATTTCTAATGTGGTCGGAAAGAGAACGAGTTTAAGGGTATTGCCCAAAAGGCGAGCCAAACAGTCTATTGATTTAGACGCGAGTTTTCTCAAGTCCATACCTCGTATAACGTTAGGACATTTCATTTTGAAAATTCTTAACACAACCTAAGTATTTCTAGGTGAGTTGGAGAGTCACCACTAGCTTATTGGGGTCAACTAAAAACCAATCGAGACGTGAGAGTATCGCCTTGATTCCTACACAACTAATTATCTTGAGGTCAGGAACTTGATCATATTAACATTTCTATTAGTGTCCTTTTGATACCACTAACTTGAAAGTGTGTTATCTTAGTGGTCATTCATTATTTGTTACCATTCATGATCATAAAGGTCTTGAAGCCACTAGGTGATCATGCAAATGTTTTTGTAAGTGTTGATACCTAAATTTTAACTATTTTATTTATTTGTTTGTTTACATTTAGGTAACAATAATATTCAACTTATCTTTTAAAAGTCGTTCTAAAAAATGAATGAAAATGAAAAAAAAAGAGGGATATGGGATAATTTATAAAATAAAATATTTTGTTGTGGAAGAGATTTTGAAAGATTTTGAATAACGCAGCCTTATCAAAAGTTGAGTGAATTATCTTAGAAAATTTTCACAACGAATTTGGGCTATTTTCTTATTGGACGCATCTCCTCTTTTCGAAGGATTACATTCATCGATTGGGTCAATATATGCAAATCTTCGTTGGCAGAACAAATTGGTTTTTTGCTTTATAAATAGAGAGGGCGAGGCTTTGGAAAAAGGGGCTTTTTACGATCCAAAAAATTCAACACAAAAGAAAAGGAAAAGCTTTCCGAGGGTTTTCTTTTCGAGGTCATCAATTCAGCATAAAAGGAGAAGTCTCGGTTTTTAAAAAAAGGGGCCAGCAGAACCTTTTCTTCTGCTGAAAAGTGTAGCAGAGGAAGAAACAAAAAGCAAAAAGGATGCTCTGCAACCAAAAAAAAAAAAAAAAAAGCCAACAGAACAGAGAAGAGACGGGGAAAGGGACGTGCAGCAGGGGCAGCAGAAAAAGAAAAAGGAAGGAGCACACGGTTCTTATTCTTCAACGAGCTCGCCTCTGTCGCCGTCTCCCACTGCTGAGTCCCCCGCCGCCGAGCCACTCTCCTTCGGCTGCCCCTGTTTCCGCCCCGCTGGTTGCCGTCCGCGACGCCGGAGCCACCTCTCACCCACGAGCTCTCGCCGCGCCAACGCCGCCCTGCAGCTGCCCGAGCGCCACCTCCCCGTGCCGCGCCGACCCACGATTCCGACGAGCCGTTGCCGCCCAACGCCACCCCTGCTCAGCCCGCGCCGATCCAGCCACCGCGACACCACACCCGTCTCCACCCCGACGCCGAGCCGATCCAGCCGCCGGATGCCTCGCCGCTCCACCCCCGACGCCTGCGCCAGGAGTCCCCGCTGCTCCGCGATCGCCGGTGCCCGACGCCCCAACATCGACGGCCACACGGACTCGCGACCAGAACCGAGCTCGAGCCGGTCGTCGCACCTCCCTGTCCGCGACCCACCCGTGACGGCCTGTCACCGTCTCCGGACACTGAAGCTTCGCCCCTAATCGAGCCCACCTGCTGTTAGGTTCCCGCTGCCGCGCCGGACCGCTCGCCACCGATCCGACCGGATCACCCTTGCCGGAGCTTCTCTTGCCGAACCAGAAACCCACATCACGTTGCTGCTCCATTTGGGGAGAAGAAGCAAAAGAGAAACAAAAAAAAAAAAATCCAATTAGGTAGTTTAGTTTTTATTATTATTATTGTCATTTATTTATTTTGATAGGATTCTTTAAGTTATTTAAATTGGGATATCGAATGTCGATATTTACTTCGTGTAGGCACTATCCACAGAAGTTTTGCTCAAAATTAGTGTAATTATTAATTTGATCCATAAAATGTCGGATTAATTTTTTTATTATATTAATTTTTGGGATTTTTGATAGTATTTTAATTGTTGAATCAATATAATTATTAATTTGATCCGTAAGATTTCGGATCAGATTTTTAATTATTTGGGTTAATACTCTGAAAAACCCTAAACTAGTACACTTATGACAAATTTACCCCAAACTATTTTTTTGACCATAAAAAACCCCAAACTGATATACGTATGACAAATTTATAAATTTACCCCGACTGACTATAAAAAACTCTAAACTGGTACATTTATGATAAATTTACCACAAACTAATTTATTCGACTGTAAAAAGCCCCAAAATGGTAAATTTGTGACAAATATACCATATGCTAAATTGGATTAATACCACAAAAAAATCACAAAAATTGTAAACGGTGACAAACGGAGCGTAAAATCCTAAATTAGTATACCTGTCAACTATTTTGTGCCATTTAACTTAATAATTTGAGAATAAAATTTAACGAAAACTAACAGATGGTAAATTTGTCACAAGTGTACCGGTTTGGGGTAAATTTGTCAAATGTATATCAGTTTGGGGTTTTTGGTGGTCAAAAAAAATAGTTTGGGATAAATTTGTCACAAGTGTACCAGTTTGGGGTTTTTCAATGTATTAACCCTAATTATTTTGAACTCTTTATCGTTATAATTAGGGTTAGGATAATCGTTAATTTGACCATGAGACAACAAGTTAATTTTTCGATTATTTTAATAATTTATTTTGTTGATAGTTTAGATTTAATATTTATTTAATTACTTATCTTTTAAAAAAATCAAAATTCTACATGAGTATATATGTTTAGTAAATCGGGCATGTAGGTTTAGTAAATTAGAAATTTTTTAGGATTGCATTTTTAAGATTGCATTTTTAGAAATAAGTTAGGGTTGGACCTAAATAAATTTTTTTTTAAATAGGGATTTTATTTCGAATTTAGAAAAATATAAAATAAAAAAATGCATTCATTTAAGATGTTAGTTTTTGTATAATTTAAGTTGCATGTTTAATTATGTGGCAATTTTAAATTTTGAATTTTTTATTAAAAAAACATAAAAAATATCATGCATATGTCATGTAGAATTAGGGCATTATTTGCACGTCATGGCATGTTAGGATTGTATATTATAGGTTTAGATAATTTCTCCCAAATAGATTGCATGTTTTTGTTAAGTAGTCATGCACACGTCATATAGATTTAGGTTCATGAGATTGTTAATAGGTTCATTTAATTAGAATTTGCTTGTTAGTAAAATTAAGGTCATGTAGTTAAAATGCATATTTTATGATAAAATTCTAATTTCAAGAAACCCAAAAAATGATTACTTGCTTTGTGCATTTAATTCTTTTGATGCAAGATTGTTTGATTCATTGAGTGTTTGATAATGGTTGAGTACCCGTGTGATCACCATATTGCATGATAGAGATTTATGTTAAAATTAGAGAAATTTAGTGTAACCAAGTCCTCGTACTCAAAATCTTTGATTCGTAAGAGTAAGATAATTCTCAAATTATTTTACTTAGGTATTTAATCGACCTACTCTAAACCGATTAGTGACGACTCATAGCTAATAATCTTTTGCATATTAAATATTTGAACCTTAAATCGCGATTTGGTATGGGCTTGGGAGAGCCCGAGCTAAGTTTAAAGACTTAGTAATCCATTAACCTAGTTTTAGGTGGTGCACCCGAAATTTTGGTCGCGACAGTAAGGGAGTTCATTATCTTATCATGCTAATCCTATCCTAGTCTAGGAAAGCAATTAACAATCAATGTTTTGAAGTGCATTGCGGGAATTTAAACACCCAATATATTGAAGTACATTTATCTTAGTGCATAAATGTAAACTTCATACAAGCCAGGCAAAAAATAGAAATAACCATGCTAGACATGGTCCCCTATGAGTTGAATTCGAATTGAGTTCAATTGCTTGTCCAAAAGATTAACCTTTTAAGCCTAAGCTAAATCAAAAGTATTTACTCAAAACTCCTCAATTAAAGGTTATGCAAACTATATAAAACTACAGCTACATCTAGCTTTGAAATAAAACAAACTAATTAAGGCCTCTTTCTAAACTATTTTCTTTCTTTTTTCCTTAATCATTTTCGATTATTTTTATTTTTAATATTTTAATATTATTTTATTATTTCTAATTCAGAAAATCGGGACCCAGGCCAGGCTCTTGAACACGGCCTCAGCGGATCGGACTCTTGCGTTGAGCCCCGTCCACATAAGGCCCAGTTCCCCAAGTCCTTAATATAAAACTTAAACCCAACTTTGATTTCCTCCCATCTTACCCGAGGCCTAGTCCATTTTTCCATCTCGGCCAGCCCAGTCCGAGGCCGGGCCTCCAACCCTATTTCAGTTAGCCCAGGCCCAAAACTAAACAAACAAGCGAGATAAATCCACGTCACATATCAGACACCCTGCACCCACGGTGACCGGACTCCAACATCGGCCGCGTTATGTATATTCATCTCCGACCACCGCCGTTCATCGCTTACCACATATCAATCTAACACCACCGGGCCATCACTAATCATCACCCCGACTAGTTACCAGAAAAACAAATTCACTCCCGACGACTACCATGCCGCCGGCCGGCCATTCGTCACCTTCAATGGAAAAGACACAGCATATCTCGAACAAGATGCACGGATGCAGTGACTTCATCGTTCATGAAAATCAAGCTTAACAACTAATGACTGGACATATTGCATCAAGAAGTGCCTACATATTCGAACAGAAGTAGAAGTCATTTCTTAAACACTTCTCAGAAACATTTCGCCGGCCAAGTCTTATGCGATCGACAAAAGTGATATGGCATTCCGATGAACCGACATTTTGGTGTTGAGTTCAACCTACATAGATCAGAGGACATCTCAAGTTGATGAAAACACTTCAAATAGATCTAAGATATGCTTTCGCAAAAACAAACAAAGCCTTGGTCTCATTTTAGAACAACACCGCCTGAGATATTATATCAAACACGTGGTGAGCACGGATGAAGGAGGGCGAAGCATTTTGATCTTTTTAGAATTCAAACTTAGATCTAGACCCAAAGAAATCAACAAGAAACACTCGAAGTCAGCCATATCAACCCATTCAAACCCGGCACGCATATGAACTAAAAAAACGAGTCTCGGTTAAAAGAGGTGGAGCAACAAGTCTTTACTCCACGCCTTTTATTTTCTCACGCTTTACTTTAACCGTCTTTACTTTAATACTATTCTGCTTTAAAGTGCGGATTTCATTATCTTGATTTGATGCGTTAATTACTCCATGCCTTTTAATTCATCTTGATTGTGCAACCATCTATGTGTGTTCACCTAGTAGTAATAACAAGTTAGAATAATTTCCATCGGAAAAGAAATTTGCTTCCAACCAGGAGAAAAAAAATTAATAACATTTTATAACAAGCCAATAACATTTTATGAATTAAATGAATATATATCTCAAGGTACAAAGATTATTCAAATCATAGAATAACTCTTAATTGACCTATTACATGCTTTCTCTATCTTAAAGGTGAATGGGTTCGATTTGTTCATCGTGTAGCAACCATCATTTTACAAGAATATAATTTGGTTAAGATGCACAGTGAAAGGAAAATGACAAGATGTCGGTCAGAAATTAAATTGGATCAGAGAAGCTGGTTGTTTCGCATAAACCAAAGGAATAAATTAAGAGGAAAAAACACAATAGTAAAAAAATTGTATAATGATTTACGAAACTTTATGGAAAAAAAAAAAATCCCAAGAATCAAGAAAAACACATATAAAAATCATAGAGACAAGCTTTTGATGGAGGACTGTTCTTTCACTGGATATTGAACAAAATAAAATGGAACAATCAAGTTGTATTGTCTAAAATATAAATGCTCCCAGTGGAATACAAAAGTTTTTTTAATAAAATCTGGAATAGAGGAACAATTAACAAAGTGTGAAGCAAATGTTGCTCCTTTCCAAGCAGGGCCAAAGCATCTGTGCAACCACTTGCTTCTCTCCATATGTACTCCAATTTCTACTCCTGCAACTCCACGAGCAAGTTCCTACATTCCGCCAAAAGAGGTTCCATCAATTTGAACTGGTGGTTGATTTTTTCTTCTTTTTTCTTTACCTTTTTTTTATTTGAGGACTAGGAATATCCCAGTTCATCAACTTGAAAAATGGGCAGAAGTCTTTTCACGGGTCTTTTAATTTTGGCCTTTTCGTGGAAAAAATATGAGATGTCACTTTTGAGGACCAACTATGCGATTGTAACTGCACATGAACTATCAATTAAGGCATGCATGAGAAGACAACTAAATTTGTACCTTGTGGATGTGTGACCATTTCTTTCCCTTTTCGAAAAAAGAAAATGATTATTTGCTTATAACTCCTTACATTAAATTTTTTATTTTAGAAAAAGAAAAAGCCAGGAGGATTAGACAATAAGTTGAAGTTGTACAACATCTGCAGCAAGACATACATATATAGTATGTTACTCTTAATTGTCACTTGGCCTGTACCTGAATTCTCATGTTGATTGTAGATTCGTTTGTAAAAAGCTATGGAAATAATGAACCATCAAGGAGTCAAACAGGCTTGTTATTTACGCTCAAGATATCTAACTTTTTCACTTGTTTATCTCGAGTCGAATTTCATATGCAAATTAAATTTGCCCCTTTGATCTAATTGGAGGTAGGTTATTTGAGACTACAACCGAAGAATTAATAAAGAATTAATTGGAGTGGTTAATAAGAAGCCCCACAATTAATTGGAGTGGTTAATAAAGAAATCTAACTTTTTCACTTGTTTATATCAGGTGATGTGATATTTCGAGTCAAATTTTGTATGCAAATTAAATTTGCCCCTTTCTTCTAATTGGAGGTAGGTTATTTGAGACTACAACTGAAGAATTAATAAAGAATTAATTGGAGTGGTTAATAAAGATATCTAACTTTTTCACTAGTTTATATCAAGTGATATCTCGAGTCAAATTTCGTATGCAAATTAAATTTGCCCCTTTGATCTAATTGGAGGTAGGTTATTTGAGACTACAACTGAAGAATTAATAAAGAATTAATTGGAGTGGCTAATAAGGAGCCCCGAAATTAATTGGAGTGGTTAATATAGATATCTAACTTTCTCACTAGTTTATATCAGGTAATATCACGAGTCAAACTTCGTATGTAAATTAAATTTCCCCCTTTGATCAAATTGGAGGTAGGTTATTTGAGACAACAACTGAAGAATTAATAAAGAAGTAATTGGAGTGGCTAATAAGAAGCCTCATAATTCCTATCCTCAAAAATTGCTCCCCATAAAAGCTATGGCATCACAATCTCCTCCGGCTCTATTTAATCTATTATGTGTTGATGGTCAAAGAACGAATAGCAAAAGGAAAAATCCCAAGAATCAAGAAAAACACATATAAAAATCATAGAGACAAGCATTTGATGGAGGACTGTTCTTTCACTGGATATTGAACAAAATAAAATGGAACAAATCAAGTTGTAATGTCTAAAATATAAATGCTCCAAGCGGAATACAATAGTTTTTTTAATAATATCTGAAATAGAGGAACAATTAACAAAGTGCGAAGCAAATGTTGCTCCTTTCCAAGCAGGGCCAAAGCATCTTTGCAACCACTTGCTTCTCTGCATATGTACTCCAATTTCTACTCCTGCAACTCCACGAGCAAGTTCCTCCATTCAGCCAAAAGAGGTTCCATCAGTTTGAACTGGTGGTTGATTTTTTCTTCTTTTTTCTTTACCTTTTTTTATTTGAGGACTAGGAATATCCCAGTTCATCAACTTGATAAATGGGCAGAAGTCTTTTCACGGGTCTTTTAATTTTGGCCTTTTCGTGGAAAAAATATGAGATGTCACTTTTGAGGACCAACTATGCGATTGTAACTGCACATGAACCAGCAATTAAGGCGTGCATGAGAAGACGATTAAATTTGTACCTTGTGGATGTGTGACCATTTCTTTCCCTTTTGGAAAAAAGAAAATGATTATTTGCTTATAACTCCTTACATTAAATTTTTTATTTTAAAAAAGAAAAAGCGGGGAGGATTAGGCAAAATGATGAAGTTGTACAACATCTGCAGCAAGACATACATATATAGTATGTTACTCTCAATTGTCACTTGGCCAGTACCTGAATTTTCATGTTGATTGTAGATTCGTTTTTAAGAAGCAATGGAAATAATGAACCATCAAGGAGTCAAAGGTGCTTGTTATTTACGCTCAAGATATCTAACTTTTTCACTTGTTAATCTCGAGTCGAATTTCGTATGCAAATTAAATTTGCCCCTTTGATCTAATTGGAGGTAGGTTATTTGAAACTACAACCGAAGAATTAATAAAGAATTAATTGGAGTGGTTAATAAGAAGCCCCACAATTAATTGGAGTGGTTAATAAAGAAATCTAACATTTTCACTTGTTTATATCTGGTGATGTGATATTTCGAGTCAAATTTCGTATGCAAATTAAATTTGCCCCTTTGATCTAATTGGAGGTAGGTTATTTGAGACTACAACTAAAGAATTAATAAAGAATTGATTGGGCTGGTTAATAAGAAGCCCCAGAATTAATTGGAATGGTTAATAAAGATATCTAACTTTTTCACTAGTTTATATCAGGTGATATCTCGAGTCAAATTTCGTATGCAAATTAAATTTTCCCCTTTGATCTAATTGGAGGTAGGTTATTTGAGGCAACAACTGAAGAATTAATAGAGAATTAATTGGAGTGGCTAATAAGAAGCCCCATAATTCCTATCCTCAAAAATTGCTCCCCATAAAGGCTATGGCATCACAATCTCCTCCGGCCCTATTTGATCTATTATGTGTTGATGGTCAAAGAACGAATAGCAAAAAAAAAAAAAAAAAAAAAAATCCCAAGAATCAAGAAAAACACATAAAAATCATAGAGACAAGCGTTTGATGGCGGACTGTTCTTTCACTGGATATTGAACAAAATAAAATGGAACAAATCAAGTTGTATTGTCTAAAATATAAATGCTCTGAGTAGAGTACAAAAGTTTTTTTAATAATATTTGGAATAGAGGAACAATTAACAAAGTGCGAAGCAAATGTTCCTCCTTTCCAAGCTGGGCCAAAGCATCTATGCAACCACTTGCTTCTCTGCATATGTACTCCAATTTCTACTCCTGCAACTCCACGAGCAAGTTCCTACATTCAGCCAAAGGAGGTTCCATCAGTTTGAACCGGTGGTTGATTTTTTCTTCTTTTTTCTTTACCTTTTTTTTATTTGAGGACTAGGAATATCCCAGTTCATCAACTTGAAAAATGGGAAGAAGTCTTTTCACGGGTCTTTTAATTTTGGCCTTTTCGTGGAAAAAATATGAGATGTCACTTTTGAGGACCAACTATGCGATTGTAACTGCACATGAACCAGCAATTAAGGCGTGCATGAGAAGATGATTAAATTTGTACCTTGTGGATGTGTGACCATTTCTTTCCCTTTTCGAAAAAAGAAAATGATTATTTGCTTATAACTCCTTACATTAAATTTTTTATTTTAGAAAAGAAAAAGCCAGGAGGATTAGACAATAAGTTGAAGTTGTACAACATCTGCAGCAAGACATACATATATAGTATGTTACTCTTAATTGTCACTTGGCCTGTACCTGAATTCTCATGTTGATTGTAGATTCATTTGTAAAAAGCTATGGAAATAATGAACCATCAAGGAGTCAAACAGGCTTGTTATTTACGCTCAAGATATCTAACTTTTTCACTTGTTTATCTCGAGTCGAATTTCGTATGCAAATTAAATTTGCCCCTTTGATCTAATTGGAGGTAGGTTATTTGAGACTACAACCGAAGAATTAATAAAGAATTAATTGGAGTGGTTAATAAGAAGCCCCACAATTAATTGGAGTGGTTAATAAAGAAATCTAACTTTTTCACTTGTTTATATCAGGTGATGTGATATTTCGAGTCAAATTTTGTATGCAAATTAAATTTGCCCCTTTCTTCTAATTGGAGGTAGGTTATTTGAGACTACAACTGAAGAATTAATAAAGAATTAATTGGAGTGGTTAATAAAGATATCTAACTTTTTCACTAGTTTATATCAAGTGATATCTCGAGTCAAATTTCGTATGCAAATTAAATTTGCCCCTTTGATCTAATTGGAGGTAGGTTATTTGAGACTACAACTGAAGAATTAATAAAGAATTAATTGGAGTGGCTAATAAGGAGCCCGAAATTAATTGGAGTGGTTAATATAGATATCTAACTTTCTCACTAGTTTATATCAGGTAATATCACGAGTCAAACTTCGTATGCAAATTAAATTTGCCCCTTTGATCAAATTGGAAGTAGGTTATTTGAGACAACAACTGAAGAATTAATAAAGAAGTAATTGGAGTGGCTAATAAGAAGCCCCATAATTCCTATCCTCAAAAATTGCTCCCCATAAAAGCTATGGCATCACAATCTCCTCCGGCTCTATTTGATCTATTATGTGCTGATGGTCAAAGAACGAATAGCAAAAAGAAAAATCCCAAGAATCAAGAAAAACACATATAAAAATCATAGAGACAAGCATTTGATGGAGGACTGTTCTTTCACTGGATATTGAACAAAATAAAATGGAACAAATCAAGTTGTAATGTCTAAAATATAAATGCTCCCAGCGGAATACAATAGTTTTTTTTTAATAATATCTTAACTAGAGGAACAATTAACAAAGTGCGAAGCAAATGTTGCTCCTTTCCAAGCAGGCCCAAAGCATCTTTGCAACCACTTGCTTCTCTGCATATGTACTCCAATTTCTACTCCTGCAACTCCACGAGCAAGTTCCTCCATTCAGCCAAAAGAGGTTCCATCGTTTGAACCGATGGTTGATTTTTTCTTCTTTTTTCTTTACCTTTTTTTTTATTTGAGGACTAGAAATATCCCAGTTCATCAACTTGAAAAATGGGAAGAAGTCTTTTCACGGGTCTTTTAATTCTGGCCTTTTCGTGGAAAAAATATGAGATGTCACTTTTGAGGACCAACTATGCGATTGTAACTGCACATGAACCAGCAATTAAGGTGTGGATGAGAAGACGACTAAATTTGTACCTTATGGATATCCATTTCTTTCCCTTTTGGAAAAAAGAAAATGATTATTTGCTTATAACTCCTTACATTAAATTTTTTATTTTAAAAAAGAAAAAGCGGGGAGGATTAGGCAATATGTTGAAGTTGTACAACATCTGCAGCAAGACATACATATATAGTATGTTACTCTCAATTGTCACTTGGCCAGTACCTGAATTTTCATGTTGATTGTAGATTCGTTTTTAAGAAGCAATGGAGATAATGAACCATCAAGGAGTCAAAGGTTCTTGTTATTTACGCTCAAGATATCTAACTTTTTCACTTGTTTATCTCGAGTCGAATTTCGTATGCAAATTAAATTTGCCCTTTTGATCTAATTGGAGGTAGGTTATTTGAGACTACAACGGAAGAATTAATAAAGAATTAATTTGAGTGGTTAATAAGAAGCCCTACAATTAATTGGAGTGGTTGATAAAGAAATCTAACTTTTTCACTTGTTTATATCCGGTGATGTGATATTTCGAGTCAAATTTCATATGCAAATTAAATTTGCCCCTTTGATCTAATTTGAGGTTGGTTATTTGAGACTACAACTAAAGAATTAATAAAGAATTAATTGGGTTGGTTAATAAGAAGCCCCAGAATGAATTGGAGTGGTTAATAAAGATATCTAACTTTTTTCACTAGTTTATATCAGGTGATATCTCGAGTCAAATTTCGTATGCAAATTAAATTTGCCCCTTCGATCTAATTGGAGGTAGTATATTTGGGACAACAACTGAAGAATTAATGAAGAATTAATTGGAGTGGCTAATGAGAACCCCCATCATTCCTATCCTCAAAAATTGCTCCCCATAAAAGCTATGGCATCACAATCTCCTCCGGCTCTATTTGATCTATTATGTGTTGATGGTCAAAGAACGAATAGCAAAAAAAAAAAAAAAAATCCCAAGAATCAAGAAAAACACATATAAAAATCATAGAGACAAGCTTTTGATGGAGGACTGTTCTTTCACTGGATATTGAAAAAATAAAATGGAACAAATCAAGTTGTATTGTCTAAAATATAAATGCTCCGAGCAGAGTACAAAAGTTCTTTTAATAATATCTAAAATAGAGGAACAATTAACAAAGTGCGAAGCAAATGTTGCTCCTTTCCAAGCAGGGCCAAAGCATATGTGCAACTACTTGCTTCTCTGCATATGTACTCCAATTTCTACTCCTGCAACTCCACGAGCAAGTTCCTACATTCAGCTAAAAGAGGTTCCATCAGTTTGAACTGGTGGTTGATTTTTTCTTCTTTTTTCTTTACCTTTTTTTTATTTGAGGACTAGGAATATCCCAGTTCATCAACTTGATAAATGGGCAGAAGTCTTTTCACGGGTCTTCTAATTTTGGCCTTTTCGTGGAAAAAATATGATATGTCACTTTTGAGGACCAACTATGCGATTGTAACTGCACATGAACCATCAATTAAGGCGTGCATGAGAAGACGACTAAATTTGTACCTTGTGGATGTGTGACCATTTCTTTCCCTTTTGGAAAAAAAGAAAATGATTATTTGCTTATCACTCCTTACATTAAATTTTTTATTTTAAAAAAGAAAAAGCGGGGAGGATTAGGCAATATGTTGAAGTTGTTCAACATATGCAGCAAGACATACATATATAGTATGTTACTCTCAATTGTCACTTGGCCATTACCTGAATTTTCATGTTGATTGTAGATTCATTTGTAAGAAGCAATGGAAATAATGAACCATCAAGGAGTCAAAGGTGCTTGTTATTTACGCTCAAGATATCTAACTTTTTCACTTGTTTATCTCGAGTCGAATTTCATATGCAAATTAAATTTGCCCTTTTGATCTAATTGGAGTTAGGTTATTTGAGACTACAACGGAAGAATTAGTAAAGAATTAATTGGAGTGGTTAATAAGAAGCCCCACAATTAATTGGAGTGGTTAATAAAGAAATCTAACTTTTTCACTTGTGTATATCTGGTGATGTGATATTTCGAGTCAAATTTCTTATGCAAATTAAATTTGCCCCTTCGATCTAATTTGAGGTAGGTTAATTGAGACTACAACTAAAGAATTATTAAAGAAATAATTGGGCTGGTTAATAAGAAGCCCTAGAATGAATTGGAGTGGTTAATAAAGATATCTAACTTTTTTCACTAGTTTATATCAGGTGATATCTCGAGTCAAATTTCGTATGCAAATTAAATTTGCCCCTTTGATCTAATTGGAGGTAGTATATTTGGGACAACAACTGAAGAATTAATGAAGAATTAATTGGAGTGGCTAAGAAGAAGCCCCATAATTCCTATCCTAAAAAATTGCTCCCCATAAAAGCTATGGCATCACAATCTCCTCCGGCTCTATTTGATCTATTATGTGCTGATGGTCAAAGAAGGAATAGCCTGCCTAGGAATTGGGTAACAAACCCCCGCTTGCTCTATTTGATCCATTATGTGCTGATGCTCTTGATGTTTATGCACCAAACTTGGTGAGGTAAATTACTATCGATCGTATTTTCGACTAAAAGAAAAAAAAAAAACTCTCCTTCGGCTCTTCTATCACGTACGTGCTCTAGTACAAACACAAAAATATATAATAAATAAATAAATAAATAATAAAAGACGACAATATCATGTCACCGTCATTAGTGTACATGCTTTTATACTTGGTTCATTTTTCATTTCGATGGTCCGTCATGCTTTGCTAATCCAATGTGTCATGATGAGAGCTCGGCCTTGATATAATTTAAGACGAGTCTTTCGAAACTAAACAAGTGAATACTCCTTCCATTTATCATTAACTGGAATCATGATTGTCGCTGGATGGAAATGGAGATTAATGATCAGGAGAGGGTGTGGAATGGGACAAATTCAACAGTCGCATCATTGGCCTAGACCTCAATTGCACTTGTCTACCACCACTAATCTTTTTAATCAGCTTTAGTGTGTTCACATTCTATCAAAGCTTCTATCATTTCCAAGGAATTTATGTTTATTTGCAATATTATCATAATCGTGTATAATGCATCCATTATTTAGATAAAACAGTGACGACATATGAGATTTGAAAAATATTTTTGATCGATGATTATGATATTTTTTTTTTTCATGATTTGAGGGCTACTCCTACTCCTAGGACTGGAGAACGACTCCGTTCGTTGACTTGAAAGATAGGCAAAAGTCTTTTCGGTTGTCTCTCAAAGTTGGTTGCTTTCGTGGAAAAAATGTGAGATGTCATTTAAGAGTACTAACTACGTGATATGAACCGTTAATCACGACATGCACGAGAATCGACCTAATTTGTCTCTTGTAGATTCGTGACCATTTTTTTCTCTTTTGAAAAAAAAATGCTTATTTGCTTATAACTTTTAATATTACTTCAACACAAAAAAGCAGGGAGACTCAAGCAATATGTTAAAAAGTCTATGGCAAGACATACACAAATAGTCCGATTGATTATTAGTAAGGTATCCCACGTTGATTGTGGATTCATTTAAAAAAAAAAAACCGAGAGAGAGAGCATTCGTGCAACCATCTGCTTCTCTGAATATGTGATCAATTTTGCATTCCCACAGCTCTGTGAGAAGTTCCAGCAATCGGCCAAAAGAGGTTCCATCTGTAAATATGCCTGTGAGTACTTATAATTGCTTGAATAACAGACATAACATCCATTCCGATATGTGAATGTGCAACCTTATTGGCTACTTCTAGTCTAAGGACATCACATAATTTCTGCCACGATGTGTTCACCGTACGTCAAAACTTCTATAATTCCGGAGAGATTTATGCCTATTCATAATTCATTGTAATGGTGCATATTTTATTATTATTTATATAAAAAAAACGAGGTGACAATATCTAAAAATTGAAAATATTTCAAATCAATGATTGATTTTTATTTTTAAATTAATGACTCCAATATGTCAACCTAAAAGGGTGGGGAAAAGTCTTTTCACGCGTCTCAATTTTGGTCTTTTCGTGTAAAACATGAAAGATTCCATTTTAAACTCACACGCCTTTGACATAACTATTTTGTGCTCTTTTTCTTTTTGGCCAAGAGAACTATAATGTTCACAATCGGGGGTTGGAAAAGCTCTGTCCAAACGAAGTTTCCCAATCCTCCTAAGTAGAGAAAAGCTCGAAAGAGGAGTCTTTGCCCATTTGAACCGAAAGCACGACTAAGTCGACTACGTGATTTGCAGGGCCCTCTTTGGCCAAACCGTTCGACATGAATCCAACTCTAGACAAAATTACGTGAACAACCCTGTGCCGAGATTTTCAGTTAGATATCTGGAAGAGTACGAACGAGCAACCAAACCCTAAGCAATTCAAGTCCCATAGGCAACATCGCATAAAGTTAGTTATATAATTTACGTCTCCATTTGCATAGTGCAATATAAGCTTCCATGCTGAAATAAATAAATACTAATGATTTTCAAATATGTTATTTCAAGTAAAACAGCACCGTACAGGCCAAAATGCTATTATCGTTACACTATAAGAGTGGAGAATGGAAATCGAATATTCTCACATCAAAATTACTTTTTGGTGCGATAATGGCTGAAAGATGTTTGAAAAATAAAAGAGAAATGATGAATACCCATACACTTGAGACAAAGCTTTTTTTTCTTCTCTCTTTTACGACGAATAATATAATTAAATAAACGAAACAAGTCTACTTATATCGTCTGAAAGATATGTACTCTCAGCGGAGTCATTATACGAAAGGTCTTTAATAACATCCAGAACGGAGAAATAAATAGCAAATTGCAGACGTTGTTCCTTTCCAAGCAGGCTAAGGCATCCGGGTAACCACATGCTTTTCTAAATACGTGCTCAATTTTGTATCTCCGCAACTCTGCAAGCAATTTCTTGCATTCAGCCAAAAGGAGATTCGTCAGTATATTATGCCTATGAGTGCAAGTAATTGCTTGAATAACAGACATGGCATCCATTTCAATGTGTAAGTGGACGACATTATAGGCTAATTCTAATGTGAGGCCGTGTCTTAGGGCCATATTTCTGCCTTCGATGTGTTTACTGTCCATTGGAGCTTTTATAGTTCCTACGAGATCTATGCTTGTTCTTAATTCATCTAATCATGTCAAATTTGTTATTAGTTTTAATATAAAATGAGGTGGTGGTATATGTAATCTGAAAATATTACCAATCGATGATTACAATCTTTTCTTTTATGATTGGAGGATTATGAATATTCTTAAAACTGTAGACTGATTTCAATTCTCAATCTAAAAGATGTGTAAAAATCTTGAAAAATAATGTAATTTCCTATTGCTAGGAAGAGAATATTTGCACAATACCCGGTTAAGTGCATTAACTATTAAGAGTGACGCTTAGATTATAATCAATAACATTTTATAACGAGTCAATAATATTTTATAAATTAAATGAGTATATATCTCAAGGTAAAAAGATTATTTAAATCTCACTTTTTGAATAACTCTTAATTGACCTATTACACGCTTTCTCTATCTTAAAGGTGAATGGATTCGATTTATTCATCCCGACTATCATTTTCCAAGAACAGAATTTGATGAAGATACACAGTGAAAGGAAAATGACAAGACCAAGGTTAGGAACTAAATTTGATCAGAAAAGCTGGCTATTTCGCATAAACCAAAGGAATAAATTAAGAGGAAAAGCCACAATAGTAAAAAAAAAAAAAATGGATAATGATTTACGAAACTTCATCAAAAAAAGTCCCAAGAATCAAGAAAAACATATATAAAAATCAAAGAGACAAACTATTGATGGAGGACTGTTCTTTCACTGGATATTGAACAACATAAAATGGAACAAATCGAGTTATATTGTCTAAAATACATATGCTCCCAGCGGAATACGAAAGTTTTTTTTAAGATATCTGGAACAGAGGAACAATTAACAAACTGCAGAGCAGATGTTGTTCCTTTCAAGTAGGGCCAAAGCATCCATGCAACAATTTGCTTCTCTGCATATGTACTCTTTTTTCTACTCCAGCGGCTCTATGAGCAAGTTCCTGCATTCAGCCAAAAGAGATTCCATCAGTTTGAACCGGTGGTTGATTTTTTTTTTTTTAGAGGTTTTTGTGAGTCAAGGACTAGGAATATCCTAGTTCGTCAACTTGAAAAATGCGCAGAGTTCTTTTCATGGGTCTTTTAATTTTGGTCTTTTCGTGGAAAAAAAATAAGACATCATTTTTTAGGACCAACTATGCAATCATGATTGTACAAGAACCGTCAATCACGGCATGCATGAGAAAATGACTAATTTTGCACCTTGTGGATGTGTGACCATTAAAAAAAAAAGATTATTAGCCTGTAACTCCATACATTAATTTTTTCTCTAAAAGAATAAAAAGCAGGGAGGATTAGGCAATATGTTGAAGTTGCACAACATCTACAGCAAGACATACATATAGTATGTTATTCTTAATGTCACTTGGCCAGTACCTCAATTTTCACGTTGATTGTGGATTGGTTTGAAAGAAGCTATGGAAATAGTGGACCATCAAGGAGTCAAACGTGCTAGTCATTTACGCTCAACATATTTAACTTTTTCACTTGTTTATATCAGTGATATCTCGAGTCAAATTTCGTATGCAAATTAAATTTGCGCCTTTGATCTAATTGGAGATAGTTTATTTGAGACTACAACTGAAGAATTAATAAAGAATTAATTGGAGTGGTTAATTGCTCCCCATAAAAGCTGCAGCATCACAATCTCCTCCGGCTCTTCTATGAGATACGTGCTCTAGAACAAACACAAAAAAATTAAAATTAAAAAATAAAAGGCAACAATCTCATGTCACCGTCATTAGTGTACATGCTTTTATACTTGGTTCATTTTTCTTTTCGGTGGTCCATCATGCTTTGCTAATCCAATGTTTCACGACGAGAGCTCGGCCTTGATATGATTTAAAAGGAGTCTTTTGAAACTGATCAAGTGAATTTCCTTGCGTTTACCATTAAGTTGAATCATAATTGTCGGTGGATGGAAATGGAGATTAGTGATCACGAGAGGGTATGGAATGTGACAAATTCAATAGTCACATCATCGACCTAGACCTCAATGACAATTGTCTCTCTAGCATCCCTAATCTTTTTAATCAAATTTAATGTGTTCACCTTCTATCAAAGCTTCAATCATTCCCGAGGGATTTAGTTCATTTGTAATTTTATCATAATTGTGTATAATGTATCGTTATTTTAGATAAAAGGGTGACGATGTCTGAAATTTGAAAAATATTTTCAGTAAATGATTATGATCTTTTCTTTTCATGATTTGAGGGCTACTCCTACTCCTAGGATTGGAGAATGACCTGTTTGTGAAAAATGGGCAAAAGTCTTTTCGGTTGCCTCTCTCAAGGTTGGTTGTTTACGTGGAAAAAAAATGTGAGATGCCATTTAAGAGTACTAGCTATGCGATTATGACTACATATGAATCATTAATCACGACATGCATGAGAATCATCCCAATTTGTCCCTTGTGGATGCGTGACCATTTTTTTCCCTTTTGAAAAAATAAATGCTTATTTGCTAATAACTTGTAACATTACTTCAACAACACAAAAAAGTAGGGAGATTTGAGCAATATGTTAAAATTGCAAAACGTCTATGGCAAGGCATACACAAATAGTACGATTGATTATCAGTAAGGTTTTCCATGTTGATTGTGGATTCATTTAAAAAAAAGTATTCGTGCAACCATATGCTCCTCTGAATATGTGATCAATTTTGCATTCGCACAGCTTTGTGAGCAGTTCCAGCATTTAGCCAAAAGAGGTTTCATCAGTAAATATGCCTGTGAGTATTTATAATTGCTCGAATAACAGATATAACGTCCATTTCAATATGTGAATATGTAACATTATTGGCTACTTCTAGTCTACAGACAGAGACTTCACATGGCCACATTTCTGCCACGATGTATTCACCGAACGTTGAAACTTTATAATCCTTGAGAAATTTATGCCTATTCGTAATTCATTGTAATGATGCATATTTTATTATTATTTATATATAAAATGAGGTCACAATATATAAAAATTGAAAATTTTCAAATCGGTGATTTTTGTTTTTTTTTTTTGGTGATTTAGGAATTAGGGATACTCCTAATAATTGTCGAATGACTCCAACTCATCAATCTGAAAAGATGGGGAAATGTCCTTTCACACGTCTCTCAATTTTGATATTTTCACGGAAAACATAAAAGATTCCATTTTAAACTCACATGTTTTTGACATAAGTATTTTGTGCTCTTTTTCTTTTTGACCAAGAGGACTATAATGTATGGGTGTGTGGAAGGAACTGCCCAAATCGGGAACTGCCCGGACCAAACAAGACCGGCTAGTTTTGGATGGTTCCCGAAGAGGGCGGTCCAGTACCCGGTTCCAAGTTAAGAACCGGACCGACTAGATCGATCGGACCAGATCGGTTAATTTTATATATATAATATATTTTTAAATTTCTTAAGAAACAAATCCTAATTCCTCCTAATTTCTCCCATTTCTCATTTTATTTTTCACCAAAACAGCAAATTTACCGATTCCACCAGACTTGTCGGTTGGTCCGATTCCCAGTTCCAGGACTAGTCAGTCTAGTTCCCAATCCCAGAATCTAGGAACATGTCCTCCCAGTCCGGTTCCTAACTCCACCTAACTGGACGAGAACTAGACCGGACCGAGAATCGATCAGTCCTACTATAATGTCCACAATTGGAGGTTGGAAAAGCTCTGTCCAAAGCTTCCCAGTCCTCCTAAGTAGAGAAAAGCTCCAAAGAGGAGTCTTTGCCCATTTGAACTGAAAGCATGACTAAGTCGACTACGTGATTTGCAGGACCCTCTTTGGCCAAACTGTTCGACATGAGTCCAACTCTAGGCGAAATTACGGGAACAACCCTGTGCCAAGATATTTAGTTAGATGTTTGGAAGAGTACGAACGAGCAACCAAACCCTAAGCAATTCAAGCCCCATAGGCAACATCGCATAAAGTTAGTTATATAATTTACGTCTCCAACTGCACGGTGCAATATAAGCTTCCATGCTGAAATAAATAAATACTAATGATTTTCAAATATGTTATTTCAACTAAACCGGCACCATGCTATTACCGTTACACTATAAGAGTGGAGAATGAAATTGAATATTCTCACATCAAAATTAATTTTTGGCGCGATAATGGCTGAAAGATGTTTAAAAAAGAAAAGAGGAATGATGAATACCCATACACTTGAGACAAAGCATTTTCTTATTTTCTCTCTTTTTCGACGAATAATGTAATTAAATATACGAAACAAGTCTACTTACATTGTCTGAAAGATATGTACTCTCAGCGGAGTCATTATACGAAAGGTCTCTAACAACATCTGGAACGGAGAAATAAATAGCAAATTGCAGACGTTGTTCCTTCCCAAGCAGACTAAGGCATCCGTGTGACAACATGCTTTTCTATGTACGTGCTCAATTTTGTATCTCCACAACTCTGCAAGCAATTTCTAGCATTCAGCCAAAAGGAGTTTCGTCAGTAAATTATGCCTATGAGTGCAAGTAATCACTTGAATAACAGACATGGAATCCATTTCAATGTGTAAGTGGGTAACATTATAGGCTAATTCTAATGTGAGGCCGTGTCTTAGGGCCATATTTCTGCCTTTGATGCGTTTATTGTGCATCGGAGCTTTTATAGTTCCAATGAGATTTATGCTTGTTCTTCATTCATCTAATCATGTAAAATTTGTCATTAGTTTTAATATAAACAAGGTGGTGATATATGTAATCTGAAAACATTTTCAATCGATAATTATTATCTTTTCTCTTGTGATTGGCGGATTAAGAATATTCCTCAGAACTATAGAGTGACTTAAGTTCGTCAATATAAAATATGGGCAAAAATTTTGAAAAATAATGTAATTTCCTATTGCTCTGAAAAGAATATTTGCCCAGGACCCGGTTAAGTGCATTGACTATTAAGAGTCACGCTTAGATTATAATCAAATTGGTTCTTATGCATTTTCCATGATGTCAAAGTTGCAATGGCGACTTTAGATTCTCAACTAGTGGAAGACTTAGAAGATTTTCAAGTCTTCTTTTTGTCCCAATCGTGGCGCCACGTGGGGCCATTTTTGGTCAAACCATTTAATATGAGTTCAACTCTAGACGAAATTATTGACAAAAAAAAAAAAAAATCCAGACGAAATTACGAGAACAACTAACTAGATTTACCGAAAAATGCCAACAAGAAACCAAACAAGTGCCGGTACAAGCCATAAGCAGTTCACTTGTTTATATGAGGTGATATATCAAGTCAAATTTCATATGCAAATTAAATTTGCCCCTTTGATCTAATTGGAGGTAGGTTATTTGAGACTACAACTGAAGAATTAATGAGGAATTAATTGGAGTGGTTAATAAGAAGCCCCAGAATTCCTATCCCCAAAAATTGCTCCCCATAAAAGCTGTGGCATTGAAATCTTCTATGGCTCTCCTGTGACATACGCGCTCTAGTACAAACACAAAATAGATAAATAAATAAATAAATAAAAGACAACAATATCATGTCAACATCATTAGTGTACATGCTTTTATACTTGGTTCATTTTTCATTTGGGTGGTCTGTCATGCTTTGCTAATCCAATGTGTCATGACGAGAGCTCGGCCTTGACATGATTTGAGAGGAATCTTTCAAAACCAATCAAGTGAATACTCCTTGCGTTGATCATTAACTCAAATCATGATTGTCGCTGGAGGGAACTGGGGATTAAAGATCACAATAGGGCATGGAATGTGACAAATTCAACAGTCACATCATCGGCCTAGACCTCAATCGCACTTGTATCTCTAGCACCACTGATCTTTTTAATCAACTTTAATGTGTACACCTTCTATCAAAGCTTCTATCATTCCCAAGGAATTTATGTTCATTTGTAATTTTATCATAATCGTGTATAATGTATCATAATTTTAGATAAAACGGCAACAACATATGAAATTTGAAAAATATTTTTGATCGATGATTGTGATCTTTTCTTTTCGTGATTTGAGGGCTACTCCAACCCCTAAGATTGGAGAATGATTCCGTTCGTTGACGTGAAAGATGGGCAAAAGTCTTTTTGGTTGCCTCTCAAGGTTTGTCGTTTTTGTGGAAAAAATGCGAGATCCATTTAAGAGTACCAACTACGCAATTATGATGGGAAAAGTGTTAAAAAAAAGTCCTAAATTTTTTGTATTTGTGCCAATTTAGTCATAAACCTTTTTTTGGTGCCAATTTAGTCTTAACATTTTTACTTAGTGCCAATTCAGTCATTTCCGGCCAATTTTGGCGGATTTTTGCTGACGGATCTTTGGCCGACTAAACGTAAAACGCTGATCTGTGCGACGTTGATGACTTTTAATAATATTTTAATATTTTCGAATTTTTTTTATTTTTCTTTTTTCTTTATTCCTTCCCCTCCTCTAGCTAGTCGCCGGACCTCGGCGACCGGCCAAAGGTGACAGCCGACGAGGTTGACCTCACCGGACCTCGCTAGCCACCTCGCCAGTGGCCACGAGGTTGACCTCGCGTTGGGCGGCGAGGGCGAGCCTCACCAGCACCGCCTAGGCTGCGAGGGCGACCTAGCGCCGGGCTGGTAAGGCTCGCTCTCGTCGGATCTGGCAAGGTCGAGCCTCGCCGGCCATGGGCGAGGCTCGACCCTCACCAAATCCGACGAGGGGGCGACCCTCGCCCATGGCCGGCAAGGCTCCACCTCGCCGAATCACGGCCCGGGCGGTGCCAACGAGGGCAAGCCTTGCCGCCCAGCGCGAGGCCGCCCTCGTGGCCACTAGTGAGGTGGCCGGCGAGGTCCGGCGAGGTCAACCTCGCCCGCGCCGCCTCTGGCCGGTCGTCGAGGTCTGGCAACCAACTGGAAGAGGGAAGGAAAAAGAAAAAAAAAAAGAATAAAAATATTCAAAAATATTAAAATATTATTAAAAGTTGTCTACATCAACACCGATCAGGCCACATCAGTCGGCCGATGTCTAGTCAGCAAAATCTGGCCAAAATTGGCCGGAAATGACTGAATCGGCACTAAGTAAAAAGGTTTATAACTAAATTGGCACAAATACAAAAAGTTTAGGACTTTTTTTAACACTTTTCCCCAATTATGACAACATATTAGCCATTAATCACGACATGCACAAGAATCAACCTAATTTGTCTTCTTGAGGATGTGTGAACATTTTTTTCCCTTTTGAAAAAAATGCTTATTTGATTATAACTTTTAACATTACTTCAACAACACAAAAAAGCAGGGAGACTCAAGCAAAATGTTAAAATTGCGAAACATCTATGGCAAGACATACAAAAGTAGCAGGATTGATTATCAGTAAGGTTTCCCATGTTGATTGTGGATTCATTTTTTTTTTTTTTTTTAAGAAAAAAAGCATTCGTGCAACCATCTGCTTCTCTGAATATGTGATCAATTTTGCATTCCCACAGCTCTACGAGCAATTCCAGCAATCAGCCAAGAGAGGTTCCATCAGTAAATATGCTTGTGAGTATTTACAATTGCTTGAATAACAGATATAAGATCCATTTCAATATGTGAATGTGCAACCTTATTGGCTACTTCTAGTCTAAGGACATCACATAGCCACATTTCTGTTGCGATGTGTTCACCGTGTGTCAAAATTTCTATAATTCCTGAGAGATTTATGCCTATTTATAGTTCATTGTAATGATGCATATTTTATTATTTATATATAAAACGAGGTGACAATACATAAAAATTGTAAATATTTTGAATCAATGATTGATCTTTTTATATTAATGACTCCAATTCGTCAACCTAAAATGATGGGCAAAAGTCTTTTCACGCGTCTCTTGATTTTGGTCTTTTCGTGGAAAACATGAAAGATTCCGTTTTAAACTCACACGTCTTTCACATAACTATTTTGTGCTCTTTTTCTTTTTGACCAAGAAGACTATAACGTTCACAATTGGAGGTTGGAAAAGCTCTGTCCAAAGCTTCCCAATCCTCCTAAGTAGAGGAAAGCTTAAAAGAGGAGTCTTTGCCCGTTTGAACCGAAAGCACAACTAAGTCGACTATGTGATTTGCAGGACCCTCTTTGGCCAAACTGTTCGACATGAGTCCAACTCTAGACGAAATTACGGGAACAACCCTGTGCCAAGATTTTTAGCTAGATGTATGGAAGAGTACGAACGAGCAACCAAACCCTAAGCAATTCAAGTCCTATAGGCAACATCGCATAAAGTTAGTTATATAATTTACGTCTCCAATTGCACAGTGCAATATAAGCTTCCATGCTGAAATAAATAAATACTAATGATTTTCAAATATGTTATTTCAAGTAAACTGGCACCGTGCAGACCAAATGCTATTGCCATTACATAATCAGAGTGGAGAATGAAATCGAATATTCTCACATCAAAATTAATTTTTGGTGCGATAATGGCTGAAAGATGTTTAAAAAAGAAAAGAGGAATGATGAATACCCATACACTTGAGACAAAGCATTTTCTTCTTCTCTCTCTTTTTCGACGAATAATGTAATTAAATATACGAAACAAGTCTACTTACATTGTCTGAAAGATATGCACTCTCAGCGGAGTCATTATACGAAAGGTCTCTAACAACATCTGGAACGGAGAAATAAATAGCAAATTGCAGACGTTGTTCCGTTCCAAGCAGACTAAGGAAATTAGTTTTAATATAAAACAAGGTAGGTAAAAATATTGAAAAATTTTCAATTAATTTCCTATTTTCCTTTGCTAGAACTGAAAAGAATATTTGGGCAAAAATCTTGAAAAATAATGTAATTTCAAAAAGAATACCCAGGTTAAGTGCATTAATAGAGTCACGCTTAGATTATAATCAAATTGGTTCTTATGCATTTTCCATGATGTCAAAGTTGAAGTGGCAACGTTAGATTCTCAACTAGTGGAAGACTTTGAAGATTTTCAAGTCTTCTTTTCAAGTCCTTTTTGTCAATCATCGCCACGTGGGGCCATTTTTTGGTCAAACCATTTAACACAAGTTCAACTCCAGACGAAATTATATGACAAAAAAAAAAAATCCAGATGAAATTATGAGAACAACCCCGTGCTGAGATTTACAGTTAGATTTATCGAAAAGTGCCAACAAGAAACCAAACAAGTGCTGGTACAAGCCTAAGCAGTCCAACTCTTGCTCAAATTTTTAGTTAGATTTATCTTCAAGGTTGCTATTTCAAGAGACCCTGCCATCGCCCGTGCTAAAATGCTAGTGTCATTATAAAATGGGAGTGAAGAACGGGAATGGAATTTTCTCACATTAATACTAATTTTTGACGTGAGAATGGACAACGAATGTTTAGAAATGTATAAAGGAATGATGAATACACTTTTCTAACTGAAGATACAGTGTCCCCCCTCCCTTTTTTTGGGGTAAATAACAGAATTACATTAAATAAAACTAGTCAAGTTTCATCGTCTGGAGTATATGTTTTCCCAGCGGAGTCTACATACAAAAAGGTCTTTAATAACATCTGGCACAAAGAAAAAAAAAAAAAAAAAAAACAAACAAACTGCAGATGTTCTTCCTTTTCAAGAAGGGCCAAAGAATCCGCGACCATCTTCTTTGAAATCGGTTAAATTTTGTATTTGTACTTGTACAGCTCTGTAAGCAGGTTCCTGCAGTCAGCCAAAATGGGTTTTATCAATAAATTATGCTTATGGGTGCTTATAATTGCTTGAATAACAGACATGGCATCCATTTCAACGTGTAAACGGGTGAAAATATTGGCTAATTCTAATCTGAGGTCTTCTCTTAGCGCCATTTTTCTTTGGCTATGTGTTCATTGTTTGTTAGAGCTTCTATAATATTGAGCGATTTATACTCTCTCACAATTTTTCCATAACCATGGATATTTTGCCATTATAAACTTGGATATGATATATAAAATCAGAAATTACTTTCAATCAATAATTATGATTTTTTTTTAATTTTGTGATTCTAGGACTACATGTACCGTTGGAACCTTCTTATTTGTCAATTTACACAACGGGCAAAAGTCTTCTCCCTGGTCCCTCAAGTTTGGTTCTTATGTGGAAAAAATATTGATGTCATTTAAGATGACCGAGCATGCAATTATGACTGCACATGAACTGTCAATCACGACACGCATGAAAGTGCCATCTAATTTGTACCTTGTTCGTGTATGACCATATTTTCCCTCTTGAAAAAAAAAATGCCTACTTTTTTATAACTCTTAACATTACTTTAAAAAAAAGGCAGGGACACTTAAGCAATATGTTGAAATTGCACAAAATCTACAGCAAGACATACCTACATAATACGTTCCATATTTCATTATCACTACCTCAGTTTTCCTGTTAATAAGATATGCAATTATAAGAAACTATGGAAACAGTGACCCATCAAGGGCTAGATTAATAGAATGTGCTTGTTATTTACACTGAAATGTTTAAATATATTATTTGTTTGTATCAGGCGATATCTTGGGTCAGAGATCAAAATTAAATTTGCCCCTTTGATCTGATTGGAGGTGGGTTATTGACACTGAAATTGCAAAGTTAATAAAGAATTACTTTCTTAGCCTAGATTTTAGAAGCTGTTAAAAAAAAAAAAAATAGCCATATGACCCTATTTACGTGAAGCTCACAAGTCATTTAAAGAAAAACCGTGAGGCCAAAAAGACTTTGACATTTTTCCTTCAGTGACCCCTTTGGATCTTTTCACAAAAATTTATGGGGGCCTCTGAAGAAACCCCAGAATTCCTATCCACAAAATTGCTATCCATAAAAGCTATGTCATCACAATCTCCCTTGACTCTTCTATAACATACGTACTCTAATAACTAACACGAAAATTAACTAATAAAAAAAAAAAAAAACAATATCATGTCACCGTCCTTATTGTAAATGCTTTATAATTGGATCATTTTTATCTCGGTGTTTCCTAGATGCTTTGCTAATCCAATGTGTTGCATTGAGGAGTGCTTGGTCAAGATATGATTTAAAAGGAATCTCATAATCAACTGAGCATACTCTCGTTGTGTTTATCCTAACCTTTAACCATGGTCGTTACTCGTCACTAGGTGGAAATGGAGATCAGTGCTCGTGGGAGGATGTGGAGTGCGATGAATTCGGCAGTCACGTTGTTGGCCTAAATCTCTATAGCAGTTCTCTCTCCAGCGCACCACTAATTTTTTAAATCTACTTTGTCGTATTCATCTTCTGTCGAAAATTCTTTTGTCGGAACTTCTATAGTTCCCAAGGGATTTATGCTTGTTTATAATTTACCGTAATCACGTATATTATATGATAATTTTTGGATAACACGAGATAATGATATATAAAATTTGAAAATATTTTCAATGGATGATTGCGATCTTTTGTTTTTAATGATTCAAGGAGTGGACTAGGAATGGAGAATCACTCCTGTTCGTCGCACGTGAAAGATGGGCAAAAGACTTTTTGCTGGCCTCTCAAACTTATGATAGTTTTTGTGGAAAAAATATGCGATTCCATTTAGGAGGACCAGCTATGCAGTTATGATTGCACATGACCGATTAATCATGGCATGCATGAGAATGAGACCTAATTTATCTCTTGTGGAAATACGTTGAAATTGCAAAACGTTTACGGTAAGACATACACAAATAGTATGGTTGATCTTAATCATCACTTTACTAAAAAGGTTTACATATTGATTGTCAATCCAGTTATAAGAAGTTATGAAAACATTGACCCATTAGAGAGTCAAGTGAGTAGATCAATTGAAGGCGCTTGTTATTTTATACCTAAATTATTTGGATTTTTCAGTTCTTTTTGTTAGGTGATATCTTGTTCCGATTTTGTGTACATAATAAATTTGCTTCATTGATCTGATTGGAGATAGGTCATTGATGGTGAAACTGAAGAATTCATATATAAGTACTATTTTTGGCCTTAGAAGTTATGACAAAAAAAAAAAAAAAAACACCTAGATTTTGGAATTTTATCCAGACATTTATCGTCTTCCCCTCAATTAATTTCTCCACACCAGATTAGATTGAAAAAGACTGGTAGAAATTATGCTACCAGCTCGAGGCCGACAAGGTGATCGTTAAATTTTGTCACACTCCACAACCTTCCATGAGCAGCGATCTCCATTTCCACCTAGTGAGGACCATGATTCAAGCCAAGGATAAATGCAAGGAGAATCTGCTCCACTTATTCCGAGACTCATCTTGAATCGTATCAAGGCCGAGCTCCCATCGGAATTACACGTTGAATTAGCAAAGCATGTACAAAACACAGAGATCAAAATGGCCCAACTGGAAAGCATGTGCACTAATGATTGTGACATGATATTGTCCTTCATTTGTTTCTTTTTAAAAAATTTGTGTTTTTTAATAGAGCACCTATTACATAGAAGAGCAGATAGTAATGCCCTAGCTTTCATGGTTAGCAATTTTTGCGGGTTGGAATTCTTGCGCTCCGCCAAGCAAAAGCATGGAAAAGATCAGGAAGCCACAGATTTGTGGGATACTGATTATTATGTAATGCCGGATGTCTAGTTTGAATTGAAAGTGGGTATAAATGAATGAAGATTTTTCTCTGTGTTTACTTTATGTCAACTCACGTTTTCCATTGGCTATTATGGAGGCGCTATCTTTTTCTTCCATATTCTATGTTTCTTCTAAGTGCTTTTTCTCTCCTAGAAAATCATGTCATATCATTGTATAAATTAACATATGTAGCGGCATGTACACGTACTAGTGCTTGTTGTGACTATCTGCCGAGTGACACTCCCTTTGACGTCTTGGCTGTCATAGAGAATCTAATTTAGGAGATGTCCTCGTTTCAAAAATCTAATTTCTGAAAGCTAGTAGAGACTGAGAAGATAAATGTAGTAATTTTAATGCGGAAATTGTTTGAATCTTGCCATTAAATCAAATATCAAATTGCCAAAGAAATAAATGAGGAGTAATGAAGAATGCTAAAAGATTTGCATGACTCAGTCCAAGTATCGATCTGTAGTTAATAAAAAAAAAAAAGTCAGGGCAAATAATCTACTAATTTAATAGTTAAACATATCAATAACAAGGAAATAGCTTGTGATCCTTGATCATCAATCTATTTTGTGAATGGGTTTCCAATTTGGATATGGAAGAACGAAATGGTATGTTTGATGTCACCGTAGCCGCTGAAAAATAATAAAAAGGTTTACAAAATTTTTCTCTTTATATAAGTAAAATTTACAAGTGATGGTGTGAAAATAACTCCCTCTTCATTTAGTAAGATCAAATCCTTGGAATTAGGATTGCAAATATGTCAATTAACACACTATCAAGAAGGTACAAACCTTCGACATCTTCTAAGGCATACAAGCGATGAAATGATTTTTTTCATCAATCCACATCCTACGACATTGGCCATGTATAGTACCAGTCTAATGGATATTTAATTTCTATTGCGACTCTTTCTTCAATCCAAGTCCAGTGTCTTTTCATATGGGTATGGTGCTTGAATAGCCAATGAAATTTCCACGATTGAATTGCTTCTCACTACCTATAAAAAGCTTCTCTACTGGAAACCAACTCTACCAAAAAGCAAAATAACAAAACAAAAATATGGCACCCTCGTTGTTCTTCATGTTTTGCACATGGATTGTCCTTCTCATGATGATTCATACTCCACTTGCTAAGCCGCTATGCCATCCAGAAGAGAGCTCAGCCCTAATGGAATTTAAGCGAAGTTTCAAAATCAACAGAACAGCTCTTTTGTGTGTTTACCCAAAGTTTGAATCATGGTCACTAGATGGACATGGAGATTGTTGCTCATGGGATGGTGTTGAGTGTGATGAGGTCACTAGTCATGTGACAGGCCTAGACCTTAGCCACGGCTGTCTCTTTGGTACTTTATCTTCTAACACTAGTCTCTTTCGCCTACTCCACTTGGAATCGCTTAATCTTGCTTGGAATGACTTCAACTCTTCCTCAATCCCATACGGCTTCGGCAATCTTTCTCGGTTACATTACTTTAATCCCTCTAGCTCACACTTATCGGGAAAAGTCCCTTCAGATATTTCACGGCTCTCCAAATTAGTTTCTCTTGATTTGAATCTTGGGTGGGATCTTGAGATGTCTCTTGATCTTTATTTGTGGAATATTCCTAAGATGCCCAACATAGACAACTTTATTCAAAACTTAACTATGCTTAAAGAACTTGATTTATCTTCTATAAACATGTCATCACCATTCCCTCATGTACTTGCAAACTTCTCATCTTTGAAGTCACTTAAGCTTGGATATTGTCGGCTGCATGGAGAATTTCCGGTGAGCATCTTTCAGCTACCAAACCTGGAAGTCCTCGACATTAGCGACAATTTCTACCTTTTTGGTTTTATTCCTAACTTGCATGGGGGTAATCCTCTCAAATCATTGTCTCTTTTTTAAACGAATTTTTCAGGGGAAGTACCTATTTCGATTGGAAACCTTGTTTTCTTGAATAAATTATCAATTGATGATTGTAATTTCTTAGGTTTACTTCCCACTTCAATGGGCAATCTTTCTCAACTTGCTCATTTAGGTTTATCATCTAATAATTTTCATGGTCAAATCCCTGCTTTCTTTGCCAATCTTACCCATCTATCATATCTAGATCTCAGTTACAATAATTTTAGCGGCGGTATTGGGCATTGGTTTGTCAACTTGGTGAAACTCACCTATTTGAACCTTGCAGGTAATAGCTCATCTAATTGCAATGTTCTTTAACAAGAAAAAAATGAAATGTTGAGATTCAATCGATAGCCAAACTCACCGTCCTTGTATTTTTTACATTTGGCAGATTGTCAGTTAAGCGGTCCTATTACATATTCATTCGAGAACTTGACTCAGTTGGTTTCGCTTCAACTTTATTACAACAATTTGCAAGGTAAAATCCCAAGCTCAATATGGGAACTCAAGGATCTTGAAATTCTTGATCTTTCTTGGAGTAATTTGAGTGGCACCGTGGATTTACACAAACTCAAGAAATTGATAATGTTAGATTTGTCCTTCAACAACATATCTTTTGTCAAGCAAGGCCAAAATCAATGCCACTCTTCCAAAACTTTCCTATTTAGGTTTAGATTCATGCAACTTACATGAGTTCCCCAAGTTTTTAGCCTACCTAGGCAGATTAGAGCAAATAGATCTTTCACACAATAATATTGAAGGGAGTGTTCCTTTGTGGATGTGGAATGGTAGCAGAGAATCCTTGCTCTATATGTATCTTTCTGACAATTTTCTGACTGGCTTTGAAAATAATCAGATCAATCTACCACTACCCAATTTGACCTATCTTGACATTAGTTCTAACCAGATGAAAACAGAACTCCCTAGTCCTCCTCCATCAGTGAATTACTATAATATCTCCTACAACTTCCTCATCAGAGAAATTCAATCTATTTGTAGTGGCAAATTCCTCGTCATTCTGGATTTGTCCAACAACAGTTTGAATGGCACAATTCCTTCATGTGTGGGAAATATGGATTATTTGTCATTTCTGAATCTTAGGAAAAATGAACTTGTGGGCATGATTCCTCGTGCTTACCCAAAAGGCTGTATGTTGGAGATTATAGACCTCTCAGAGAATCGATTACAAGGGCCGATTCCAAGATCTTTGGCGAATTGTACAAAGCTAGAGTATTTGAACCTTGCTCACAATCAAATTCTCGATGGGTTCCCTTTTTGGCTATCAAAGTTGAGCGAGTTGAAAGTTGTTATCTTGAAAGCCAATAAGTTCTATGGTCCAATTGAAGCATATCGAAGCTAGTTTAACTTCAGCTATATGCATATCATGGACCTTTCATATAATAGTTTCAGTGGCAAACTTCCTTGCAAGCTGTTGCAAAGTTTCCATGCAATGGAAGTGACAACTAGGCAAGAACAGTTGGAATATATGAAAACTTGGACAACTCTCCATCCATCCAACAATGAAAGCATAGAAATTATGGATTATGACATGAAATTGATGAATAAAGGTATAGAAAGGGAATACTCGAAGGTTCCATTTGCACTTATGCAAATTGATTTCTCCAATAACAAATTCGAAGGACAAATACCCGATCTCATTGGAGATTTGAAGTTACTTATTTCGCTTAACCTTTCAAGCAACATTCTATTTGGTTCCATCCCACCATCCTTAGAAAATTTGACATTGCTAGAATCTCTAGATCTTTCTCGAAACAAGCTCTCCGGAGGGATCCCTCAAAAGCTAGCCCAGCTTACATTTCTTTCATCTTTCAATGTCTCTAATAATCAATTGTCAGGACCAATACCACAAGGGAGTCAATTCAACACATTCTCAATCGATTCATTCGCCATGAATGAGGGGTTATGTGGAAGTCCTTTGCCAAAAAAATGCACAAAGGTTGAGGATAACTTACCATTACCACCATCTCCCCACGAAAAATTTGGCAAAGAGTCCCTATTCAACTCAGAGTGGAAATTTGTGCCAATTGGCGTTGGAGTCGGGTTTTTGATTGGCATCGTGCTAGGAAACTTGATCATTGATGAGAAGAGCATGTGGTTCTTGCACTACTCCGAGAGAATGGCAAAAGGATGGAAAAGATTGGGAAGGCATTGAAAAATAAAGAGTTATGCATGTAGTCAGATACTTATGCGACACTATCATAAATGTAACCCTTCGTGTGTTTAGTTTGTAATGGAAATATGAAAAGATAGAGCATACAATATTCCTCTTGTCGTACTATCATTTAGTTGAATTTAAAAATCATCTCTTTTTCTATTTTAGAATTACATGGCTTGTCGTTTCTCTCGCTCTTTACCTTCATATGTCTGAAAGAACTTAATGTTAAAACCTGAATTTTTGCCGGCAAAATTAAGCATATAGTTTTGCAAAAAAAAATAAAAATACTACGAAATAAATACTAGTAAAAAAAAAAAAAAAAAGGAAAGTCCTTAGGTTCGCCCCTATACAGTCCAATACGCCCATCACTTGCGAGGCCCAATCCGGGCAGCCCAGGTCTGATTGAAGTGAATTGAAGCCCACAGGACTTCATAGACAAGCCCGGCCTCTTTCCTTCTTTGCTTCTTCTCTCTTTCGTCTCTAAAGCTCAGACGCGCACGTGATGGAGGAGAGGAGCGAAGCAGTTGGAGCAAAGAAATGAGCACACCCGCGAAGCAAAGCAAAATACGATGGCCATTTTTCCTTCTGGATTTTCTCTCCATCGCCATCAACCCACCGTCCACCACCTCCAGTCACTGTTGGCCATCCCAGCCGCTCGAGCTCATTCGCAGCAGAAACAGAGCACCCGCACCAGGGAACAGATGTCGCCAAAAACCACCGAGACTTAATTGGTACGAACTCCTCTCATCGATTTTGTCTCACTAACAGGTTTCCTTCATTGATTTCGGGCCACCGGTCGACGCCGTTTGCCATTCCCGAATCGTCTGGTTCTGTTCTAGTCCGTTTTGAGGCTGAGATATCCGAAGAGTTCGAGTCTTCCTTTGAAGCTTCTTCGCCGGCGCCAATCATCCGAGTCAACAGCTCTAAGAACTTGGTTATCTGTTCCATCACCATTGGTGGCCAGAGGCTGCATCTCCAAGGTATGTACATCATTTCTCTGTTTTAGTAAGCTGAGTGCGAACTTTGTAATTTAAGCTCGAGTGAAAATCGAGAACCGATTAGGGATAAAAATAGGCATAATTTAATGTCACTGAAATCCTCTGGATCGGAATCGATATTTCGATGATGCTTCTGTGCTCTGTTTTTGAACCGATCATTAATTGTTCGTGAAAACGACCGAGTGAGATCGCATATATATTCGAGTGGCTGTCTTTCTGAAATTGAATGCTTATATTTATCTCATACTCAGATCGTGATAAGTGCAGATAATTCGCTAGTCTTGCTTCTGGTTCCTTTGATTTTAAGTCATGGCTGCAACTTCGAAGCGACTGTGTGGCTTCGTTTTCTCTCTGTGTTCCGCATGGCCCCTGAGCATTCTGGTTGGGTGTATGTGTGGTGGCCAGGGGACCTTTGTATGGATTGATGTGGTGACTGGAGTTGATCATTGGTGGAGCAAGACATGTTTAGCCCTCAGTATGAAGCTTGTAAATAACGTTCTTGGGCAAAATGCTTACGTGCTTTTGTTGCTTAAGGTGAAGGATGGACATCAATGGTGAGTGTTGAGGTTATAGGTCGGACAGCTTGGTTGTGAATGGTAAGGGAAGAAGACCAGACCAAAGCTTGTGTGTTCAGGAAATGATGGAGCGAGAGACTTAACCAAGAAAAAGCAAAAGAGTAAAAGAAAGGAAAGAGGAAGATGGGGAAATCTGCAGAAATGCATGTTCTGGAAACGAAGGAATAATAATAATAATAATAAATTGCCGGTTTCAATCGGGCAGCTAAGTGTTAGGAATAAATTTAGTTGAATTTCATTTGATTTGTATTCACCTAACTAAGGGAGTCCTTGAAATCTGAAATGAATCAATTTTTTTTTTAGATCGTGTTTTGCTTAGATAAAAATAGAAATGAATAAAAATAATAAAAATAACCAATTAAAAAACATGTCTTCGTTGTTTTTATTGTGATTACTTTTAGGGATTAGCTGGGTCATCTTCATTATTGCAAAGCATGTGGCACTTCCGAACTGAAGTTACAAACAAGTTGGGAGAAAAACATGGAGTTATATATTGCTCCAGGTCATGTTCATCTTCTTTCCATTGTGAAGGATCCAATCACCGGTGAAGCATTTCGGACATTTTTATCTTAGAAGCAAAGACGTTACATAAATCTTCTTTCCATAAAGGGTAATGTCCGCCTCCACAATCTTTTAAGAGAAAACTTTCTTTAGACTTATATGCCCCTCTTTTTATTTAGCAATACAATGTTCATTTTTCAATTTTGTTCTGTAAATTGAGGGCACCGAATGCTATGCTGCTTCGCTCTACACACGCATCCCTTCATACCGTCAACCACTTCTTGGCGGAGGCTGCGGTGGTGGGAAGCCGGTTGGTCGTCTCCACCTCCGCCTCAGGGACAGCATCGAAGAGAATAGGCGGAGACATTTTTCGGGAAGAGGCTGCTGAGGCTGGTGTACGCAAAGCGCAGTGCAGGTGGTAACGACTTGCAAGTGGAAAGAGGGAGGAGGCGCGGTGTGCAAGTACGGGCTCAACCGCATCTTCAAAGAGCTTCGCAAGCTCAAGCGCTACAAGCACGCCATCGAGGTTCTCCTCTCTCTATGTTGAACTTAGTTACACACGAGCAGTTCTCGTACTTCTGGGTGGTTCGCCATATGGAAGCTCGAATGCTTTAATATAAGCGAAGAGTCGATTCTTCAGAGAAATGGACAACATTGAAAAGGCAAAGCTATGAAAGGAGAGCTCTATTAGTTCAAAATTATAGGTAGATAGGAGCTAAGCAAGTGACTGATATTAAGTATGTTTCTCGACGTGGTGGTTAAATTAATCTAGCGTATCCCACATTCATATCTCTGATTTGCAAACCCATTTTACTCGGGTGTCTAAACGGCCAATAATATGTTAGTAACAACTTCTAATTAAATCTTGAATGCATAATTGATTGAGAAGACCAAACAAGGTAATTGCACAATCAGAACACTTGCTTCAAACAAACTATTTTACTTTTTAAACCGCAAATAAATTCATTGCTGGGAGTTGATCGAGTTCTTACACAAAATTCTACTTTCACGAAATGCTTAGTAGATATAGCCAGCCATCAATCCGAGAGAGGTGTGGAGCCGCAACATTCGTGGTGACTTAGTCAATACCTCCAACAGAATCCGAATCAAGCAATGATATGCCTGCTCAAGGGGTCGACACAAATGTATGAGTTCAATAACAGGATCTAGCAACAAGTGGAACTTGTGAATGAAATGGAGATGTAAACTTGAGTTGATTGATCAGAGGCGACAGTATTTTAGATTTATGAGCTATATCTAGAATTATTTCCTGACAAAGAAACTCACTGGACAATAATAAGCGAGTCACAGGAACAATCGCATACGAGTCGAATATATCTGCGTATTAATGTGTGTATGCTGATGTACTCACAGATAACACGTGCCTGTTCATGATGAAGATGAGAGCTGCTCATTTTGTTATTGAGTTACTTGGTTTAGCACTAAAGACATTTGCGACAAATTTCTGATATTTTATGAATGCCAGAACACGACGGCGATTGAGTTCCTGGATCAACCCAGACAACAACGATGGGCTTTGTCCACTTATCCTTCTTTGCCTCAAACAATGATGGGATGTCAAGAACAATAACCTTATGTCCTTTCAACCAAAGTTTCAACATTTCTCAGAAGATGCCGAATGATATGTAAGGAGCCAGCAGCCTCAACATAAGTAAGCACAGAAAGCTTCAGGGAATTAGAAGATTAGAAGGTTTCTTAGCTTGAAGTTTAATGCAACTGTTAATGCATCATCCAAACAAACATGAAGAAATCCAAGGTGCATCATTGGCTTCAGAATGATGCAAAAATTTCAAGCTGATGTCACAAATGACAGACAGCGACTACATCCATGACAGGTTAGAAAGAACTCAAAAATATAATTTATCTCCTGTTTCATCAGAGTAAGTAATTTCCCTAGTCGAGCAGAATCTTATGCATCTGTACTTATGCATTGTAAATTTGCTGTTGTGTCCAGCACGCTTCGATCCCCGTTTTGAAGACTTGACGCATTGCAGGATCAGAGAAGATAATTTGGCCGAACTTTGGCTTATCAACTTCTCCATCAGCTTGTAGAATCTCCTCCCCAAACGCAGCAACTTTTTTCCATTCACCAGTCCCTTTCTTTAATACGTCCTGCAAGCACAACAAGGAATCCAAGAATTCCAAGAAGGAAAATACAGTCTTCAAGTCCTATCAAGTGGCAACGTACCATCTGCTCTACATGGATCAACCCAATCATTGAAACTTGCTAGAACGAGAATAACTCCCTGCAGTATTTTACTTGTACTCTTAAGCAAAACTATCTGCCCGTTGTTACATGACACAGTTTAAGGTTGCCATACTCTACCATCTCATAAAGGGAAATCATGAGTATATAGAAATTGACGGAAGCTTACAGTAGGAGGGACACTAAAAAACAAAATGCAACAAAGCTACTTAACATGGAAACTGTTCAGCCAAAAACAAAAGCATCATTTACCCAGTCGAACAAGAAAGTGAGATCTTTTGAAGAACAGCACTCTCAAGTTTGTGCAATGTTTCTTTTCGTTGGAGATTCCAACTACTAGAACATCCCCTTGTTTTTCATATTTCTCTTAAAGAAGGAAAGAAACCAATAGTAAACATACTCGGCGAATATAAAATAAACCATTTACCATTTCCTTGCTTTTGTATTTCTAGACAGAATTCGATGTACATACTGTGATTAATTTACAGTCATCTAGTTTAGGAAAACTCTCAAAACATACTTTTCAAAGATCACTGTAACAGAACAGAATAAAGGAACATTCTTGAGTAATATAAAGTGAATCACAACTAGGCAAAGAAATCAATAGGACCAATAATCATAACTCAAGCAATATCAACAAAAATAAATTACACGAGCGACGATGTCGGCATCAACAACAGGGACACCACGGGCCTTGAAATGGTTGGAGACTATACTCTTCTCTGATGCAATTCCACCAATCAAACCGACAACCCCATTCTTCTTATTTAACTTCAAGTTATCAGATCAAACGCTCTGAAAAGTCGGGACACAATCTATCTACTACACACCAGAAAAAAAAAAAAGATATATTTGTCATTCTCGCTTCATTAACAAAATCAACATCTACATGTAAACTTTAAATGGCACAACCTCTACATACAATTAATTTCATAAAAAACAGGTTGGCAAAGATAAACATTGAACATGACTTCCGATAAGAGTCACCAAGATTTATTATTAAAGAGAAATATAGCATCCATTGTTAATTAACATTCATGATCATAAAGGTCTTGGAGCAACTAGGTGATCATGCAAATGTTTTTGTAGCAGAGTTCATTTTCTTCTAACAGTAATCCTATCCTAGAGTAGGAAATCAATTAACAATCAATGTATTGAAGTGCAATGTGGGAAAAAGAATAGCAATAGCCATGTTATAAGCCCTAGGACATGATTCCCCATGAGTTGAATTCAAATTAAGTTCAATTACATGTTCAAAAGATCAACCTTTTAAGCCTAAGCTAAATCAAAAGTATCCACTAAAACCTAAGTTTAAGGTTATGCTAACTATATATAAAATTAAAGCTATATCTAACTTTGAAATGAAACAAACTTATTAAGGCCTCTTTCTAAACTATTTTCTGATTTTGTTCTTTATCTTTTCCCTTTTTTCAATTTTTTATTATTATTTCTAATTCGGAAAACCGGGACTCGGCCGGGCTCTTTAACCCAGCCAGACCAAGGACCGAACCCGAGTCCTGCTTACCTGGGCCATGGAGCGGATCGGGCTCCTGTGTTGAGCCCTGTCCGCCTGGGGCCCAGTCCCCAAGGCCCTAAGTAAAACTCAAACCCAATTTTTAGTTCCTCCCATCTTACCCAAGGCCCAGCCCATTTTCTATTTCGGCCAGCACAGTTCGAGGCCCGGCCTCCAACCCTATTTCAGCCAGCCCAGGCCCAAAACACTAAACAAAAAAGCTAGATCGATCCAAGTCACTAGAAGAAAATGGACAGATGCAGCGACTTCAATGTTCATGAAAATCAAGCTTAACAACTAATGACCGAACAAATCGCATCAAGAAGTGCTTACGGATTCGAGCAGAAATAGAATTCATTTCTTAAACACTTCTCAGAAACATTTCCTTGAGCAAGTCTTGTGTGCTCGACTAAAAGTGATATGGCATTCCGATGAACTGACATTTTGGCGTCAAGTTCATCCTATATCAATCAAAGGACATATCAGGTTGATGAAAACATTTCAAACGGATCTAAGACATGCTTTCACAGAAACAAACAAAGCCTCGGTCTCATTTTAGAACAACACTAACTGAAGGCCATTATATCAAACAGGTGGTGAGCACGGTTGAAGGAGGAGGAATTGATCGTGTTAGAATTCGAACTCAGATCTAGACCCAAAGAAATGAACAAGAATCACTCGAAGTCGGCCATATCAACTCACTCAAACCCAGCATGCGTAAGACAAAGTCTTGGCCAAAAGAACGCGGAGCAACAAGGGTTCAGTCGCAAAAAATCCTACCCAGCTCGAAGATGACGGCCATAGGGCGAGCTCAAGGTAAGTCAAACTACGGCCGCCCCTGTCATCGTCTTCAAGCCGAGATCCTCATAACAAAGAACTTGAACCAAGCGACTAAAGAACTCACCGGAAATGTTTGGAATCGGGAGAGGGAGGATGTCCGGCAAGAGGTCGTCAGACAGCAACGATGGGAAGGAGAGGGAGTTCACGAGTGTCCAACGAGAAAAAAATCAATTTTTAGTCATAAATTAATTTCTGTTCTATAAATTTTGTCATGCGCACCCTAAAAAACTTGCCGAAAATGTTTGGAATCGGGAAACGGAGGATGTCGACAAGAGGTCGTCAGACAGCAACGATGGGAACGAGAGGGACTTCCCGAGCGTCCAACGAGAAAAAATCAAGAAGTCGTTTAGTCTCATACGTGGGAAACAGGGCAAAAAGTCTAAAAGTGAATTGAAACTTAAAAATAGGACTAATTAAAAAAAAAAAAAAGTTCCTCCTTCTTCATTCCTTTGACATTTTCTCTGCCCTCACCCTGACCCAAGTCCCACATCGACCATTAGAACTCTCCCTCTTCTTTCTCTCTCCACCGAACCCAAAGCAAAACTCAGCGAAAAACCCCATTTTCTTCTTCAGCATCTGGAGGACCGTGAGTCCGCGATTCAGATGGTGGTCAATGTTGATTGTTTGTTTGTAAAACTAATAAAATTATGATTTTTCTTGTCCCATATTTGAAAATTAGAAATATGCGATCCACCATATAATTGTAGATATCTTCTGGCTTATTCAATTGAAGACATTGGGCTAAGTAGGATATAGTTACAATACTCACGTGGAACTGTGCGATTATTAATTGCACTTAACACTCATAATTGGTACTAATCCTCTTTTCTATTTTTTATTTGTTGATTATTTATTGAAATTCGAATATAACCCAGATATCACACTATTTCAATAGTACACAGGTTATTTTATTGTTATTATTTAATTTCAGATTTTATTATTATTTTGTCTTACGGTTATTAGGCGCTCTTACAACTTTTGAAAGTTATGTCTATTCAAGCATAATCTCTTAACATTTGTAAAATTGTGTTTATGTGAACATAACTTCTCCTTGAAAGGTTGTGATTCTTCATAAATTGTGAAAAAGAGAACTAAAAAAATTATTTGTTAATTTTTTATTCTGAATGTTCAATATGTTTTTTGAGAACATGTCTGTTTGGATATAACTTCTCCCGAAATGTTGCATTCGGTTCTAAAAAGACTTATATATAATCATAGTTTTACGTCTCAATTTTTTATTATTCAGTTTTTCAATTTCTCTCTTAAAAAGATATATAGCCTTCTTTCCAATTATTCCCCTTTAAGAGATCTTGCAAAAATACCAGAATTGTTACATGGCATTCTCATTGAGATTTTGTTATATCCTAAAGGATTTTTACCAATAATTAAAGAGAGCCTATCCAAATTCTATACTCATGGGCCTTATCTTGAAAAATAAAGTTTCAAGTCTCTCTATCTAAGCCCATTAGCTCCAATCTAATCAAAAACACAATTTATGTGAACTTAGTCAAGATACTCCTTACATTTATATGCAATTAAAAATAATTTTTTTATAAATTAGGATTGATTCCTAACTTTCTATGAGTCAGATTTAGGTGTCAACACATTGGATTTCAATTAGATAATATGTTAGCTTCCACTTTGTTTCACAACATAAAAGCAAGGTGTAGCCAGCAAGTCTATTTGTAATGTAAAAGAATGGATAGGTCATTTATAATTATTTTCCTAAAACTGTGATTGCCCAATTAAAATTTTGAAATTAACAAACACTTTGCCCTTCAAATATCAAAAATATTGTTCGAGTATAGTATGTGTTGGGGGGTCTTTGCATTTTTCACCCAAAAACCGACCACCAATCCTTTCCACAACCGATGTGGGATAACATTAACAATATATTTACAAACCAATCAAATCTTTTTTTTTTTAATTTAATTAGTTTCTTTTTGTTTTCTTTTATCCAAAAATTCACCCCAGTTTTTTACGAACTACTCACTTGAATATGGACCATTGGAAGTAGTTGATCCTATGTAAGTTTCACGTAGATCTCATTAGATTTATTTTTTCTACCTATACTTGGGTGACCAAATATCACCACCAATTATTGTCATTGCCCACTCGGCCCAAGTTCTCACCCAAGTTTTTTTTTTTTTCTAGGTGAGTGGAAATACGGAAGAGAAGAGGAGTCCCACTCCTTGGGGTTCTTCCCCTTGTTTCTTCCTTGAGTTTTTTAAAAACTTGCTCAGAGATCTCAAACAGATTTTTACATGCTAGGCAACGCTGACATTTGAGTTGGGGACACAATTCCTGGAAAAATATTACTGCACACGTGGAATTCACAGGAAAAGCACCTCATTTATAAAGGAAATGCTCATATAAAAAAAATAGTCAAAGCACGCCAATTTGTTCCTGCGTAAGATGTTTTCAACTCTGCGTTCTTAGCTTTGGTCTATCATTTTTCTTGCTAAAGTTGTTGGCATTTGCATTCTTAAAGAAGAATAAAGAAGGATTTCTATACTAGACAGCCGTAGCATTTTGAGAACAAACTTTGTTAAAAAAGGAATAAGCACATTTAACACATTTAACAAGAGAAAAGCGCACGAGCTAGCTCAGAAGGTGTTGCAACCGCTACCCTCACAGATGCTCCTATCAGACAAGCACTCAATTAAGAACGCCTACGGAGGCTAATAGTTTGGCTAGATCTATTTTGCTGGGTGCATTAAGATTGAAAAACACTTGAACAAATGAGTGATCGTCAATTATGGATTTTACATATTTAGAATGGATTTTTTGGTGGCTAGCCCTCCCGTGCTTAAATCTCTAGCGTAGTATATCTACTCACTTGAATCTGGATCATTAAGACTGGTGAATCCTATGCAGGTATGGCGTGCATCCTACGTGATCGGTTACGCATTTACTTGACTAGATTCGACCGTAACATTTGACTTGAGAATACAGTTTCCGAAGAAGTACTGCAGCAACCTATGAGTCATGAGTTAAGACACTGTTTATGTCCGCCTATGGCACTCCTCCTAGAATAATGCCGGTCAGTTTTCTTGCCAAATTGTCAGTATTGGCCTCCTGAGAGAAGAATTGAACCGGGTTTCCGTACTTGGACAGCTGCAAACTTTTGACTTGAGATCGAATTTTGTGGAAAATTTCACTGATTGTGCGCGTGAGCTCATTGATGTAAGTGGCCAAAGCACTGCAACCTGTCTCCTATATAAATCCTGAGATTCTTCTCTCCATTCTCATCCGCAGTCTCATCCTCAGTCTCATCTTTTTCTTTGCCAAATTATAAGTATTTGCCTTCTGACAGAAGAATAAGAATGGATTTCTATGCCACATGCATCCTCTACCTCTTTCTTTCGCTACTCTTCTTGGTATTTTGGAAGAGGCGTTTCACTCCTCACCTGCTGCCTGGCACAAGAGGATGGCCCGTCGTCGGCGAGACCCTGGAATTCATGGCCGCTGGAAGGGGCGGCTGTCCTGAGAGATTCGTGAACGACCGCGCCACGAGGTACTCGTCAGATGTCTTCCGGACCAACCTGTACGGGGAGGATATGGCCGTGTTCTGCGGCGCCTCCGGGAACAAGTTCCTGTTCTCCGGCGATAACAAGTACGTCACCTCCTGGTGGCCCAAATCCATGCTAAAGATCGGCATGTTTCAGGAAACCCTTAAGAAGTTGGATGGCAAGAAGAAGCGCAGCTTCCTGCTGGAGTTCCTGAAGCCCGAAGCCCTCCAACATTACATACCCGTCATGGAGACCGTGACTAGGGACCACCTGGCGATGGATTGGTCTCCACATAAGGAAGTGCAGGTGTTTCCTCTATCAAAGAACTATACCTTCGCTTTGGCGTGTCGCTTGTTCATGAACATCAGAGATCCCGAGATTGTGTCAAACTTCGCCAACTCGTTCGCTCGAGTCGCTCCCGGGTTCGTCGCCTTGCCAATAAATATCCCAGGTACGCCATTCAACCGAGCAATGGAAGCAGGAAAAGTTATGAGGCAAGAGCTCCTGAACATAATTAGGCGACGGAAGACGGAGATTGCGGAGGGCAAAGACGCGGACGCGAGGGACCTCTTGTCTCGATTGCTTCTCGAAGGAGACGACGACGGGAGCGTTTTCTACGAGATGGACGTGGCCAACAAGATCATGGGCTTACTCATTGCGAGCCACGACACCACGAGCACTTCGATCACAGCCGTAGTGAATTATTTGGCTCGGTTTCCCCACATCTATCAGCGGGTTCATCAAGGTAATGAATTTTGAATTCGACTTCGTTAACACTCCCGGTCGGCCTGTGAACGCTGGCTCTTGAGGCCTGTAAATTCGGTATATTCTCAACAATACACTTGCCTCATAACAATAGAACAAATGGAGATTGCTAAATGCAAGGGTCCAGATGAATTTCTTAACTGGGACGATGTTCAGAAGATGAAGTATTCGTGGAACGTGGCCTGCGAGTCAATAAGGCTGTTACCGCCTGCACAAGGGGCATATAGAGAGGCAATCACTAATTTCACTTTCGCTGGGTATACAATTCCAAAGGGATGGAAGGTAATTTTAGAATATGTGTTAAGTGCTCTCCAATTGCTAAGTTGTGTTGTGAGTGTATGAACAATAGGTCTAGTGACGTATGCATTGTGATTCTAACTGTGTACTAGACATTTTGGACGGTGCACTCCACGCACAAGAACCCCAAGTATTTCCCTGATCCGGAGAAGTTCGATCCCTCAAGATTCGAAGGAAATGGGCCTGCACCTTTCACCTTCGTTCCCTTCGGAGGCGGACCTCGCATGTGCCCTGGAAAAGAATATGCACGGCTCGAAATACTCATTTTCATGCACAATCTGGTGACCAAGTTCAAGCTCGAGAAGGTCATACCGGACGAGAAGTTTATCTATAACCCATCGCCGGTTCCTGTTGAAGGACTTCGTATTCGCTTGCTACCCCACAAATAGATATCTTTGAGCTATCCACATTACAGGGCTCGTCAAAACTTTATCACAAGTACTTAGAACATAATAAGAATGATTTCAAGACACGTATGATATCTCATCGTCATTTTTTTTTTTTTTTATGTATTTGATGTTTTTCTTGTTCTTTTTAGCTTGTAATAATTTTAGTACATTTAATTACTGTTGACACCTAAATTTTGATGATCCAATCATATAAAAATTAGGAATTAATTTTAACCCCTAAAAAAAATTGCATAGCATATGATTTTAGGCTCATTTGATATATTTAGTAAATCTTTTATATATTCAAACGATATATACTGAGAGGTATATTTCATTGAAAATTGGAAGGTTTCGTTGGGATATTTCAAATGGGATATATATTTAGCGTTGATCTTCAGGTAATATGCATTTTCGACATATAAAAGAAATATCAAATCTTTCAATTGTCGATAGACATGAACAAAGGAAAGAAAATGAAATAAAATCGTGAAGATTACACCTTGATTGCGCGAGATGCAATTGAAAAGAATAAGAAAGTTTTGCTTTTTTCTTATGTGGGTTCAATTTCGTTGCATATAAAAAGGGGGGCTTTGCTCGTGCGATTGGGGGCGGGGATTCGCAAAAAAAAAAAAAAAAAAAAAAGTTGTGAAAGGAAGGAAAAATTCGTGCGAGGAAGAAGAAAAGAATTCGCACGAAGAGAGGAAAAAAGAGAGGAATCTCCCCTCTTCTCGTCCATTCAGAAGTCAAAAGAAGGGAGGTCATTTTTCTTTTCTTCTGACAATCTACTGAAGAAAAGAAAGGAGAAAGTTAAAAAGTCAGTAAGCTACAGCAGAGGGAACAAAAGCCACTGTTCTTCTTCTTCGTTGAGCCCCTGCCGGCCTCTGCCCGCCACTCCTCGCCGCCCGATCCGCCGCGCATCCGCGGACTACAGTCGCCGAACCCCCGCGCCAGCCGCCATACCAGCGGCCCCGCTCGTCCTACGGTGCCGATCGCCGCGTCCGGCAGCCAGCCCCGAGCGCGACGCCAGCCACCGCCGCGCCCCGCCTCGCTTCCAGCTCGCGCCGGCCCGCGACCCACCTGCCGCTCGCGACCTTAGCCCAGCGTCCGACGCCTTCGCCGGTGATCCGCCTCTGCTCAGCCCAGCAGCCCGCGCCTGTGCCACCCTCTGACTACACCTCCGCCAGACGACCGTGCCGCTCTGCCCGCCGTCGCTGCGCCTGCCAGCCTCCGCCCGACGACGCGCCCTTGCAACCAGCAGCCACTCCGTCGCCCCGATTGCCACCACTGCTGCTTCCCTCCTTCGTCGCCGACACCAGCAGCATCGCCGCTGCGCCGCGACCCAGCACCCGACGTCCCCAGCTCCGTCCTGCGACGCCCGCATCTCAGCAGTCGAGCTCCCTGCGACCCCACTGCTCGCCGCCGTTGCCCTCCGGCGCTCGACACTCGCAGCTGCCCGTCACCAGCGGTCTACTGTTCCTCCGCCGCACCAGCAACCCACGCGGCTTCCGCGCCGCTCACCACCGCACGTCCGTGCCCTCCTGCTGCCGCACATCAGCCCGTGCCGGTCCGCCCGACGCTCGCCGGTTTGCCTGAGCACGACGCCCGCTGGTCGCCGCGCCGCACCTCTGTGCCAGCCCCGCGTCACCAACGCCGCGAACGCCGCCCGTTGCCACTGCCGGTCCGACCACCCATCAACGCGTCACCGTTGTCCTCCCTTGAGTCCCCATCTTAGGTGGTTTATTTTTTATTTTTTGTATTCTATTTGTATTTATTTATTTATTTATTAAGTTTTGTTATTATTGCTTAAATTAGAACATGGTATGTCAATATTCATTTCATGAATCTTGCATTAATCATAGGGGTCTTGTTCAAAATTATTATAATTATTAATTTGATCCGTAAGACGTCGAATCATTTTTTTAATTATATTAATTTTTGGGCATTTTAGTATTTTAATTGTTAAATCGTTATAATTATTAATTTGATCCGTAAGACTTCGAATCAAGATTTTAATTATTTTGAACTTTTGGTCGTAATGTTTAGGATTAGAGTAATCGTTAACTTAACCTATAAGACAACAAGTTATTTTTTCGATTATTTTAATCATTTATTTGATGAATATCTTAATCGTTTAGATATAATTGTTAGTCTGGGAAAAACACTAAAAGATATAAAAATTAAAAAAAAATCAAAAATCAAATCTTGCATTGGAACATGTCGGTTTTGTAAATTAGGATTACATTTTAAGATAATTTTTGGAATATATTAGGATTGATTTTAGATAATGTTTGCACAGTTTGATAATCTCATTTTTCTTAAAAAAATAGTTTTCTAAGATAGGACATAGTTTAAGTCAAATTAACCCCTAAAACATATTAGAAAATTATTCATTTTTAGATAGTTTAATTAGGGTTTTTATTAATTCCGAATTTCAATAAAAAATACAAAAATATTAGGTGCATGTCAATTAGTTTGCATATTAGGTTCATTTAATTAGAAATAGCTTGTTAGTAAAATTAGGTCATATAGTTTAAATGCATGATTTATGATAAAGTTCTAGTTAAAAGAAAAAAAATACTTGCTTTAGTGTGTGAAATTCATTTGATGCAATTTATTTTATTCAATATTTAATAATGATTGAACATCTGTGTGATCACCCCATCGCATGATAGTAATTTTGGTTAAAATAAATCCAAGCTACCTGTAAAGACATTTTTAAAAATTAAAAAGAAATGGTACCGATAGGACCATGTACTCTTAGTCTCTGGTTCGGAGTAAAATAATTATTTTACTTAGGTGTCTAATCAACCTACCGTAAACCGATTAGTGGCAACTCCTATATAATAATCATTTGCATCTTAAATTTTTGAATTTTAAGTCGCAAATTGGTATGGACTTAGAAGAGCCCGAGCTAAATTTAAAGACTTAGTAATCTATTAGTCTAAGCTTAGGTGATGTACTCGAAATTTAGGTCGTGACAATTGCTTATTACCCACTTATGAATAGGGTTGTCCAAAAAGCTTGCGCTCGCTTGGCCCTAAAATTTACGTTTTTTTAGGGTCGGGCCTTAGTCTTCTTTAGGTAAGGATTTTTAGATGTAGTATGGTTAAGGTTGGGTTGGGTTGGGTTGGGTTGGGTTGGGTTGGCTCGACCCGACCCAATCCCTTGATGCCCCTACCTGTGAAGTCTGGACACCACAAAATATGAAAAGATTTTAACAACGCTAAAGTCTAGTTGAATAATTTGAGGACACTATGTCCACATTTAATGATATTCCGGAGCAATATCAATCTTCTGCTTCGGGCCGTCCTATTGAACATAGAGAAAAGTAACACAAGTCCATGGAGAACATAAAGCCCATAAATTGACCCAATGCACATGCCTAAAGTAACACAAGTCCATGGAGAACGTAAAGCCCATCTCTCTCTTGTCGGGAGAGGGACGCAATGCGACCTATTACAAGATCCAAAGTATCTCCTCCTTAATTGTCCGATACGAGACTTTTCCGGTATTAATCAAGCATAGCATGCTTGTCAATAATTGAAATCCTTTTTTTTTTCTATTCAGTTATTTACCTTACATCAATTAGTTGTGATAATAATGACAAAGAGATAAGACAACTAAGGGCCGGACCAATTCGGCCCGCTCTTCTCTTTCGTCACGGAATCGGCGGGCACGGGGTTTGCATTGCAATCCCCCACCCAGATGGTCCATCAATCTCTTGCTCGACCTCGCTCCATGCTTCCCTTGGAGTTGGGAGGGCACTCGATCCCACCTCCGCAGACGCACCGAATTGATCGATCGCGGCGGGACCACTCACAGCGCAGCCCACCCAGACCCCGTCCGAATTGCGCACTTACATTGCCGGGGGACCCACTCGCGCCGGCAAAAGGACACGTGGACGCCTCCCACTTAGCCCTAGCATCACAGGGGCCAATTTCTCTTTCGTCCTCCAAAAGGGTTGAATTTCATTTCCCATTTATTTTACTACCATTCTAATAACATTTGACTTGAGAACCCAGTTTCCGAAGTGTACTGCACGCGTGAAATCACTAAACGCATGCGATGCGCCTCATGATTCGTGAGTCATGACCTCACTGTTTATGTGCGTGTATGGCACTCTTTAAAAGCAGTGGTCAGAGGACGCCAATTTGCTAGCCGGTCAGTTTTCTTGCCAAATCGATAGTTAGAATGATTAATTTTTGTCTAACAGTTTAAGTTTTTAGAACAGTTTATAATAATTTCATAAATTTTTAATAATATCAAAGTTGGAAGTCCTAAATTCAAATCTTTTCAAACCCTATTTACATTTTTAATTAAATACATCAAAGATCAGACTAAGCATGAGGAGAAATGCTAGAATGATTAAATATCGTACGTTCGTCTGATTAATTAACCTTTAAAAATAATTAGTAATGATCCCATAAAGTTTTATATTGTCAATATTCGCCTTCTAAGAGAAAAATTAAAATGGGTTTTTATAATTAGACAGCCATGGCATTTTGATTTGAAGAGATTTTTCAAAAGATTTCACTATTCGTGTGCGTGCATGGAGCTCAATTATAAGTCGCCAAAACACGCCTACTTTGCCCTATACAAATCCTGATGTCGTCGCTCTCCACTCTCAACCTTTAGTCTATCTTTCTCTCGCCATATTATCAGGATCCGCCTTATGAGGAAACGGCAAAGATGGATTTCTACGCCACATGCATCCTCTGCCTCGCTCTTCCGCTGCTCCTCTTGGCGTTTCGGAAGAGGCGCCTCACTCCTCACCTGCTGCCCGGCACAAAGGGGTGGCCCATCGTCGGCGAGACCCTCGAATACATGACCGCCGGAAGGAGCGGCCATCCCGAGAAATTCGTGAAGGACCGCGCCGCCAGGCACTCGTCGGATGTCTTCCGGACCAACTTGTATGGGGCGGACATGGCCGTGTTCTGCGGTCCCTCCGGGAACAAGTTCCTGTTCTCCAGCGAGAACAAGTACGTCAGCCCCTGGTGGCCCGACTCCATGAAGAAGATCTTCACGTTCCCGGAAGCCCTAGGGAAGCTCAAAAACGAGGATGCCAAGAAGCGGCGCAGCTTCACGTTGGAGTTCCTGAAGCCCGAAGCCCTTCGGCATTACATACCCGTCATGGACTCCGTGACCAGGGACCACTTGGCGACGGATTGGTCTCCGCATAAGGAGGTGAGGGTCTTTCCTCTATTAAAGAGCTACACCTTGGCCTTGGCGTGTCGCTTGTTCATGAACATCAGAGATCCCGAGATTGTGCGGAAGTTCGCCGATCCGTTTGCTCGAGTTGCTCCCGGGTTCGTCACGGTGCCGATAAATATCCCGGGCATGCCGTTCAGCAGAGCAGTGGAAGGAGGGAAAGTCTTAAGGCAAGAGCTCATGAACCTAGTTAGGCGAAGGAAGATGGAGATCTCGGAGGGTAAAGACGCGAACGCGAGGGACTTCTTATCCCGATTGCTTCTCGAAGGAGGTGACGACGGGACCGCTTTGTACGAGATGGATGCTTCCACCAAGATCATGGGATTGCTCAACGCGAGTCACGACACCACGAGCACTTCGATCACGGCCATAGTGAACTATTTGGCTCAGTTCCCCCACGTCTATGAGCGGGTTCATCAAGGTAATACACTTCAAATTCGACTTCGTTAACACTCCCGGTCTACCTGGGAAGGCTGGATCTTGATGCCTGTAAATTCAGTATGTTCTCAACAATACACTTTTTCTCATATCAATAGAACAATCGGAGATCGCCAGATCCAAGGGTCCGGATGAATTTCTTAACTGGGACGATGTTCAGAAGATGAAGTATTCGTGGAACGTGGTCTGCGAGTCAATGAGATTGTTGCCCCCTGCACAAGGGGCATATAGAGTGGCAATGACGGATTTCAGTTTCGCTGGCTATACAATTCCAAAGGGATTGAAGGTAATTCTCGAATCTATGTTGATCGCTCTCTAAATAATGAGTTGGGTCGCGAATGCATTAATGATCAGTCTAGTGACGCATGCATTGTGATGCTAACTTGTGTAATAGATATTTTGGACGGTGCACTCCACAAACAAGAACCCCAAGTATTTTCCTGATCCGGAGAAATTCGATCCCTCAAGATTCGAAGGAAACGGGCCTGCACCTTTCACTTACGTTCCCTTCGGAGGAGGACCTCGCATGTGTCCTGGGAAAGAGTACGCGAGGCTCGAAATACTTGTTTTCATGCACAATCTGGTGACTAAATTCAAGCTCATGAAGGTCATACCGAACGAGAAGTTTATCTCTACCCCATCGCCGGTCCCCGTTGAAGGTCTCCGTATTCGCCTACTACCCCACAACTAGCTATGTACAAGCTATTGACATGATTTACAGGGCTTATCGAAACTTGGTCGCGAGTACTCAAATCATATTAAGTACGATTTCAAGGCACGTATGCCATCTCATCATCATTGTTTTTGTATGTATTTGATGTTTTTCTTGTTCTTTTTAGCTTGCGATAATTCTCCTGCACTTGACCGCTTATTGCTCACCATGGATGGGATGGGGGTGTCGAAAAAGCCAACGCTGACCTGGCCCTAAAATTTAGAGTATTTTAGGATCAGACCTTCGTCTTATTCGGGTAGGGATTTTTAGTTATTGGTATAGCTAGAGTTGGGCCAGCTCGGGCCAATTGCATCAGGTCGGGTCAGGCTGATGCTGGCTTTTTGACACCCCCACTACCCACTACACAGCTTGATCTCCCTCTCAACAAGGATGAAACCTTCTATTTGAGCCCAGCTGATCGGTGCTGGCTCGACCCATTCTCTTGGGTTATATGATATTCAACTTTGGGGCGGGTCGAGTCAATCGCGCCTCATGTAGGGCTTTGGGTCGAGTCAGGTCGTATGAAAACTTGGCCCAACTTGACCCCTTGACACCCCTACCTATGAAGTCCGGACGCCACAAAATTTGAAAAGATTTCAACAACACAAAAGTACGGTGGAATAATTTGAGCAAAATATGTCCACTTTTAATGATATTTTGAAGCGAGGCAAATCTTCTGCCTCGCATTGTCCTTTCGTTCGTGTCTCGATCTACTCTCAACCATCGGTATACGTAAATGACGTATCCATCGACGATTAAAACAGGTCGAGACGTGTAAGGAAGCACTTTACACGATAGAGGATTTCATGTACTTTCTGGAATCCACATGGGGAGTAATTCATGCAAATTTTCAAATAGAGAAAGCTAAGTGGAACGGATCCACATGATGCTCATATTCCCATTATAGGCCTATTAAACATAGAGAAAAGTAACACATGCCCATGGAGAACGTAAAGCCCATAAAAAGACCCAAGGCATATGCCTAAATATGTTTTAGATGGTAAAAATATTTTTCATTTATTCATTTATTTTCACAAAATAAACAATCATCTTAATAAAATGTTTTTCAAATTATTCATTTCCTTCAAAATTGATTTCAAGACTCTCCCTCGATTGCTCTATATGAGACTTTACCTGCATTAATCAAGCATAAGCATGGGTGTCGATAAGGGAAATTCCTTCTTTTTTCCATTCAATTATTTACCTTACATCAATGGTTGAGATGTCGATGACAGAGATACGACAACTAAAGAGTCGGATCGATCCGATCCAGTCCGATCTTCTCTTCTGTCACGAAAGTGGTGGGCACGGGGCTCACATTGCAATCCCCCACCCAGATGGTCCATCGTCTCTTGTTCGACCTCGGTCCATGCTCTGCCTGAGGTTGGGAGGGCACTCGACCCACCCCAGCACAAGCACCGATTGATCGATCGATGATCACAGCAGGACCACTCCCAGCACAGCTCACCCAGACCCCCTCCGCCCTGCACACTTAAATTACAGGGGGACCCACTCGCATCCGCGAAAGGACACGTGGACGCCTCCCATTTAGCCCTAACATCACGAGGGCCAATTTTTTGTTCGTCCTCCAAAAGGGTCAAATTTCATCCCCCTCCCCCAAAATCCAAATTGCATTTACCTTCAAAAAAAAAAAAAAAGAAGGAAAAACATACGCAGCTCCACCGTCCACCGTGAAGATGATTTTTATCTTTCCATTCCAATTTGATCGAATCGGCTATGGGAAAATTTCGTTCCGGTCATAGTCGAATTATACCCCATATCAACGCCATGCTTCAGTGAAATGTGAAATAGACATTTCGACGTGGCGAAATCGAAATCGAAATCGACCGACAAAATGCCTCGAAAACAAATGGCTGTCATCGAATTCCCGCGCCCGATTGGGTCAAATTGCGAAGCTTTCACGAGGCCGGGGGGACAATCTCGAATTTTCCCGAAGAAAGAGACCTGATGGGAAGGGGCCAAAAAGAAAATATACGGAAATCGGTTGGAAATGGTAGCCCACCCCCACTTCCATCGCCACCGTCCAACGGAACTGGACCCCACCGTCCATGCGTGCCCCCACGTGGCCTCGCTGTCAATTCCAGCGGGGCCCGCGCCTTTTGGCCTTCACCGACAAAGCTCCACACGATCATAATGGTGCGCCGCGTAACACCCGATCGCTATCGCCATCACAGGAACTGAGGAACGTCGGCGCTCGCTCGCTCATCGAGCAAAACTCAAATCGGGAAAAATTAAAAGTTTAATAAATGCTAATTAAAAGAAATCCGCGAAATTAAATAAATAAAATCGAATCTCTCGGCGAGGGAAGGAACAAGTTACAACGGGTGGATGATGCGGAAATCGAGAAGTGCCCCAAAAAAAGAAGAGGAAAAAAGAAAAAAGAGGGAAACAAAAAAAATCGACGCGAAATTACCACTCAAGACATGAGGAGGGAAGAAACTACAGTGGCGGAGACGGCGACGACGGCCGCCAGCAACGTGGGCGCCTTCGAGTCGCCGGCCGCGCTTTCCGACCTGCTGTTCGCGGACTCCACAGCCGGGCCCGCCGCCGGGGACCCCTCCGGCGTCTCCGTCGGCGGAGCGGGAGGCGATGCCGCCAGGGGCGACGGGGCCTCCACCGCGGGGCCTGGAGCTGGGCTCACCGGCGACGGGGAAGGCGCCCTCACGGGCTCCGGCGCCGGCGCGGGGGACGGGGACTTGCCGAACAGCTCGGCGGGGAGGAGGACGCTGTCGACGGTGAAGATCGCGACGGGGGTGGAGTCGAGCACGGTGCTGGCCACCCGCGAGGAGTCGACCCCGGTGTCGAGCGCGACGGAGTCGCCGGCGGTCTTCACGGTGAAGTCGTACTTCCCGGCGCCGTTGGTGGCGAGGGTGCTGATCGGGCCGTTGCTCGTCTTCAGGGACCCGATCGGGGTGTAGTCCGCCACCGCGTGGTACAGCAGAAGCGACACGAGCTCGGCATTGGAGAGCTTGCTCACGTCGGGCACGCCCTTGGCCTTGAAGGACTCGTCGTTGGGCGCGAACACCGTCAGGCCCTTCTCCAGCGCCGACTGGTACGTCTTGATGACGCCGCTCGAGACGAGGAGGCCCGCGAACGTCTTGCACCCGGCCTTCTCGAGCAGCGCCGTCACGTTCGTGTCCGAGGCCGACGGCGCCGGGGCGGCGAGGATGGCCGGGACCAGGATGGGGGCGCTGATCTGGAGGACGGAGATGTTGTAGGGGATCTGCTTCACCGACTTGGTGTACGACGAGTCGAGCTTGGAGCCCGGGGCGGCGGCGCCGAAGCCCACCTTGCCGCCCTGGAGGTCGGTGATGTTGACGAAGCCGGTGTTGCCGGGGGCGTTCCCGGTGGTCTGGTACAGGGTGGTGGAGAGGGTGGAGCCCTTGGGGATCTGGTGGAGCTTCTGGGGGTCGAAGTAGTCGAGGACGACGTGGACGGCGAGCTCGTTCTTGATGACGGAGAGGGGCTTCTTGCCGGCGAGGGCGGACATGGCGCCGTTGTCGAGGGCGAGGACGGTGATGGTCTGGCGGCTGTTGATCTCGTCGGCCAGCTTGGTCTGGCTGAGGTAGGAGCTGAAGAGGGAGTACTCGGGGAAGCCCTCGAGGATGGCGGTGATGTTGTGGCCGGAGACGGCGGCGGCGGAGCACAGGAGGAGGAGGAGGAGGGAGGCGGCGAGGGGGCGGAGCGCGCTCATGGTGAAGGTTTAGCGGCAAGCAGCGGCGGCGACGACAGAGTTAAGAAAGACGACTGAAGAATGTGAGTGGAGTGGAGTGAGAGGCGATTAATAGAGAGAGCTACGGAGAGACAGTGCCAGTGGAGAGGAACTGACCAGGGTTTGTTGGGTAGTCGAATTTAACCGTGGTTAAGGGAGGGGCCCTGGGGAAATGCGTGGGGTCCACTTCAGTGGGGTTCGGTCACAGCTGGAAAACGTTAAAGGCTACTGCTGCGACGGCAGTGGCATATGCTGCTGTGCTTTGCCGATGCTGTCTCTTTGCTTTTTCTTCCTCCCCTCCCGTCGGGGCAAATTGACGGAAATGCCCCTCATCACATGCGAGGGTGGCCGCTTTGTCGAATCGGTTTTCGAGGGGGTCATGTGTTTAAGCTTTTCCCAACGAGGATTTGTGCGCGCTTTTTGTTTTCAAACCGCTTTATGCGTGGTCTTAATCAATCAATTTGGCTAAAGCTAAGATAAATTCTCATCTCTCTTTCTTTACTCAACCACCGTTACTCAACCACCGTCGAAAGTTGTCTTCATTTGCGAAGCCACGCCTCCTAATCATCTGTGCGTACCGTTTGATCTCAAAGGGGAAGAGAGAGGGATTCGAAATTAGCTAGAGAGATAAATAGAGCAAGAGTGTCGCCGGTGATTATGGAGAGGAAGAGTCGATGACAGCAATAATCGAGTTGGCGTTTGGTAGTGAGGGCAGGACAATGAATTAGCAATCTCTAATTGTGATTTAAATGCATGGCTCTATAATTTAGATCTCGACCATAAATTTCAAATTAATTTGAAGGGTTCTTCTTTAATGACGATTGAAGGGCACCTTCACTTTTTTTTCCAATCATAAATGAGTTTAGTTCGATTAATCTCACACCAAAAAAGTCCATTTTCATGGACATACCAACTATTATTTGTTACGACATCTTTTTAGTGATTTTTATTAAAACACTAGATTCATTATTTTTCATGCAAATATTTCAAATCTAAGTGATTCATGTTGCTAAATTAGTGAGGAAAGCCTTCCCGATACTTGGATCTTTCTTATGGGGCCGAATTCTTTAATGGGGGATTATATTTTGTCCCAGCATCTTTTTTGAATTTTTCTAACCCTTGTAACGGTTTTTTTTTTTCAATTGGTTTTCTTCTTTGCAACGGTCGAATATCTTGAGTGGGGAGGGGGGAAAGCTCTACGGCGTTCGTTCGAGTACGAAATTCAACGGATAGTCAACGGAATGGAAGGTCAACAGCTTTTTTTGTCATTATGAGTAGCTTGTCGGCGGTGGGGAAAAGGCTACGGGTAATAGAAAGTCATTATCATTGTTGGGGTCGGCTATTTAAGCTTTAATTATTTTGCTTGTGCTTCGTTTATTGGCTGGGAAAAATAAAATGCTATGCTACATTATTATATATTAGGGCCCCTATGTTGCGATCTAATTGAATAATTTGGTCGAGGGGGATGGCACGAGATGATTTAATTTTAGGAACATTCTAGGAATGTGCAATCAATCACAACTTCTTAAGAAAGGGATTCGACGATAATTAGGATCATTAGTCGCTTTGCTTTGACGCGTTGATAATTGTCGATGCTCTGATTTAGTTGTTTTTTTTGCTTGTCCTACTCTATGTCTTTTCTACATAGTCTTTTACTCTAAATTTGTGCAGAATATGGAAATCAAACTTCATACATGAAATTAAACATTCTCACGACACTCAATTGCAAATGATTTTACAAACCCCTTAATTGACTAAGCTGAATGTGTTTACCATATTTAAGCACATTTCTCATTTCACATGTCATTTAACATTAATATTAGGAGAAATGTCATCATTTGGTTTAAGGAACGATTGTAATTTTCAATGCGCCACCTTCCTTGTATAATGTGTACTAAGCACAATGAAAATCAAAAACATTTTTTCTTGTTAAGTATACTTGATGAATGTTTTGAGGGCAGTCGCTGATAATACCGTTATCCATATTTGTAAATCTTTCGATTGTAAAACTTTAGAATTATGGGTATTTCGTGTAATTGCTCTATGCAATGTGGAAATAAATAAAAAGTCGAATTTTTTAAATTTGCAGATAGATATATTATTTTGATATGGGATTGCTATCATTTCTCCTTGTAAAGCATCCAATATCAGACACTACGAAGACAGCTGTTTTCGAGCAAAGCCTAAGAAAACGACAAGAGCAAGACAAAGCAACCAACGGTGGAAGGATGGGAGCCCTAAGCAATTGAAAGTGATGCTGTTGTTGCTAGTGTAGTGAAGAATGAATGCTTCATAAACAAAACCAAATGCTTGCCCATGAATCATGATAGAGTACAATTGATGGAAAACTATAGGAGAAGAGTTTCTAACAAGAAAAAAAAGAACATCACATTAAATATGATTATTAATACATTCGCGAAATATAATCATATTGCACTCTTAACACCACATTTGCTTAGATCTATTTTATTGTAACGAAAAATTGGCTTATATCCTTTTCTTATAGTAGCAGACATGATATATTAGGCATGCATCAATGCTTTTGTGTGGGCTTTGTGAGATACACCAAATAGTGAATGTATGATAGGAACATTTGATCGTCGTGATGAATACCATAACATTGATTATACAAGCATTTAAGACTGTGATAGGAATTACAAAACAAAGAATCCTACTCTAGAAAAGATGGTGTATTAGGCAAATTTCTATGAGGGGTCTAGGGTACGAATTATGGGCAAATTGATTGTCGAAATTTTATATTTTGAAAAAATATAGAAATGTCAAAATGGGAATAAATTTCAGAAAATCATCATATGGTATGAAGATGGGAAAATTATCCAATTGGTCAAAAACTCTAATTTAATCATAGACTTTTCAATTGTGTCAATTGAATTCTAATTTTTTTACTTGAAATTTTAATAAATCCTTTAAGTCAACTTTCGTTGAAAAATCACTCATATGGTCTATAGAATCACATTTATCCTACTCATGAAACGTCCTTCTTAACAAGATTAAATAAATCTTCCTAAAACCACTTTCCCAATGTCACTTTGATTATATTTTCCAACCGCAAATTTTAGATGCTTTTATACAAGTTGCTTGGTAAAATATCGAGAGTGTTACTTTACTCAACTGCATAGACGTGACACCGTGGTGGCCGAGTTTTATTTTATTTTTATTTTTATTTTTTTTGTCGAAGTGGTGGTCGAGTTGGGGGTTAGGGTTTGTAAGTTAGGAATTGGATGTTGGTGAATTTGAGAAAACTAATAGGGCACTTTTGTGAAAAGAAATGGCAATAAGATATAAATAGGCGCACAATGTTGCTGAAAGTGTCGTAATCGAGTTTAAGATTCAGGTGTGTTTTATTTGGTATAAGTAACCGGTCCTTCCATTTAATTAATCACATGAATTATAAACGATTCAACTGACATGCATAGTAACTGAATGCTGGATTAGGAAAAACGCTTTATGCAAAAACGCTCTATTAATCGCATAGATAGATTGAAACATGAGCCAAAACCTAAATGAGCATTCTGGAAAGGAAATTCTCCATACTTAATTAATCACATGGCTTAAGATATACTGCCTAAACTCCGTTTGTTTTGCGAAATTGAATAATTTGAAAAACATTTTCCCAAAAACAATAATTTATATTACTTACAAAAATGAATGAACAACAAAATTATTATTATTGTACGTGAAAATGTTTAGATATAAATAGTTGTCAATAATGAAAACATTTTTCATTGGTTATCTCAATTAATAGAGTGATTATTTTTAAAAATATACTTGTCAAATAATTTATTTTTCGTGAAACAAATGAGAGTTTTAAATGATGGAATTAGTTCATTTCCTTGTTCTCCTAATAATTTGATATTTTATAAAGTTCCAAATAAATATGATGGTACTAGAACAGAGAATGAATCCACTGTTGCCGATGCTTAGAGGTGGCAAGTGAACGGGGCTGACTCTAGTTTAGGTAGGTCGGTTAGTATGTAGATGTGGACAAAACAGACCAAAATTTCACATCATCAATTCCCATGACTGGTACTTGGCCAAACCTAATACATCCGAAAAATAACTCATAATTTTCAATCTTTGAGATATCATTTTGAATCGTCGCGATCACTACTCCACTCCTATAGTTGTGGCTCTGCTACTATGGCCACCTCACGGCCACCTTACCGTGCCAAATCGATCCATTCTCACGTAACCAATTTGAATGGCTAATATCCGACAAAATATCATTCAATTAATCAACTCACATTCTTGATTTTTTGAGAACATCGATTTAATTGTCATGACCACCACTCTACCGCTATAGTTGCAATTAACAAGTTGAGAAATCTCGCATTAAAAAGACAATGCGAATACTTTAGCTTAATAAGAAATAAAGAAAATCGAGGAGATTAGAAAAGAAGGAAAATGGCACATCTACAGCTACCCCCATTGCGCTGGTGTTGTGTTGCCAATCATTGTCGTCAAGATTTGGAAATTTTGCCAAGGGGACAAGCCAAGTCAGGCGAAAAATTGATGACATGGCAAGTTATTTAATGGAAGCATCACATTGAGCAACATTTCCAAAGTCCAGGTGTCTAATTGAACCAAAAACCAATTCTCATACTCTTGATCCAACACAGAGTGAAAGTACATGCACTTGCAAATGTCATTACCTCTGTTTAAAAAGGTTTAGTTGTTATACCTGATCTAGGATCTAGTGGTCCAATGAACAGTAAGCCTACCTATTTAATGACTAATTATTTCAGACGATATAAGCATTTAATCTTCTGAAAAATATTTTTTCAAATTATCTATTTTTCGTAAAACAAATAGAGCCTTGGTGTTTTGCTTAGACTTTTGATTCTCTAATTATTTACATGTAACTAATCTGTTCTTTTTTTTTTTTTTTTTTTTGAGTTTTCTTTTCGGCCTTCAACATAGATCTATAGATTCTATACTTATTAATATAAACTATTTTAGGCCAAGAGGAGCAAATAATTTGACCTGTTGGGCAGGCCCGGCCCACCTTGTCCATCTTCCGGGCGGGCCTGGACACCAAAACGGGCCTGGGCAGCGCACTTCATCACCACTACCGAGTCGGGTCTCGTCGCTCGCACCGTCACGCGCCGTCAGACCGTCTGCTCGCCGCTGGGTCGCGTCACTCTTCGCTCCTCCCTCTTCTCCGGCGATTCGCGCCGCGGCGGCGGCAGCCTCATCGCCGGCGGCAATCCGGCTCCTCCGTCTCCGGGGCCGGCACCTCTGCGCCCCTGCGGTAAGTTCGGCTGACGCTATGCGTCGTGTGCGTGCTTCTGCGATCTCTCCGTTCGTTCGTGGGTTGTTCGCTCTCCGTCCGTCTTCGCGTCATCTTTGATCGACCCAAAACGTGGTCAAGTCTGTTTTCGACGATAAGGGCACGCGAAAGAGTTTTCAGTAGGACCGTGCCGCAAGAATTTCATGAGATAGTTTCGGAAAAGAAGCCGACTTTCGTGCGTGATTCGTCGAAATTAATGTGCCGCCTCTCGCCTCTACGAGAGTTGAAATACCAAAATTTGTTGAAACGAGGATAGCCCTGAGATGTCGCTTTTGGCTACGGAAATACCCGTTGTTCTTTTTCTTTTCGAGCTGCGAGGGTGACCCTTCTTTCGCGTTGTGTGCAGACTCTGTGTTTGCTTCAATTCCTGAGTGAACTGCGGCGTACAATTTTCGAGTGATCGTGACACTTAAGTTAGCGGGTTCCCGTGTCGGCGTATCTCGCGAAGCTTGCTCGCGTCTCCATGACCGCATACTGAAGTGAGGATCATCCACGGGACATGATGGGTTCGGAGGTTGAAACGCTTGAGGAGAGATTGAAGTCTTCCTTGGTCCAGCTCCATGCGGAATGTGCCATTCTTGAAAGGATGGTGTACAAAAACAAGAACCAGCATAGGCGTTGCTCCTATTTCCAGTATCTTTTGAAGGTTCCTTTTTTCGCCCACCGTTTGACCGGTGTCGTGACCTACTTTTGAGCTTTTTAAAATTAGTCTAAAAGGCATTCGAATCTGAAAAACGTCTTATTCGAAGGAATGAGAGGGAAAGATTGAAGTTTAGATGAATAGCCGATGAAGGATTCATGGATCTTAAGTGCTTACTGGTGGTTTTGTTTATACAGCCTAAAATTTTTAAACCAGTGCACTCAAAGTCTATCTTGTGACTCGCCAAAGATCAACTATTGTATAATTTTGAATAATGAGTATGCTTGTTTCAGGTAAGGAGGGATCTGAGGCTTTTGCGGTCAGCTAAGCTGGAGGAATTATTAAGTTCTTGCTTTCAAGTAATAACTGGAAAGAAGCCCAAACAGAAAGTTCATCTTTTAGAAAGGTACATTATGCTTCTCATAATGTTGTGGGCATGGGAATTTTTTTGCTTTTAATCTTGAACTACCATTACCTCTGCATTTGTGCCTCAGGAGTTAATCTGGTATCACTAGTATAGATTGCTGCCATGTTTCCTATGTTTCTTGCATATGATTTTTTAGCAATTTTCGGCAGCTTGCTACATGCATTGCTTTTGAGTTGAACCATAATTGGATAGTTTAATCTGATACTTATACTGTCTCCATAATTCTGTACTGTAGTCTAAAGTGGAGGAAGTGTGATGTTGGGAAGCCTAATTTTATCGAACAACTTCATGGCGTCGCACGACTACTGTCACAGGTATTGTCCGTTCATTCTCTTCCTTTGACCCCCTTCCATCTTTCTGACCTGACTCAACAAGATGCTCCACCCATTTGGGATTGATCAAGCTCAATGCTATTATCAAACATGAATTTCGAGCAAACCTGAAATTAAGCTAAATATTAAACTCTCCTTCTACCTCAAATATTCAACGTTACTTGTTCCCGATTGCTTGTTTTCCTCTCTATATAATTGGTTATCTTCAATGTACTATGTTTCTGTGCAGATGGTTGAACCAATGTTGAAGGCAGCATGGTATCCTTCTTCTGTTGGCAAGATACACAAATTCATTTACATCTTAAATTTGCAAAAGCTGAAAAGTATATTCATTTTATGGAGACATGTCTAGTTTTTTCCTTTTAAAGTTTGCTGCGACCAAATCATTTTCAATCACTCTAGATGAACATTTATTGAATTTATGTCCTTGCTTATGCTTCTAAATTATCAAAATTAATATTTGTACCCTTGACTTTTTAATAGCGAGATATCGATCTTACTTGCTCGATCATTTTTCATGGGATTTTCTATGACAATCTTGTCATTGCTAGCACGTCTCAGAGTACTGGTTCAGCAAGTACGTATTTCTTCTTTATTCTATTGTTGAGGTAGTTCTGTCCAGTTGTGCCTTTGGCTTTTGAGAACAATATGGTAATTTATGTAGGCTGCCTACATATTTGCTGATGTGGCAAAGACAACTGACAGATATGTGTTGTTCCAACTGCAAACTTTGTTAGAGCATTGACTAAAATAGTTCAGCCAAAAGATTTGACTCCACTGTAGATAAGGTTATGGACCATATGGTCAGACCGTAAGAACACCATCTCTACCATATTAACCAAGTCCAGACTTTGTGACTTCAACCATTGCTAATGTTGCCATTCCAAGTGAATCAGAAGCCAGAGTTTTGGGTGCTTATTCAAAACCTAAAAAGAAATGATGGACCTGGGTTTTCAGCTTTAGTAAAACATGTTGGAAGAAGGGGGAGGAGACAGGAAATTCCTACACTATTTCTATGCTTCTTTCTTTGATATCCTTTTATGCCTGATTCATCTTTTGGTGATATCTTGATGCCATGTTATTTAGATTGGAACAAACTTCTTATCTTGTGTTACTGCTTAAGAAATTCATCCTTTCTTAGCTCTTATTAACTAGAAAAATTATTGCTTACATATCAAGAAAAAATTTCAGTTTATGATATATTGTGCATTTTACCAAATTCTATGCTTCACTTTTCATTCTACCGATAAATGAAGTCAGAATTGTTAATAGAGTTTTTGTATTTGCTGAAGGCAATAAACTAGAGATCTGTTCATATTTTGCTTCTTTTAGCTGTCGGTCATTCTCTATATGTTTTCATGCAAAGTTTAGGTACTTCAGAGGCCATGACAGAAGGTAATAGAGGTTGTCACATTGAATTGATTGTCGCTTTTGTAACTTGCAGATATTACTGGACGTTGTTTCAGTGTTCAACATTGTTTCTTCTATCTCACAGAAAAAGCAGTCTGTAAAATTAACGCATGAAGGAGTTGAGGTGAGTCTGGAACTTTTCTCTGAAGATAAAATCAATCTTCAATGCTTCACTTATGATATGAAAATCCATTTAATTGATGCAGGTTTTTAGGGAGTTCTATCCAACACATCAAGATTATATAATGCTAGAGTGCACATGGCAAACTGATAAATTCATATTGCTAGAAAGCACATACAAGAATGACGGAAGCAATTCGGCTGGTGACCGAGAAAATGCTTCACTAGGGGCACCCGCAATACACTACAAAAGCATCGACTGTTCTCTTGAAGGTTAAGATATTTATGGTGTTTCCTCATGTGATTGATGAGTATTCTCACTACACCCATTATGGTCATCTTCCTTCTTGCTTCTCTCCCTTTTTCTGCCACCAAAAGGAGTTCTACCTCCTGTGTTTTAGCTTCCCTAGCTTATTGCATGACGATCTGTAATTTCGAGTGAAGGACTATGCTTGTGGACCTATTTTGCCATGTTTAGATATTGTGCTCTTTTGCTTTTGTTTTGCGGGGTGATTCGACCTGCAATCTGTGACTTGCAACCTTAATTTGCTCAATTATTTCTCATTGAAAAAGTTCTCTCATCTTGCCTTACTGTTCTTTAGTCCTGTTTCTCTATGTTCTGATATCCTTTGCTTCTTTTGCAGATGAATGCGACACAGTCCCACGGAAGGCAGAGATGGGTAAAGCTGTCGAGCAAGCTCTGCTTCAGGTTGAAGAGGAGGTGACTGGATCTACTCCCAATGCCCCCGTGCCTAGTGGCCATGAGAAACAGGGAAATGTCTTGAGTGAGGAGGAGCAAAATGCAACAACTGCACAAACCCCTGAGAACGAGGTCTCTGTGGATGGCGGGCTTCTTAATGATCCGTCACCAAGTTCAGACCCTTCCAACATGAAGTCTGGAACCAAAAAAGTGGCCTTTGTTTCTATAAAGAAACCTTCTTCATCGAGTAATGTGGATTGCTATTCAAACAAAACTAATGTGAAAAGCGGCAACGTCGAAAATCCGTTCTTCAATTTGCTTGCAGGCGGAAACCTTCGGGAATCACTTCTAGATGATGATTAGTAGGTGTTGTTGGTTCGTTCTTACATCTTTTCTCATCTGTCTTACTCACTTTTTGTCATTATTTGTTCATTTAATATAATTATTTTCAGTAGACCGGCATCTGACGGATTTGCTGGCATAACTCGAAATGCCACAGGCTCAAATTTATTTCAGCTTCATCCTTCCAACTTCGCTCGTAAGCTTCCTTAGAGAGACGTCGATGGAAACTTTTGATAACTTAGGAAGATTCCGCTGTTCCGTACAAATAAAATCGGAAATCTTTTTCGTGCTGATAAATCTCTGGCAATGTCGGTAAATTTGAAAGGATTAATGCATAAAAAAATATGACAAATTTATTTTAAATTTATTATAGGGTCATAAAAATCCCCAACTAACACGTGTGATAAATTTGATTGAGCTTTTTTTTTTTTTTTTTTTTTTTAAATTACCAACAATCCCAAAATTTGTTAACATTAATTTTAATAACTTGTTGATGTGTTAAAACTATTCACTAATGTGTGAAATTTGTAATCTTAATTTGAAAGACTTAACAATTTTTATCCAATTGAGTTACCGACAAGTTTGAACTTAACCCAATTTTATTTGAGTCACCTTGCAAACCGTTCCAACAAGTTACCAACATTTGTTTATCAAAGCTTCCAGCATGTTGGAAAGTCCTATATTAAGTCACCAACTTTAATTTGATATTTAACGATTTTTATTCAATTTACTTATCAATAAATATTAACTATACCCTCTCTCATTTGAGTCATTTGACAACATGAATTTGATTGTTTCGGAGTCAATAAATGTTTGAATAATTTACCAGCATCTTGTTTGTTGGATTGCTAAGTAATTATACACAATTCCAAACCTTTATCTGAGTGATTTCAAACATTTAATGTGATTTCATTGTCAACTAGTTTTAGTTTTACCTACTCTTATTTAAGTCATCAAGCAAAGTTATTTTATTTATTTCGAAGTTACCAACCGTTTCTATAATTTAAGTTACCAGCATTTATTTGTTAACTTACAAATCTGTTAAAAATTTACCAACTTTTATTCATAATTAAACATTTTGCCGATTCAGTTACCAACTTGTTTGAGCTTTACTGACTCTTATTTATTTAGCAATATCAATTTGTTTATTTTAAAGTCACCAACTGTTTCAATAAGTTACAAAAATTTATTTGTTTAATTTACCAACCTATTAAAGAGTTACCAATTGGTATATGAAATTACCAACCTTAGTTTGAGTCATTCATCAACTTTTATTAACTGATTAATTGTAGTTGTGACCACTCTTATTTGCGTAATCTAGCAATACTGATATGATTTTTTGAAGTTGCGAACGGTTTCAATTTTTATCAATTTAACTACCAAAATAACCAACCTTTTAAGCTTTTACCAACTTTTATACGAAACTTCCAACCGCAATTAATTGATTTACTATTTTTTTCTATTTAGTTATCAAATAGTTTTAACTGTAATCACTCTTACATGGGTTACATTAGAAACATTTAATATGATCATTCAAAAGTTCCATCAATAGAATAATTTACAACATTTACAAAGAGTTTTATCCAATTTAATTACCAACTAGTTTTAGCAATATCCACTCTTATTTGATACACGTACGTTGCTAATTTGACTGTTTTGAATTTACCTACAATTCCCATAATTTGTGAACATTTATTTGTTAAAGTACCCATCTTGTTTAAAGTTATAAACTCAGAAAAATTATCCAAAAAGTTGTAAACCTATTGTTCAACAGTTGATTTAATCTAAAACCTTTTAGTTTGACCAATTTAGTCATTCTAGCCAACTTTGGATGGAAATTAATGTTGGTTGTCCTATGTCCTACAACTAAGATTGACGTAAACAATTTTTGCAAGTTTTGTTCTTAAAAATCTGAATTTATTTATAGACTTTTTTTTTTTGCTTTTCTTTCTTTTGTCTCCAGCCATAGCCAAGGCCTAGGCAACCCCTATCGGCCCTTTGGGCAAGAAGAACAGGAAAAAAAGAAGAAATGAATTTAAAAAGTTCATAATTTTTTTTTTTTAAATTACAAAATTTTTTAAGATCACCGCAAGTCATGTCAAGTAAGACATCCATTGTCAATATTATCAATTTTTAGCCAAAATTGGTTGAAAGGACTAAAATGACAAATCGTCAAAAAATTTATGACTAAAATAGCCAAGTTGAAAAGTTTAAAATTAAATTGATTGCCTGACGATAAGTTTAGAACTTTTTGGACGATTATCCCCACGAACTCTTATATGAAATTGTTGATCTTTTGAATGATTTACCAACTTTTTTTTCGATTTGGTAAGCAACTAGTTTTAACTTTACTTGCTCGTATTTGAGTAACTTAATAGCATTAATTTATTCAACAATTTTCCAACAATTATTTCTTAACGTTACCAACAAGTTTTTTTTTTTTTTGGTTGGTACCAACCAGTTAGAGAGTTACTAACTTTCATATGGAATCACCGACTTTAATTTATGGTTTACCAACTTATATCCAATTAGTTACCAACTGATATTAACTTTGCCAATGCATCTTTTAGTCACCTAGCAATGTTAATTTGATTGTTTCAAAGCTAAAAACCATTTTAACAATTTATCAAGATTTATTTATTAAAGTACCAACTTGTTATAAAGTCATGAACTTTTATATATATCTTAACTAACCTTCGTTTAAATGACTTACCAAATTTTATAATATTAAAAGGCCAACTCATTTTAGCTTTCTCCACTCTCATTTGGTTCACTTAATATAGTAATTTGATTGTTTTGAAGTTGCCGACCGTCTAATAATTTATGGAAATTTTATTTATTAAAGTTAACAACCCCTTGAATTCTTATTGACTCTCATATGAAATAATTGATCTTAATGTGAGCGATATTTCCAACTTTTCTCCAATTTAGTGACCAAAAACTCGTAACTTTACTTATTTTTATTTGAGTCACTCATCAACTTTGATTTGAATGTCCCGAAGTTAACAAAATCTACAATAATTTATGAACATATAGTCGTTAGATTTTCCAACCAATTAAAAAAGTTACAAGCTCTTATATGCAATTACATACCTTAATATTAGCGTTAAGGTATGCGTTACCTACCCTTAAAAAGAGTCACCGGCTCGTGTCACCTAACAAACTTCTGCCCTGTACAAAACTGAAGACCTTAAAAACCTCCTTTCATTTTCTCGTATTTAAGTAGTGGGTTCTTCGCGTCCTTCGTTGTTTCATACGGCACAAGGCGTGTCTTGCCAGGAGAGTCTCATCTTTAGTGGTGGGTCCTTTCCCTTGGAAGCTGAAGTGGTCCCCAGACAAGGAATTTGTGAAGGAGAATGATGGGGAAGCTCTGTGTTTCGGCGTGCATGGGACGTTTGCAATGAAGGATATGCCGGTTTGATAGTAAAGTGGCCCCATATAGCTCGTGTTGGATATGGCTGAGTGGTTGAGCTCCTGAGGTCCTAGCTTTATGCGGAAGAACCGGTGATGTGCTCCGTCATCAAAGGGCATGAATTAGTTCGAAACGGAAGCTTGTCTTTCATTAGATGGATAGGCAGACTATTTGAAGAATAGGATTATTTCTATTTGATGGTGGACAAGATTATTGTCATAGATTGTCGGAATGGCTATATCTCGAGAGCTTTGTTTTCTGTTCGTAATTTCACACAGCTTTAGGCGGTTTTTTATCCTTTCTGGTCGAGGATTTACTGAGGAACGAGTCTATAATTTGGTTGCTTGATACATTTGCATGGATGGCCCGCTTTATGTGGTTACTTGGGACCTGGGCATTGCTCTTGTTCAAGTGTTTCACTGTTCCAGGTTCGTCATGATATTGGATGCATTCACAGCTTTACTCAAAACAATTCTTGAGTTTTGATGCTGGAAGGACTGGTTGGTGCACATCATATCAAAGGTTCTCTTCATGAAATGGACAATACAACGAGTGGCCACCGGGAACGGTGTTATTTATGGTTCGTATTCTCTTGCGTACCAGCCTTCTCCTGCAGTGTTATTACATGACCTTAAATAGTGATATAGACAATGATAGGTTATTGCATGGGATGTGAAAGAGACTTGTCTTTTAATTTTACTTGTGCCTCCATTAAACAGATGAAAACACGCAAGTTGCAACAACACCGGCTAGCTTTTCTTCTCCTTGTCCACGAAGCCAGTTCTCTCATCGTTCATCATAGCACCACGTCACACGTTAATCGACTGTAAGAAGTGAACCCAATTTGTTTAGGAGTTCCAAAACTTCAAGGCTACGGGTGAAACCTACTCAGGAAGCTTCGTACGTTTGGAAGGAAGTAGTGAACAGCTGGAAGGAGGTGAATGAAGCGCTGAAGTGGGTGGCAGGGAATGGCAAGCTGGCGAGATTTTGGTTAGATTGTTGGATCATGGATAAACCACTCTTGGAGTATGCTTTTGACCTGCTTGATCAAGCAAAACTTCAAGCCAGAAGAGTGGAATTATGAGGATCGAATAATCAGTGCAAGTGAGAGGAATTTCAGCATATTCTCCCTGAGGTTATTCCATTGTGCATAAGGTGATTTTAGAAAGATGGTAGGCAGTGATCAGCAGTGGTCACTGATTAGAACCATCTTAAGTGAGCCAAACCAGATTCTGTATATATTAAAACAGCTGAATTGGGTTACTCTGAGGTAGTAGTTGCTGGGCATGTTATTCCACTTTCATTTTCACGGAAAGACTTGGTTTTAGTCTGTGGATTACTTTTAGGCTATGGATTTATGTGACAAGGAGAGCTTACATCTTTACCCAGTTAAAACGAAGATAATGTTTGGCCATTTTTGATTAGACTCCAGTAGAAACTTTCTCATTTGACAATATATGTTATGAAGTCCATGTCTTTCTAATTACAAGTTCGAACCATGCAATCAAGTGCTCGGCTGTTGTTGCTTTTCTACGGTTAAAGTGTCTAGTCAATCATTATGATATTTTACTGAAAGCTCTCTTCACGCAGCTATCTCCTGCAATAAATATACTCCCCAACTGGCAATGTCTCTTTCAATTAAGAAGAAAATATATTTTGGCCCCATTACTGGTAATATCTCTAACAAGATAACATTGTCATGACATTAGTCAATTCTGATCGAGGCTGCCTTCATCATCTTATCTACTATCCACTGTCCAATATCATCTTACACCATTAATATGACCACCAACTCTCTCTCAATCAGATCACGATATTTTTAGGATAATCTCGTATAGTTGTATAGATTCCTCTATAAATAGCAAGGAGATGTTTTATTTTTTAGGAGAGCAAATATGCAGAAAGCTTGGTTTTATGAAGAGTATGGAAGTAAGGAAGTTCTCAAGCTGGGGGACTTCCCTTTTCCTACTCCCCAACATAATCAAATAATTGTCCAAGTTCGAGCTGCTGCTTTGAATCCTATTGATTTTAAAAGACGCCAGCGTCCCATCTTTCCTTCAGACTTTCCTGTGAGTAAGATGATTTAACATGTTGTAAGAGAGAAAGGGAGTAAAGCAAAGAGATATTTTTATGTGGTTCTCTCTCATACTTACTGATGCGCTATTGTTTTCCTTTCTTGCTGGCTCTGGCCACACTTTGCTCTAGTACTTTGTTGGCGGCATTCCTGTTAAGCTGGCTAGTTTTATGTGCATGTAGGTTGATTGTGACTAATTTTGAATTTATTAGTTTACCAGAGAGTGGGAAATTTGCTTGTGGAATGAAAACAGCATATTGTTTGGACACTTCTATTTTAGTTATTGTAAATCAGGCAGCGCTTGTTAAAGAGTTTGCCTTTACGTTGATTTTTCTAGTAAAACAAGTGATGAATATTCATACTCGATAAAAGTGCTGAACAGATCAGTACCCTAGAACAAGCGGTGTTGTGAATCTAGATTCATTGCTTGATATGGGATGCAGGTGGTTCCAGGCTGTGACATGGCAGGTGTGGTGGCGGCGAAAGGCACTGGTGTCACCAAGTTTGATTTAGGCGATGCAGTTTATGGGAATATTCAGGACTTCAATGCTCCTGGAAAGCTGAAGCAGCTTGGGACTCTGGCAGAATTTATTGCGGTCGAGGAGACCCTGGTAGCAATGAAGCCCCAGAACCTGTCATTTGAGGAAGCCGCAAGTTTGCCCTTAGCTGTTCAGACTGCAATGGAAGGGTTTGTAACAGCAGATTTCAAAGAGGGACAGACAGTTTTCATCGTTGGAGGTGCAGGTGGTGTTGGGACTTTAGCTGTTCAGCTGGCCAAGAACTTTTACAATGCTTCCTATGTTGTGGCAACATGTAGCTCGGCAAAGGTGGAGTTTGTCAAGAAACTGGGTGCCGACAAAGTTATCGACTACACAAATACCAAATATGAAGAAATTGAGGAGAAATTTGATTTTCTTTATGATACCATCGGTGAGATCCGCGAACTACCAATTCTCATTTGCTAGTTCTACCTTAGTACTTCATACTGCTCAGGCAATCTCTTCATACTAAATGACAGTTCCAGTTTTTTGAATATTTCATATCATCTGAAATTTATCACGTTCACTGGTGGTGGAGTAGTTCTTTTGTATGAGCACCGTTAGTTGAGGAGACTTGAAAATTTCAAGAACCTTAGACAACTTATGTCTTATGTCTGTGCAACTTATGTCTCCAGTGACGGTGGGCCAAATGGAAATCCCATGTAGTTTTTTGAATGGATAAGAAAGGGGTTGTGTGCGTTCTAGAGATTGCTTTGACCGCTGGAAGATCAATTACTAAAATGACACTGTTGCTTCTAGATGCTATTTCAACGTTTTCTCTTGACTTCTTCAGGGGACTGCAAGAACTCCTTTGTAGTTGCCAAGGATGAAGCTCCAATTATTGACATAACCTGGCCTCCGTCACACCCAAGGGCAGTCTATTCAAGCTTGACTGTTTCTGGAGAAAACCTGGAAATGATTAGGCCTTATTTAGAGAATGGAAAGCTCAAGGCCATCATCGATCCCACTGGACCTTATGCATTTACAGACGTCATTGAAGCTTTTCGATACTTGGAAACAGGAAGAGCTCGAGGAAAAGTCGTCATTTCTCCATTCCCCACAGAGAATGCTCCACGGTTCGTGTCACGGGAGCTTGGAAGCAACCAAATGCCCGAAAGGGTTGCTCTAGGGACATCTGTCTGCTGAGTACCTTGCATCCTGTTTTCTGGTATTGATAGCTTTGGTATTGCAATATCACAGGCTTTGGAAAAGCTCATTTTTATTTGCAATCTAGAAGCATATATATGTCGGTAATCAGATTATGAAATGAAAATTCTTCTCTGATATGGATGTGCTGCTTTGAGTTGTAATTTATTGTCTCATGAACCATCGCACCAGTTGTTCAGGGTTGTTGGCTTTTGATTAACGCAAAGTTGCTAGGATATTGCTATGAGGCAGTTTGATATTGGATCATCGACTTTTGATTTCAACCCCCAAAATATAGATTTTAAATTTCCTTTGTGGAGCATCTTGACCCTTGTCCAGTTATTCTAGTTCGACGTGCTGAGGAAATGAGTAACAACCAAAGCACAATACAAGTATAATGACCCTCTGTGCTACTAAACTGAAGCACAAAGCTATCTCTGCAACAATTAACTTCATTGTAAGCTTTCTAAAATAGAGGTTGGTGAAAAAAGGAGGACCATGTAGTGCATCAATTGCAAAAACATCAGAATTCAATGCGTGTTGCTATTGAAATGAAACTCTGAGCCGTATTCTTCCCGACTGACCGAAACATGGGAGGATTAGCAAACTTTCAACTGAAATATGTCAAGTCCTTGTCCCTGGTTTCACACCATACACATATTGCTGGTCTGCCTGTGCGTAAGCACGGAGTTTTGTTGTCTATTGCTTGAAAAGCTAGACAATGGACAATTCATAGTAAAACAACATGATGTTAATTTTTACATGGGTTCATATTTACGCTTGACATTGACAATGGCCTCCATCTATGCGCTGTTGTTAGGATCGAAAAATGGACAACATACCTCATGTTTACGCTTGACATTGACAATGGCCTCCATCAATGCGCTGTTGTTAGGATCGAAAAAGGGACAACATACCTAATCTTTTCGCTGAAGAAGATGTATTTATACGGATCTGGTTATTTTGAGGGAAGTAGACATTTTTAATTCTATAAAGTTGACCTTTAGTAGCATGAGAATGGCCAACGTGAAAGACTAATGTGAAAGCTCGTGCTTAAGCCTATAGGAAGCAAGGGTTCTGTCCATAATGTCAAAACCTTAGGTGTTAAGCATAGATCATGCGTAGGAATCTGTGCGTTGTTTCTGATTTTATTGGTTTGTTGTGGCGGAAGTCAAGAACTCAGATGCTTAAGTGCTAAGCAAAAGAATGGAAAAGTCAAGAATCTTGAGCTATGATTAACGCAAGGATATCATCTACTTGATCTTCAACGACATTACCTTCCATCTTCTTCTTCTTCTTCTTCAAAATAAAAAATAAAAAATAAAGGACATCAACATCGTGTATGCGGCGCACTACTCTGCGGTACTCGTTCCTATCACCCTCTCCGTTGCCTTTTCTCTCCTCCTACTGAAAACCTTCACTGGCAAGTCCCTCCGAAGTTCTAAGTAACCGCCTGTTCACGGGACAGTTTCAGTCAACTCATCTACTTCAACCAGCTCTACGACTACCTAACTGGAGACGTGAGGAGATCTCCAACATTCCGGCTCCTCACGCTGGACCACAGTGAGATTTACATGGGTGATCTAAGGAATGTCGAGCACATACTAAAGACCAACTTCGGTAAGCACATGTAGGGAAAGTTTAACATAAATATTAGCCTGTGAGAGGCTAAAAAGCTGATATGTCGCTAGGACTAGGATGGTTTTCAAGCTCATCTGTTTTTCAGCCATCCAGAACTTTATGATATCATCGACTAACCACTCTAATAATGGCCATCCAGAACTGAGATGGCTTTAGCTGAGCCGGACCAATTCATGCTCACGCATCAAATTGACAACAGGCTCCATCCATGCGCTGTTGATAGCATTGAAAAATGGATAACCTACCTAATATTTTTGCCGAAGAATATGTACTTGTATGAATTCCGGTCATTTTGCGGAACCAGACATTTGTACTTCTATAAAAGTGACATCTGGTAGCATGAGAATGGCCAACATAAAAGAATATTGGGAAGCTTGTGCTTAAGCCTATCAGAAGCCAGTTGATCCTGTTAAAATCACCGGGCTGTGCGTGGTTCTGTCTAATATGTCTATAATAATGAAGCTATATTATCTAGAAATATCATTACAAGATTTCTCCACTCAGTTAGTTCTGAACAGTAAACTATTAAATCTGCCATCTTTCTCATTCTTTTCACTAGAATAGCAAGAAACCTTGTTTTATAAAATTCATGTGCCGCATGGAAACCGCCAATTATCAGGTTTAATTGGTTTAGTTTAATTGCTTAACACATGACTCAAGGAACTCTTGAAAATTTGAGTAGAACTCTCTTGTTGGGCGGTTTCTGCTTGGACCAATTCCAAAACGTAATTAGAACGCATATATCTTTTATGAACGAGATGACTTTGTCTCTCATCTGACCCATCAAGCACTCAGAACCAAAACTTGCACGTATCAATTCCTACGCATAATCCTGGCTAAACACCTATGTACATCTCAATCACAAACATTAACTTACTCTTCCTTCCACAATATTAAAATCTGTAAATGCTAAGTAAGCAAATGAAAAAAGTTGAGTTTTGAGACATATATCAACGCAAAGATATCATCTACTTGACCTTCATAGTCATTACCTTCCACTTCTTCACAAAAGAGATGGACATCAGCATCGTGTCTGCGGTGCTCTACTCTGTGGCACTTGTTCCAATCGCTCTCTCTGTTGCCTTTGTTCTCCTTCTCTTGAAAACCTTCACCGGCAAGTCCCTTCGAAGCTCTAAGTATCCCCCCGTTCATGGGACGGTCTTCGGTCAACTGTTCTACTTCAACCGGCTCTACGACTACCAAACCGGAGTTGCAAAGAGAACTACGACATTCCGGATCCTTGCACCAGACCAGAGTGAGATTTACACGGCCGATCCAAGAAACGTCGAGCACATATTGAAGACCAACTTCGAGAAGTACACAAAGGGAGAGTATAACAAAGATATAGTAAAGGATTTGTTTGGGGAGGGTATTTTCGCAGTGGATGGAGAGAAGTGGAAGAAGCAGAGGAAGCTTGCGAGCTTTGAGTTTGCAACAAGGGTGCTCAGAGATTTTAGCTGTTGTGTGTTCAGACAGAATTCTGCGAAGCTGGTCAAGGTTGTGGAGGAGTTATCGGCTGCTTCTGAGGGATTTGATATGCAAGTAAGTAGCTTCAATTTTAGAAGGAAAACTTCACAAGGATCAAAACCACTGTGAAAAAAAGATAAATTGCATTGAATCGAACATAAAGACTGCATATTTACAATAGAATATCGAAATATACCAAAGTTGATCGTCCTGATTTGATAGATAGTGTAACTTTGAAAAATGATTGAATTTGTATGCAATCTAATGAGTACTAGAAATAGAGTCTTGAAAAGCAACCTAAGAGAGACAAAAACTGCTGTGATCACTCAAAGAGAGTAGCGACCATCTTGTGGTAGTTATCAGTCAGTCTCTACCCAAACAATTTGAGAGAGAGAGAGAGAGAGAGAGAGAGAGAGAGCAACGTAAGAGTAGAAGAAAGAACATTTCCTGATAATGGACTTTTGAATTAAAGAGAAGGCGACAGAACATTGAACATTATTTTGTTCATCATCTTGTCTTACATCATGTCTGTAGGATATATTGATGAGATGCACCTTGGATTCCATCTTCAAAGTTGGATTTGGTGTGGAACTGAATTGCTTGGGAGGATCAAGCAAAGAGGGGAGAGCCTTCATGAAAGCTTTTGATGAGGCAAGTGCACTAATCTACTGGCGATATGCTGATCCCTCTTGGAAGCTCAAAAGACTTCTCAAAATTGGATCAGAAGCTCGTCTTAGAAAAACATTAAACTCATCGACAATTTTGTGCATCAACTTATCAGAACCAAGAGGAATCAACTCCCAGCGCAGCGAGAATGCGTGAGTATATTCTTTTCTTTTTCCTTTAGAGAGAACTTAGTGTACATATAGCCATCTGAAGTTTACGCTCTTCTTTTGTCAATCCACAACTCAAATTTTGAAGAGGCAGTATGGCATGTGATGTTGGGGAAGATTTTAGTAACAAGAACTTTGGAAGAATTCTGCAGAAGCATAAGTACAGTTAGTTCTCAGCGGAGGAATTCTGGCTAGAAAAACTTATGGTGCTATCTAAAAATTGTTTTCATCAAAGAGCCGTACTATTTTGCAGGTTTTTTCTTTGGCAATTCCTCTGACTGGTTTTTCCTTTTCCCTTTTTTCCTACAAGAATGACAAGGAGGACATTCTCTCGAGATTTTTGCTTGAGAGCGAGAAAGATCCAGAGACTATGAATGATAAGTACTTGAGGGATATAATTCTGAATTTCATGATCGCTGGGAAAGATACTAGCGCAAGTACCTTATCATGGTTCCTCTACATGCTCTGCAAACACCCCCTTGTGCAGCACAAGATTGTGGACGAAATAAAGGAAGTGATTGGAGATCAAGCAAGTGAAGCTAACCCTGATTGTTTCGTGGAAAGAATAACAGATCCAGTGCTCGACCAAATGCACTATCTTCATGCCACTCTCACAGAGACTTTGAGGCTGTATCCTGCAGTGCCCCTGGTAATATTCTGTTCACTTGTAAGAACTAAAGTTCAAATCTCTTACCTATCACAAAAAAGGAATAAAAAAGTTGAAAACTGGCTTGAGATATTATGAGCTCAAGTCATTAGCTAAGCAGAACTAGGAGCTTGGAGAGAGCTGATCAAAGTGGGTCTGAGTAAATCACCATTGGCATTGCACATGAAAAATCTAGAACATCACAATTGTCCTGACTTTTTGAAGCTACAATGCATCATCGAAGTGTATTTTTGACAGACTGAAAGTTGAAGCTAAGTGCATGTTCGGAATCCTTTCATTTGCATTACACAACCATACAGGTCATATTTTTCCATCACAGATCAAAAGCTATCTTTTCGTTCATCTCTAAATTCATGAACAAATACTACTGCTACCAGTCTGACTCCAATATGATCATGCAACTAGTCCTTTAAGTCGTATTTAAATGTAAGACGCCATGCAAAAGAGTTGATTTTCTTCTGAACAGAACATGATGAGTAACAATGCAGAGGCGATAAATCCATCAAATTAGCAAGTACAAATCAGGCACAAGCCAAAGAGACCATGCTTGAGCAGATTTGGCTTTTGTATCAATAAGCGCTAACTTTGATCTTGTATACTTCTGTTGCACAACAGGATGGAAGATGTGCTGAGACGGATGATGTTCTCCCAGATGGCTTCCATGTGAAAAAAGCGGATGGCGTATATTACTTGGCTTACTCAATGGCAAGAATGCATAACCTCTGGGGAGAAGATGCCGAGGATTTCAAACCTGAAAGATGGTTGAAGGATGGAATTTTCCAAATCGAATCACCTTTCAAATATGTTGCATTCCACGTCAGTTTCTCCATCCTAGGTCCTCATGAATTGAACATTCGAAGCATGTGTACATATTCCAAATGTCTTCAGTGACACTTTTACTTTCCTATTTGCAGGCTGGTCCTAGGATCTGCCTCGGGAAGGATTTTGCTTATCGCCAGATGAAAATAGTTTCAATTGCGCTCCTTCACTTCTTCCGTTTCAGATTAGCTGACGAAACTAGACCTGTAACCTACAAGGTCATGTTCACCCTTCACATCAACAATGGCTTGCATCTTCGTGCTGTTCCCAGATTGGCTACATGAGAGCTGAACGATCATTGAGTATGGTCCATCGCCACATATGGATTTCTAATGTTAAATGCTAGTGGTTTTCACTAATAAGTAAGCATGTGCACCGCAAGATCTTACTATTGCATTTAGATGTTGGAATATTAAGGTGTTTTGTGTATATTCGATAAATATTTTGTATTTTAGGAGTTCGTCAGGCTTTGTGACAATGCTAATAAAATCTTATTCTCATAAAGCCTCTGACAGGCTGACAAGCTAATATGTCCCTATAACTGAGATGATTTCCGAGGGTCAGCTCATAATCAGCTATCCAGCAGTTCATAATATCATTGACATACTTATCTGATAATCAGCTGATTGGCTTTGGCTGAGCCGGAGCTATTCATGTTCACGCTTCAAGTTGACAATGGCCTCTTTCTATGTGCCATTGCTAGGATCAATGATTGATACGTGTGCAATCTAACAAGTATTTGAATTGCTAGTCCTGAAGAGAAACCTCAGTTAGAGGACAACCTTTGTGGTCACTCGACGGTAGCAGTGACCATCACGTGGTAGTCGGCAGTCCTCCTCAGCCTCCATCCAAACAATTTGAGAGAGAGAGAGAGAGAGAGAGAGAGAGAGAGATGGCAACCATAACAGTAGAAGAAAGAACATTTCCTAATAATGGTCTTTAGAATAAAAAAAGAAGGTAACAGATTATTGTACAATTCTTTGCTCATCGTGTTGTCTTAAATCGTGTCTGAAGGATATATTGATGAGATGCACTTTAAATTCCATCTTCAAAGTTGAATTTGGTGTGGAATTGAATTGCTTGGAAGGATCAAGCGAAGAGGGAAGAGCCTTCATCAAAGCTTTTGATGAGGTGAATACACTAACCTACTGGCGATGTATCGATCCCTCTTGGGAGCTCAAAAGACTTCTCAACATCGGTTCAGAAGCTCGTCTTAGGAATAACATTAAACTCATTGACAATTTCGTGCATCAACTTATCAGAACCGAGAAGAATCAACTCGTAAGGCAGTGAGAACGTGTGAGTACTTTTTTCCATCTCTATTAGCGAGCGTGTGAGTACTTATTGTAAATTTAGCTATTCCGTTTGTTAAGTTTACGCACTTCTTTTGTCAAGCCGCCACTCAAATTTGGAAGAGGCATTATGGCATGTGATGCTACGGAAGATTTTAAAAACATGAACTTATTCTGCAGAAGGTCAAGTACAGTTAGTTTTCAGAGGAAGAATTCTGGATAGAAAAACTTGTGGCACCATCTAATTTATCACAAAGTTGTCCTATCTTCCAGGTTTTTTCTTTCGCAATTCCTCTGACTGGTTTTTTATTTTCCCTTTTTTACTACAAGAATGACAAGGAGGACATTCTCTCGCAATTTTTGGTCAAGAGCGAGAAAGATCCCGAGATTATGAATGATAGGTACTCAAGGGACATAATTCTGAATTTTAAGATCGCCAGAAAAGATACTAGTGCAAATGCCTTATCAAGGTTCCTCTACATGCTCTGCAAACACCCCCTAGTGCCAAAAATTGTCGACGAAATAAAGGAAGTGATTGGAGATCAAGCAAGTGAAGCTAACCCTGATTTTTTCGTGGAAAGAATAACTGATCCAGCGCTCAATTGAATGCACTATCTTCATGCCACACTCAGAGACTTTAAGGCTGTATCTTGCAGTCCTGCTGGTAATCTTCAGTTCACTTGTTAGAATTAAAGTTCAAACCTCTAATCACAGAAAAAGAAAACAAAAAAGTTCAAATTGAGTTTGAGACATTATGAACTCAAATCAATACATCAGCAGAACGTTGGAGTTTGAAGAGAGCTAATCGCAGTGCGTCTGAGTAAATTACTACTGGCCTTGCATGCAAAAATCTAAGACATACAATTATCCTGATTTTCAGAGGCTATGATGCATCATCGCAGTGTATTTATGACAGACCAAAAATTTTAGTTAAGTGCATGTTCGGGAACACTATCGTTTGCTTTAAACAACTATACAGGTCACGTTTTTCCCTCAGATCAAATGCTAGCTTTTCATTCATCTCTAAATTCTGGAACAAATTCTAGTGCTACGCTTCTGACTGCATTATGATCATGCAACTAGCCCTTAATTTGTATTCAAATGTAAAATGCCACACAAAAGAGTCGATATTCTTTTGAACCAGAGATGATCAGTAACAATCAAATCCATCAGATTGGCAAGTACAAATCAAGCACAAGCCAAAGAGAACAAGCATTTAACAAGTTTCAGCTTCTGTATCAGTACATGCAAACTTTGATCTTTTGCACTTCTGCAGAACGGGATGGAAGATGTGCTGAGATAAAGGATGTTCTCCCAAATGGCTTCCACGTGAAAATGGGGATGACATTAATTACTTGGCTTACTCAATGGCAAGAATCCATAACATTTGGGGAGAAGATGCCGTGCTCCCTTGTTATCCACCACAGGGCGATGTGATAACGAAGGGGCGGCGGGTACATGGCGGCTGGCAGCAACGATGACCCACAGACTGCTGCTCCTCTGTTTTCAGATATGGAATTGGAAAAAGAGAAACCCAACAACATTTCAAGATAGTCCTGAGTTCGAATTGGATTGATGGGCAACGGTGGAAAGCAACAAAGGATCAAGTCTACTACTACTACTACTGCTCTAATTTGGCTTTCATTGGTGACGGTGAGGATCCGTGACGGAGGTCCAAATCTGGGAGAGGGAGCGCAGCACGTGGGGCAAGAGGCTCCCCATCCCGTTGAGGGCGGCCCCGGAAGCCACCCCGATGGCACAAGCCACCCCTTCGTTATCACTTGCCATCGAGCATGTCGTGATGAATTTCATGTGCAATCATTGTTGCATTGTTGGTCAACAAAAATGTCATCCCATATCTTTTTACACGCAAAGATCCAAATTAAGAGACCCGCCAAAAGACTTTCGCCCATCTTTTAGATTGGCTAACATAAGTCGTTCTACATTTCCTAGGATTACTCCCAGTACCCCAATCGCAAAAAGAAAATAATAATAAGAAAAGTGATTAGCAACATAGTTGCATTATTGGTCAACAAAAATGTCATCCAATATCTTTTTACACGCAAATACCAAAATTAAGAGGCCAGCAAAAAATTTTCCCCACCTTTTAGATTGACTAACCTAAGTCGTTCTACATTTCCTAGTAGTATTCCAAGTAACCCAATCACAAAAAATAAAATAATGATAAAACAAGTGATTACAATCATAGTTGCATTGTTGGTCAACAAAAATGTTATTCCATATCTTTTTACACACAAAGACCAAAATTAAGAGACCCGCCAAAAGACTTTTACCTGTCTTCTAGATTGACTAACATAAGTCGTTCTACATTTCCTGGGAGTACTCCGAGTACCCTAATCACAAAAAGGAAATAATAACAATAAAAAGTGATTACAATGAGCTATGAAAAATCTCTCAAAACTACAGAAGCTCCGACAAACGGTGTACATACTGCTGCAGAAAATCGCGCTAAGAGGTGGCCTTAGTACAGAATTACCCAATAATGTGATCCATTTACCCATCGAAATGGATGCCATGTCTATGATTCAAGCAATTATAAGCACTTAAGGGAATAATTTACTGATGAAACCTCTTTTTGGCTGAATGAGGGAATTTGCACACGAAGCTGCAGGAATACAAAATTGAGCACATATTCAGAGAAGCAGATGGTTGCTCGGATGCTTTGGCCCTACTTGGACAGAAACAACATCTGCAATTTTTTTATACCTGTTTTCCACATGTTGTTAAAGACCCCTTGAATAATGACTCACTAACAACACATACATTTCAGATAATGTAGACTTGACTCATTTTGTTTAATTATTGAAAGATAAGATTCGTTAAGATACCAAATGAGACATCGTGTACATAAAAGCTTATTGCCCCTTACTCATATCAATATGGTGTATTCAGCTGACTTAGCCATGCTCGAACTAGAGACCATCTAGAGTTGGGACTGGGATGAGAGTGGGGATTGGATTTCTTTAGTTGCTTTTATATATGCGTCGTGGTGTGCTTTGCCTTCGCTCTCGTCTCTCTGCTTTTTTCGCTCATTTAATTGGGATGTACCACATGAACCTGGTGCCCTCGCGTACCATGGGCCGGTTTGGCTTTAACGGCTCAGCAGGAGATGGGGGCTTGCGTTATTTTTGAAGGGTAACATCTGCTGTGATCTTGGGATTCGGAACAGTCAACAAGAGGACGAATACAGATGATATTTATTTATGGTCGCATGACATTCCCATGTCCGCCGTCGGGTTGGTCACAACCTGGATCAGCAAAGTGTCTTTTCGAAGCCCCTCTCGTTCTGCGTTAATCACGCGTGTGATGTGATAAACATGAATTCACACACTATTGACACTGTTTCAGGAAACATAAACGTGTAAAGCTCTGCTCGAATGATATACCATAATTCGGGGATTATATCTTCGTCCAGTAATTCATTTTGGTAAACAGCAATTTATGATACGAGAGAGGGAGCCTTGTGTGATTTTCAGAACTGAGTCCAAACGTGTTAGTATGCAGCAGATTTTAGGAGCGGGATAGAAAGGTTGGGAAGATATTGTTGTGAACTATTCACGTAAATTGAGTTGGGATGCAGTTAGGATTTGGTATATGTATAAGATTCGCCAACAATCGGCTTGGGGCAACTACCTGTCACCTGTCGCACGTCGCCTAAATCACGCTCTGCTAACTATACCTCCCCTTGCCTCGCTGGTCAAAGATATGAGGTCTTCTTTTTCCAGTGGCTTACGACGGGGCAGAGAGCTTCTTTTGGCCGGTTATTGTCGTCTATAAAAGTTTATTCATCGCACTTTACCTCGCACCTTTCGCACATGTTAACCAACTCAAGTAACTCTCTCTCGACTGTGAAGAGCTCTCTCTACCCTATGGGGTAGTCCGTCCCCTTTTAAACCCTAAATCTCCTCTTGGAGGAGGCAATCCCATCGTAAATTTCCTCCTGGAACAAGGATTCCTCTAGGCGCTTGGGGCTCCTCCTTTCGGATTTCTTCGAAGTTGAGGTAGGACTCTATCTTCCTCAGCCATCTTTGATCAACTTTCTGAGATGGAGGGGGACGACGCTGAGGCCTTGAGAATGGCTACCCTATGTAGGCATCTGGGAAATATGTGGTCTGTGAAAAAGGTCGCCATTAGTGATGAGTTGGTTTATGTAGAGAAAATCAAAGAAAGCAAAATTACACTCTTTGGGAAGCTTCTTAATAACCCTTATATCAATTTCCAAGCTTTCCAAAACACAATGAGGAAGGCTTGGCGAATGGAAGAGGTAAATTTTGAGAATCTAGATACTGGTATCCTTGCCATTACTTTCCAATCTGGTATGATTTGTCTAGAGTTGTGGATTCTGGCCCCTGGAGTTTCTCGAATCATCTCCTCATTCTCAAACAATGGGTACCCTCAACTCCTCCTGAGTGTTACAATTTCAGTATGTGTGACTTTTGGGTGCAAATCTATGGTTTACCTTTTGAATGGAGGACAAAAGAGATACTTTCATGTATAGCTAGCAGTATTGGAGAGGTATCTGAGGTCAGAATGGAGAAGAAAAATATCTCAAATAGAAATAGTGGTCAAGTAAAGGTTGCCTTGGATGTATCCAAACCCCTGATCCCAGGCACTTTCACTAATTACAAAGGAAAGAATATGTGGGTGGATTTTAAGTATGAGAGATTACCTCATTATTGCTATTCGTGTGGGAAAATTGGGCAATATACAAAATAGTGTCGGGATGTTCCCTTTGATGAAGACAAAATGGAGGACTATTGGGTAGGGTATTGGATAAAGGTTGAGGCAAAGGAGTACATCCCTTATTGGAAAATTTTCTATGGAAAGATGGAAGATAATAGCATGGAGGAGGAGGCTATCCCAGAAACACCTGCTAATACTAAATTGATTGAACTAGAGGAACAAAATTTCATTGAAGAAATTCCACCATCAAATAGGGAGTTTATCCAAAAAAAGAAAAAAGAAAAAAAGAGGCAAGGAAACCTGTCTGGAGAAAGGAAGTTCGATGCAAGAGCAGGCCCTAATTCCCATGACAATACCTAGAATTTCCCTTGTTTTGGCTCCTGTCAAACCCCATTCACCAACCTTGGCTCTTCAACCTGTGGGGAAATTAAAAAGCATAAGAAAAAGGGTGTTAAAATTCATACCAGCAAGAAGCAAAAAAGATATATCCAATATGAAACCTAGGGAACTCCGAATGAAAATGAGTTGAAGGAGGCACCTATTCAGACTACGGAAGAAGCAAAATGGGCTTTGGTGGCTAGCCCTAATAAACCACCGATTTACAAATGAAGATTTTATGCTGGAACTATCAGGGGTTGGGCACACCATTGACAATTCAAGCCACTAGAGCCTTAATGGCTCAAGAAAGGCTGATATCCTGTTTCTAATGGAGACAAAGAATCAAGAGCAGGTATTTTTGAGAATGAAAGGAGGTTACAATTTCATAATAGTTTCTTGGTAAATCCTATGGGTATCTCAGGGGGTCTTGTAGTTTTTTGGCATGTGGAATGCTCAGTTGAAGTATGGTCATCTTCCAAGCATTTTATTGATGTTGTATGTAATATGAAGGAGAGTAATTATGTCATGAGAATTACCTTTGTGCATGCTCTTACTAAGTTTCATGACTGTCTTTTACTGTGGGAAGAGTTAAGGAACATCAGCAGGTCTAATACCCTTCCATGGGCTTGTATGGGCGATTTCAATGAGATTCTCTACCATTGGGAGAAGGTGAGTTATAGAATGAAAGAACATTATTGACTAAACACATTCAGGGATTTCTTGAATTCTTGCGAACTGATGGACATAGAAAGTAAGGGTTGTTCGTTCACGTGGACAAACAATAAGGGAGAGCCTGAATTTGTCAAGGAAAGGCTAGACAGAGTGCTTTGTACTATAGAATGGAGAACTCTTTTCCCAAATGCGGCCTTCCAGCTGTGGGCTCGGATCATTGTCCAATCTTGTTATCTTTGCCCCAAAAACCAACCAAAAGAAGTAAAAATTTCAGATTTGAAGTTTTTTGGACAGAGGACGAGGAGTTTAGCTTAATTGTTCAGCAAGCTTGGAACTTAGCTGAAAGGAAAGATGTTAGTTTCTCACAAATGTTGAATGAGGTTAAAAAAGCATTAGAAAAGTGGAGTAAGAAATTTTCAAATGCCTATAAAAAAATCTCGTTGTTAAGGAAGGAAATGCAGGAGATAATGAACTCCCCAACCTAGTCTTTTAACAGGGAGAGAGAAAAGGTTCTTAAGTGGGAAATTGAAAAAAGATGGAGGCAAGAAGAGATGTTTTGGGGGTTGCGTTCCAGGATTAATTGGTTGAAATGGGGCGATAGAAATACCAAATTCTTTCATGCAACAACTATTCAAAGAAGGCAATGAAATTGAATATCCATGCTAAAGAGTTCGATTGTTGAGTGGGTATGGGAGGAGGAACAACTCAAACTTTTGACCATAAATCATTTTTGAGATTTGTACACTTCAGCGGGGCCTCAAAATTTTGAGCCTATCATTGAAAAATACCCCTCCTTAGTGGGGGAGGATATAAATAGAGCCCTAATGGTTGAGGTAACAATCCAAGAAATTTATATAGCAGCCCACCAATTGGTAGCTACTAAAGCTCCTGGTCCTGACGGTTTGAATGGGCTATTCTATCATACTAATTGGGAGGTCCTAGAACCAGCAATCATCAAAGAAGTAAGGCAATTTTTCAAAACAGGGAAGCTCAGCCCAGAAATTAATAGAACTCAAATCACCCTTATTCCTAAAGTCCCACATCTCGAGAGCTTGGTACAATATTTCCCCATTAGTTTATGCAACTTCTCATACAAGATCATCTAAAAAATCCTAGCAAATAGACTGAAGAAGTGGTTGGGAGTTCTTATCTTACCAGAACAAAGTGCCTTTGTCAGTGGTCGGCTTATCTAGGACAATATTTTAATAGTCCAGGAGGGTACTACACCAACTTAGAATCAGAATTAGAAAGCGGAAGTTTCAAGCTGTACTGAAATTGGACATGCAAAAGACATATGATAGAATTGAATGGGACTTCTTGGAAGCTTGTATGTTAAAAATGGGTTTTCATGCTAAATAGGTGACGTGGGTGATGCAATGTGTTACCACAGTTTCTTTCAGTATAAATTTCAATGGAGAACCACTTCCTTACTTTCAGCCCTCAAGAGGTCTACGACAAGGTGATCCACTTTCGCCATATCTTTTTATTATAGTGACAAATATGCTCTCGGTATTATTGAAACAAGCAAGGCACTTTAGAACAAGGCACCATTTCTCAATTTTTTGTTCCGTTTTGTTCTCGGGAACAGCTTTTGAGAAGCAAAAAAAAAAGTTGCATTCAATTTTATTTTCTTGCCGCGAACAAGAATTGTCCTACACTAACCCACAAAAAAGAAATTGTTGCTTCTCGCATTTCTATTCTTTTTCTATTCCAGATGACTCAATTCTTTTCTTGGAAAATGGGAATTGTATAAAAAAAGAATGTCAAAATGTGACTGAGATTTTGAATAGCTACTGTTTCGTTTCAGGCCAAGCTATAAACATAAATAAATCAAGGTTATTCTTTAGCAAAAATTGTCCTTTTACACTCCACCAAAACATGCTAGCTGAATTGCGAGTCCCAGAAATTGCCAAAACCGGGAAGTATTTGGGAATTCCTTCTAATTGGGGTGAAACAAAAAAAGCAAATGTTCGCTTGGATATTGACTAGAGTAAACATGAAACTAGAAGGGTCGAAGGAAAAACTTATGTCCAGGGCTGGAAGAGAAGTTCTCATCAAAGCAGTAGTGCAAGCTCTCCCACAATATTTGTCAAAGTATTGAAAATTCCAATTTCTAGAAGGGTCGAAGGAAAAACTTATGTCAGTTTTTAAATTCCAATTTCTATTTGTCGAAGTATTGAAAAGAAAGTCGCAAACTTTTGGTGGAATACTAATGAACAAAAATATGGAATACACTGGAAGAAGTGGCACATTCTTAAGAATAGGAAAGACAATGGAGGTTTGGGATTTTGAGATTTAATCGCCTTCAATAAAGCCATGCTCGGTAAACAAGTATGGCGTATGATGAAAAATCCTTCATTGCTATGGTGCCAATTACTAAAAGGTCTATATTTCCCTCATTCTGAATTTTGGTTAGCTGGAAAGGGGTATCAACCTTCATGGGGTTGGCAAAGTCTTCTCATGGGCAGAGATGAGATTCTTCCTTCAGTAAGATGGGTAGTAGGGAATGGGGGGAAAAGATTAATATCAAAGATACAAAATGGCTTCCTCGAGGAGTCATAAGAGGACCTCGCAAACAGGGATGAATCAAAAAAGGTCTCTGAGCTTATTCACAGAGATATGCTAGCTTGGAATGAACAACTTATTGGGACTCTGTTCGATGAGCACACAGCTAATGAAATTCTAACAATCCCATTGGGTTCCCATGCAAAGGAGGATAAATTATGCTGGACAAACACAAGCACAAGAGACTATATTGTTAAAAGTGGGTATAATAAAATCAGAGAGAAGGAAGAATAGAACAACAACACCACAGCCTCTACCTCTCACCAAATCTCTAAATCTCTTTGGACAAAGATCTAGAAGGCTCAGACAAGCTTGAAAATCAAAATTTTCTTATGGGGATCATGTCAAAACGCGTTGCCGACAAAAGAAAATCTACAAAAGAGAGGTATAGTGGAAGACAATACCTGCAATTTATGTAAACAGAACCCAAAAACGGTAGAGCATCTCTTCTTACTTTGCCCTTGGATGCATCAAATTTGGATGGACCCTGCACTACAAATTCAGATCTCACCTTATGGACTTGGTCAAATAGATGAATGGCTACTTAAATTCAATCATACCTCTATAAGTTTTGACCTCCTTGCATCTATCCTTTGGTGCATTTGGAAAGAAAGAAACAACTTTGTTTTCTGCAACCTAAAGCCAAATCCGCAGCACCTTATAAGCTTAGTCGTGGCGGAAAATCAGTGCTTCAATAGTTGGGAAAAGGTGAAGAAGAAGGGGAAAGGTGTAAAGGAAGCCTCACCTCAGATCTGGTTTGCCCCAAGCGAAGACACTCTCATAATCAATATAGATGGAACTTTCTTGCTTGGAACGACGATCGGAGCGATAAGCTGTGTTTGCCAAAATAGTTATGGAGTTTTGATGGATGGATTTGCTAGATTGGTAAGCGTAAACTCTACTATGCAAGCTGAGGCCTTGGCAATGGTGGAAACCCTAAAGTTCCTTCTCTCCCAAAGTGAATGAAGACTTCTACTTTAGTCAGATTGCAAAGTACTTATCCAAATGCTGGCAGGAGGAGAAGTACAATGCTCATGGGAAATAGAACCAATTCTCATTGAGGCCAAGAATTTGCTGCTGGGCTTTGCTAATTTACATTTGGCCCATTGTAGCAGAGAATCAAATTTAGTTGCAGACTAGATTGCAAAAACCCAAAGAAATGGGTCCTACCCTTAAATTGGTTATCCAACCCCCGGAAGCCCTATGAGCCTTACTTTGTTTGGATTCGAGTCTTTTGTATTCAAACTCTTTGAGTTAGCTAATGAAAAGTTTATTTCCTGACCAAAAAAAAAAAAAAAAAAAAAAAAACCAAATCAAGTAACAAAAACAAAAATCATGGTATCCTTGCGCCTCTGACTTGTATTGTCCTTCTCCTGACGATTCATACTTCACTTGCCAAGTCACTGCCATTCGGGTGAGAGCTCTACCTTGATGGAATTCAAGAGAAAGTATTTGAACCAACAGAGTTGATTTTCCTTGTTTTTATTAGAAGATTGAATCATGATCACTGCATGGACATGGTGATTGCTGCTCATGGAATGGGGTAGAGTGTGATGAGGCCATTGGTCATGTGACAGGCCTTGACCTCAGAAACAGTTGTCTCTTTGGTAACATAACTTCCAACACCGGCCTCTTTTTCCTACTATGTATGTATGTCTTGCCATAGGTATTTCGCAATCTCAACATATTGCCTGAATCTCACTGTTTTTTTATTTTTTAAACTAATGTCAGAGTTATAAGCAAATAAGCTTTTTCATTTTCAAAATGGGAGAAAAATGGTCATACATCTACAAGGTACAAATCAGATTGAATTCTCGTGCATGCCGTAACTGATGGTTCATGTGCAATCATAGGTGCAAAGTTGGTCCACTAAAATGGAATTTCATGCTTTTTCCACAAAAAGACTAAAATTGTGAGACTCGCCATTGACTTTTTCCCATTTTTAAGATTGTCCAACGGTAGTCATTCTATAATTCTTTGATGGTTGCGTGGATGCTTTGGCCCTGCTTGCAAAGGAACAGCAGTTTGGCATTTATTTCTCTGTTTTAGATGTTATTAAAGACCTTTTGCATGACGACTCTGTTGGTAGCACATATGTTTCAGACAATACAACTTGACTAATTTTGTGTAATGATCGACAGTTGAGATCTGTTACGACACCAAATGAGATATTCCGTAGATAGAGCATCATTGTCCCTTTCTATATTCACATAGTGCATTCAGGATTTTACTTAGCCATGCCTGCTGTGAGGACCATTAGAGTTAGGACTGGGATGAGTGGGGAAGGTTGGGTTTCTTCAATTCTTGCTATCCGGATAGTCATTAGGCGATTGCCCTTCAGTACTGCTCTCATCTCTCTCTGCTTTTTTATTTCATTTAATTACGATGTATTGCATGGACCTGGTCTCCTCGCATTACCATGGCTAGTTTAGCTTCAACAGCTCCGCAGGAGGTGGAGGCTTGTGCTATTTTGAAGTGTAACCTTTGCTGTGATCTTGGGATTCATGACAGTCAACAAGAAGACACATAAAAATGATATTTAGTTATGATGGGATAAGTGGATCAGAAATCTTAAATCTTGTCAAGAATGTGCAATTAAATCTTAAAATTTATAAAAAATATAATTTAATCTTAAAACTTGTCAAATTGATGTAATCAATTTTTTCCGTTAATTATGTCCAACTTGACTAACGAAAAATGTCAACACGACTTTTTTAAAAGTCAGCACATTGTTTGCGCTAATATATGTCGGCCTAATATTTGAGATAGGTTGGTCGAGTAATTCACTTGCGGATACTCCTAAATATGAGGATCTCAACGTGTTTAGCAAATAAACGTAGTTCACAACACGAGTCGTTTAAGCGTGCAAGATTCGTGCGGCTTCCTTCACTTTTTATAACAGACTTGGGTTGCTTGGGGCCATGGTAGATTGCGATGCGGCCTTTTCTTGGACCTCTTTTTCTCCTTTCGAATGTCGTCAGAATCCGATGTGGATCATAATCCACTGAAACGAAAGGTCTTTTCTGAATTCTTATAAAACATTAACTATTTCCTGAGTAATTCATGCCTCTAGATACAAGTTTGCGAGTTCAGATTCAATCTATCACTTATGTCATTAAATAATGCTTAAATTTCATTTTTTTTTTTTCGAAAGAAAAGGTCTTTTCTGAATTCTTATAGATCTTTACCTATTTCTCTTGTAATTGGTACTTCCAAATAAAAGTATGTGAGTTAAGATTCAATCTATCTCACTCATGCCATTAATTGTTACGAATAGTACCCTTTTATTCCTCCTCATTTTTCACTTATTTTTTGTCATTCTCATTAAAAGAATTGAAAATTGTTCAATGATCCATTCCTTTAAATCGCTCTGATCACCAACCTTGCCCCGCACTTCGCGGGCGTGGGACGATAATGGAGATGGGGACTTTCATGGCCTCTGCTCACTACTCTGCTTCTTCCAATATTTTTTTTTAATCAAGTACTTATTCCAATATAAAATCCTTATTCTCATGTTCAATTCCAGAATGTTTTGTTGAAATAGTTATTTTGTTAAATTTCATGTTTACATTTACACTAATAAAAGTAAATCACTCATTAAATTATATTCTCTTTAAGCTAACAATTACATTCAACTTAACATAACCTCTATGAAAATATCTTTCGATAGAATACCACATTAGGTTAAAACAAAGTTTCCAAAACTCTTGGTAACTAAAATATGAATTTTTTTTGAGAAAAAGATGAATTGATATGATTTGAATAAAATGACAAGTCATGACACGTCGGTCCTCATTTTTTATGAGAAATACTCTGTAATCAATCATGTCGAAATATTTGTCCCCCAATACAAAATGACATAATAACCGAAACGAATGTCCTCACACAACATAAATTTTTAATCCTCTATTGTTAAGTTATACATTCAAATTTTTGAGAATATCTCTCAAGCTTGAGCTCATGAAAAACAACAAGATTCAAGGTGAAATTTCAAATCCAAAGTTTCCAAAACTCTTGGTAACTAAAATATGATTTTTTTTTTTTGAGAAAAAGACGAATTGATACGATTTGAATAAAATTGACAAGTCATGACACGTTGGTCCTCATTTTTTTTTTATGAGAAATACTCTGTAATCAATCATGTCAAAATATTTGTCTCCCGATACAAAATGACATAAAAACTGAAACGAATGTCCTCACACAACATAAATTTTTAATCCTCTGTTGTTAAGTTATACATTCAAATTCTTGAGAATATCTCTCAAGCTTGAGCTCGTGAAAAACAACAAGATTCAAGGTGAATTTTCAAATCCAAAGTTTCCAAAACTCTTGGTAACTAAAATATGATTTTTTTTTTTTTGAGAAAAAGATGAATTGATACGATTTGAATAAAATTGACAAGTCATGACACGTTGGTCCTCATTTTTTTTTATGAGAAATACTCTGTAATCAATCATGTCGAAATATTTGTCTCCCGATACAAAATGACATAATAACTGAAACGAATGTCCTCACACAACATAAATTTTTAATCCTCTGTTGTTAAGTTATACATTCAAATTCTTGAGAATATCTCTCAAGCTTGAGCTCTTGAAAAACAACAAGATTCAAGGTGAAATTTCAAATTCAAATAGTTCGGCCAAACAATGAAGAAATTATTGAACCAAATGAAGGCCCTTTCTACTCATGAATCATGAAAATTTTCACACCAAATCTCCTTGGTTTCCATGGACGACAAAACATTCTGTGTCATCCTTGATCACGTATAATAATTGGCTTCTCCTTACTATGCACTTATCTCAATTACGTCTCTAACCATAATATCTACAGACTCTAAACAAAAATGGATAGATAAACCAGGTCGCACGTTAGATTTGTTGCAACCCTGGGACAGCTTTTGAGGAATGGATCTAGAGGTATTTAAAGCTTGAAAGATAATTCAAATTTGCATCACAAAAGACGACTTGAATATATCATCTAATGGTGATGTGAAGCAACCCATCAATTTTGAACCGTGAGCTCTCCCAAACTCATGATGTTGAGATATTCAATTTTGAGTTCTTAACATCTTAATATTTTTAGGAGACACCACTAGCTATTTTGGATCGGCTAGAAACCAATTGAAATGTAGAAAGTCATCTCCATTCCTACGAAACTAAAGATTTAGGAATTGGAGACTTGATTACACTAATTATCTAATTAATGGCATTTTGATACCTAAACTTGATCGTTTGTTCACTAAAGTGGCTAGACAATCTTTTAGCCAATTATGATCCCTAAAATTCTTATTTAGTAAGTGTCCAAGTGATGATTGTTTATTATAATCCTAATGATTCAACCTAACCATGCCAAAAGTGAAAATTAACAGTAAATGTACTAAAAAGCGCAATCAAGTAAAATCGAAATGAAAGTGTGCAAACAACGGCCTAACATTGTCTTTAAAAAAGAAAGCATTCAAAAACCTATAGTAAACCCTATTGATCAATTTTTTAATCAAAATATTTTCACTTTTTTTTTACGCTAAATTAGTTCTAAACTAGAATTACCACTAAATATCTAATGAAACTTGCTCAAAACTAATTTCTAAACATTTTTCTAAATTTTTGAAAATTTTAAAAATATAACATAACATAATATAATATTTTATACTGACCCGGGTCGGATCTGACTAACCCGGGCTCGCCGGCATGGGTTCACTGCTGGACTGGGCTCAGCGACTGAGCCCAGTCCGGCGAAACCCAAAACAAAATAAACATCAAAAGCTAAGCCCAGCCCGCAATGAAATAAATCTAAGGCGAAGCCTCGTTAGACCCACAGAGCCCATATCAACACTCAAGCCCATTTAAACCTAAAGTTCATTAAATCTAACCGAGCCCACCCTATTATCTCCTTTCACCAATCTTTGCCCTGTTTCCTCTTCGACGCCTGCATCCCTTCCTCCCTACGCACAGGACACCACAACGTTCAACTACAAACACTAGAACTTTCAACAACCTCCGGTCACCATCACCAGGCCGGCTTCGTCGGCCGCTTCAAGCCAACATGGCCGGACCGCCAGTTGACGACAACAAGCAAAAGGACAGATCGGAAAAGGCAAGCTATGGCCGTAAACTAGAGAAAATCACACTCGATGACTAGGGATTCAATCAATAACATGCCAACAAGCGAGTACACCTTCGGATTTGGCTAAACAGAGGCGCTGCACTCACAAACGCGCGGCAGGGTTGTTTCATCGAACACAGGATGGGCGTCGACTGAGGGGGAACCAAGAAGCGTTCGGGACTCGAACCCGAACCAACACCAGCAAACAACACTTTAGGATAGACAGAGAAAGGCATGAGCAAGCCCGGGCCAGCAAGCCTCGCTCCCACGGTTCGAGCAAGACGGGTTAACGGGGGGACACAGCTTAGATTGTGGGTGAGGCGTCGCCGGCTGCAATCGCTCGGCCAGTCGGGAAGAGTGGGCTTCACTGGGCGTCGCCGAGAAACACGAAGCTTTGGAGGGGAAGGAAGCGGGAGAGCACACAGCTTCTCGTCTTCTCCGATCGGCGGGGCCAGGTCGAGCGTTGGCGCGGCTGGACGCCGCTCGGGGGGCGGCTGATGGAGGTCTCCGGAGAACGCTGAGTGTGAACTCGCCCTTCTTTCCCGAGGATCTCTCACCTCTCTCTCTCCCGAATCCTCACTGTTCTAAAAAAATCCCCGATTTCTCTCTCTCTCTCTCTCTCTCCCTCCCCCTCCCCCAAAATCCTCCCCCTCTCTCGCTTTTAAGGGCCACCGGCAGGGGCGCGTGGCTTCTACCATCGCCAGCCTGCTGCGGCCGACCCGATCCTCGACCCTCAAATCACGTCGCGCCCTGCTCTGCTTCTGTACGTCGTTCCTCTATTGCAGAGAGCGTGAGCGAGTTGAGAGGCACGGAGGAAGAGATGGGAGTCGGGCCGGAGAAAGAAAAGAGGAGTGGGCCGGCCTAGGTGAAGAAATGGGGAAAAGAGAAAAAAGACGGGACCGGCTTGGACCCGGCCCAATTTTTTTTAGAAATAATATTTTTTGTAAATCTGGGACGCTTTATTTGCCCAACATGCGCAACCTTGTTCATAATTTGACTGAGCTAAAAGAACTTGATCTCTCTTGGGTAAGCTTGTTATCACCTATCCCTCCTGCGCTAGTGAATTTATCTTCCTTGACATTGCTTGGGCTTTTTTTTTTTTTGGTCGATAATACGTTTACTATTCATTTACGTAGATAAGTTCGGAGTAATTACATCAAGAACATCGGCACATAATAAATCAAATAAGGCCGTCGGGGGATTACTCACCCATCTAGGGAGATAATTATGTCGTTGGGCTTTTGCAACCCAGTCTGCGGGCCTATTGGCTTCTCTACTGCAGTGGGCCAAAGAAAGGCCCGTGAACTTGTTTAACTTTTCCTTGATCTGGTCCATAAGCGACAACACCTCCCATCTGAAGTCTTCCTCAAACTGAAGTCCCCGCACGAGCAGCAGACTATCTGTTTGTACTTCCACTTGTTCCTTAGTTCTGTTGGAGAGGAAACTTAGGGTTTCCAGGAGAGCAATTGCCTTTGCTTGATCCGCCGAAGATGCCGCCACATTCATGGAGAAGCCGTCTACCAGGCGACCTCGGGAGTCCCGACAAATGCAGGCAACGGCAGCTTTGTTAGCGTCTTCTCCTCTATCCTCTTCTAGATCTACTGTCTCATGTTTATGCAGGCCAAAGGAGGTGTCAATGTTAAGTTTGAGTGAGCCGGGGGTTGGGGGTTGCCACCGATTCGTGTAAGTCTCGCTTTCTTTCTTCTTTGCTGCTGTTCTCTTCCAAGTTTCGAAATTTTGCTGTAACACTTCTGATATGAACAGAGTCTGCTTCGGGAAGAGGGGTTTTTGGTCGAAGATATACTTGTTTCGGTCTTGCCAGATGCTCCACAAGGTAGTAGCGATCCGATTAAACTTTAATGAGCTTTGTGGGTCTTTTTTCCTCATGTACAACTAGTCGTTAATTCTTGTTAACCCTAATCTGGTGATCTTGATTTTCATAGGGTTTGCTTTCCATATTTGAGCTGTCCAAGGACATAATAGCAGCGTGTGTTCGATGGTCTCGGCTTCTTGTTTGCAGATGGGGCATAGTGGGTCAGGTACTATTTTCCTTCGGTGTAGGTTGTCCATTGTAGGTAGTGCATTTTGGCATACATTCCAGAGAAATTGTTTGACTTTAGGTAGAGTATCTGAATGCCAAATATGTTTCCAAAGGTCTGGCTTTGTTTGGTGAGAGGATGTTGCTGTTATAGGTGGTGGGTTGGCTGCTCGGTCTCGTGTAGTGAAATACCCACTCTTTACTGTGTAAGACCCTGATTTGTTATGCATCCATACTAATCTGTCCTTTGTTGTTGGAAGTCCAATAGGAATAGCAAGGATTTCCTACACCATTTTTTCATCAAACATCATTCGAAGCAATGTTTCATTCTATATGCCATTCCCTTGTTCTATGAGTGCACCTACTTTTTCTGGCTCATTTCTTGTAGCCGGGCCTCCAATTAATCCGCTTTTCAGCCATTTGTCCTCTCTTATCGAAATTTTCTGACCATTGCCAACAGACCGTATAACATTTGGCGTTATAGAGTTTCTTCCCACAATAACGCTTCGCCATCCCCACGATGGTCGTGAACCGTTTCCAGCTTGCTAGAAATCGCAATGTGGATAATATAGGCCCTTCATTAGTTTGCTTAATAGGGAATAAGGTTGCTGTGAAATGCGCCATGCTTGCTTTCCTAGCATGGCCTCGTTGAAAGATATTAAATCTTTGAAGCCAAGACCTCCTTCATCTTTTCTGAGTTTCAATTTCTCCCATTTTTTCCAATGAATCCTAGCAGTATTTTTTCCATTCCTCCACAAAAAAATTGCAATCTTTTTCTCTATTGCTTTGCATATTGACACCGGGATCTTGAATATAGACATTGCGTATTGTGGAATAGCCTACACCACTGATTTAATCAAGATCTCCTTACCTGCTCTTGTTAGCAAATGTTCCTTCCAACTTTCTAATTTCTTGTTGGCTCAAGCCAAAATCTAGGCAAAAACATCTTTCTTTGAGCCTCCCCAATCCGAAGGAATACCTAAGTACTTCCATGTTTTGTCTATTTATGGGACCCTCAACTCTGCTGCCATATTTCTTCTTAGGTTCATTGGGTAATTCTTGCTAAAGTAGATACCTGATTTATTTAGGTTTATGGCTTGTCCTGAAGCAAAACAATATTGGTGTAGTATTTCCGCCAAATTCTGACATTCCAATATAGTGCCATGGAGGAAGAAGATGGAGTTGTCCGCAAATAGCAGGTGTGATAGAGTAGGACAGCCACTATTCAGCTTAATTCCTCGGATTGTACCATCATCTATTGCTGTTTTCATTAGATGTGAAAGGACATTAGCCACTAGGATGAAGAGATAAGGGGATAGAGGGTCCCCTTGATGAATCCCTCTTGTAGGCTTAAAGAAAGGCTGGGGCTCACCATTGAAATTAATGCTAAAGGAGACCGTTGAAACGCATTGTATGACCCATTGCACCCACTTCTCACAGAAACCCATCTTGAGCAAGCATTCTCGAAGAAAATCCCATTCAATTCGGTTGTATGCCTTTTGCATGTCAAGCTTTAGGATTGCTTGAAATTTACTTTTCCTCTCTCGAGTTCTCAGCTTATGAAGTACTTCTTGCATAATCAAGATATTATCTTGAATTTGTCTTCCCCTCACAAAAGCACTTTGTTCTTCTGCTATAATGTTTGGTAGCACGGGTTTAAGTCTATTTGTCATCACTTTGGAGATTATTTTATAGACAAAATTGCAGAGGCTTATAGGTTGGAATTGTTCAAGCATTTTTGGGTTTGGGGTTTTGGGGATAAGGGTGATTTGGGTTCTGTTTAGATCGGGATTTAGGTAACCAGTCTCAAAAAAATTTCGCACTTTACTGAATATATCCTGGCTTATATATGACCAATGGTCCCGATAAAATAGCCTATTAAGCCCGTCTAGTTCGGGAGCTTTGGAAACATATTTGGCATTCAGATACTCTACCTAAAGTCAAACAATTTCTCTGGAATGTATGCCAAAATGCACTACCTACAATGGACAACCTACACCGAAGGAGAATAGTACCTGACCCACTATGCCCCATCTGCAAACAAGAAGCCGAGACCATCGAACACAAGCTGCTGTTATGTCCTTGGATAGCTCAAATATGGAAAGGAAACCCTATGAAAATCAAGATCACCAGATTAGGGTTAACAAGAATTGACAACTGGCTGTACATGAGGAAAAAAGACCCACAAAGCTCATTAAAGTTTAATCGGATCGCTACTACCTTGTGGAGCATCTGGCAAGAGTGAAACAAGTATATCTTCGACCAAAAACCCCTCTTCCCGAAGCAGACTCTGTTTAGATCAGAAGCGTTATAGCAAAATTTCGAAACTTGGAAGAGTACAGTAGCAAAGAAGAAAGAAAGTGAGACTTACATGAGAACCCCGACCCTCGGCTCACTCAAACTTAACATTGACGCCTCCTTTGGCCGGCAGAGGACAGAGAGAAGAGGACAGAGGAGAAGACGCCGTCGCGTCACATTTGTCGGACTCCCGAGGTCGCCTGGTAGATGGCTTCTCCATGAATGTGGTGGCTTCTTCGGCGGATCAAGCAAAGGCAATTGCTCTCCTAGAAACCCTAAGTTTCCTCTCCGACAGAATTGAGGAACAAGTGGAAGTACAAACAAATAATCTGCTGCTCGTGCGGGGACTTTAGTTTGAGGAAGACTTCAGATGGGAGGTGTTGCCGCTTAAGGACTTGATCAAGGAAAAGTTAAACAAGTTCACGGGCCTTTCTTTGGCCCATTGCAGTAGAGAAGCCAATAGGCCCGCAGACTGAATATTGTAAATTGAATGGAGACTTTCCAATCAGCGGCCAAACTTGGAAGTCCTTGACATTGGTGGCAATAGCAACCTCTTTGGTTTTTTCCCCAACTGCATTGGTATTCTCGATTGAAGTCATTATCTTTTCTAAAGACCAACTTCTCAGAAGAAATACTCGCTTCAATTGGAAATCTTAATCTCTTGAATGACTTAGATGCCAGTGATTGCTATTTCTTGGGGTCGCTTCCCTCTTCATTGAGTAATCTTTCTCATCTAACTTGGATGGCCCTGTTAGAAAATTACATTCAAGGACAAATTCCTTTTTCCTTCGCTAACCTTACCCAGCTCTATACTATACATCTTGATCACAATAACTTGAGTGGTGATACTTTGGAGTGGGTGGTCAACTTGACGGAACTTACTGACTTGGACATTTCACGTAATAATTTCTTTTGAGCTAGTTTTTAGGGAATAGTTCAAAAGTCGAGATTATTTAGCCAGAGAGAAAAATGAAATTAATTCAATGGTGCAACTAATGGTCCATTGTCCTATGTTGTTTTTTTCTTTCTATTTGGTAGGTAATCGGTTAAGTGGTGGATTTCCATCTTCATTTGAGAAGGTGAAGCACTTGACTAGGCTTAGCCTTTCTCACAATGACTTGCATGGTGATATTTTGGGCACGTTGTGGAATCTGAAGGATCTTGAATAGCTTAGCCGAGAGTCTCTTAATTTTAATGGCATTCTCGATTTAAATGATCTATTCAAACTCATGAACTTTAGCACCTTAGATTTGTCCTTCAACAATATATCTTTCACCAACTCATTCATCAATACCACTATATCGAAGCTTGCCTTCTTATACTTGGACTCATGCAACTTGACTGAGTTCCCACAACTACTTTAGCATATTGTCGTTGTTAGGCCTATCACACAATAGAATCCGTGGGACCATTCCTAGATGGAAGTGGACCAATAGCAAAAAATCCCTAGAGCATATAGATCTTTCTCACAATCTTTTAACTAGCTTTGAAAACAACAAACAGATCTTCCTTTGCCAAATTTGAGGTATCTCGACATTAGTTCTAACTTGCTAGAAACAACCCTCCCTATCCCACCTCCCTTGGTCATGCTATACAAAATCTCTAACAATATCCTATCTAGGGAAATTCCAACATCCATTGTGAAGTGAGCTCTTTCACCATGTTTGATTTATCCAACAATGCTCTGAATGGCACCCTTCCTCCTTGTTTGTGTAATATTGGTACTTTGATATTATTGGACCTTGCAAGAAATAAATTCAATGGCATGATTCCTCGCATTTACCTAGATGATTGTGCATTGAGGATGATCAACCTAAGGAAAAACTGACTAAAAAGGATTGTTCCAAGATCTTTAGGAAATTGTGGAATGCCAGAGTATTTGAATTTTGGTGACAACCAAATTAATGATATATTCCCATTTTGGCTATCGGAATTGGCCTAGCTAAAAGTTATTGACTTGTAGTCCAATAAGTTCCATGGTCCCATAGAAGGTCATCTAAGTGAGTTTAACTTCAATAGTTTACACTGATGGGAGAATAGTAACAACCCGAACAATATCGGATTAATGCAACAAAATATAATAATCTCCCATCTTGTATAAACATAATAGGAATTGATATAGTAGAGAAAAAAAAAAAATTCAAGCACGCAAACACAAGGTGATTTTTTCTACGTGGAAAACCTCATTGATGTGAGGAGATAAAAAACCATGGGACTGGAGTCCATCCAAGCATCTTTACTATCAATAAAATCGAGTGAACAAAGTTCTTCTCTAGTAAATACTAGAGGTACATAGCAGTAAAGATCTCAAGAACATTATTCTTGGTAATGTGCATAAATTTTATAAGAGATCAAGGATAAATCTGACAAAAAATGTAAGTTTTGATCAATTCACGAAAAACTTAGTGTAGGGAGCTTTAAACAAAAATCAAACCGTTCAGATTTAAAAAGAGTATGCCACGAACACATTGATAAAATTTCAACTCAATCGGACCATAAATCGACCTCCGATGCTAGCTTAATGTAAATCAAACTAATCTTCAAACCTCGGATTTTTTACTTTCGCTTTTTCTCTTGTTACTGCATCTCAATTGCCTTTTTGAGTTTGCAATTCATTGGGCTTCCTCCACATGAGAGTGAACTTAGCTAACATACACATCCTAGATTTTTCGAACAACAGCTTCAATGGTAAACTTCCTTCCAAGTTGTTATAGGGTTCCCACACCATGAAGGTTTTCGATGATGAAGATAAGTTGACATATATGAATTTTCATCAATGGTTTGATTGGACTAATATTTTAGTCAGCATAAGTATGACTTATGCGATGACATTGATGAATAATGTCACGGAAAGAGAACATGCGAAGATTCCAGATGTCCTCATGGCAATTGACCTCTCCAATAACAAGTTCGAAGAGTTCATTTTTGAACTCACCGTAGATTTGAAGTCACTTCATATGCTCAACCTTTCAAACAATTTTCCTCACTGGTAGCATCCCTCTTTCCTTGGCCAACCTGACGGTGCTTGAATCACTGGATCTTTCCCAAAACAATCTTGTGGGAGAGATTCCTCAATAACTAGCTGGCCTCCCATTTCTTTCTATTTCCAATGTCTCTCACAATCATCTATCGGGATTGATACCATGTGGAACGCAATTGGACACGTTTCGGAGCAATCCATTTGCGATGAATGATGGTTTGTGTGGAAGTCCTTTGCCAAACAAATGCACAAATGGTGAAAATGCTCCACCACCACCATCTTTCAAAGTGGATAATGAAGAAGAATGTCTATTTGACTTGGATTGGAGAATCGTGCTGGTTGGTGCTAGAGTCGGGTTTTTGGTCGATATTGTGCTAATGAACTTGATCATTGATGAGAAGAGTGGGTGGTTCTTGCACTACTTCAAGAAAATGACAAGAGCATGGAAAAGGTGAGGAAAGCTCTGGCAGACTAGGAAAATATGCAGCTAGATACTTATGCTCTGTGTTTGAGCAGCTTGCTGAGAACAGTTATACATGCATGTCTGAAGATTCTAATCAATGTTTGTTTGCATGGTTCAGTATAATATTATGGGGATGCCGTTTTCTTGCTCATGAAAGTTATAGTTCTTTAGGTTCTCAGAGGAATGTCTGTCCATGTATAAATCAGCAATGTAAGAATGTTTTGTTGTAATATTACTAGCCAAATGACTCACGAACATAGAAAATCTAATGTAGGACCTGGTTTATCTATCTCAATAATAGCATTTTTTTTAAAGCCTGTAAATACTACCATTTAGAGACGTAATTGAGATAAGTAGATACTGATGAAAAGCCAATTAATATACATGGGGGATGACGATGTAAAAATTTCGTTGTCCATAGAAACCGAGGAGATTGGTGTAAAGGTTTTGTTGGTTCGCTAGTAGAAGGGGCGTTGCTTTGGTTCATTGAATGTATATTCAGATGAAATTTCATAACAGAGGATTAGCAATTCATGTTGTGTCAGGATATTCGTGCTGGTTATTTATGTTATTATGTGTCGGTGGACAAATGTTCCGATGTGATCAATTACAAAGTATTTCTCATTAAAAATGAGTGAAAACGTGTCATCGTATGACAATTTTAAGTGTAGTCATATCAAGTTTGTGTTTTTCTCAGAAGTCGTATTTGTGTTCGAGTCACCAAGGAATTGCCACTTGCCATACTCTCCTAGACATTAGCTTGCAATTTAAGTGAGTTACCAAGTGCTTAAACTAATTTTTTTTTAAAAAACTAATACAGTATCCAACACGAAATAGAGATCGTCTTAAGTTAAATGTAAATTTTTTAGCTTAAGGAGCATATAATTTAAAGAGTGATTTAGTTTTATGAGTATAAACGTAAACATGAAATCTAAAGATTTAATGATTTTAACAGAACTTTCTTGTGTTGAACATAAAAATCCAAATTATAGGATCTGAATGAGTAGGGCCGAGGAAGTCCCCATCTCCATCCTCGTCCCACCGCTGCGAAGTGTGGGGCAAGATTAGTTATTAGAGCCATGAGCAAAAGGATTATATTTCTGCGGTTCATTTAATAAGAAATGACGAAAAATATGGCGAAAGAGGAGACATGAGTTTATAATTTATTAAAGTTCGTAACAATCAATAACAATAATGATAGATTCAAACTGACTCACAAACTTGCATTTAGAATTACGATTTACTAAGGAAAAGTTAATAATTTATAAGAACTTAGAAATGACCTTGGCGTTTAATCTTTTAAAAATATAACCATTATTTAGTACTGATCATTCTGTATATTTAAAAGCCCACACATATGAATTCTTAACTTCATTTCAAATCATTGAATTTTTTTTTTTGTAGAATTTTGTGATGTTGAAATATATTTTTACCAAATTATATTTTACAGAATTATGAGAAAAAATTCATATGACTCAACACGTCATAGCGATATAGAATAATCCAATACACAAATGAAATAAAAAAATTCAAATGCGACATGCTAAATTGTTATAAAAGGTTTGATGATTTTATGAAAAAATATTATGCCATTTCATGTTATTTTTAAGTATAGGGGAAAATTGTTCAAAAAGTTGAAATCTTATTGCACTTTTATCAATTTAGTTATAAATTTTTTAATTATACCAATTGAGTTCTAAATATTTTCACATGTTGCTGATTGAGTTCATTCGGCTAATTTTGACCGAAAATTATTGACGTGGACAAATTTTTCATAACCTATTGATCCGTAAAGAGCATGTCATGGGTCATTCCATGCTTAATGAAGGGCATGTCATAGAACAGAATTTAATGAAATTTGTGAAGTAATGGGCTACTCCATCCGCACGAAACTTTGGCCGGGAAGTGTTGGCTTCACGCTGTACTAGGGAAAAAAAGAAAGGAAAGGAAAAAAGAATTGATTTGAAAACTTGCCTGGAATTCCAAGATGAGCAGTGTGAATCTACCATCTCTTTGAGGGAAAATTTGACTCCGTCTCTTAATTTATGCGCTTCTTTCTGTTAAGGTCTTGAACTTTCAATTAATTTAACAAAGTACAGCCCCCGCCACCAATTCTAATAAATTTGAGCCGATGTGCCCGTCGGACCATTCAAGAGTACGAAGTGGGAAAGGAAAACTTGCTCTTGGGGACAAGTTAGTGCCAAAATGCCTTTCCTTAAAGAATATTTAAGTTGAGTCTGATAATTCAGTCCACACGAAACTTATGCAAAGTGCCAAAATGCGCGTCCTTATTTTCCACCTGCAAAAGACACAAAGGTCCATGTAACCAATTAAAAGAACAAATAGAAAGTTCTGTCTAGGAAGCTTTATCTTCTCCTTGAAAAACGGAAGAAAGAGAGAGACAATAAAGAAGAAAGGTTGACTAGGAAACTTGTTTGCAATTTCAAAATGAACAGTGACCTATTAAAGGTAATTCTACTTTCCTTCCCTAAATTTACGCACTCTTTTAGTTGAGCGGTTGACCTTTAATATATCTAATCAGATACTTTAACTTTCATAAGTTTTTTTAGTCAAATTTAACTTTTAAATACCAATTTTGATAATTTTAAACTGAAGTGGTTGCTGGATCACGTCAGAGCAAGAAGTGGAAAAAAAAAAATTTGCCTTTGCCAAGTCTACACCAAATTGCGTCATTACAGGATATTTAGTTTGAATGTAATTATTTAGTTGACATGAGAATTCGTGCCAAAATGTCGCTCCTGTATTTTCACCTTCTTCAAAAGACAGAAAGGAACTAATTGAAACAATAAAAGAAACTTTTGTATAGAAAGCTTTCTCCTTTCTCCGGTTGTCCAAGGCGGAAAAATCGAAAAGAAATTTAAAAAAGGTCAATTAGGAAACTTGCCTGATATTAAAAATTGAGCGGTGTATTTTTGGTCCGCTGTCTCTTAAAAGGTAACTGTCTACTTCTCTTGTCTTTAAAGGATGCATTTTTTAAATCAAGTCCTTCGCTGCCGAAGCGCGCATCCTAACAAAATGTTTAGTTTGAGCATCTTTATTTAGTCTACATGAAATTTATATACAGCGCCTAACAGGTATGTGTCCTTGCCAATGAGGTTGTTGACTTAGATGGCAAGAGAGTTTACTTTTTTCATTATGGTTTTGGATTCAAGTGCTCCAAGAGTAAAATTACAAATATACTAGACTGATATGGGGAGTGCTTCGTAAGTCGCTTGGGGAGATGGACCAATTAAGATGTGCGAAAGGTGGCTCGAGTATTGCCTAATGGCAGTGGACCCAAAAAACGAAAATGCGCCCTTATTTTCCACCTTTTTTAAAAAATACAAACGAACTAGCTAAAAGAAACAAAAAAAAAAAAAAAATGTTTTATATATATGCAGGGGAGAAAAGGTAAAAAGAAATTGATCAGAAAACTTGACTGGAATGGCCAATGGTAAATGCTCTTTTTGTTTATCATGGGTAATTCTACTTTTCGTCCTTATGTATTTTTTTTCCAATCAAGTCCGCAAACTTCTCATTTATTTACTTAATCAAGCGTCCACCACTTCAACCAAAAAAAAAAAAAAAAAACCAATTCTGCGTCCAACACCAATTCTGATAAATTCGAACTTAAATGGTTGTCGGACCTATAACGTACGCGCACGTTACCAAAAAAAAACTATAACATATGCGTACGTTACAAAAAAAATATAACGTATGCGCACGTTACCAAAAAAACTATAATGTACGCGTATACTACACGGTAACTTCCCATTGACATGTTATCTTGATACATTAACTTTGCACTGCACAACAATAATAGAATATAATTAGAAATTTCAAAACAAATAGCAAACTAGAAAGTAGAAATAAAACACCACTAGAACAAGAATGTCTAGAGGTACAAGTTTTGAAAAAAAATTTCGATTAAACCCTTAAATGAACTCAGAAAATTCTGAAATTTGGACACGTTGTATTTAAGACCTAGAGGTACAAGTTTCATGAAGAAATCGTAGTCCAATTCGTTCTGGATTAAAAGATAAAATCGATTTACTTTTCCTATTCTCTACTTGCACAGTTTTTGAAACATTTTTGGTTAAATAGGAAAATGAACTACAAAAATTACCAAATTTAAATATGTTGTAGGGAAGACATGAAGAGAGATATTTCATGCAGAACACATTTCCAAAAGAACCTCATACAAAATGATATAGTCCACGCATTGCAACTTACAAGATCCGAACACATCAGATTGCACAGTTTTAGAAACATTTCCTATTAAATACCCAAATGAAATTCAAAAATTATGAAATTCGACTATGTGATAGCCAAGACCATAAGGTAGATACTTCATGAAAACATCGAAGTCAAATTCGTCCTAGATAATTAAATATGGACGGTTAAAATCCCTGTTCGTAGTACCGTAATTCCAGATCTAACCATCTTCAAAGGACCACGATTTCACCTACCTATTCTTGTTTTTTTTCTAAATTTTTTATATGTTGTACCTCAGGATGTCCTTTACAACTTTTGTTAAGAAACCGAAGTGAAATTTCGACAAAAAGGTTGCCTTACAGTCCATGCATTCATCAAGGGTCGCTCCCAAAATCTCCAGATCCAGTCTTCGGACCATGCTAAAGTTCGAGCAGACAAGTCAATGCCAAAATGTGCATCTTTACTGAATATTTAGTTTGAGTGTAATTATTTGGTCCTCGCGAAATTACATAAAATACGAAAATGCGTTTCCTCCTCCTTGTTTAAAAGACACGAAGGAACCAATTTAAAAAATCAAAAGAAAGTTTTGTCTAGGAAGCTTTTTCTTCTCCCATCGTACAAGAGGAATGAAGAGAAGGACGAAAAAAAAAAACCTTTTGATTAGAAAGCTTGCTTGGATTTCCAGAATGAGCAGCGCAGCGTTGTGTTGGTCCACCATATGCCAGCGGTAAAGTTTAACTTTTCCTCTCTTAATTTACACTTTTTTTAATCAAGTTCTTAAACTTCTAATTTAATTAATCAATTCCTTAAATTTGCATAAATTTTTTTAATTAAGTCTGATCTTCAGCACCAATTTTGATAAGCTCGATCCAATGTGGCAATCAAATAATTTAATGTTTGACATAGAAAATAATTAGTCTCCACAAACAAACCACCATAGAAAATGATGTAAATGTTTTCCTTTATGGAAATGCCACGATTAAAATTTTTGCCTCCACGTACAAAGGCATCAAGATAAAAAAAAAAAGCTTCTTTTTTTAAGTCATCCTCCGATCTTATTTGAGGCATGTGTCAACGTGAATTGATTGCAATTGGTGTAATTTCCTGAAAAATTTATTGTCTCTATAGGGAACAAGGTAGCATACTAGTCTCTTGTGTTTTCCTTTTTGATTTATTACGGAAAATACATTGTGGTAATCTCCATGAACTTATCTTTGGGGCTCGAATTTTTTATTAGAAATACCAGTTTTGATTGGAAACCTTGGTTTCGTTACTAAGTTATTAGTTGGTAGATGTCATTTCTTCAGGCTCATTTCCTAATATATCACTGGGTAATTTTTTCAGCTTTGCTTATTTGGAGACTCAATGAATAATTGAAGGTTCAATGGCGGTTGCACAAATTATGTAAAGAGAAAGACCTTTTGTTTCGCTAATGTTCTTCATTCATCTAAGAATGACCCCCTTGGATTTATTGAACGACAGGTCTAAGTACTCTAGTCTTCTCAGGTGGCCTAAAAATTTTGTTTTGAGATCCATCGACTAATGTTAAAAAATTCTTCTTGACTTGGGTAAATGCCAGAAGGCTAGAATCCTCTTTCAAGACCTTTTTGATCACTAAACGAGGGGATGTGTCTAGCGCTATGACAAATTGAAAGTGATTTCGTTGACTGAAAGTTCAAAGTACCTAAAAAAGAACCTGCGTCTTTGGGCAGCTCAACACTTGATGGGGAAGTGTTATCCCAATCCCCGTGCTTACGTTGGTACAACTGGTTTGTCGGGAGGAAGAAAATTCTTTCTTGAGGTTTGTCAAATTTGGTCTTTTTCTTTTCTTTTCTGTGTAAAAGAAATGGGCAGTGGATTGTACCAATAATACTGGCAATGAATGGCGAGCACGGTACGACAAAATTTTCAATTTCCACTTGAATTTTCAATTATAGCTTTTTTGACAAATGATGCCTCATCTTTGCTTGAACTCTGGAGTCTCCTCGTCATTTCCGGAAAAGTATTGTCTGGCCTTTGGATCAGTTGATCAAAGTCATCTCCATCATAAGTCACGTGAGCCCTACTGTAAAATCCACTTAATTAATAATTGAGATGATATTAATTTACATTTTTCGATCAAGTTATTTCTAAGAACCAATGGTGCTATTATGCAAAACTATAAAAAATTTAAATGGGTTTAAATTTGTTACATAGCATTTACCCAAATTGTGTTAGACTCATGTAAACACACATGATATAATTAAAAGAGAAACATCACTACTCAAAAATTAAAAATGAAACCATGACCGAAAAAATTAGTGTTAAACTTGATGAATCCAAAGACAAATTGGTTTTTTTTTTTTTTTTTTTTTTTTTTTTTTTTTTTTTTTTTTTTTTTTGTGATAAGTGCAGGGAGAGGACAGATGTATAAGTGAGTTTATCAGTGAGCGCCCTTATAAGCAAAGATAAAAGTTAGAGAGACATGAGTCCACCTATAAATGGGCTTATTGATGGAAGTACGCACAGGCTACCCATATGGATGAACAAACAACTATGAACAACTATGAACAACTTCTGTACTTGAAATTTAAACCTGAAGTTATGAGTCATATCAAACGACATGAACAATTACATGGGAGCTTGTTGCTAATTTCCAATATGTCACCAAAAGAATGGAATGGATACTTTCAATAAAGTATGAACTATAGATAAAAAAGAGCATGTCAAGCCATTGCTGCGCTCGTGCCCTAAACAATGAAAGAAATGTTCACGAGTCTAACATCTTGCAGTTTTCAAACCCACACAGAAGGCATACCTAAAATCAATTTAAAGTATTGGGGTCAAGCACTATGAATGGCCAGGTAGCAAGATAATTCCATTGCCAGAACCAATTGTTGCTGCCTATAAAAAGCTTCTACATCGCACTCTCCCTCGAAAACTCACTTTAGTAACCAAAAGAACCAAAAAAAAAAAAAAAAAAAAAAAACAGTAGAATATTATGGCAGCCTTATTATTATATCTGTTGCTTACTTGGATATTCTTGCTTTCTCTCTTTGGTACTGGGTTTGCTGAGGTGCTCTGTCATGCAGATGAGAGCTCTGCCTTAATGGAATTCAAGAGAAGTTTCAGAATCGAGGGGGGAGAATGGGAATGCAATTTATCAAAGGTCTACTCCTGGTCACTGGATGGAAGTGAGGATTGTTGTTCATGGGATGGCGTCGAATGTGATGAGGTCACCGGCCGAGTGATTGCCCTCGACCTCAGTGACAGTTGTCTCTCAGGCACCATGAGTCCCAACACCACTCTTTTTCGACTTGTTCACTTGGAGTCTCTCAATCTTGCTTCCAACCACTTCAACTTCTCCTCAATACCGTACGGCTTTAGCAATCTTTCAAGGTTAAAATACCTTGATCTCTCTCGCTCAGGCTTTTCTGGTGAAATCCCTCGCGATATCTCACAACTCTCCAAGTTAGTTTCTCTCGATTTGTCCTCCCGTTTAAATGAGACACTTCATATGCCCAACATGGGTGACTTCGTTCATAACTTCACTGGGCTAAAAGAACTCAAACTTTCTCAAGTAAGCTTGTTATCACCTTTGCCTCCTATTCTAGCGAATTTCTCTTCCTTAACATTACTTGAGCTTGACTATTGTGGATTGAATGGAGACTTTCCAATAAGCATTTTTCAGCTGCCAAACTTGGAAGCCCTTTCCATTTATGGCAATTCCAACCTTTCCGGGTTTTTTCCCAAACTGTACTGGGGTTCTCCATTGAAATCCTTACAGCTTTCCTTGACCAACTTCTTGGGAGAAATACCCACTTCAATTGGAAATCTTAGTCTCTTGAATTATTTAATGGCCGACGATTGCTATTTTTCAGGATCACTTCCTTCTTCAATGGGTAATCTTTCTCATCTCACTTTACTGATGCTTAACAGAAATAACTTGCAAGGTCAAATCCCTATTTCCTTTGCTAAGCTTACCCAGCTATGGGGGCTAATGCTCTCTTCCAATAACTTGAGTGGTGATCCTCTGAAGTAAATGGTCAACTTGACAGAACTTAATGACTTGGACATTTCAGGTAATAGTTTCTTTTTGATTATATTAGTTGCAATTGTGATGTCACATTATTTATGCACTAGCCCACTCAGTAAACGACAAGTGGCCTTATGGGGCCCACCATCAGAAGTCTCTCTTTGCTAGTTTGGATAGATCTCTTTCCTTCTCTCTCTACAACTCCATGGAACCTGATCTCTTGAGCTCCATCGCTACTTGCTCTCACCTCGACCACCACCAAAACCCTCGCTACGACAGCCACAAGCAAAACTACCATCGCCGCCTCAAGAACTTCAAGTTCAGCAAGGGCCTGAGCCGGAAGGCCTTCTAGCTTGGCAAGTTCAACTAGGTCCTGAACCATAGACAGCTTCTTCATCAACTTCTCTCTCAACTTCCTCAATTTTCCAACCGAAAGAAAAAAAAATCCTCAATTAATCCCCTCGGACATCATGATCTTGATGGTTGAATCGATGTGCATCTCATCCTCCCACAACCTCCTCAAATCCTTAATTTTCAAATTCACACTCTCAATTTACCCAAGGAACATGGCCTATGTGCTGATCTTCAATAGAACATGCGAGTGGTGGCCATAGTTGAGGCTTAAGTTTGCCAATCAGATGAACTACTTGATGAAGTAGTATATCCCCTCGCCGCCAAAGGCGTTGAGGAAGAGGATCAGGGTCTGCCTAGAGTCGAGGTGTGAGGCCTGGAGAGTGCTCACATCTTGGACAAATAACCTAGTCGAAAGGCCTTTCAGCTTAGGCTGACGCTGGACTCGACGCTCCTAAGGTGGCAATGGAGGGGTAGGGTTTTGGGCAGGAGGGAGGAGGATAGGATGATCTTTATGGCATACCAGGAGATCTTGAAGGCATTGTCGAGGTAGGCCTTGAGGTGGTGGAGGAAGTCCCTTTCTCTGGTTTTTCTTATGGCCATTGTGGTAGGGGTTTTGGTGGTAGTCGGGAGGGAGATAGCGGAGGTGGAGTTGATACTCGTGGTTCCATGGAGGTTTGGAGAGAGAATGAAAGAGATCTGACTGAATAGGCAGAGAGGAGGAGAGGGAGAGAGACTTTCCAATTTTTTGACGGTGGGCCCCGCAATGCCATTTGTCGCCCACTAAGTGGGCTAGTGCACAATGACATGGCACCTAATATTTTCAAGCGAAGAGATTATTTAGCCAAATAGAAAAAGGAAATTGAAATTGATGTTTTAACTAACGCTCCTTGTCTTGTGTCTTTTTTCTTTCTATTTGGTAGGTAATCGGTTAGGTGGTGAATTTCCATCTTCATTTGGGAACCTAAAGCAGTTGACTTGCCTCGACCTTTCTCACAACGACTTTCACGGTGATATTCTAGGCACATTGTGGAATCTAAAGGATCTTCAAAAGCTTTTCCTAGAGTCGCTTAATCTCAATGGCATTCTCGATCTAAATGATCTATCCAAACTCAAGAACTTGGAAGTTTTAGCTTTGTCCTACAACAATATATCTTTCACCAAGTCACTCATCAATGCCACTACATTGCAGTTTGCCTCCTTAAAGTTGGGTTCATGCAACTTGACTGAGTTTCCACAATTTATAGGCTACTTAAGCGAATTGGTGCAGTTTGAACTACCACACAACAAAATTCGAGGGACCATTCCTACATGGATATGGAACAATAGCAAAGAATATCTCGAATATATAGATCTTTCTCACAATCTTTTAACCGGCTTCGAACACAGCCAAACCAATCTTCTTTTGCCATACTTGAAGTATCTTGATGTTAGTTCTAACTTGCTGGAAACAACCCTCCCTGTCCCACCTCCCTCGATCATGCTATACAACATCTCCAACAATTTCCTATTTGGGGAAGTTCCAACATCCATTTGTGAAGTGAGCTCTCTTGCAATGCTTGATTTGTCCAACAATTCTTTGAATGGCACACTTCCAACTTGTTTGGGTAGTATCGGACCTTTGATTTTATTGAACCTCGCGAGAAATAAATTCGTTGGTATGATTCCTCGCATTTACTCAGATGGTTGTGCATTGAGGATGATTAACCTTAGAGAAAACCGACTAAGCGGGATCATTCCGAGATCTTTAGGAAATTGTGGAATGCTAGAGTATTTGAATCTTGGCGACAACAAAATTAATGATACATTCCCTTTTTGGCTATCGAAATTGGCCTATCTAAAAGTTATTGACTTGCAGTCCAATAAATTCCATGGTCCCATAGAAGGTCATCTAAGCCAGCTTAACTTCACTAGTTTACACATTCTAGACCTTTCAAACAACAATTTCAATGGTAAACTTCCTTCCAAGTTGTTACAAAGTTGCCGTGCCATGAAGGTTATCGATGGTCAAGATAAGTTGGCATATATGAATGTTCATCAATTGATTGAAACATTTTTTGAAAATCTTGACCCTACTATGACTTATTCAATAACATTGATGAATAAGGGCACAAAAAGGGAATATGTGAAGATTCCAGATGTCTTCGTGGTGATTGACCTCTCCAATAACAAGTTTGAAGGGCTCATCCCTGAACTCATTGGAGATCTGAAGTCACTTCGTGTGCTCAACCTTTCAAACAACTTCCTCATTGGTAGCATCCCTCCTTCCTTTGCCAACCTGACAGTGCTCAAATCACTGGATCTTTCTTGGAACAATCTTTCAGGAGAGATTCCTCAACAATTAGCTAGCCTCACATTTCTTTCAGTTTTTGTTGTCTCTCACAATCATCTATCGGGACCCATACCACATGGAACACAATTTGACACCTTCGGGATCAGTTCATTTGCGATGAATGATGGTTTGTGTGGAAGTCCCCTATCAAATAAATGCATAAATGGTGATAAAGCTCCACCACCACCATCTTTCAAAGTTGATACTGAAGAAGAGTGTCTATTTGACTTGTATGGGAGAGTCGTGTTGGTTGGCGTTGGAGTCGGGTTTTTGGTCGGTATTGTGCTAGAGAACTTGATCATTGATGAGAAGAGTGGGTGGTTCTTGCACTACTCCAGGAAAATAGCAGAAGGATGGAAAAGGTGAGGAAAGCTCTAGCAAACAAGAAAATATGCAGCTAGATACTTATGCTCTTTGTTTAAGTAGCTTGTTAAGAAAAGTTATACATGCATGTCTGAAGATTCTGATGTATGTTTGTTTGCTATACTAATATGGAGATACTATTTTCTTGCTCATGAATCTTATAATTCTTTTGAAGATTCTAATCTATGTCTGTCCATATATACATCAGTAATGAATGAATGTTCTGTTGTAACGTTACTAGCCAAATGACTCAAGAATATGGAGACGGAATTGAGATGATTAGAGACTAATGAAAAGCCAATTGATGTGCATGGTGGACGACGATGTGTAAAATTTCGCTGTCCGTGGAAACCAAGAAGACCGGTGTAAAGATTTTCATGGTTCACAAGTAGAAAGGGCCTTGCTTTTGCTCATTGAATGTATATTCAGATGAAATTTCATAACAGAAGATTAGCATTCCGTGCTGTGTCAGAATATTCGTGTTGGTTATTTATGCATTTTCTGTCGGTGGGCAAATGTTCCATCGTGAGTAATTGCAAAATATTTCTCATTAAAAATGAGCGAAAATGTGTCATCGTGTGTCAATTTTGAGTGCAGCCGTATCACTCGCGTTTTTCTTGGAAAAGTCATATATGTGTTCAAGTCACCAAGGAATTGCCACTTCCCATACTCTTCCAGACATTAGCTTGCAATATAAGTGAGTTACCAAGAGTTTTGGAAGCTAATTTCTATTAATCTAATGCGGTATGCGAAAGAAATTTTCATAGAGATCATCTTAAGTTAAATGTAAAATTGTTAGCTTAAGCAGCATATAATATAATGACTGATTTAGTTTTATGAGCATAAATGTAAACATAAAATCCAAAGATACAACGAATTTTTTCAGAACTTTCTTGAATTGAACATAAAAATCCAACTTTTAGGATCTGAATGAGTAGAGTATTGAGCAGGGGGCGGGGATGTGACGCCCCGAATTTCCACCGGACTAATTAATTAGTCATGATGGATTATATTAGTGTCAATAATTAATTTAGTAAGCAAAATTAGGAAGGTAATTAACGTGTGCCTTGTACGAGTAAGATATATACCTAAGTCTTATCGTAGAGCTTAATTAAACTTCTAATGTGCACCAACTACAAGGCCGGGCCACCTATATCATATTTGCATGAAATCAAAACATATCTTAGATTTAAAATATAGTTGCCGCCCCCTATAGCCAATGAGGAGACATGCAAATTTAGTATAATTAGCAAAATAGGCTAAATAGGTTTACTTAGGGCCATCATGGTGCCACCTCCTCTTGCCCATTTGAATTTCATGCAAGAGGTGTGTAGGAGAAGCTAAATCTCTCCCTTATCATCACTTCGGCAGCCCCTCTTCGTCTTCTACCTCACTTTTTCATTTCTCTCTCTCCCTCTCTCACACTAAAGCACTCTCACCCCCTCTCTCTTCCATTTTTTATTTTTTATTTTTTTATTTTCCTCCAAGGATTCAAGGCTCAACCACAAGAAAGGAAGGTCCAAGAGCTAGGGAAACTAAGGCAAGGAGAAGTTGCACTCTCCTAATCCCCTTGATCTCTTTAGGACTCGGTTTTGCTAGAATAGGAGCCATGGTTGTTGTTGTTCTTGCTTGCTTGGTTTCATTGGTATGCATGCACGTAGTAAGGTGAAAATGGATGTCATACAATACTGTAATGCTGTGATTTTGTGGAGATAAGGTCTTGCATAAAGGATATAGAGCTTCAATGGCGCCGCATGTTTGATTTGCAGGTTTTGTTCATTGTGGTGGATAGTTTTGTTGAATATGGATGATGCATGTGGACTGCGGCTTCTGGTTTTGATACATTTTTTAGCAAATATTTCGTGGGGTTCGAGTTTTGGACTTGTCTTTAAACTGTGGCTTGGAATTCCAGAATCGAGAACTGCTGAACCTTTGTTGTTTTCCAATTTTCCACGGCTTTTTGTGGTTTGAATATGAAGAAACTTCCTTCATGAAAGTTGTGCAGAATATCTTGAAATATAACATAATATAATTTTGTATTTTTCTGAGTTGAAATGATCTGCACAACGGCTTGATTTTTTACCGTGTTAAATCTGTCCAGTGTTGGGAAACGGACGACTTCAGTGACTTCTTAAATTTTTATAAAATTTTCTAGTTTGAATCTTGGCAAGATTCCTCCACAAAAATTGTAGAGAACATTCATACGTAGAACATATCAAAATTGTTAAGCATTTGGTAAAGTTTTGGATATTGAAATGGATTTTCCTCTGTGGCCGCTGATTCTGGTTGACGGGTCAGTCCGTGAGTCTTTTTGGTCGAACTACTGCTGTCTGTACAGAAGGATTTTGACTTAGTATACTCATGAAATATTTGTTAAGGTCTTCTTTATAACATGTTGAAATTTGATAATTTTTCAAGTTCATTTACTATGGTTTTAACTTCAGTTTCCTTAACTGCTCAAATCTGATCGGTTCTGCCTTTAGTCCAATTTTATTGATTTCTATGGGAAGATGATGGAATCTTGAATTGTGGTCTCCTAATGATAGTAACTATGTCCATAGTGCCATCTCATGATATATACTTGGTTCTAATATTAGGCCATTTGTTTGCGGAAATTGGGATGAATAGATGATAGTTCATTTTGGAATTTTGGGCTACGTATGGCTTGAGTGTGCTGATGACACAGTGAATTGTATGTGGTGACTTGGTGTCCATCCTAATAGAAAGTGTGCTAAATGGGATGCATTGTATAGTGGGCGATAGCCATGTCATCGCATATGTGTGTGTTATGCCTATGATGCATGAGAACGGTTGATATGTGTGGTGCTCAAGACTGGTGGACCTTGTATGCCTGACGAGGATGGCCAGGATTGGATGTCGGAGGAGCCTTGGCTAGCAAACCAGGATGCCTTGAGTTGTAATAGGGAAGCCCAAGAGGGGACAGACCTTGGGAGTCTTAAGCCCGACGATGGCCCGGAGTATATGTCCAAGGTGAATGCCTCGGCTAGCAAACCAAGATGCCCCGTGTGGTACTAGGGATGCTTGCGGCTAACAAATCGTGAAAGTCCGGACAGTAAACCGAAAGTGATCCGCACAAACCGGCTAGCAAACCGGTTGAAACTTGAGATGGGGGCGGACTGAATAGCATGCGAGGCATTGAATGCATGTTGACATGATATATGTGGTTGTGTACGATGTGTGACATCCTGAATGCATGCTGGCATTATACGTGTGATTATGTATGGCATTCGAGTTGTGATGTGTGCTGATGATTGTGTGTTGGATTGCTTGGATGTTAGTTCGTGTCCTAGGAATTAAGTGTTGATTAGATTAAGTGATTTATGAGTTTGCTATTTCCCTTGTTGAGCGTCAGCTCACTCCTATTTTTTTTTTACAGATGCTTAATCATGCCTGTGTGGGTGGTGTGGAGTAGAGGAGATAGGTTGTAACCATGCCTGTGTGGGTGGTGTGGAGTAGAGGAGATAGGTTGGAGGTAGGGAACCATTTTTGGAGACACGGTTGTTGCTTTATGGGATCGGACCAACGGGAGTAGACACCTTTTTGACCTCTTACTATAGGCATGTTAATCACCCATGTGTATAAACAAGATAATGAATCGAAAGCTTGCTTCCTATTCCACTTTTGTGTTCACCCATTGTTGCTGTTATACTGGTTTGATTTTTGGAGACACGGTTGTTGCTTTATGGGATCGGACCAACGGGAGTAGACACCTTTTTGACCTCTTACTATAGGCATGTTAATCACCCATGTGTATAAACAAGATAATGAATCGAAAGCTTGCTTCCTATTCCACTTTTGTGTTCACCCATTGTTGCTGTTATACTGGTTTGATTCTTATACTTGCTTCCGCTCGTGCTATAAGTAAAAAGATTAAATAACTCGCATTAGTAAGGTGGCATATTAGGACGTGATAGGGGAAGTCCCCATCTCCATCCTCGTCCCACTCCCTGCGAAGTGCGGGGCAAGATCGCTTATTAGAGTGATAAGAAAGAGGATTTTATTTCAGCCTCTTCATTTAATAAGAAAAGACAAAAAATATGGCAAAAGAGGACACATAAGTTTGTCATTTATTAAAGTTCGTACCAGTTAATGACAATAGTGACAGATTCAAATTGACTCACAAATTTGTAATTAGATGTAGAAATTACTAAGGAAAAGTTTATGATTTATAAGAATTTAGAAATGACCTCTACGTTTAATTTTTTAAAAATATAACTTGTGTCGGACACCTAGAGTGCCAAAATTTGGCATGGAGAGTCATTTAAGTGCCAAAAGTTTGGAAAGTGACATTTAAGTGTTAAAATCGGAGCAAAATGGATAAGTTAAGTGCCAATAGCGAAATAATCTGGCCAAATTGGGGAGAAGTACACTATCAGTGCCATAAGTTGTGTACGACGCTCACTTTGGTGCCAAAAGTTTCCATCGGATTACTTAAGTGCCAAAAAGTTTGAAAAATGATCATTTTGGTGCCAACTTCGATCAGATTGACCAGAAATCCAACGTGGCACTTTTTTTATTAATTTTTGACGCTGATGTGACTCGCTGGAAAGTACAGTCAGCATGTAAACCACAAAAACAACGTCGTTTGATGTCTCTCCCCCAATTCAAAACCCTAAACCCTAAATTTGTCGGATAATCTCGGCCACCGCCGCCCTCTTCGTCCCTCTTCTCCTCCCTTGCCGTCCTCTCCGCCGTTGCCCATGGTGCCGCCAAGCACCACCACCTACTCCACTACCTTGACGAGTTTGGCGACCGCGGCGAGCAAGTCGCCGTCGACCCCTCCGCTTCCTTTGAGAACCCACGCCTCCGCAACACCTACATCGCCCTCCAGGCCCTGAAGCAGGCCATCCTCTCCGACCCCAACAACTTCACCGCCAACTAGGTCGGCCCCGACGTCTACGGCTACTCCAACGGGCCGTACCCATTGGGCCGTGATTAACTTGATTACACCAGAAGACCGCCTAACCCGGAGTAGGCTGTGCCTGTGTGTGTGGCCGTGATTAATAGTTGGAATGAGTGATTGATTGAGATATAGTATGATGTGTTCCAATTGTTGAGTGATGAATGCACGTATATGAGATATGAGTTGTGCTAACGTGCAGGAAGGAACTGAGGCAAGGTAAGTCCTCTATTGTGTGTGGCTAGGCTATCCTTGGGTGTATTTCCTTCCTAATAGGGGTTTAGGGGTGAACTTGCTGGAACATTGTCTCACCCCGTTGTGGGCTTATCTTTTCAAGTCCGTAGATGGTAGTTGTGGAGGACTGAAGCCCCGGAGTTTGTGGAGGTGGAGTCTGAAGGATCGGCATATGTGTTCGACTAGTATGTCGTAGAATAGCTGCTTTTTGGGAGCCAACCTTTTGTAGACTTTTGACCCGACTCGTTTTGTAACTAAACCTCATTGTTTACAAAAGTTGGCTTTTGTGAAATGTTGCCCTGCTTTCCTATCCCATGCTATTTGTTATCAGGGGTTTATTATTTCGCTTCCGCATGTGTATTAATAATGAATGGGTCGACAACGTGTCCTAGGAACGTCGCATTTATATCGACTGAAGAGGGATGTGCGCATGCTCAAGGATTAGGGCGTGACACTTTGAGGCCAAGAAGAGAGGTATTGAATCGATATCTTCATCGGATTTTATTGCTTCCACTCATTCTAGCGGTAGCTTTTATGTGAAATTCTCATTTCAGCTCGAACCATTCCAATCGAAAGAGACTTCGGATAAGGGTTGTAATGTTGGTTCGGATGAGGCTTAAAAGGCTTGAAATTTTTTTCAAATATCAAGGGGTTAAAAGTGAGTGATTATCTTGGCATCATTACCATCGAGAGTCCTTTTGACTATTTCACTTGAGTATGAGAGCTTTGCTCTATTTTCTAATGGCATTGCTTACAATATGTGTTTTGCAAAGCATTTCTTTTGTTTTTCAATGAGTGATCTCTGGTATGACCATTGATTTTGTTTTTCTTTGCATTTTTTTATGGGCATTGGCCTTACTTTTACTAGGCACACTACTTTTTATGCCCCATAATGTCATTTTCTTTTGAGTATCTAGGACTTTCGAGTGGTTTCACAAATATCACCAACGTTCTCAATTTTGCTAGTAAATCATATGCCTTGCCCTAGTGTGGGGAGATAATCATCAACTGGGGTTTCGAAAAGAATCATGTAAGGGTCAAATTAGCTAAGCAAAGGGTAATTGTGTTTGGGTAATGAACGGAATACTCTTCGTCACTTCGGGATGCTTCAAGCTTCCATAAGAAATCACCTGAAGATGTCATAAGAAGATTGATGCAAGTGAAAGCAATATAATCTTTCTTAATCTTTTGCTCCATAATTTTCAACCAAAACCCCATATTTTGCCCCAATGTGAGGTTGTTCTTAATAGGGTTACTTTGAAAATGCTCCCTATTTGACTCGAAGTGGCTTGTAAGGGATATCGATAGTGTTTAGGATCAAGAAGAAAATGTCTTTATCATCTCAAATCATGTATCCACTGTAATTGAATTCTATACCCTAAGACAAGCTTCTTTTCACTCAATTCTCTCAAAGAGTGTGTAAAAACATGTTTGGGAAATGGTTGCCTCTCATCATTTTAGGCATTACCATTTGGCATATTTAACAATCATTTTTAGGTCTTCCAAAACATCAACTGAATAAATTCTTCTCCGTGGGGAATTAGGATATGAAGAATATTTTTTCAAAAGTATATTTCTTGGACTTTACTAGGGAGACTTTTGGAAACAAGGTCGAAAGAAATTTTTAGATGAAACAGGTTTTGTTTACAAAGGGATTCACTTTTAGAACTTTGACTGACTCTTTCGGCGTTCCAAAGGACAAGGCCACTTCTAAGTTTTAAAGAAGATAGTCACTTTTTGGAGGTTTTATGTTTCTGGAATTGATCTCCCTGGGAATACGTAGAATCTTCCTCGGAGATCTTTTGGTACTTGTAAAATGAATAACATGCAGATGCGATATGTATGCATGAGATGCATAATGCAAATATCCTAAAATGACTTGGATTCAACCAAAAGTGGCTGCATGCCTTTCACTTTATTCATGGATAATACTTCTTGCTGGCATTAGCATTTACAGGCCTTAGCAATTCTTGGCCATCCATTTCTACAATAATTAGTACTCTACTAGGCAGCACTTTCTTCACAATATATGGACCTTCGTAGTTCATAGTAAACTTCCCACGAGGATCTGGAATGATAGGCATAACTTTTCTCAGGACATGATCATTGATCTCAAAATGTCTTAGTTTGACTTTGTGGTTGAACAGCTTGGCTACTCGTTTCTAATAGCTTTGTCCATGACATAGGGCCTTTACCCTCTTTTCATCGATCATATTAAGTTGTTCAAAATTTTGTTGAACCCATTCAACTTTAGAGAGCTTAACTTGAGAAAGTACCCTTAATAAAGGGATTTCTACTTCCATGGGTAGCACGGCTTCCATTCCATACACCAATGAGAATGGCATTGCCCCATTTGAAGTGTGAATTGAAGTTCGGTAAGCCATCAAAGCATATGGCAATCGATCATGTTAGTCGTGATAATTCTCAACTATTTTGGCTAAAATCTTCTTGATGTTCTTATTTTCCGCTTCCACAACTCCATTCATTTGTAGGTAGTAAGGAGAAGAATTTAAGTGGCGAATGTGGAAATCTCCGAGCAGTTCATCCATTATCTTGTTGGTCAAGTTTGATTTATTGTTAGTGATGATTGCCTCGGGAACTCCATATCTAGCGATGATATCACGACGGATGAACTTTGCCATGATTTTTGCAGTGATGAGGGCATAAGAATTGGCTTCCATCCATTTGGTGAAGTAACCCATAGCCACCAAAATGAAGCAATGTCCATTCAACGCTTTAGGATTAATCGATCCGATAATGTCAATGTGTCACATCAAGAAAGGTTAGGATTCAGACATTTGATACAGTTCATTAGAAGGAGTGTTGATCTTGTCTCCATAAACTTGGCATTGGTGACAACACCTCACATGTTGAATACAATCGGCTTCCATGGTCAACCAGTAATAACCGAGCCTCATGATTTTTCTTACCAGAAGATGACCATTCATATGAGAGCCACACTCTCCTTCATATATTTCTTTCATCAAGAGTTTGGCTTCTTGTGCGTCTACCCTTTTTAGTAAAACTAAATGGAAAGGCCTTTTATAAAGGGCTATTCCACTAAGAAAGAATTTGGACGCCAATTTCATCAAGTATTTTCAATCATTGGCTTTACTCCCTTGGAGAAATTTTCCTTCTTGAAGGTAGTTCATGATATCATAATACCAGGGTTAACCATTAGGTTCTTCTTCAATCATTAGACAATAAGTAGGCTTCTTTACTATGTCAATTTGTAAGGGATCAATTTTCAAGCCGTCCGTTACTTGTAACATCGATGATAAAGTTGCCAAGGTATCAGCAAATTGATTTTGTGATATTGGCAAATAATCAAAAGATATTTCGTCAAATTCCTTGACTAGGTCTTCGAATTATTCATGGTAAGGAATCCACTTTACGTCTCGTGTTTGCCATTCACCTCTCGTCTAGAGCATGATGAGTGCAGAATCACCATAAACTTGAAACTTTCTAACTATCATATCGATGGCCAACTGTAAACCAAGGATACAAGCTTCGTATTTAGAAATATTATTGGTACAAGGGAATACTAACTTTGTGGTCTTCACCCAAAAAAAAAAAAAAAAAAAAAACTTAATGGCTACCGGGTAATGTTGACCCTCTAAGGATATTAAAACTGCTCTAGTGTCGGAACCAAAAAGATTAACAGCACTATCAAAATACATGGTCCATTTATCATGTGAGACCAGGTAAATCCGTTCATCAACTTCCTCCCAATCATAAGACCTTTCAGGATTTTCAGCTATCATATCAGTTATGGCTCATCTCTTGATAGACTTTCGTGCCATGTTTCGAATATCAGACTCGAAGAGTAATATTGGTCATTTGGCAAGCCTTCCAACCAATGCAGGCTTCTCCAAAAGATATTTAATCGGGTCGTTCTCAATCATCAACAGAACGTGATAGTGAAGAGTATATTCATCAGTCGATGCAATACCTAAATCAAGGCTATACATGTCTTTTCCACCTTGAGATATCGGATCTCAAAGGTAATAAACTTTTTACTGAAGTAGTATATGGCGCGCTCTATCCCATCCTTTGGTCCTTTTTGCCTTGAATGGGCGGTACCAATATAGGGGATTGTGAAAGATATCGCTTAAGTTCTTCGAAGGATTTCTGCATTTTTTCGTCCCAATTAACTTTGGCATTCTTCTTCAACAGCTTGAAGAATGGCTTAGCGGTTTTTGACAGTTGGGAGATGAATCTTGTCACATAGTTCAATCTTCCCAATAAGTTTTGGACTTCTTTGATAGTAGAGGGAGGTTTTAGATCGTATATGGCCTTCACCTTAGAAGGATCTATCGAGATACCCTTGCTATTAACCATAAATCCAATTTCCCTGCCTCAAATATGCATTTTGCGGAGTTAAGCCTAAGCTTAAACTTCCTTAGTCTATTAAATAATTTTCTCAAGAATTCAATATGGTCTTCAACTTGTCTTGATTTTGCAACCATATCGTCAACATAAACCTCAATTTCCTTATGCATCATGTCATGAAAAAATGCCACCATAGCTCTTTGATAAGTCGCCCCAGCATTTTTCAAGTCAAAGGGCATCACTCTGTAGCAGAATGTTCCCCATGGAGTGATAAAAGTCATTTTAGTCTTGTCCTCCTTTTTCATCTGGATATGGTTGTAACTAGAGAATCCGTCCATGAAGGAGAATAACTCAAAGCCAGCTGTATTGTCAACCAAAACATCGATATGTGGCAAAGGAAAGTCACCCTTAGGACTTGCCTTATTCAAATCAGGGCAATCAAAACATACTTGGACCCATCCATCCTTCTTCATAACTAGGACTATGTTGGCAATCCAATCAGCATAATAGGTGACCTCGATGAAATCCACTTTCAAGAGTTTCATGACTTCTTCTTCGATTTTCTTAGACAACTCAGGTTTTGTCCTTCTAAGCTTCTGCTTTTTTAGCGGAATATTAGGATTGAGTGGTAACACATATTCCACAATCTCAAGATCTAAACTCAGCATATCAGCAAAAGACCAAGTGAAGACATCTTGGTATTCTTTCAAAAGCCCCATTAATCTATTGGCATCCATTTGAGAAAGACCTACCCGAATCTTGGTTTCTTTAGGGTTTTATGAATCTTCTAAATTTATGGTGAAGATTGGTTGTTCGGTAGTAAGAGATTTGGACTCGTCATGTCTGAGCCATTCCTTTTCAATAACCAGAGGGTCATCCTCGCTTTATGAGTTGGAATAATCGGGTTTACCAAAATATTTTGAATGCGAATTCGAGCCATGCAAATGACTATCATGATGTCAAATGTCATGTTTGAAATGCAATAAAAAATAGTTAGTATGTGAACATAAATGAATGCAATGCATGCAAAAGTCATGGAAAACTTGTTTTCGAATTCTAGGTTTTCGAAAGATTCATTGGGGAACTCATCCTCATGTCATGGAACATCCTTGTTCCATTAAAATGTTTCAAAATGATAGATCGTGTGGAGGCCCAGGCCTCAAAGCATCTTCATAGGACTGGTTTGAGATACCTCACACATCTATTAACAAAAAGTATGAGTTTTATTGACATGCAAACAATCGGATTATAATGTATATTGTCTTGGATCAATAAAGTTTGTAATCCAGACTGTTACAAGTATCAACAAATGAAACAAATGGAACTCCCTTGCAGGGGAGATATGAATGGAATACAATTGAAATGAAAAGTAGGAACTAGAAACATCTCTTATACAACGGGATCAATAGGCTCTTCGTCCTCACCAATGGTAGCAATCACACCATCTTCAAACAGGTTAGCGAAGTGATAAACAGTGGCTTCCTCTTCTTCTAAGAGCTTTGGTGGGTCAAGAAAGAAATCCTTCAATTTGGGCCGGGGGGAGGAGGGGGGTAGAAGGCGTTGGTAACTCTTAACCTTAGTATTTGGGCCCTTTCGGTCACCTTGATAACCTAGGCCTTCACATTTGTTCCTTTTGAACATCTCAATGGGATTTGGCATACCTTAGGCAAGTTTGCCCAAGCCCTTATCAATAGCAAATCCGTTCTTGAGTAACTCTTTACTCGACATTAGTGAGGCCTTCTAGAACTAAGACTCCTTGATGATCGACCCAATAGGCACATAGGTGGCAGACACAAGCTCAAATGAGTGGTAGCTCGATTCTTCCTTATCCTCTAGCTCGATGTAGGATACGGCAGTATTGTGGAAAGTCTCTACATCTCTTTCACATCGAATTGTCATAATTTTTCCGTCGTCGGCAAGTTTCATCATCTGATGAAGGCTTGAGGAAATAATTCCTAGGGCATGGATCTAAGGACGTCCCAGTAGTAACCTAAAGTTGCTTGGGATATCTAGCACCTGGAATATTTGAGTAATGGTGACAGAGCCGACCGTTAATGGCAAGTCAATTTCTCCTAATGACTCCTTTCTCATCCTATCAAAAGCTCAAATAGGAATCTTCGGAGGATGAACATTTTCCATGCCAATTCCTAACTGGCAAAGGGTGAATAGAGGACAAATATTCAATGTGGAACCATTATTGACCAGTACCCTCAAAATCCTAACGTTGAAGTATCGAGCGAATACTATAGTGCCTTAGTATGCACTTGCCCCTTAAGAGGAAGATCCTTTTCGAGAAGGATATTTAATCTCTAAGGAGCATGGCCCCATAAACTCCTCCAATTGCACCTCTCCAATGTTCTCAGGCACATGGACCTCATTCAAGATTTTGAGGAGTGCATTCCTATGTTTCCCTAAAGACTTGAAAAGTTCTAGTAAAGAGATTTACACAAGCATCTTTTGCAATTGCTCAATCACTTCGGTCTCACTTGTCTTGAATGTTTTGAGGAGTTGTTCGACTTCCTCGTCGATTATAGCCTTTTCCTCAACACCCTCGCGTGATGGATAGACTCAACCCAATCGAGTCATAGCATCGATTTCATTAGTGTCATAGTTCATCGAGACCGCCTTGGTGCTATAAGTGGGTGGCACCTTGGTCTTAGAACATTCACCAACTTGTGGTGGTAATTCGATAAGAACAAGTCTACAACCCCCGCCTGAGATATTCATGACCTCAAAGTTGTCAATCAATGAGCCAACTTCAATGGTATTCTTATTTGTTGCACCAATTCCACAAGGGATACTCTCCTTGGTCAGATCAATTACAATGGGCTCAATCATAACCATGAAGTCATCCTCGAATTCGTCTCTCCATACACTAGGGATGATGTCTTTGGGATTTTGGAAATAACTCACAGGAGGAGTATACTTGACCATAAAGTCATACTTCCCACTAGAATGTCCCAGGGTATCCACTACTTCACCCTTCTCATGGGACTTCCTTACGAACTCACAATCCTAGTGAGAAGTTTTATATTCATCCTCATCCTCATCATCATCATCAGAGTAGACTTCTTTATCTTTTGACAAAGCTAGAGTAAGGTCTTCTTCATCATCCCATCCACTCGGGACAATGTCCTTTATGTCAACTAAGAAACTCGATTATAGTGTGAACTTCACCATAAAGTCATACTTGCCACTTGGTTGGCCAAGGATATCTACAACTTCGCTACTCTGGGAGCTTTTCGAACAAACTCACTGTCCATGCAGGAAGCTTCATACTCATCCTCACTTTTAGTGTCGGAGTCTTGGTATATAGGGGCTTTCCTTTTCAAGGTTCGACAATCCTTCTTTTGAGTGTCATCCTAACTTGGATTCTCAGCCTTCTTTATGACTTTTAAAATTATGTCTTTGCAAAACAAATCAACTTCAACTAAAGACGTTCATTCTAGATCAAGTTCACCATTTTCATATTGAAGGACTCCCAACTCGGCTAGCTTATCCAAACAAGTGAAGTCGCCTTTCAGTTGGTGATTAGCGAATGGCATGACTTGCTTCAACTCTTGCATATCCATCAGGAGTGGACGCTTGTCATCATCCCTAAAAATTACATTGACATTCTCAGCATGTTTCGAGGTGGATTCTATTAGATATTTGGCATCGAATCCTTAAAGGTGAGCAAATTCTTGTCCAGTAGGTTTTGAATCTTAGAACGGAGTATGAAACAGTTATCCACATGGTGACTGTCACGCCCTGAACCCCGAGCGCACGCACATCCCACTGTGGTCGATCAGATATGCGACGTTCCCAGGACGCGTCGCTGACCCATTCATTTTAATTGCACATGCAGAAAGTGTAATAAAACCCCTGACAATAAAATACGGGATAGGAAAGTAGGAACCAACTCGTTCACAACCAAGCATACTTTCATATATATACATACATACCAGAGTATATATACATCAAAAGTCAGCCAACGAAAAGATCGGTCCACCAAAAAGGAACGGTCCTATTACTATTAGTTAGACTCGTTCGCCAATCCCACTTCTGACTCTTCAACCTTCGGGGTCGCCATCTACGGACTTGAAAATATTGGCCCACAACGGGGTGAGACATTGTCTCAACAAGTACACTCCTAAACCTCTATTAGAAAGGAAATACACTCAAGGGCGACCTAGCCATGCCACACAGAGGACTTACCTTGTCTCATTTCCTTCTTGCAGGTTAGCACGGTTCATATCACTCAATCACATGCAGTAATAAGAACTTAAACAATCGGAACGCAATCACTTTCATATAACCGACAACCACAGGGGTCCGATTATAAGACCGAATCATTATGACACGTTCCATACTGTGCCACACAATTCCGTCCCATAATCCGACGCATCAATCAACACCCAACATGCATTTCAATTGTTATTCACTATCACTCAAGGGCATAGCCTACTCGCGATTCAGCTATCTACTGACATTAATGCCAAGCATCGCCTCCCTCCATGGAGCACGGCTTCGTCGCTACGTCGACGGCATTCCCGAAGGAGTATAGGCCCAGAATCAACTACGACCCAAGCCCGTTGATGTGGGGCCTCCCATATAGGAGTATCCCATAAAGGGTATGTCTAGCTCAACAGCTCAGGACAGGTTCACATTAACCAACACACGGCAATTCAAGGTCGGCCCAAGATACTATGCATTTCACTCAAATGCCTCGATTAAAATAGTAATCCTGGCGTCTTTCCTTCGTATTAAAAACATCCGAGAAAGTAGTCGTGTGTGGGTCCACGTCATTTCAAACAAGAAAAGAAAGCTTTCTTTTTCAAACCCCACTGTTTAGTATAATCATTAAAATCCATTTTCGGTGTCAAAACCCGACACCCGGGATTTTCTTAATAATATCCATACTTTTCACAATCAACACTCAATTCACACAATCCATCAATCAAATGCATAATCTGAATATATCACAGCGATTAGGACATAATTCTATTGACTGGCTATCTTGAAATTATTTTCGAAAAATAATAAATAATTAATTATATTCCGAAAATTAAATAAATACTCATATTTTATTAATTAAATATAAAATATATTTTTATTATATAAATAAATTCGAAATAATTAAATAATCTAAAATAATTAATTAAGGCCTAATCAAGATTACATTAATCTAAACATATAATTAGCCATAATTAATTATCCACTAAACTAATCCAACTACTTAATCTAATTAGCTTACACTAAGCTAATCTATCCACCTAAACCTTACTTAACTTAATCTAAACATCCCTTAAGCATTAACCTCTCTAAGCGAGGTTTAGAGGATAAACTCACTAGATTTGTGATCCGGTGAGTCCACGACGACAACAACGGCAAGGCGGGCAACAATCCTCCAAGCGGCGACGCAACCAAGGCCAGGAAGAGCTTGAAAACGGGCCACGAAGATCACACGGCTTGCTGGTTTTCTGCTTCTGATCTGGGCTGAACCGGGAGAACAAAACAGTGGCTGAATAGCGAGGAAATGGGCTGATCGGAGCTCTGACAAGCGAGTGGTTGGCAACCAATGGCTTTCGAGGGTCAAGGGGATTTTGTTGAAGGTTAGGATGGGCAAAGAAAGGGGCAAAAAGGGGCGAAATAGCAAGAAAATGTGAAACAGGCGGAACCGGGCGAGTCCAGGCGATTCGGCGGGCTGTTTCTTCACGCCGGATTTCAGGAGGCTACAGGGCTCCTTTCTAGGCACCGTCAAGTCCTCTTGTATGGTTTGGATTTCCCAGAGACGATGGTGGGTGGAGCATTGGCTGATTCTCATGAGAAGACAACTTTTAACTCGATTTTTTTTAACGAAAGGTCAGCTGGAGCAGAAATTGGAACGAGGAGAAAACATAGGAGGAAATGGGGTCCGATGGGCATGCGACGGTGGAGGGCTGTTGCTGCTCAATTTCTCTGGTTTTTGCTGAGCTTCTCTCCTTCAACAACCATGGAGAAAGCCTACAAACAAGGGAGAAGAAGCCTGCTGAAGAGGGGGGGTCTCCTTGGGCTCTTGAGAGCTCAACACTTGTCCAAATCTCGTTGGCTTTGCCCCCACCATGACCTCACATGACCTCAGCCATTCTCTCTCCTCCAATCTTCCTCTACAAGCTTGGCAATAGGTGCAAAATGTCCCTAGGCCCTTGGCATACGAATTTTGAGTAATTGTACATCAAATTCCTTTAATTCCATTTAATTCCCTTCCAATTGAGTCAAATTGAAGTCCATAAAATAATCCAATGTAACCACACTTGATTCCACATTTTCCCTTGACCTTAGGACTACCTTGGATCCCAAAAGTACAACCAAAAGCGGGTCTATCCATTTTCTTGAGCCAAAACGACCATACTTTGATTTTTCACTGAAAAACTCGGTTTGTAGAAAAATCTTCTGAAGATGAGTCAACGTTCTTAAAATGACTTGTGACATGACATAATTCTCAATTTCTGAATTCGGGTTTGATTTCACGGTTAGTTTCAATTCGGCGCGAATTTAGCGTGTCCTAATCTACCGGGTAGTTTTTAGGTTCGTGCATTTGACCTATGGTTAATCATTTTCAAGCCACAAAGTACATCTTCCACACATTGGCAACTTTCGGTTGTCGTAGTAATCTCAAGGTTACAAATACGGATATAGGGTACCAAAACAATAGAGAAATCGGTCTAGTGCTAATCAACAAGATTCGTGAGATCTGGTGGAATCACCCACGCTGGATCTCATGCCTTTGTCGAGTCGACCTATCTCCGGTCTCTAATTGATCTTACTGTGTCGTAATGATCTCTTGCAAATTTGCACGGTCGAGCAGTCGTTTCCTGGTCGAATTTTCAAGTCTTATGCGTTAGAATCCCTTAACGGCTTTACCTGATAGACTAGTTATCCCGTGAGTGATCAGCTCAGGAAAAAGAACTATAAGCGCGTCGATGAAATGCCAGACTCATTTGATCGAAATCAGAACCTGAAATTCAGGATGTCACAGTGACCATTCTCTTCCATGTGATACTCGCAAGTCTTATTAAGGTCAAACCCAGGAAACTTCGACGGATTATCCCTCGAAATTTCTCTCGCCACGAGATGACTTTTGATTAGCATCAAAAGTAGCTGAGACATGGATCTAGACAATGGAGTAAATTGCCTTTGCGAGGCTTTACTTTTGTGATTGAAATTTCCGGAAGAATTCTCGACTTCCGCGATAGGTTGACGAACAGGAGGATTGTACACTTTCTGAGAAGAGGAGTTTGTATATAGGCAATCTCAATAGTTAACTCATTGTCTTTCTTTGGGGCATATCGGCAATTTATGGTTTCAGCCAACCTTCCTTCTCGCATGATCCTCTCAATGCGTTCATCTAACTGCACCAATGCGGCAAAGTTAATACATGTATGATTGTACATCTTTTTGAAAAAGTCCCCAGGCATGGCTTGTAGTAGAAATTTCATAGCTTCCTTCTCAAACAAGGGCGGTTTCACTTGAGACGCAGTGGCTTTCCACCTTTGAGCATAAGCTTTGAATGTTTCGATCCTTCTCTTTCCGACCCGAACCAACTCATCTCGAGTCGAGGTGATTTCAGTGTTGAACTTATATTGCTGCAGGAATTTGTTGGCAAGATCTTCTTAAGTATGGATCTTTTCCAAGTCTTACTCAATAAACCACATAAGTGCAAGACCAACCAAACTATCTTGAAATGAGTTAATTAGAAGTGGAGGATTGTCAGAATAGTGAGCCATCTTGCCCCGATAGTACTTCAAATGAGTCTTCGGGCACCTAATGCCGTTATATTTCCTTGTAAACTCTGGCTCCTTATAGAATCCGGGGACCTTCACCTTGGTAAAGGGTGACAATTTGTTGAACCCTGAAGTTGGTAACCTTACAGCATGCAAAGGCATTCTCCAATCTTTGCGAGGTGTCTTGAACCTTCTTCATCAAAGTACATAGTTGGAATCTCCTTAGACAAAGCCTCTAAATTTGTTTGAGAATGATAGATTGGGATCATCAGATTTATTTAAAATTAGTCTTATAGTTGGTATCAAAGCATGTTTATAATCTCCGCCTTGGTTAAAATTTTGGAATTTTTGTTTATTTTCACTGAATTATGTATGGGTAAAATTAGGATCTTTTATGGCTTGGAATGGAATTTCAAATTTTGACCAGATTCGGGCAACCCACCATGCGATGATGGATATGCATGGTGACACTGCTGTTAAGAAGAAAAAACCTTAAATTATTCCGCATATTATTGATTGTCAGAGATTAATCAAACGCTGAAATTTTGGTGATTAGGGTTTTAGGGCAGATCGTTTTAGGCTTAATTCCAGTCAATATGTTGGTTGTTTTTGCCGGATCTTGAAATTATACATTTGTCTCGATATTCTCTTTGAAAACCATCGATCAATTGGGTTGAACATGGGCTGTGGGAGAAGACCCAGGCGGTAGAATGGAGCTAGTCGCGGCGGGAGAAGTGGTGGAAGAAGAAAGGCTCAAAGAGAAGGCCTCGAGCGCATGTGACGCACGCACCCGGGTGCATGGAGCGAACGCATGGGAACAACACGCGTGGTTTCTTAGTTTTGCTCCTTTGCTTTTTGCAGAATTGCAATTCTGCCATCAGTCAACTAAAATTACGATCTTGCCCCTCTGCATTAAGGAAAATTGCGGTTCTACCCTGGCAGCATAAAATTCTGATTTTTCCCCTGTTGGGTGTACAAATTTATGGTTTTACTATTCTAGGTGTAAAATTCCTATTTTTACCCCCTTTTGCATGTGATTTTACTATCTTGCCCTTACATTTAATTTTATGAATATTTTCTCATGAAATTAAATATCTAGTGATCTGTATATATTTAATTAATTAAAGATTAGCCACATCATCTTTGATTATATTAAATTATATACATTAAGAGCCTTTGGATCACATATAATCAAAGATAATAATTGTGATTAGTCACATTAATATTATGAATTTTGTCCCATAAGAATTTTCAATATATTAATATGATTAATTAGGATGAAATTTTTTTTTAATTTACCCACAGGGATTAAGGAAGGGAATATAATTTGATAATTTCATCATGAAGTAATTATGAATCAATTTAAATTATAAATTTAGCCCACAAGCAGTTTTTGATGTTATGTGATTCTTATCTTATAACATGTTTTACATTGGTAAAATATGATTTAAGTGTATTTGTCTCAAATATATTAATACATAAGTTTTTCTTGATTATGGTGCAATCTTACCACCTACAATTAGTTCTAGTATAATTGATCCCGAGTTTAATGAAAATAATTATAAAGAATGGAGGGAATTAGTTATTTTCCAATTATAGTGCATGGATCTTGATTATGCACTATGGTCAAAGGAACCACCTGAACCTACTAAGAATAACACTCAAGCTGAATATACTCTTTATGCACAATGGGAGCAGTCCAACCGTCTCAGTGTGATGTACATAAAAACAAAACTCTTTGCTAGTATTTGTGGTTTAGCATTCAGCATAGCAACACCAATGAATTACTGGAGGCTATTGACTCACAATTTGAGTCTTCAGAGAAGGCACATGCCATGACCCTAATTATAAAGTTCTCATCATTGAAGCTTACCAGTGTAAGAAGTGTGCGAGAGCACGTCATAAAGATAAGGGACATTACAGCTCAGCTGAAAAATCAAGAGGTTGGGATATCATAATTATTTCTTGTATATTATATCCTGAACACTCTCCTACAATAATATGTCCCTTTCAAGATCTCTTACAACACATAACACTAAATGGTCAATCAATGAACTCATGACCATGTGTGTTCAAGAGGAAGAGATGTTGCTAATGGAGAAAGGAGAAAGTGCTCATATGGCAATACATGATCAATATAAAGGGTAAGGTAAAAAGAAGGGTAAATGTAAGATGCCTCTACCTCCCCAAGCTGGCATTAAGAAGGAATCTAAGTGCTTCTTCTGTAAAAAGAAGTGGCACGTGAAGAATGATTGCGCCAAATTCAAGGCCTGGCTCAAAAAGAAAGGTAACCAGCTCTTATGTGTTTGTTATGAATCTAATATAGTTGATATAGGTCACAACACTTGGTGGATTGATTCTGGTTCTACAATTTACATTTCGAATTCCTTGCAGGGTTTTCAGAATCAGCGAAAACCAGTGGGAAGTGAACAAAGTATCTATTCAGAAAACAAGATGCGCTCGCGTATAGAAACCATTGGGATATGCATATTAGTTCTCAGTAGTGGTTTTGTTTTAATTTTAGAAATGACTTTATATTCCTAGTTTCTTTAGGAATTTAATTTCAGCTTCAAGACTTGTATCTTTGTAATGTTCCTTTAAATTTTCAGGATCAACATTCAGTTTATCGTATAAATCTGAAATTGTTGGGAGTGGTATTTTGTTTGATGATCTCTTTCAAATTAATTTATAAGATAATGACATTTATAATGTGATGTCCGTTCACGATAATACTGGTATAAAGGGATGTGTTGTGAATGAGGATTCCTCTATGTTGTGACACCAGAGATTGGAACATATCTTCATGGATAGGATAAAGCGGTTAGTAAATGATGGAGTACTTAATACTCTAGATTTTACTGATTATGGCACTTGTGTGGACTGCATAAAAGAGAAAACAGACCAATAACAAAGAAATGGGGCAAAGTACAGCCCGAGTGCCAAAACTTGGCACGAAGGGACACTTAAGTGCCAAAAGTTAGGAAAGTGACACTTAGGTGCCACTTTTCAAAAAAAGTGGGACACTTAAGTGCCATCTCCGGCGAACCCCACCGAAATCCTACGTGACAATTTTTATTATTTTTTTGTCTACGTGGCTCGCTAGAATGCTAACTCAACAAACAAAGCCAAAAACAACGTCATTTTTAACCGGATTCAAATGTTAATATAAAATTAATTTAATTAAATTATACAAATAAATTATTATTATTTTTCAAAAATAATATAAAATTAAAAATCAAAAAAAAAAAAAAAAAAAAAAAGGTGGGGAGAGGAGGCAGCGGTTGAGGGTTGAGCCCTCGCTGTCGTCGCCTCCCCCGCCGTTGGGGAAGGGCCGGCGATTGTGGGGGAGGGTCGGCTGGGTTCATAGGCCCCTAGCCTACTGGCGACAAGGGTCGTGAGCCCTCACCTAGATCTAGGGCGAGGGTCGTGGCCCTTGCAAAGATCCGGCAAGGGCTCGCGGGCCCTCACCACCTACCCGCTGCCGCGGAGAAGGGCCGGCAACGGAGGGGGGAGGGTCGGCCGAGGTTGCCGGCCCCGGCCGATCGGCGGCGAGGGCCTGCGACCCTCGCCCGATCTAGGCGAAGGCCACGAGCCCTCGCTGAGATTTGGGGCGAGGGTCGCAGCCCTCGTCGCCGGCCGGCCGGCCCTTCTCGGCGGCTGCAGCGGGAGGCGACAACGGTGAGGGCCACAAGCCCTCGCCACCTCCCCACCACCACCGGGAAGGGCCGACGACGGAGGGGGAGGGTCGGTCGTGGTTGTCGGCCCCGGCTGACCGGCGGCAAGGGCCGTGACCCTCGCCCGATCTAGGCAAGGGCCACGAGCCCTTGCTAAGATCTGGGGCGAGGGTCGCGGCCCTCGCCACCGATCGGTCGGCCCTTCCCAGTGGCGGCGGCGGGGAGGCGGCAATGGTGAGGGCTCACTATCTCCCTCCCCTCCTTTAAAAAAAAAAAAAATTTATAATTACTATTGTTATTATTTATTTATAAATATTTGAATTTGTATTTTTAAAATTTTTAAATAAATTTAGTTTTAAATTTAATTTAATTAATTTTTATATTAAATTTTTACCACGTTAGAGGCAAAACAACGTCGTTTTTGCATTTTTTTAGCCACATCAACGTGTAAAACGACGTTGTTTTGCACTTAGCTAGCTGGAAAATCTCTATGTCAGCATTTTGGCCAAATTGGCAATTAAGTGATCAATTTTGCTCCGATTTTGGCACTTAAGTGTCCCTCCGTGCCAAGTTTTGGCACTCCAGGTGTCCGTACCTCCAAAGAAATGTGCTAAAAGGATATTATGGTAGAGGTGGAGAATATTATGGTAGATACACAGAAGATGGACAAGCATCTAGTCCATTTGCGAAGTTTCTTAAAGAGCATGAGATTATTGCCCAATACATGGACCAGAATAGTGTAGCAAAAAGAAGAAATTGAACTTTATTGGACATAGTGCGGAGTATGCTCAATAGCTCCAAACTTTCTAAGTTCTTGTGGACTGAGACTCTTAAAACAACTGTGTACATATTAAACTGAGTTCCAATCAAGGGCATTCCAAAGATGCCTTTTGAGTTATTCGAGAGTTAGAAACCTAGTTTGCGACATGTACACTATTCGGAATACCCATCTGAAGTAAGAGTCTACAATCTATAGAAAAGAAGTTAAATCCAAGAACTATGAGTGGGTATTTCATTGGATATGCTGAGGGGTCCAAAGGATATAGGTTTTATTGTCCATCTCATACCACTAAGTTTATGGAATCAATAAATGCTAAATTTCTTGAGAATGACCTAATTAGTGGGAGCAATCAATTCAGGGACCTTGTTTCCGAAGAAGATCATTTAGATACTCAACGTTCTACCTCAGCTACTGGATCGTTTGTTGTTTACAACGCCCCTTTAGTTCAACCGGTCATTGAATAACCAATCATTGAAGATCCACAACCTGCTTATATTGATTTGGTAGACCTAACTGTTTAGCAATTACTAGATACTGTTGAGTTTCCAATTGAACAAAAAACTCCTCAAGAGAATGTTGATGCAACATTAAAAAGGTCTACTAGAATGAAGAAATCAACAATCCCTAATGACTACATTGTGTATCTACAAGAATCTGACTATAATGTTAGAGCTGAAAGTGATCCTAAAACATTTTCGCAAGTCATGAGTTGTGATAAATCCAATTTATGATACAATGCTATGAAGGAAAAATGAGTTCTATAGCATCAAAAGAAGTCTGGGATTTAGTTAAGTTGTCTGATGGTGCAAATGCCATTGGTTGTAAATGGGTCTTCAAAACTAAGAAGGATTCATTAGGCAATATGAGAGATACAAAGCCAAACTCATTACCAAGTTATTCACTCAAAAGGAGGGAATTGATTACATTGAGACATTTTTTCCTGTATCCAAGAAAGATTCTCTTCATATTATTTTTGCATTGGTTGCTCATTTTGCTATGGAGTTACATTAAATGGATGTGAAAACTGTTGGAGAAAACTTCCTTGAGTGTTTTGAAGCTGACAAAACGTTTCCATCAATCTAGTCTGAAGATTTAAAGACTCTTTCATCAAAGTCTAAAGACCTCCGGACTACCAAACTCAAGACTCAAAGTTTATCATGATTGACAGTTACTAGACCGTCGAAGAAGGCTTATCCAGAACTGGATGTTTCGTTAAGGATTTGACTTTATCGACTGGAAAAGATCTCCTGGCTGGATATAGCATGTCGGAATCCATTATTCAAATCAAGATTGATTCAGGGATAATGGATCCGTTGATTGGCGAAGTATACTTGGAAGGTTCTACTTATAGAAACCTACATCCTGATTGTATGGGCAAGCAGGATTGATAGGCTATCGTCATGTTCCTTAAATAGCTCGAAGATCTTCCTAATTGATTCTGTCCAACGGGTAGATTGGAAGAATTCCTTTGGTAAGTGCCAACAGGTATGATGGCATAAATGAGTATATAAGGAAGACATTCTAGTTGTTCGAGTGTGTGCGCGATAGAAGAATTCCAAAATCTAAAGCTCATTGTTCTTAGTCAATTAAATTGTTGAGCGAAATCTTGTACACAAAAGAGAGTCTATATCTTTGAGAGACCTTGAGGAAGTGTAGTAGATTATCTACACTGTAGAATCAAGGAAGAACTTTACTGTAACAACTCTTTTGTTCATAGTGAAATCCAGCCGGTGGGCTGTTAGTGCGGAAGAGTGGACGTAGGCTTGGATTAAGCCGAACCACTATAAACTCTGTGTTCATATTCTCTTCCCTACACTCTTTTACTTTGATCGTAACTCGTTTTGTTTACAAGAGACAAATTTCCTTTTTATAATCTATTGTTGATTAGTGCTGCACACTTATTTCGTAAATTTGTTTTTACACTTATTCACCCCCCTCTAGGTGCTCGTACTAGCTTTCACAATTGGTATCAGAGCCTATGTACTCACTTAAGTTGAAGTGTTTTGCTTCAGAGTTAAAGATCCATTGCTAGTATGTTGGCTCCAGGACTGGTTGAAGGGCAAAGCAATACCAGACCGCCTTATTTTGATGGGAAGGAATACAACATATGGAAAAACAAGATGAAGGCATTCTTAAGATCAAATGATTCTCTAGAATGGGATGTGGTAGACAAAGGAATCATTTCTAAAGCTGCATCTGTCTCAGAAAGAGGAAAAGAAGCCGTTGAGTCTACCAAAATGACTCAAGAAGAGATAACCAAGAGACAAGCTCTTGATGCAAAAGCAATTTATTCTTTATATTGTGTATTATCACCTACTGAATATAACAGAATATCTTCTTGTGTTACAGCTAAAGAAGTCTGGGATAGATTACACATCACTTATGAAGGAACTGATCGAGTGAAAGAAACCAGAATCAACATTCTGTTCGGTCAATACGAAGCATTCAAAATGAAATCTGGAGAATCTATCACTGACATGTTTAGTCGTTTTACAGAAATCGTGAATGGTCTTGAAAATCAAGGTCAACCAATTTATGATCCCATGAAAGTAAACAAGTTACTGCGTGGATTCTCCAAGTATTGGAATCACATAAAGACCTCAATAAGGGAGACACAAAGAATTATGCCACTTTCTGTCGATGAATTGGTTGAGACTCTTCAGTCTTATGAAGTAGAGCGAATCAATGAAGATGAAGATCCTAAAGGTAAGAAATCCATTGCATTAAAATCTAATGATGATTCTGATGTCATAGATTTTGAAGACGATATGAATGATGAGGAACTTGCTCTCATGATAAGAAGATTCAGAAAGCTAAACAGAAAGGGAAGAAGATTCAATCCAAAGAAACAAAACTTTCAAAAGCAACAGAGTAAGTCTGTTGAGGATGATGAATCCAATAAAGATGTAGTCTGTTTTGAATGTAAGAAAAATGGACATATAAGACCCAACTGTCCCCTTCTGAGGAAAAAGAAAGGAAAAGCTGAGAAATATCGAAAAGCACTCAAAGCAGAAACTTGGAGTGATACAGAATGTGAAGAAAGTGATGATGATTATGCCAATATTTGTCTCATGGCACAATTAGACTCGATTCGATTCCGAGATAGACTCGGTGAAATCGAGGTAAGTAATTTGAAAATCTCTACTAAAGTCTCTAGATACATTGATGAATTGTGTCTTAGTCTGAAAACTTCTCTTAAAAGGATTTTCGAACTTAAAAGAGAAAATTCTGCACTAAAACAACAGGAAAATGTTTTAAAAGAAAATGTTAAAAGTTTAGACAATAGTGTTACTACCTTGAAAGAAAATGAAGACAATCTTTCAAAAGAAAATGCATTCTTGAAAAATGACATCTCAAATATTTCTAAAAGATTTTCTATAGGATCCGAGAAACTTGAAAAAATTCTTTCAAAGACAAAGACCTTACTTCAACAAATCAGGTTTAGGAATGACCGCTGAAACCATTCCTCTAATTGATTTTCCTAAAGTAAAGGATAGAATTAAGTAAAGACCTACAAGAGATGCTTACAAAAATCATTTCCAAAAAGTTTTTGTAAAACTAGTAGGTCGCAGTGCTCTTAGATGTTTTAAGTGTAATAGCTCATATCATTTTGAGAAAGAATATCCTATGGTTTGGAAACCTGTTAAGAAAGTATGGGCAAATACCGTATATCATACTAATACCAATGGACCCAAGAAAATATGGGTACCAAAGAAAGCCTGAGTCTCTTTTCTAAATGCAGGTCATTATCAAGAAAAAAGTTAAATGGTACCTAGATAGTGGATGCTCAAGGCATATGACAGGAGATTCAAATTGCTTCATAAAGCTTGTTCAAATTAATGGTGGAAAAGTTTCATTTGAGGAAACAGCAAAGGAAGAATTGTGGGATTCAGAACTCAGTAAAGATTGGAAGCCTCACGATCGGTAATGTTTCCTTAGTGGAAGGACTCAACTACAACTTGCTAAGTATCACCAGTGTGCGACACCGGTTTCAAAATCAATTTTCAAGAGGGAATATGTTCGGGAACCAAGTAAAGACTCCTCTCGCCTCTTTCACGGGTCGAAGACATGGAAATATCTACCTCTTGGATATCAAACAAGATGAAACCCAATGTCTAATCTCAATCCAAGAAGAAGCAAACTTATGGCACAGAAAACTTGGGCACATCAACATGAATCAAATAGCCAAAATTTCAGCAAAGAAGCTTGTTCATATTCCCAAGCATTCTTAATTCCATTCTCTTTTCATCTTTACCTTTTTAATGATGACAAAAAGGGGGAGAGATGTGGTGCAGATTTGATTTGAACTTTGAACTTTTGTGTCGATTGACTTGACTTTTGTGTTTGGCTGTTTGGATTTGGTTTGGATTTGGATTTGACTATTTGAACATTTGTTTATCTTAAGTACTATTGATATCTCATGGCTTTGTTCATTTACAAGACTAACCTACTTTCTGTGGATGCAGATTATAGTGTTATTACTAAGCAATTTATCTTTGTGAGATATCCATATTTGCTTGAGCAATGTTTTGCAGGTCAAAGTTATCCAAATTTGCAGGAAAGTTTTGTCACCATCAAAAATGGGGAGATTGTTGGAGAAAACTTCCTTGAGTGTTTTGAAGCTGACAAAACGTTTCCATCAGTCTAGTCTGAAGATTTGAAGACTCTTTTATCAAAGTTTGAAGACCTCTGGACTGCCAGACTCAAGACTCAAAGTCTATCCTCATTGACAGTTACTAGACCGTCGAAGAAGGCTTATCCAGAACTGGATGTTTCGTTAAGGATTTGACTTTATCGACTGGAAAAGATCTCTTGGCTGGATATAGCATGTTGGAATCCATTATTCAAATCAAGATTCATTCAGGGATTATGGATCCATTGATTGGCGAAGTATACTTGGAAGGTTCTACTTATGGAAAGCTAGATCTTGATTGTATGGGTGAGTAGGATTGATGGGCTATCGTCATGTTCCTTAAATAGCTCGAAGATATTCCTAATTGATTCTGTCCAACGGGTAGATTGGAAGAATTCCTTTGGTAAGTGCCAATGGGTATGATGGCATAAAGGAGTATATAAGAAAGACGTTCCAGTTGTTCGAGTGTGTGCGCGATAGAAGAATTCCAAAGTCTGAAGCTCCTTGTTTTTAGTCAATTAAATTGTTGAGCGAAATCTTGTACACAAAAGAGAGTTTATATCTTTGAGAGACCTTGAGAAAGTGTAGTAGAGTCTCTACACTGTAGAATCAATGAAGAGCTTTATTGTAACAACTCTTTTGTTCATAGTGAAATCCAGCCGGTGGGCTGTTAGTGCGGAAGAGTGGACATAGGCTTGGATTAAGCCGAACCACTATAAACTCTGTGTTCATATTTTCTTCCCTACGCTCTTTTACTTTGATCGTAACTCGTTTTGTTTACAAGAGACAAATTTCCTTTTTATAATCTATTGTTGATTAGTGCTGCACACTTATTTCGTAAATTTGTTTTTACACCTATTCACCCCCCTCTAGGTGCTCGTACTAGCTTTCACAAAAACGACATTTCTCAATGATAAATTAGAAGAAGTGGTTTATATGAAATAACCAAAAGGATTAGTCTCTAGTGCTGGTGAGCATTTAGTGTGCAAGCTTAAAAAGTCTCTATATGACTTGAAACAAGCATCACGCTAATGGTACTTAAGGTTCCATGAGATCATCTCTTCATTCGGTTTTGTAAAGGATGTCATGGATCAATATATATACCAAAAGGTTAGTGGGAGTAAATTTTATTTCCTTGTACTATATGTAGATGGCATTTTACTTGTAACTAATGACAATGGGAAGTGAAACAATTTCTCTCTAAGAGTTTTGACGTGAAGGATGTGGGTGAAGTATCTTATGTCATTAACATTAAGATTCATAGGGATAGATCTTGAGGTATATTAAGACTATCTCAAGAAACTTATATCAATAAGGTCTTAGAGAGATTTTGGATAAAAGACTGTTCACCAAGTATAGCACCCATTATGAACGGTGACAGGTGTAATTTAAAGCAATGCCTGAAGAACAATTTTGAAAGGGAACAAATGAAGAACATCTCATATGCTTTTGTCGTCGGAAGCTTGATGTATGCTTAGGTTAACACTCAACCTAACATTACTTTTGTCGTGGGAATGTTGGGAAGATACTAGAGTAATTCAAATATGGACCACTAGAGAGCTGCAAAGAAGGTGATGAGACAATTTTCAAGGAACAAAAGGACACATGCTTATGTATAGACAGACTGACAACTTAGAGGTAGTTGGTTATTCGAACTCAGGCTTTGCTAGCTGCATTGATTCCCATAAATCGACATTGGGATATATTTTTATGTTTGTTGGCGAGCTATATCCTAGAGGAGTGCAAAACAGATCTTGGTTACCACTTCCACTATGGAGGTAGAGTTTGTTTCTTGTTTTAAGACCACCTTACATGGTGTGTGGTTGAAAAGTTTCATATTAGAGCTTAGAGTTGTGAATTCCATTGCTAGGCTCTTAAAAATATTTTGTGACAATTTAGCTGTAGTTTTCATGGTTAAAAATCACAAAAGTGGTAGTCGAAGCAAGCACATCGACATCAACTATTTAGTTGTTAGGGAACGTGTTAAAGAGAAGAAAGTGCTCATAGAACACGTAATGACTGGATTGATGATAACTGATTCTTTAACTAAAGGCATGTTACCAATGAGTTATAAGGATTATGTATTCAGAATGGGCATTGGTCCAATCATGTAAATTTTCTTTATATAGAATAATTTGTGAGACTTTTATTCATTTGCAATGCTTTTATCAATGCAGTTGTATGCATTCATTTATTATGAGAAAATCAATTACGTTTGACCTAGAGTAAATATAAGGTTTATTCATTAAGTTATTTGGTCACATATGGGCTGATACAGAAGATAAAACTCACTCTAAAGGACTCATTGCCGTGATTCATGTGTTTTATTTCAACATGAAGTTTATGTGGGTTTTGGGTTAACATTTCATTTAATGAAATTTTGGGATCGAGTTGGAGAATGTTGTAATATATTCTATTATTTAAATGTGATCCCAATATTGCATTTCCAATTAATTATAATTTATTGCCCAATTTATTACCCCGTTTATTACGTGATATTTGCCCATTAATATGTTACCATAACGGTCTTGATGAAAGACGTCGGTAACGTAAGAAACGGAATAAAACGTCAAATCGTCTAGTTTAAATCCTATCACTACAGAAAACACATCATAACATTTGAGGGGTATTGGCTAGTGGAATAGGTACAAATTTGGTGTTTCCAGATTAGCAGATTGATCGTGTTTCGTCAATCCATCCAAGGTTTTAGGGTTTTCTGCATTTGCAAATTTTCATCAATGGCTGGAGGTATGTCGATCTTTACGTTTCTGCAAATCGATCCCGAATTATGCACGTATTTGTTTGAGAATGATGGATCGGGATCATCAGGTTTTATTTAAAATTAGTCTTCCAGTGGGTTCTTCGCGCCTTTTGTTGTTTCATACAGCACAAGGCGTGTCTTGCCAGGAGAGTCTCATCTTTAGTGCTGGGTCTTTTCCCTTGGAAGCTGAAGTGGTCCCCAAACAAGGAGTTTGTGAAGGAGAATGACGGGGAAGCTCTGTGTTTCGGCGTGGATGGGACGTTTGTAATGAAGCATATACCGGCTTGATAGTAACGTGGCCCCATATGGCTCGTGTTGGATATGGCTGAGTGGTTGAGCTCCTGTCGTCCTAGCTTTATGCGGAAGAAGCGGTGATGTGCTCCGTCATCGATGGGCATGAATTAGTTCGAAACGGAAGCTTGTCTTTCATTAGATGGATAGGTAGACTATTCGCATATTAGGATTATTTCTATTTGATGGTGGACAAGATTATTATCATGGATTGTCGGAATGGTTATATCTCGAGAACTTTGTTTTCTGTTCGTAAGTTCACACAGCTTTAGGCGGATCTTTATCTTTTCTGGTCGAGGATTTACTGAGGAACGAGTCTATAATTTGGTTGCTTTATACATTTGCATGTATGGCCCACTTTATGTGTTTATTCAGGACCTGGGCAATTGCTCTTGTTCAAGTGTTTCACCGTTCCAGGTTCGTCATGATATCGGATGCATTCACAGCTTTACTCAAAACAATTCTTGAGTTTTGATGCTGGAAGGACTGGTTGGTACACATCATATCATAGGTTCGCTCCATGAAATGGACAATACAATGAGTGGCCACCGGGGACGGCGTTATTTATGGTTCATATTCTCTTGAATACCAGGCTTCTCCTCCAGTGTTATTACATGACCTTAAATATTGATAGGTTATTCCATGGGATGTGAAAGAGACTTGTCTTTTAATTTTACTTGTGCCTCCATTAAACAGATGAAGACACGCAAGTTGCAACGACACTGGCTAGCTTTTCTTCTCCTTGTCCATGAAGCCAGTTCTCTCATCGTTCATCATAGCACCACATCACACGTTAATCGACTGTAAGAAGTGAACCCAATTTGTTTAGGAGTTTCAAAACTTCAAGGCTACGGGTGAAACCTACTCAGGAAGCTTCGTGAGTTTGGAAGGAAGTAGTGAACAGCTGGAAGGAGGTGAATGAAGCGCTGAAGTGGCTGGCAGAGAATGGCAAGCTGGCGAGATTTTGGTTAGATTGTTGGATCATGGGTAAACCACTCTTGGAGTATGCTTTTGGCCTGATTGATCAAGCAAAACTTCAAGCCAGAAGAGCAGAATTATGAGGATCAAATAATCAGTGGAAGTGAGAGCAATTCCAGCATATTCTCCCTGAGGTTATTCCTTTGTGCATAAGGTGATTTTAGAAAGATGGTAGGCAGTGATCAGCAGTGGTCACTGATCAGAACCATCTGAAGTGAGCCAAACCAGATTCTGTATATATTAAAACAGCTGAATTGGGTTACTGTGATGTAGTAGTTGCTGGGCATGTTATTCCACTTTCATTTTCATGGAAAGACTTGGTTTTAGTCTGTGGATTACTTTTAGGCTATGGATTTATCTGACAAGGAGAGCTTACATCTTTACCCAGTTAAAACGAAGATAATGTTTGGTCATTTTTTATTAGACTCCAGTAGAAACTTTCTCATGTGACAATATATGTTATGAAGTCCATGTCTCTCTAGTTACAAGTTCGAACCATGCAATCAAGTGCTCGGCTGTTGTTGCTTTTCTATGGTTAAAGTGTCTAGTCAATCATTAAGATATTTTACTGAGAGCTCTCTTCACGCAGCTATCTCCTGCAATAAATATATTCCCCAACTGGCAACGTCTCTTTCAATTAAGAAGAAAAAAGATTTTGGCCCCATTACTGGTAATATCTCTAACAAGATAACATTGTCATGATATTAGTGAATTCTCATCGAGGCTGCCTTCATCATCTTATCTACTATCCACTATCCAATATCATCTTACACCATTAATATGACCACCTACTCTCTTTCAATCAGATCATAATATTTTAATCTCATATAGTTGTATAGATTCCTCTATATATAGCAAGGAGATGTTTTATTTTTTAGGAGAGCAAATATGCAGAAAGCTTGGTTTTATGAAGAGTATGGAAGTAAGGAAGTTCTCAAGCTGGGGGACTTCCCTTTTCCTACTCCCCAACATAATCAAATAATTGTCCAAGTTCGAGCTGCTGCTTTGAATCCTATTGATTTTAAAAGACGCCAGCCTCCCATCTTTCCTTCAGACTTTCCTGTGAGTAAGATGATTTAACATGTTGTGAGAGAGAAAGGGAGTAAAGCAAAGAGATACTATTTTTATGTGGTTCTCTCTCATACTTACTGATGCGCTATTGTTTTCCTTTCTTGCTGGCTCTGGCCACACTTTGCTCTAGTACTTTGTTGGTGGCATTCCTGTTAAGCTGGCTAGTTTTATGTGCATGTAGGTTGATTGTGACTAATTTTGAATAAATTAGTTTACCAGAGAGTGGGAAATTTGCTTGTGGAATGAAAACAGCATATTGTTTGGACACTTCTATTTTAGTTATTGTAAATCAGGCAGCGCTTGTTAAAGAGTTCGCCTTTACGTTGATTTTTCTAGTAAAACAAGTGATGAATATTCAAACTCGATAAAAGTGCTGAACAGATCAGTACCCTAGAACAAGCGGTGTTGTGAATCTAGATTCATTGCTTGATATGGGATGCAGGTGGTTCCAGGCTGTGACATGGCAGGTGTGGTGGTGGCGAAAGGCACTGGTGTCACCAAGTTTGATTTAGGCGATGCAGTTTATGGGAATATTCAGGACTTCAATGCTCCTGGAAAGCTGAAGCAGCTTGGGACTCTGGCAGAATTTATTGCGGTCGAGGAGACCCTGATAGCAATGAAGCCCCAGAACCTGTCATTTGAGGAAGCCGCAAGTTTGCCGTTAGCTGTTCAGACTGCAATGGAAGGGTTTGTAACAGCAGATTTCAAAGAGGGACAGACAGTTTTCATCGTTGGAGGTGCAGGTGGTGTTGGGACTTTAGCTGTTCAGCTGGCCAAGAACTTTTACAATGCTTCCTATGTTGTGGCAACATGTAGCTCGGCAAAGGTGGAGTTTGTCAAGAAACTGGGTGCTGACAAAGTTATCGACTACACAAATACCAAATATGAAGAAATTGAGGAGAAATTTGATTTTCTTTATGATACCATCAGTGAGATCCGCGAACTACCAATTCTCATTTGCTAGTCCTACCTTAGTACTTCATACTGCTCAGGCAATCTCTTCATACTAAATGACAGTTCCAGTTTTTTGAATATTTCATATCATCTGAAATTTATCACGTTCACTGGTGGTGGAGTAGTTCTTTTGTATGAGCACCGTTAGTTGAGGAGACTTGAAAATTTCAAGAACCTTAGACAACTTATGTCTTATGTCTGTGCAGTCAACTTATGTCTCCAGTGACGGTGGGCCAAATGGAAATCCCATGTAGTTTTTTGAATGGATAAGAAAGAGGTTGTGTGGGTTCTAGAGATTGCTTTGACCACTGGAAGATCAGTTACTAAAATGACACTGTTGCTTCTAGATGCTATTTCAACGTTTTCTCTTGACTTCTTCAGGGGACTGCAAGAACTCCTTTGTAGTTGCCAAGGATGAAGCTCCAATTATTGACATAACCTGGCCTCCGTCACACCCAAGGGCAGTCTATTCAAGCTTGACTGTTTCTGGAGAAAACCTGGATATGATTAGGCCTTATTTAGAGAATGGAAAGCTCAAGGCCATCATCGATCCCACTGGACCTTATGCATTTACAGATGTCATTGAAGCTTTTCGATACTTGGAAACAGGAAGAGCTCGAGGAAAAGTTGTCATTTCTCCATTCCCCACAGAGAATGCTCCACGGTTCGTGTCACGGGAGCTTGGAAGCAACCAAATGCCCGAAAGGGTTGCTCTAGGGACATCTGTCTGCTGAGTACCTTGCATCCTGTTTTCTGGTATTGATAGCTTTGGTATTGCAATATCACAGGCTTTGGAAAAGCTCATTTTTATTTGCAATCTAGAAGCATATATATGTCGGTAATCAGATTATGAAATGAAAATTCTTCTCTGATATGGATGTGCTGCTTTGAGTTGTAATTTATTGTCTCATGAACCATCGCACCAGTTGTTCAGGGTTGTTGGCTTTTGATTAACGCAAAGTTGCTAGGATATTGCTATGAGGCAGTTTGATATTGGATCATCGACTATTGATTTCAACCCCCAAAATATAGATTTTAAATTTCCTTTGTGGAGCATCTTGACCCTTTTCCAGTTATTCTAGTTCGACGTGCTGAGGAAATGAGTAACAACCAAAGCACAATACAAGTATAATGACCCTCTGTGCTACTAAACTGAAGCACAAAGCTATCTCTGCAACAATTAACTTCATTGTAAGCTTTCTAAAATAAGGTTGGTGAAAAAAGAAGGACCATGTAGTGCATCAATTGCAAAAACATCAGAATTCAATGCGTGTTGCTATTGAAATGAAAATCTGAGCCGTATTCTTCCCAATTGACCGAAACATGGGAGGATTAGCAAACTTTCAACTGAAATATGTTAAGTCCTTGTCCCTGGTTTCACACCATACACATATTGCTGGTCTGCCTGTGCGTAAGCACGGAGTTTTGTTGTCTATTGCTTGAAAAGCTAGACAATGGACAATTCATAGTAAAACAACATGATGTTAATTTTTACATGGGTTCATATTTACACTTGACATTGACAATGGCCTCCATCTATGCGCTGTTGTTAGGATCGAAAAATGGACAACATACCTAAACTTTTCGCTGAAGAAGATGTATTTATACGGATCTGGTTATTTTGAGGGAAGTAGACATTTTTAATTCTATAAAGTTGACCTTTAGTAGCATGAGAATGGCCAACGTGAAAGACTAATGTGAAAGCTCGTGCTTAAGCCTATAGGAAGCAAGGGTTCTGTCCATAATGTCAAAACCTTAGGTGTTAAGCATAGATCATGCGTAGGAATCTGTGCGTTGTTTATGATTTAATTGGTTTGTTGTGGCGGAAGTCAAGAACTCAGATGCTTAAGTGCTAAGCAAAAGAATGGAAAAGTCAAGAATCTTGAGCTATGATTAACGCAAGGATATCATCTACTTGATCTTCAACGACATTACCTTCCATCTTCTTCTTCTTCTTCTTCTTCAAAATAAAAAATAAAAAATAAAGGACATCAACATCGTGTATGCGGCACACTGCTCTGCGGCACTCGTTCCCATCACCCTCGCCGTTGCCTTTTCTCTCCTCCTACTGAAAGCCTTCACTGGCAAGTCCCTCCGAAGTTCTAAGTATCCGCCTGTTCACGGGTCAGTTTCAGTCAACTCATCTACTTCAACCAGCTCTACGACTACCTAATTGGAGACGTGAGGAGATCTCCAACATTCCGGCTCCTCACGCTGGACCACAGTGAGATTTACATGGCCGATCTAAGGAATGTCGAGCACATACTAAAGACCAACTTCGGTAAGCACATGTAGGGAAAGTTTAACATAAATATTAGCCTGTGAGAGGCTAAAAAGCTGATATGTCCCTAGGACTAGGATGGTTTTCAAGCTCATCTGTTTTTCAGCCATCCAGAACTTTATGATATCATCGACTAACCACTCTAATAATGGCCATCCAGAACTGAGATGGCTTTAGCTGAGCCGGACCAATTCATGCTCACGCATCAAATTGACAACAAGCTCCATCCATGCGCTGTTCATAGCATTGAAAAATGGATAACCTACCTAATATTTTTGCCGAAGAATATGTACTTGTATGAATTCCGGTCATTTTGCGGAACCAGACATTTGTACTTCTATAAAAGTGACATCTGGTAGCATTAGAATGGCCAACATAAAAAATATTGGGAAGCTTGTGCTTAAGCCTATCAGAAGCCAGTTGATCCTGTTAAAATCACCGGGCTGTGCGTGGTTCTGTCTAATATGTCTATAATAATGAAGCTATATTATCTAGAAATATCATTACAAGATTTCTCCACTCAGTTAGTTCTGAACAGTAAACAATTAAATCTGTCGTCTTTCTCATTCTTTTCACTAGAATAGCAAGAAACCTTGTTTTATAAAATTCATGTGCCGCATGGAAACCGCCAATTATCAGGTTTAATTGGTTTAGTTTAGTTGCTTAACACATGACTCAAGGAACTCTTGAAAATTTGAGTAGAACTCTCTTGTTGGGCGGTTTCTGCTTGGACCAATTCCAAAACGTAATTAGAACGCGTATATCTTTTATGAACGAGATGACTTTGTCTCTCATCTGACCCATCAAGCACTCAGAACCAAAACTTGCACGTATCAATTCCTACGCATAATCCTGGCTAAACACCTATGTACATCTCAATCACAAACATTAACTTACTCTTCCTTCCACAATATTAAAATCTGTAAATGCTAAGTAAGCAAATGAAAAAAGTTGAGTTTTGAGACATATATAAACGCAAAGATATCATCTACTTGACCTTCATAGTCATTACCTTCCACTTCTTCACAAAAGAGATGGACATCAGCATCGTGTCTGCGGTGCTCTACTCTGTGGCACTTGTTCCAATCGCTCTCTCTGTTGCCTTTGTTCTCCTTCTCCTGAAAACCTTCACTGGCAAGTCCCTTCGAAGCTCTAAGTATCCCCCCGTTCATGGGACGGTCTTTGGTCAACTGTTCTACTTCAACCGGCTCTACGACTACCAAACCGGAGTTGCAAAGAGGACTACGACATTCCGGATCCTTGCACCAGATCAGAGTGAGATTTAAACGGCCGATCCAAGAAACGTCGAGCACATATTGAAGACCAACTTCGAGAAGTACACGAAGGGAGAGTATAACAAAGATATAGTAAAGGATTTGTTTGGGGAGGGTATTTTCGCAGTGGATGGAGAGAAGTGGAAGAAGCAGAGGAAGGTTGCGAGCTTTGAGTTTGCAACAAGGGTGCTCAGAGATTTTAGCTGTTGTGTGTTCAGACAGAATTCTGCGAAGCTGGTCAAGGTTGTGGAGGAGTTATCGGCTGCTCCTGAGGGATTTGATATGCAAGTAAGTAGCTTCAATTTTAGAAGGAAAACTTCACAAGGATCAAAACCACTGTGAAAAAAAGATAAATTGCATTGAATCGAACATAAAGACTGCATATTTACAATAGAATATCGAAATATACCAAAGTTGATCGTCCTGATTTGATAGATAGTGTAACTTCGAAAAATGATTGAATTTGTATGCAATCTAAAGAGTACTAGAAATAGCTAGTCTTGAAAAGCAACCTAAGAGAGACAAAAACTGCTGTGATCACTCAAAGAGAGTAGCGACCATCTTGTGGTAGTTATCAGTCAGTCTCCACCCAAACAATTTGAGAGAGAGAGAGAGAGAGAGAGAGAGAGCAACGTAAGAGTAGAAGAAAGAACATTTCCTGATAACGGACTTATGAATTAAAGAGAAGGCGACAGAACATTGAACATTATTTTGTTCATCATCTTCTCTTACATCATGTCTGTAGGATATATTGATGAGATGCACCTTGGATTCCATCTTTAAAGTTGGATTTGGTGTGGAACTGAATTGCTTGGGAGGATCAAGCAAAGAGGGGAGAGCCTTCATGAAAGCTTTTGATGAGGCAAGTGCACTAATCTACTGGCGATATGCTGATCCCTCTTGGAAGCTCAAAAGACTTCTCAAAATTGGATCAGAAGCTAGTCTTAGAAAAAACATTAAACTCATCGACAATTTTGTGCATCAACTTATCAGAACCAAGAGGAATCAACTCCCAGCGCAGCGAGAATGCGTGAGTATATTCTTTTCTTTTTCCTTTAGAGAGAACTTAGTGTACATATAGCCATCTGAAGTTTACGCTCTTCTTTTGTCAATCCACTACTCAAATTTTGAAGAGGCAGTATGGCATGTGATGTTGGGGAAGATTTTAGTAACAAGAACTTTGGAAGAATTCTGCAGAAGCATAAGTACAGTTAGTTCTCAGCGGAGGAATTCTGGCTAGAAAAACTTATGGTGCTATCTAAAAATTGTTTTCATCAAACAGCCGTACTATTTTGCAGGTTTTTTCTTTGGCAATTCCTCTGACTAGTTTTTCCTTTTCCCTTTTTTCCTACAAGAATGACAAGGAGGACATTCTCTCGAGATTTTTGCTTGAGAGCGAGAAAGATCCAGAGACTATGAATGATAAGTACTTGAGGGATATAATTCTGAATTTCATGATCGCCGGGAAAGATACTAGTGCAAGTACCTTATCATGGTTCCTCTACATGCTCTGCAAACACCCCCTAGTGCAGCACAAGATTGTGGACGAAATAAAGGATGTGATTGGAGATCAAGCAAGTGAAGCTAACCCTGATTGTTTCGTGAAAAGAATAACAGATCCGGTGCTTGACCGAATGCACTATCTTCATGCCACTCTCACAGAGACTTTGAGGCTGTATCCTGCGGTGCCCCTGGTAATATTCTGTTCACTTGTAAGAACTAAAGTTCAAATCTCTTACCTATCACAAAAAGGGAATAAAAAATTTGAAAACTGAGCTTGAGATATTATGAGCTCAAATCATTAGATAAGCCAACTTGGAGCTTGGAGAGAGCTAATCAAAGTGGGTCTGAGTAAATCGCCATTGACATTGCACATGAAAAATCTAGAACATCACAATTGTCCTGACTTTTTGAAGCTACAATGCATCATCGAAGTGTATTTTTGACAGACTGAAAGTTGAAGCTAAGTGCATGTTCGGAATCCTTTCATTTGCATTACACAACTATACAGGTCATATTTTTCCATCACAGATCAAAAGCTATCTTTTCGTTCATCTCTAAATTCATGAACAAATACTACTGCTACCATTCTGACTCCGATATGATCATGCAACTAGTCCTTTAAGTCGTATTTAAATGTAAAACGCCATGCAAAAGAGTTGATTTTCTTCTGAACAGAACATGATGAGTAACAATGCGGACGCGATAAATCCATCAAATTAGCAAGTACAAATCAGGCACAAGCCAAAGAGACCATGCTTGAGCAGATTTGGCTTTTGTTTCAATAAGCGCTAACTTTGATCTTGTATACTTCTGTTGCACAACAGGATGGAAGATGTGCTGAGACAGATGATGTTCTCCCAGATGGCTTCCATGTGAAAAAAGCGGATGGCGTATATTACTTGGCTTACTCAATGGCAAGAATGCATAACCTCTGGGGAGAAGATGCCGAGGATTTCAAACCTGAAAGATGGTTGAAGGATGGAATTTTCCAAATCGAATCACCTTTCAAATATGTTGCATTCCACGTCAGTTTCTCCATCCTAGGCCCTCATGAATTGAACATTCGAAGCATGTGTATATATTCCAAATGTCTTCAGTGACACTTTTACTTTCCTATTTGCAGGCTGGTCCTAGGATCTGCCTCGGGAAGGATTTTGCTTATCGCCAGATGAAAATAGTTTCAATTGCTCTCCTTCACTTCTTCCGTTTCAGATTAGCTGACGAAACTAGACCTGTAACCTACAAGGTCATGTTCACCCTTCACATCAACAACGGCTTACATCTTCGTGCTGTTCCCAGATTGGCTACATGAGAGCTGAACGATCATTGAGTATGGTCCATCGCCACATATGGATTTCTAATGTTAAATGCTAGTGGTTTTCACTGATAAGTAAGCATGTGCACCGCAAGATCTTACTATTGCATTTAGATGTTGGAATATTAAGGTGTTTTGTGTATATTCGATAAATATTTTGTATGTTAGGAGTTCGTCAGGCTTTGTGACAATGCTAATAAAATCTTATTCTCATAAAGCCTCTGACAGGCTGACAAGCTAATATGTCCCTATAACTGAGATGATTTCCGAGGGTCAGCTCATAATCAGCCATCCAGCAGTTCATAATATCATTGACATACTTATCTGATAATCAGCTGATTGGCTTTGGCTGAGCCGGAGCTATTCATGTTCACGCTTCAAGTTGACAATGGCCTCTTTCTATGTGCCATTGCTAGGATCAATGATTGATACGTGTGCAATCTAACAAGTACTTGAATTGCTAGTCCTGAAGAGAAACCTCAGTTAGATGACAACCTTTGTGGTCACTCGACGGTAGCAGTGACCATCACGTGGTAGTCGGCAGTCCTCCTCAGCCTCCACCCAAACAATTTGAGAGAGAGAGAGAGAGAGAGAGAGAGATGGCAACCATAACAGTAGAAGAAAGAACATTTCCTAATAATGGTCTTTAGAATGAAAAAAGAAGGTAACAGATTATTGTACAATTCTTTGCTCATCGTGTTGTCTTAAATCGTGTCTGAAGGATATATTGATGAGATGCACTTTAAATTCCATCTTCGAAGTTGAATTTGGTGTGGAATTGAATTGCTTGGAAGGATCAAGCAAAGAGGGAAGAGCCTTCATCAAAGCTTTTGATGAGGTGAATACACTAACCTACTGGCGATGTATCGATCCCTCTTGGGAGCTCAAAAGACTTCTCAACATCGGTTCAGAAGCTCGTCTTAGGAATAACATTAAACTCATTGACAACTTCGTGCATCAACTTATCAGAACCGAGAAGAATCAACTCGTAAGGCAGCGAGAACGTGTGAGTACTTTTTTCCATCTCTATTAGCGAGCGTGTGAGTACTTATTGTAAATTTAGCTATTCCGTTTGTTAAGTTTACGCACTTCTTTTGTCAAGCTGCCACTCAAATTTGGAAGAGGCATTATGGCATGTGATGCTACGGAAGATTTTAAAAACATGAACTTATTCTGCAGAAGGTCAAGTACAGTTAGTTTTCAGAGGAAGAATTCTGGATAGAAAAACTTGTGGCACCATCTAATTTATCACAAAGTTGTCCTATCTTCCAGGTTTTTTCTTTCGCAATTCCTCTGACTGGTTTTTTATTTTCCCTTTTTTACTACAAGAATGACAAGGAGGACATTCTCTCGCAATTTTTGCTCAAGAGCGAGAAAGATCCCGAGATTATGAATATTAGGTACTCAAGGGACATAGTTCTGAATTTTAAGATCGCCTGAAAAGATATTAGTGTCAATACCTTATCAAGGTTCCTCTACATGCTCTGCAAACATCCCCTAGTGCCAAAAATTGTCGATGAATAAAGGAAGTGATTGGAGATCAAGCAAGTGAAGCTAACCCTGATTTTTTCGTGGAAAGAATAACTGATCCAGCGCTCAATTGAATGCACTATCTTCATGCTACACTCACAGAGACTTTAAGGCTGTCTCTTGCAGTCCTGCTGGTAATCTTCAGTTCACTTGTTAGAATTAAAGTTCAAACCTCTAATTACAGAAAAAGAAAACAAAAAAGTTCAAATTGAGCTTGAGATATTATGAACTCAAATCAATACATCAGCAGAACGTTGGAGTTTGGAGAGAGCTAATCGCAGTGCGTCTAAGTAAATTACTACTGGCCTTGCATGACAAAAATCTAAGACATACAATTATCCTGACTTTCAGAGGCTATGATGCATCATGGCAGTGTATTTATGACAGACTAAAAATTTTAGTTAAGTGCATGTTCGGGAATCCTGTCGTTTGCTTTAAACAACTATACAGGTCACGTTTTTCCCTCAGATCAAATGCTAGCTTTTCATTCATCTCTAAATTCTGGAACAAATTCTAGTGCTACGCTTCTGACTGCATTATGATCATGCAACTAGCCCTTAATTTGTATTCAAATGTAAAATGCCACACAAAAGAGTCGATATTCTTTTGAACCAGAGATGATCAGTAACAATCAAATCCATCAGATTGGCAAGTACAAATCAAGCACAAGCCGAAGAGAACATGCATTTAACAAGTTTCGGCTTCTGTATCAGTACATGCAAACTTTGATCTTTTGCACTTCTGCAGAACGGGATGGAAGATGTGCTGAGATAAATGATGTTCTCCCAAATGGCTTCCACGTGAAAATGGGGATGACATTAATTACTTGGCTTACTCAATGGCAAGAATCCATAACATTTGGGGAGAAGATGCCAAGGATTTCAAACCTGAAAGATGGTTGAAAGATGAAATTTTCCAGAAAGAGTCGCCTTTTAAATTTGTTGCATTCCATGTTCGTTTCTCCATCGCAAGGCCTTGGAAATTGAATATTCAAAGCATGTGTATATGTTCCAAGCATCTTCAGTGACATCCTTACTTTTGTATTTGCGGGCTGGTCCTAGTATCTGCCTTGGGAAGGATTTCGCTTATCACCAGATGAAAATAATTTCAATAGCTCTCCTTCGCTTCTTTAGTCTCAGATTAGCTGGTGAAACTAGACCTGACCTACAAGGTCATGTTCGCCCTTCATATCAACAATGGCTTACATCATCGTGCTTCTCCCAGATTGGTTACAAAAAACCAGGACTGAGTATGCTTCATCATGACATATGGATTTCTAATTTTGGATGCCAGTGGTTTTACTGGTAAGCAAGCATGTACACTACAAGATCTCAGATTAGCTGGTGAAACTAGACCTGACCTACAAGGTCATGTTCACCCTTCATATCAACAATGGCTTACATCATCGTGCTTCTCCCAGATTGGTTACAAAAAACAATGACTGAGTATGCTTCATCATGACATATGGATTTCTAATTTTGGATGCCAGTGGTTTTACTGGTAAGCAAGCATGTACACTACAAGATCTTACTATTGCAGGTAACAGTAGGAATATTAAGGTGTTTTGCTTAAATTCCGTAAATAATTTGATGAGTAACAATTCGGAGGCGATAAATTCATCAGATTGGCAATTACAAATCAAGCACACACCAAAGAGACCATGCATTTAACAAGATTTGGCTTCTGTATCAATAAATGCTAACTTTGATCTTGCATACATCCGTTGCACTGCAGGATGGAAGATGTGCTGAGGCAGATCATGTTCTCCCAGATGGCTTCCACATCAAAAAGGGGGCGGCGTATATTACTTGGCTTACACGATGGCAAGAATGCATAACATCTGGGGAGAAGATGCCAAGGATTTCAAACCTAAAAGATGGTTGAAGGATGGAATTTTCCAAAATGAATCTCCTTTCAAATTTGTTGCATTCCATGTTCGTTTATCCATCCTAAGTCCTCCTGAATTGAGTATTTGAAGCATGTATAAATATTCCGAGCATCTTCAAGTGACAATCTTACTATCCTATTTGCAGGCTGGTCCTAGAATCTGCCTCGGGAAGGATTTCGCCTATCGCCAGTTGAAAATAGTTTCAATAGCTCTCCTTCACTTCTTCTGTTTTAGATTAGCTGATGAAACTAGACCTGCAACCTAAAAAGTCATGTTCACCCTTCACATTGACAATGGCTTACATCTTTGTGCTGTTCCCAGATTGGCTACATAAGAGCAGGACTATCATTGAGTATGGTCCCTCACAACATATGGATTTCTAATGTTGGATGCTAGTGGTTTTCACTAATAAATAAGCATGTGTGCTGCAAGATCTTACCGTTGCATGTAAATGCTGGAATGGTAAAGTGATGCTTACTTGAAATCTGTACATTATTTGACGTTATAAATTTGTCAGGCTTTGCAACAATGCTATTATTATCTTATTCTCATAAAGCCTCTGAGAGGCTAACAAGCTAATATGTCCCTAGAACTGAAATGGTTTTCAAGCTCATCCAACATTCAGCAATCCCACACTTCATGATGTCATTGACATACCAATATGATAATCGGCTGATTGACTTTGGCTGAGCTGGACTTATTCATAATTCTATATACCAAGAACAAGTTTTCCTCTCATGTAAAGGACTTGCTTAAATGTCTAAACCATCCCAAAAATAAGGGAAAGAAGAATGATTCTCCTCCTGCCATAAAAGAAATGAGATGTCCTACAACAAAAAATAGATATCTCAAAACTAACACTACAATAATCATAAAGGTGGCCTAAAACATGTGGCCAAAATATTGTTTGAAAGAAGGTCACCATGAAAATGATAATGAAGAACCTAACGTTGAAGGAAGTAGGCCGGCGCGCCTAGCTGCCCATCCTTGGCAATTTCTGTACAATAGCCTGTAAACGAAGTCTCCGTTGTGATGCATTTTGCAGGATCTGCAATGCTCTCACCCAAGACAAAATGAAAAGAAACAAATGGGCAGGAGGGAATGAAACAACTATTTTCAAAATCTGCAGCATTAGTTAATTGGCCAGCGAAACATAGAACACTACTTCAGGGATTACAGCCAATTTGCGCGGATCTTCAACAACCTCTCTAAATGTGACCTTCTCATGTCCAGAAAATTCAATGCCGTCCTTATCATTGGCCTTCTTGCGTTTCTTATTTCTTGATTCTCTATACTTGAATAGACAAACATAGTATTGTACTCAAATAGACAGTCTGAATGGTCTATGCAAAGAAAAGCTTCTTGGAACTACCATGATTCCCTAGCAAAAGCGGCAACTCCGATATGAGTCTACTGGCTCTTGCATATTTGACTTTTGATTTCATATGTGACATATTCACTAGTTGCACAGGCCAGGTTCAACAGGTATAGATAGTCACTCAATGCGGATTTCACAGAACTCCCAGCAAAGAGACTGCTATTTTGGGCCAGACTAGGGATCTCGCACAAATGACATCAGAAGACTATGATCTGTTTTCAGTTCTAAAAAATCATTCTTATTTTTAGATCGGAAATCTGCGCCTAAAGCAATGGTAGTTGATTCTTACATGCCCCTTTTCTGTGTAACTACTTTCATAGTTAAAGAGCTCTAAGCATCATCCCTAAACTGTATGAGAATTACCCAATGGCCAGCGCCGTGCGAAACAGACATCTTTCTGTGTTATATGTTGACGAGTTCTAGTGCCAGTACATTGATTCACTGAACCTTGTGTCACTCTAAAAATCACTCTGTTCCTTCAACTCCAAAAAAAAGATTAAGTTTCCCTATGACAATATAGCTTCAGACACTACAAGAATGCATTCCCCCACATATCCGCCCCCAGAAGAAGCAGAATGACCCTCTGCTGGTAAGAGCCACATTTCATCACGTTCATCTTTATTCAATCCCAAGATCCCTCTGAAAGACGAAATCTCTTCTACCGGCAACGATCTCGAGTGTATCCTACCATCATCACTGGCTTAAAAAGGGTATTGACAAGACATGGAAACTGAAATCTAGGTGCCATCAATAATGTAAAAACCGAAAGCAACACGCGGAGGTTGAGAGGAAGTGAAGGAGATGAGAAGCTTGGAAGGCAAAGCGTCGGACCTGCGAGGGATCGGATGGAGAAGGGAGGGCGGTGCTTCCACCACCGTGAGCCACCCTGTAATTCTTCTCTCTCCGCCTCTCTCTCTCTCTCTCTCTCTCTCTCCCTGCCCTCCCCTGCTCTGCTCTGCTCTGCTCTGTTGCAGAGGGATGACTGTCGACGAAGAACCAGAACTATTCTGCGGGGAGAGGAAATTGATTGTTGGTCCTGTGATTTGCGTGTAATTCTAGTGATAGTCCCTACTGTTTCATTTTATATTAAAGCTAGCCCTGTACTTTATAATCTCTTTCAATTGCACCCCTCCGTCAGTTTTGGTGGCCCTGTTGGGCACTTAGAAGGGGGGAAGAAAAGGTGAGCAACAAAGTTTGTTTTATAATATTCATGTGCCACCTCGGAACCACCATACCTTGCTTTATTGCAAATGATTTTTTTCCTTTAATAATTTATTAAACCAAAGATTTTTTTCCTTTACTATCTCGACATGTCCGGCTAAAGTCAAATAAAAATACATTCGAATCAAATGATCTTCATAATTTCCATTCATCCGATCTTGAATCTCGAGCAAAATGACGTGTAAAGAATACTATTTATCACTCATTGAAATGATAGTAGCTTTTGTGCGGTTCAAGTTTACCTACCTAGAAATTAAATACATTCTTGTATGATCTTGACTATAGTAGGCATGATAGGGGGAGCGAAAAAGAAGGAAAATAACCATATTATGCCATTTAATTGGTTTAGTCTAATAACATAGGTCCGTTTGTTTTACGAAAAATTAATGATTTAAAATAATTTAATTATTTGTATTGCTTGAAATAATTAGTTAATGAAAAATATTTTTTCATTATCAATAATAGTGTATGACTAAACATTTTCCTAGACGAAAGGAGCCATTGTTTTTAGAAAAATGTTTTTCATATAATTTAAATTGCGCAAAACAAACGGATGCATGATTGAACATGCCCAAATGTAATTACAATGTGTATAGTTTTACGCCCAGTAAATTTTCCATAACAAAAAAGAAAAGAAATTCAGGGTTTATATTTATATACTTTGATTAAGATAAACGAAGCTTGAAGCTTCACCACCAAGAATGGCAGGCCATCTGAGTGCTTGACTTCCCCCACAACAAACAGATAAAACCAAAACATGCACATCAATCCCTACATTATTATATTCTAAAGAGCTAAGTGAAACAAATGGACAAAGTCGAGCCTCGAGCCATAAATCAACGCAAGGACATCATCTGCTTGATCTTCATCCTCGTTACCTTCCAGCTTCTTTACCAGAAAAAAAAGAGAGAAGAAAATGGGCATCAACATCGTGTCGACGGTGCTCTACTCAGCAGCACTCGTTCCCGTCGCTCTCTGCATCGCCTTCGCTCTCCTGCTCCTGAAAACCTTCACTGGAAAGTCCCTCCGGAGCTCTAAGTATCCACCCGTTCGTGGGACGGTCTTCGTTCAACTCGTCTACTTCAACCGGCTCTACGACTACCTGACTGGAGTCGCGAGGAGATCTCCGACGTTCCGGCTCCTTGCACCGCACCAGAGTGAGATGTATACAACCGATCCAAGGAATGTCGAGCACATATTGAAGACCAACTTCGATAAGTACACGAAGGGAAAGTATGACATAGATATAATGAAGGATTTGTTCGGGGAGGGGATTTTCGTGGTGGATGGAGAGAAGTGGAAGAAGCAGAGGAAGGTCGCGAGCTTTGAGTTTGCGACGAAGGTGCTCAGAGATTTTAGCTGTTGCGTGTTCAGGAAGAATGCTGCGAAGCTGATCAAGGTCGTGGAGGAGCTATCGGCTGCTTCAGAGGGATTCGATATGCAAGTAAGTAGTTTCAATTTTTGAATGGTGAGAACTCCACGATGATCAAAACCACTCCGCAAGAAACATAAGGTGAATGGAATCAAACATAAAGACTGCATATTTCCGATAGACTATCGAAACATACTGAATTGGTCATCCGGATTTGATAGATATGTAGCTTTGTCTGAAGATGACTGCATATGTATGCAATCTAAAGAGGATCAGATATAGGTAGTCTTGAAGAGAAACCTAGGATAGACGAAAACTGTTGGGGTCACTCGACGATTGGAGCGACCATCGCGTAGTAGTTGTCAGTCCTCCTCAGCCTCCACCCAGACAACTTGAGAGAGAGAGAGAGAGAGAGAGAGAGATGGCAACTATAACGGTAGAAGAAATGACATTTCCTGATAATTGTCTTCACAGTAGAAAAGAAGGTAACAGGACACTGTCCATTAACTTGCTCATTATCATCTTAAATCCTGTCCGTAGGATATATTGATGAGGTGCACTTTGGATTCCATCTTCAAAGTTGGATTCGGTGTGGATTTGAATTGCTTGGAAGGATCAAGCAAAGAGGGAAGAGCCTTCATGAAAGCTTTTGATGAGGCAAATGAACTAACCTACTGGCGATATATCGATCCCTCTTGGGAACTCAAAAGACTTCTCAGCATCGGTTCAGAAGCTCGCCTTAGGAATAACATTAAACTCATCGACAATTTCGTGCATCGACTTATCAAGATCAAGAGGAATCAGCTTGCAGCGCAGCGAGAACAGGTGAGTACTTTTTCAAATTTAATTAGTAAATGCGTAAATTGGCACTTGGCAGTACTTAGTGTGCGTTTAGCTGTTCAATTTTTTGAAGTTCACGCTCTTCTTTTGTCAAGCCACCATTCAAATTAGGAAGAGCCATTATGGCATGTGATGTTGTGGAAGATTTTAATAAAAGAACACTGGAAGAATTCTGTAGAAGCTCAAGAACTATTTTCAGAGGAAGAATTCTGAATAGAAAAACTTGTGGCAACATCTAAAGATTGTTTTCAAGACAGTCATACTACTTTCCAGAGGATTTTTCTTTGGCAATTCCCCTGGCTGATGTTTTCTTTTCCTATCTTTTTCCTACAAGAATGACAAGGAGGATATTCTCTCGAGATTTTTGCTCGAGTGCGAGAAAGATCCCAAGAATATGAACGAGAAGTACTTGAGGGATATAATTCTGAATTTCATGATCGCGGGAAAAGATACTAGTGCAAATACCTTATCATGGTTCCTCTACATGCTCTGTAAAAACCCTCTGGTGCAGCAAAAGATTGTTGACGAAATAAAGGAAGTGACTGGAGATCAGGCAAGTGAAGCTAACCCAGATGAATTCGTGGAAAGAATTACTGATCCAGTGCTTGGCCGAATGCACTACCTTCATGCCACACTCACAGAGACTTTGAGGCTGTATCCTGCAGTCCCGCTGGTAATTTACTGTTCACTTGTACAAATTGGAGTTCAAACCCCTAACTGATCACAGAAAAAGAAGACAAAAAGTTCAAAATTAACTTGAGATATTATGAACTCAAATTAATTCATCAGCAGAACATTAGAGCTGGGAGAGAGCCAATCATAATGGGTCTGAGTAAATTGCCACTGGAGTGGCACCACAAGACATCACAATTTTCCTGACTTTAGAAGCTACGATGCATCATCCAAGTGTATCTATGATAGACTAAAAATTTTGCTTAAGTGCACGCCCAGGAATCCTTTCATTTCCATTAATCAACTATACAGGTCACATTTTATCATCAAAAATCAGATGCTAGCTTTTCATTCATCTCTAAATTCATGAACAGATACTAGTGTTACCCCGACTGCATTGCGATCTTGCAACTTGTCCTTAATTCGTATTCAAATGTCAAATGCCATGCCAAAGAGTCAATATTCTTCTGAACAAAACAAGATCAGCAATCCAGCAGATGCTAGAAATCCCATCAGATTGGCAATAACAAAGCAAGCACAAGCCAAAGAGAACACACATTTAACAAGCTTTGCCTTTTGTACCAATACATGCTAACTTTGATCTTTCACACTTCTGCACAACAGGATGGAAGATGTGCTGAGACAGATGATGTTCTCCCAGATGGCTTCCACGTGAAAAAGGGGGACAACGTTAATTACTTGGCTTACTCAATGGGAAGAATGCATAACATCTGGGGAGAAGATGCCGAGGATTTCAAACCTGAAAGATGGTTGAAGGATGGAATTTTCCAAAATGAATCACCTTTCAAATTTGTTGCATTCCATGTTCGTTTCTATATCCTCAGTCCTTGTGAATTGAATATCCAGAGTGTGTGTACATATTCCAAGCATTTCCAGTGACACTCCTACTTTCCTATTTGCAGGCTGGTCCTAGGATCTGCCTTGGGAAGGATTTCGCTTACCGCCAGATGAAAATAGTTTCAATAGCTCTCCTTCGTTTCTTCCGTTTCAGATTAGCTGATGAAACTAGACCTGTAACCTACAAGGTCATGTTCACCCTTCACATTGACAATGGCTTACCTCTTCATGCTGTTCCCAGATTGGCTAAATAAGGGCTGGACTATCGTTGAGTATGGTCCATCGCGACATATGGATTTCTAATGTTGGATGCTAGTAGTTTCCACTGATAAGTAAGCATGAGCACCGCATCATCTTACTATTGCATTTAATGATTGGAACATTGATGTGTTTTGCTTATATTCCATATGTAATATAAGTTCGTCAGGCTTTGTGACAATGCCAATAAAATCTTATTTTGTAAAGCCTCTGAGGGGCTAACAAGCTGATATGTCCCTAGAACTAAAAATGGTTTTCAAGCTCATCCAATAATCAGCCATCCAGCAATTCATTATATCACTGACATGCCAATCTGATAATCAGCTAATTGGCTTCGGCTGAGCTGGACCTATTCATAAGAGTACATACTGAGAACAGGTTTTGCTGTTATGTATAGTAAGCACTTGGTTAAATGTCTAAACTATCACAAATTTAGGGAAAGAAGAATGGTTTTCCTCCTGTGATGAAAGAAATGAGACATCCTATGAGAAAAAGTAGATCTCTCAAAACTAATACAGAATGACTTGCTTTAAATTATATGGCCAAAGTAGTGTTTTAAAGAAGGTCACGATCATAATGAAGAAGCTATTGTCAAAGGAAGTTGGCTGCCGGACTTGACTGTCCATCCTTTGCGATTTCGGTATGCCTCAATTGCCAGTAAAAAGTTGCTGTTGGGATGCATTTTGCGGGTCTTCAATGCCTTCACCCAAATGAAAATGAAACAAATTAAATGGGTAAGGGGGAATGAAACAAATAATTTCGGAATCTGCTCTGTTAGTCGATTGACCAGCAAAACATGGAACACTACTTTAGGAATCGTGGCCTAACTCGGGCAAGACCTTTGACAACCTCTCCAAATTTGACCTTCTCATCTCCGGGAAAGTTCATGCCATTCATAGCACTGGCCTTCTTGTGATTCTTTTTCCTTGATTCTCTATTCCTAAATAGACAAGTCTAAGATGACACTCAGAAAGACAGTCTGGATGAGGTAAATGCAGAAAAGATCACCTTGGAACTACCATGATTCCCAGCCATGTATCTACTAGCTCTTGCATATTTGACTGTGGATTCCATCCCAAATATTCACTACATGCACAGGCCTGATTCTACGGGTACAGATTGTTACTGCTCGCAGATTTTGCAGAACTCACGGCAAAGAGAATGCTTTTTTGGGCAAGACTAGGGATCTCACGTAAACGACAATGAAATACTTTTATCTCCTGTAGTTCCAAAAAGTTTCACTTTTACTATACTGTAGGAGAATTACCTAATGGCCAATGCTAAGTGAAAACGACCACTTTTTCCGAATGCTGTAATTATACCATGACGGGTTCCAGCGCAAGTACATTGCTTCACTGAATTTTCTGTCATTCTCGAACTCAATCTCTCGTTCTCGCTTTAGACATTACAAGAATGGATCTCCCAACAGAAGTAGCAGAACGACCTCCTGCTGGTACGAGCCACACATTTCATCATGTTCGCCCAAATAACGATCTCGAGTGTGTACATACTACCATCATCACTAGCTTGAAAAGGGTGTTGACGAAACATGGAGACTGAAATCAAGGCGCCATCCATGATGCGGAAAATCGCATGCCACACTCGGAGGTCGAGAAGGAGTGAAGGAGATGAAAACTTGGAAAGGCAATGCGTCGTCGACCTGGGAGGCGTCGGGGTGGAGGAGGGAGGGCGGTCGCCCCACCGTGAGCCGCCGTGTCGTTCTCCTCTCTCCGCCTCCTCCCTTTTCCCGCCGTCACTCTCTTTCTCTCTCTCTGAAAAATGAGAGAATTGATTGTTGGTCCTGTGTTTTACGTGTAATTCCGGCCATGGTCCCCAATGTTTCATTCATTTGAGATTGACCCCCATACTTTCTAATTGCTTTTTATGTCACCCCTCGGTCGACAGTCGGTTTTGATGGCCCTTTTGGGCATGGTGAAAAAAAGGTGAGCAACAAAGTTTGTTCTATGACATTCATGTGCCGCATCGGAACCGCGGATTCTTGTTTTTTTGTTTTTAGCTCTCTAAGGCTTCATTTGTTTTGCTAAAAAATGCAGCATTTTAAGAAAGTTGTTTTCTAAGAAAATGATAATATTTTTGATAATCGGCTAAAACTTGACATAAAGGAAAAATATTTTCTACCATTTGTTAAGGTAATTTTTTCCTCCTTGCACTCCTTTCAATAATTTTTCTTTATTTTATTTTTTAAAATCAATTTTTAATTATTTAATTTTATTTTTATTTTTGCCTTTCGTTTTTTTCTTCTTCCACACTAACACGGTGACAACCAACAACCAGCTACGACCAAGTTTGAGCCTCGCCATAGGTCAACAAGGCTCTAGCTTGCTAGATACCATCAATTTTTCATGCCCTGCCTGATCCAATGAGATTGAGCTCGTCTATAGCCAACAAACTCCAGCCTTGCCAAATTCAGCAAACTAGGGAAGGCTCAAGCTCACATGTGGCAAGCTGTCGATTGTCATTGTGGTTGGCAACCAGCTGAAGAAGAAGGAAAGAAATAAATAAAAGAAAAAAATTTTAAAAATAAAAAAAATAACTGAAAATTTGATTTTAAAAAAAAAAAAAGATGTTTGGTAAAAAAAATGCTTGGTTTAAAAATGAAAGAAAGAGGATAAAGCAAAAAAAATTTTCCCTATATTAGAAGACTATTTTCATCAATGAAAAATATTTTATCCAATCAATTCATTTTTGCAAAAAGAATGAAAGAAAATATAAAAAATATTTTCTTGAAAGTTGTTTTTTATAAAACGAATGGAGCCTCATTCATCTATTAATTGAAGGATGTCCGCGATGACTTTTGTCTCTTATGCTTACAATGTGAATGTGACATGTTTGTCACTATCCCAATATTCCTATTTAAAATTAGATATAGACAACGTCGAATGAGATGATATTTATATTTTTTATTTATTCAATCTTGAATCTCTCGAGAAAGAGTTGTGTAAAGAGTACTATTTATCATTCATTTAAATAATTCCAACAACTTTGGATTGATTCATACTCACCTAGTTAGAAATGAAATCTAAGAAGTTGAAACACATTCTTATACAATCCTGCCTATGATAAGCTATAAACTCTTGAAAATTAACTCTCTTGTTGGAAGGTTCCTCGCTTTTGGTTCACCTTTTCCAAAGATTCTTGTACCAAAATTTAGGTGTTTGGAGACACATTTCAAAGGCCTTTGAGCCCAAGTATGGCGTTTTCAAAGTCGTTTAGTTCAGTGCAACACCCACCCATTATTCACATTCTATGGGTCTGCATGACAATGTTTTTGTTTCTTCCAATTTTTATTTTTTTTGTTCCCCGGAACAAACAAACAAAAAAAAGAACAGAAATCCGTTTGGTAAAACTTTTGTTCCCGGAAACAATTTCTCTATTTTTTTTGTTCTCGGGAACAGTTTTAGAATAGAAATAAGAAACAAAAAAAAAGTAACTTCTTGTTCCCGGGAACAATTTTTAGAATAAGCCAATTTTCTTTTTTATTTTTCTTTTGTTCCTCTCTCTTGCCGTTGCCACCTCCACCCGCCGGAGCCGCCGTTCGCCGGCCGCTGCCCCACCGTCCGCCACCGCCACCGTCGTCCGCCAGCCACCGCCGCCTCCGTTTGTCGTCGCCATCGCCTCCGTTTGTTGCCGCCGCCACCGCCGCCACCTCCGTTCATCGCGCCAACCGTCGACCACCGGCCGCCGCCGCCGTCGCCGCCCGCCACCGCCGCTGCCACGATTGCCACCGCACAGCCCATCATGTGCCACCTCCCGCGGCCGGCGGCCAATGGGCTTTGCGGCGGCGGTCGGCGGTGACGGTCAGCGGTCGTGCACCGGCGACGGCGCGTGCTTGGCGGCGGTTGGCGATCCGTGAACAAGAATAAAAAATGAATAAATACAAAAAGAAACTGTTTTGTACCAAACGCATTTATATTATTTTTCTATTTTTGGAGTAGAAATTTTGTGTAGTTACCAAACACCTTATTTTACTTAGAAATTGTTTCTGGAATAGAAATAGAAAAGAACTATTTCTGAAAAAAAAAAAAAAAAAAACTCTTCACGGGCCAAGAAGCGTTATAATGCACAGCCTATATTTTCAGAAAACTACTTTCGAGGTTAATAAATTTTTTCAGCTTTGCACTCACTAAATTATCTAAATTCCAATTTTACTCTCACCCGCACCCTCACCTTCCCGTGCAGACCTGATAGCATAACATGGGCTGCAAGCTCAAATCTGACCGACATCGCCTCAAATCTACCTTTGATGGCCCTCACTTGGCCTTTTTGACGGTTCAGCTTTCACCGGCTCCGATTGCTTTTATTAGTGGGTTTAGATCCTTTCATTCTCCTTCCTTTACAAAAAATTTGCTTTAAGGAAAACTAAGTCTAAAGCAAATAAAACCATTTGCATTTTATGAAGACCGTTTAATCTATATTCTTTTGCATTTACGTAAAGGCTAGAGGCAAAGGCTCTCCCCAAGAATTTCACGGTGGTTCCCAAACGTAATTATAAGGCATATAGCCTTTATGTCAAGTTAAGTTTCCATAAAAGAAAACAAAGATTTCATGATTTATATTCCTATACTTTTGTTTACAATAACAGAAGCTTCCCTTCATCATGATTAATATAACTTCGTCTCTCATGATCTCATTTATCAAGCACTTGGAGCCAAAAGAGTGGCGAGCCTCCTGACTTCAATTTGGTCATCCGGATTTGATAGATATTGTAACTACGTGTGAAATATGATTAGACCCGTATGCATTCTAAAGAGTTAGAAATAGCTAGTCTTGAAACGAAACCTCCTCATTCTCCATAGTAGGGACCATCTCGTGGTAGTCGTCAGTCCTCCTCATTCTTCACCAAAACAGTTTGAAGAGAGAGAGAGGAGAGGGAGAGAGATGGCTACCTTAACAGTAGAAGAAAGAACATTTGCTGGTAATGGTCTTTAAAATAGAGACGGTGACAGACCATCGTACCTTAGTTTGCTTATCGTATTGTCTTATATCGTGTCTGAAGGACATATTGATGAGATGCACTTAGGATTCCATCTTCAAAGTTGGATTTGGCGTGGAATTGAACTGCTTGGAAGGATCAAGCAAAGAGGGAAGAGTCTTCATGAAAGCATTTGATGAGGCAAACGCACTAATCTACTGGCGATATGTTGATCCCTCTTGGAAGCTCAAAAGAATTCTCAACATCGGTTCAGAAGCTCGTCTCAGGAATAACATTAGACTCATCGACAATTTCAAGCATCAACTCCAGAACCAAGAGGAATCAACTGCCTGCGCAGCGAGAGCGAGTGAATACTTTCTTCTTCCTTTTTTTTAGTGAAGGTGTGAGTACTTGTGTACATTTAGCTATCCAATTCTTTAAATTTACGCCCTTCTACAGTCAAGACACAATGCAAATTCGGAAGAGGCATTAGGGCATTTGATGTTGGGGAAGATTTTAGTAACAATAACTCTGAAAGAATTCTGTAGAAGCTCAAGTACAGTCTGGTTTCAGAGGAATTCTGGCTAGAAAAACTTGTGGCGCGGTCTAAAGATTTTCATCACGAAGTTGTACCATTTTATAGGTTTATTCCTAGGCAATTCCTTCGGCTGATTATTTTTTTTCCAAATTTTCTTCCTACAAGAATGACAAGGAGGACATTCTCTCAAAATTTTTGCTCGAGAGCAAGAAAGATCCTGAGAATATGAACGAGAAGTACTTGAGGGATATAATTCTGAATTTCAGGATTGCTGGAAAAGATACTAGTATACCTTATCATGGTTCCTCTACACGCTCTGCAAACACCCCCTAGTACAGCAAAAGATTGCCGATGAAATAGAGGAAATAATGGGAGATCAAGCAAGTGAAGCTAAATCCTGATTGTTTCGTGGAAAGAATTACTGATCCTGTGCTCGACCAAATGCACCATCTTCATGCCACGCTCACAGAGACATTGAGGCTCTATCTTGCAGTTCCAGCGGTAATCTTCTGTTCACCTGCAAGAATTAAAGTTTGGACCTCTAACCCATCATAGGAAAAGATAAAGAAGTTCAAACTGAGTGTTGACATCTAAATTTTGGTGATTCAATCATTTGTTTAATGCATAGAAAATTAGGGATTAATTTTTAACTCCTAAAAAAATTAAAATTAATTAATTAATTGTATAGCATATAATTTTAGGTACATTTATTTTTAATTTGCATTTGCATTGGATTAATGACAGTTGGGTTCAAATTGGTAGTTCTGAGCTTTAAATTGACAGGTTGGACTAAGCCCACGAAAGGAGCAAATTGGCCTACCCCGTTTTCTTTTATGACCAAAAATTATCATGTGAGAAATAATGATTTGAAATTTTCCGGGATATGATGGGAATTTTTCAATATCATCGGATATGGCAAGTGTGATAAAAAATATTGCAAGCTCATCTTTGTAAGATTTGAGATTTGAGAAAAATTCTATCACAATCTTAAATCTTTATCAAAATGTGATAAAATCGGTGAAGAAATATTGCGTGGATGTTGATTTAAAACTCTAGTCCCCTCACCTATAAATAGGTTGCTACACTACAGAAAGGAGGGAGGCCACACAATAGAAACACACGGCCACAGTTTGTGAAAAAGAGAGGAGCGTGAGAGAAATCGTGAAAAAATAAAGAGGGGGGTTCTATTTTCGTTCTTTGGGGTTTTCTTGGCTTTTGAGTCAAAGAAAGCACAAAAAGTTGGGTTTTTGCTTCTGCTGAAAGTACAACAGAGAGGGGGTTGTAGAGAGAAGAGAGAGAGAGAGAGAGAGAGGACGTGTGCGACAAGGCACCAGAAAAGAAAAGAACAAAAAAAGGGAAAAAAAGAGGAGACAGAACAGAGCACTGTTATTCTTCTTCGTGTGCCTTCCCGCCGGTGACCGCTGCTGTTGCCCCACTGTGCCGCACCTCCATGCCGCACCACCGAGCCTCACCGCCGCTCCATCAGCAAACCTCAAGCCCTCTGTTAGCTGGGTTCACTCCTATGTGGAGAAAGCCCAATGAGTTGCAAGCCAAAAAAGGGTTTGAGTCCATATAATAAATTATATGAAAAAATAGAGTTTTTCACTATCTATATAAAGTGGTAGCCATAAAAAGAAATAGTAATAAGAGAAAAAGAGAAAACAGAAAATGAGAATTTGAGCAATATCTGATTTACATTAAGTTGGCATCGGAGGTCGATTCGTGGTCCAATTGAACTAAAATTTTGTCAGCATGTTCGTGGCGTAATTTTCTCGAATCTGAACGGTTTGATTTTCATTTGAAGCTCCATACATCAAGTTTTTCGTGGATTTATCAAAACATGCATTTTTGTCAAATTTATCATTGATCTATTGTGAAATTCAAGTATATTGCCAAAAATTATGTTCTTGAGGTGTTTGTTGCTATGTACCTCTAGTATTTGCTAGAGAAAAACATTGTTCACCCAATTTTGTTGATAGTGAAGAATTTCGGATGGACTTCGGTCCCGTGATTTTTTGATCTCCTCACATCGAGGAGGTTTTCCACGTAAAAAAATTGTCTTGTGTTCGTATGCTTGGTATTTATTTTACTTTACTATATTGATTTTAATTATGTTTACATAAGATGGGATATTATTTTATTCAACCGCATTAATTCGATATTGTTCGAATTATTACTGTTTTCCCATCACCTTCCTAAGCCACCACCACTCCGGCGCCCAAAGTTGCGACGTTGCCTTTGCCTGTCATTGCCGAGCTCCCCTGCACTCGCGAGATTGCACCATCACCTCACCCACGAGCCTGCGCCGGCCCACGTCTGTCCCTCCACCTGAGCGCTGACATTGCAGCCGCTCGCCCGTCCACAACCGCTCGGCGCTCATCCAGTGCAGCTTTGTTGCCGACGATCGCCACCGCTGCAGCACTCGCTAGCCCCCCGTCCACACTACGCCACTACTCGCTGCTGCTGCTCTCGTCCGCCTCGCCTACTATGCCTCCGCCCTCAGCCCATCTGCCTCGCTTGCAAACTGCAAATCCCATGACACCGTCCGCCTCGCCGCCGTTGCCTCATTACTCCGCTTGCAATCTGCTCATTGTCACTACCACCATAGCAGCTCATTGCCCGCCTTCTCCACCTGTCGTCCGAGCGTCGGCCCCCTGCACGCTACTCTGAGCTCTCCATTCGAGCGACGCCGCTACTATTGCCATGTCTTCCTTTGCCCGTTGTTGGTCCGTGCTTGCTGCCCCCCTCGCCGGAGCTCCAATCGATGGCGACCCATCACCCTTGGCTGTCCACTACCATGGCCACTCGTCCTTGAGCCACGCTGAGCCCCTGTTGCTATCTACGAGCTGCCGTTCGTTAAACCCGGATTTGGAGAAAATTCAAATTAGGTGGTTTTTTATTTTATTTTATTTTATTTCATTTTTTTAATACTTTGTTTCTTTATCCGAAGTATTCAAGCCTTTTAAATTAGGGATTGCAGTCCGATTTTCGCGCCCGAAATCTAACTCGCAATCGCATGAAAATTGCTAATCCGATCTCACGCTCGAAATTCGATTTGCGGTTTTATTAAAATTGACCAATCCGATCCCATGTGTAAGATATGATTCGTCAATTTATGGATATCAATTTTATCTTGCTAATTTGATGTCGTGTCGTTTGATCGATTTTGTTTTCATAAAAGAAAATCCAAAAATTTTGAGTTAGATTAGGTTTATTGTTTTAGGGTTATTTTGCATAGGGAATTCATTTATTTCGAATTTTTGAAAAATGAAAATCCAAAAAAAAAAATGCATTCATTTAGGATGTTAGGTTTTTTTTTTTTTTAAAAAAAATTGCATGTTTAATTATGTGTCAATTTTAATTTCGAATTTCATAAAAAAAAAAATAGAATTAGGGCATTCTTTGTACGTCATTGCATGTTAGGATAAGATTGCATGTTTATTTTTTTAATTAATTATAGGTTTAGATAATTTCTCCTAGATAGGTTGCATTTTAGGCATACTTGGTTAAGATAATGTTCTAGTTTAAATTATGATTTGGCTTAGCCTAATTCCTAATACAAATTGGATGATATCTTAACATACATAGATAATTTTCGCATTTTTCTAATTTCGAATTTCATGGAAAATACCAAAAAATTGTCTTTGAATAAATCAATTTCATTATTTTGGATATACTACATGCTTATATTTTATTTTCGTCATATAGCTTAGGTCATATTGTCACATCATTTCATTTCATGTTAGATTAGTAGCATGCATTACATAAAGCATGATTCTCATTAAATAAATGAAAACAAAAAAAAGTAATTGCGTGTTAATTAGAAATCATATCTAGTATTGCCGATGTGAATTTTGATCAAACATTGCATATGCTTTTGATGCCCCGAGGTAAGTCTTGCAATTTATTCACTGCTTTATTTAGGTGTTAAATTGGTGGTTTATGCACCCGCATATAGGAGAGATAAATTAAAATCAATTTAAACTACCTACAAAACATTCTTTTCAAAATAAAAGAAATGGTATCAAAAGGGCGTCAGAGAAATTTAATGTAACCAAATCTCCAAATTCATAATCTCTGGTTCGTAGAAGTAAAGTAAGTCTCCTATTATTTTATTTATGTTTCTAATCGACCCACCGAAAATAGATTAGTGACGACTTCTAATTGAAAAATCAATGGCATGTTAAGAACTTGAATTTAAGTTGCGAATTGGTATGGGTTTGGAAGAGCTCGAGCTAAGTTTAGGCTTAGTAATCCATTAGCCAAATCCTAGGTGGTTCACCCAAAATTTGGTCTCAACAACTTGGCAACTCCACTGAGGACTTGAGTTAAAACTCTTAGTGGACTTATGCCAATTTTCTTTTCTTTTGAAAAATTTTGTTTGACAATGAGGATCCCAAGTATGCCCCTTACGTTTAAGGTGTTAAATGTTCTTGCAGGATGTGAGGTATAAGGGAAGTGTTTGCTAACATTTGTTTTACAGGGAGGTGTATGGATGTATGATTTACTTTCATTTATGAAGTGTTGCTTGATATAAACTGTCGTGCATGCTTATGCATTTACACTACACTTTTGCACACATAATCTACCGCTAGACTTGGGCTGTATAGGATGATCTAGGATGGTATTGAGATGGATATCGCTTTGACCTCATGCCTGCAGTATGAGTTGCCCATCTCAATCCCGAAGTTTTTTTTTTTTTTTTTTTTTTTTTTTTTGTCAAGAGTACTCACCTCGGTTCGCATGCCCACAACCTAGGTTGGCTCTTTGACCAAGCCGAAGTCATGAGGACCCAAATTGAATTTCTTGTTGAATTTCTCCCAACGGAACATCTTGGATCCTTCTTTGTCTGGACAGAAAAGTCCTTTCTACTGTTTGAGATAATTCTTTGAGGATAGAGTTCAAGAAAACATGTTTAAAGTTTGCATCAGCTCCAATTTGATAGAAGAGCTTAAGCATTTCATGATAATACTTATCAAGATGTTTTTTCTGAAGAGAACAACATTTTCTTTCGAAAAATTCTCTTCTTTTGAGTTCTATGAGATCAATAGGTCTTCTCACAAAGAAGTGATATAGAAGGGTAATGGCATGGCCAAAATTTGGGGAGAGCAAAAAATGCATTTGATCTTGTTCTACTAAAGATTGCCACCAAAGTTTGAGGTTACCTATGAACCTTGTGACAAAATTGAAAAGAACGTCATACTTGTCCTGGTTGGTAATAGCTTGGGTATTCAGCCAAGTATGAAATTCTTCAAGTTTTTCAGGGTAAAGTATGTCATCAATAGTGAAAAACTGCTTTGATGAAGTGGACACACTCTGAGAGTGACCGTTTGGCTGAACAACTTCTAGTTCAGAAGGATTTGATTCCATATCATGATAGTGGGGATCGGCCATGAATATTGATGAAGTTACTAGTGCTATAGGAAGGGAATCAATGGTAGGGATTGAAAATGATGATGAGGATGAAAGAGATACCGAGTCTGATTCAGTATCAATAATATTTGGAAAAGCCGGTTCCGTTGGAAACAAAATTTGATTTGTTGGAATAACAAAATCAATTTGGGATGGAGGTTGTGGAACAACAGGATCAAGATCAAGCTGTGGTTCCTGACTACCCAAATCTCTTCAAAAGGATTCCAACGAGTTTGACAACATCATTTGATCATGCTTTCTTATGATAAGAGAGGATTTCTCGGGCATCTTTTCTTTTCCCTTTTTTTTTCTTATGCGATCAAGTTCTCTAAGATGATTCCTCATCTCAGCTACATCTATCTTGTCCTATTGATAGGTGCATCAGTAATAGCAGCAAAAATAGACGTCTAAGGTGGTGGAGGAGGGAGAGGATCTACTCGCAAAGTAGTTGGAAATAGATTGAGCCTTCCTTCCTCAAGGATCTGGATTTGCTTTTTAAGCTTTTCTATTTCTGCTCTAGGACTTTCAAGATGGTGATAGCCTAGATGTTGTCCAGATTCTAAGGCATGAAGCCACTTCTGGAAATCTGAAACCATCTTCTTGGTGGTTTCATCATATCTTCGCAAATCTTGTTGCACATTTCCAATCTTGGAATCAATTGCTTTGAAAGCATTGTTGTGTGTAAAGAGAGTCTCCGATTGTCAATTTAAGACAGTTTCAGCAACAAGAGTTCTTTTTTGTCTTCCATGCTCATCCACATCAGTTGGGGCAGGTATCTTAGGAACATGCCTATATCTGCCTTGTGGATTAATAAACTCTTCTGAGGCAGGAAAATAGAGTTTAGAACTTTCCTGAACAAGAGGAGGAAAGTCTATTTCTTGGAAAAAAGCAATGGAAGAATTAGGTGGTGTTTCTGGTGAAACCTCAAGTGGGTATGAATGTTTCTTGGCCCATTTTACAATTGGCTTATAAAATGGGGATATGGCTAGTTTTTTCTGAGGAGGAGATGGAGGAGGTGATTGTGGTGGATCTGGTGATATTGGAGAGGAAGCAGTGAACTCTGGTGGTGGGGTTGGTGCATATGAAACCATGAACTGAAATTTATTACACTCACCAAGAGTATCAATGGAGGGGTCTCCATTCAGGTGCCTTTGGTACATAGGGTTTTTTGGCTTTTTTCTCCGAGGTGGAGATTTTGCAAATGGATCTACCTCATCAGGAGAATGTGTACAATAAGAACATTGGCAAAAGGGTCCCAAAAACAATGGACCATATTGGTCTTTATAGTAGTCCATCACTGTTAAAGTGTCTAACAAGCTTTTTTGGATTTGGTTCGGAAATAGACTCAAGAACACATGGTTCAATCATAAAAAGAGTCTGGAAGATAGAAGGATTTTCTTCCTTTTCCTTGCCAAATTTAATGGAAACAGGTCCATCCTTTTTTCTGAGGAACTTAGAATCTAATGACTAGAAAGACTTGTTGCTTTGGTGAAGCTTTCCATAGTTGGTAATCCACGTCTCTGGAAGGAGCGTGTCCAACTTTTCTTTTGGGATTTGTTTAGGGACATGAATGCATGATACTTGATCATTTTGCATGGAAATGAACAAAGCATCTTCATTTCCATTGTGGAAATTTAAATCAAGCGCATGGTTCTGCACTCTGTAGACCATTTGGTAATGCAAAGTTGCTACCATAAAATCAGCAGTCTGAGGTGCCCTAGTGAGATGGATCTAGACTTTTAGAAAAGAAAGTAATTGGGGATCTAAAAGGGCAATGTTGAAATTTGGATACAATGTCATGAAGACTATTCCAGCATTTAAAGTAGTTTGAACAGTACCTATGCAAGCATGCTGGTACTCTAAAAACCTGGTATCTAACAACACAATTCTTGCCACAATTGGCAAACCTTTTCGGCCATGAAAAGTAAGAGCAAGATGAACAGCTCCATAATGAACATGGAAATATCCCTGCTGGATCCATTGTCGGGGAAATTCTAGAGGGATCTGAAGAGTAACAAAGTACTCTTTTTCAGTAGCAGGAATGGGGTGCTGGTCGAACTTAGAGGAATGAACATATTCCTTTACTTCCTTTGAGTCTGGCGAATGAGTTGACAAATAGAGCGGATGGGTGAAAATGATGAAGTGGGTTTAGCAAAGCTGAATAGGGGTTCATCAAAGGAAGCTGGGTTTCAGAGATCTTAGTTTTGTCATTAAGAGAGACTTCATAGAGATAATCTATCTTAGAAGCATTTGAAATACGGAAATCTAAAGGGTTTGAGGATGATGGGGTTGTAGTGAGAGAAACGGGTGCTTCGAGAATTTCTGGTTCGATCATCCTTGTGGCTTCACTTTGCTAAGCCTGTCTAGAGTAGAAATTGAGCCTCACATCTCATATGCATGTCTATGTGGTTGCCATCGAGTTTCCTTGGTGAAGTAAGTCTTCTATCCCTATGCTATGCAATTTACTTACTTTGTCATACTTTTGGTCCATCCATGACAATCTAGGTCAATCATTGATTTAATTCCTTTGTCAATTAAGAATGAAATTAGGAAATTGCCATGCAATGGATCATTTGAAAATAAAAAAAAAAAAAAAAAAAACTTTGGAGAATTTGTTTTCAATTCATGTTTGTATTGTTTTTATTAGGGAGTTTTTAAATTTTGGCCTTTCCTAGTTCATGTTTAGGAAATTTGATTTTGTTAGGGTGTCTACTTTTCTAGTTTTTTAAATAGGAAATTCCCTTATTGTATGAACATTTCATGAGTAAATGAAAAAAAAAATGAAAATGAAAAATCGATCAGATTATCATCATGGACCGGTTCCCTATTTTCACCTTGTGCTTATACGTGTGTTCATTTCCTCGAAATAGGTGATTATGGAGTGATCCCGCTCACACCCATCCTTACATGGTCGAGAGCTAAAAGGGCGGATCAAAACGAGTGAGAAATTGCGACCTGAAGAAGAAAGCCAAGAGACTTTTGAACCATCTCATTTTCGTGAGGACCAAGGAGGGTGAAGAACTCAAGCACACATGATTCATGAGCATTATTTTCTTGGCCTGATGAGGAAGCATTTGGAAAAGGTGCATCGGGTTGCGATGATAGATCAATTGGCTCAACTGTTTCTCAACAAGATTGAGAACACAGTTCTAAAAAGTTAATATGGGTCACATCTCGATACCACTTGAAATATCCATCTTGAAGAGTCAAGCAAAGTGTTTTATATTTCCATGCTTGACGGAATTTTCATTCTTGCACATTAATAAGAAAATAAATGGCAAGTACATCATTCTCTGGTGAAAGAGGTACGTCTCGTCCTTGAACATAATTAATTTTGGGAAATGACACTCTGTTCTTTCCCTTGCAGATGACAAATTGAGGGCATGACAGATTTTGGTAGTGACCCGATTAAGACAAAATCTCCACCCAAACCAAAATGGATATTCCATGTGCATTTACTTTGATGTTGCATAGTATCATATTCATGCATGTTGTTTTGTGCAGGGGCAAAAGTAAGAATTCATCAAATCAAAGATCGAATTTTCACCTCGATTGATCAATTTGTGTGTTTGGTCCCTTTTGATAGGTGCAATCCAAGGACACCCATTGCCGAGACTGTTCCTTCGTGGGACAATTCCTTGAATGAACGCTTGAAATCATGTTTTTAATACTTACGATAGCATTTTTGAGTGTAGAAAATTGTTTGTTTGAAGTCACAAAAGCTTTTCATGCTTAAAGTTGCTAGACTCTTTTGAAAAGAGAATTTCCATAGTGGTTTTGCCTATTTAACTCACCAATTTCATGTGGAGCTTTGTCAAGATAGACAATTCAATAGAGTGACATCAATGCTTAAGAATGTTGAATGAGACGCGTTAGGATGATGAAAGGCAAGCTTTATCCTATACACAGTCCCCTACTTATACATTTGTGAAATGAGTGTAGAAAGTTCCATATCTACAAGATAAAGAGTTTTCTTGCGAAAGTACTATGACCAAAATGATGAGGGGCAATTCACTTTTCTATCCCAAATACTACATGTGATCCATTGCTTAACCCCTTTGAGCCTTATACACTTATGGAGATTTTTTATTTTTTATTTTTTAAAATTACCCCTGTCAAGAACCATCCCACATCGGGGCAAATGGGATGTAAGATAGCATCATGAGGTGAGGAAAATAAAAATGAATTTTCTTGCTTTCACTTGCATCAATTTTCAAGTCGTGTTATTACATTGAATTTATGTGGTAATTTAAGTGCCTTAGGATGACGAAGAACATTTCTTTCTTTTTCCTACATACATATATCCTTTGCATAGCTCACTTGAGCCTGCAATTTCATTTCTTCAAACCCAGTTGGTGATCATCCCCCACATTGGGGCAAGGCAAAAAGTAATTGTTCAAACAGTATGGTCTGGAGTGCTGACAAAAGATGAAGACCTCCTAAAAATCCAAATGTTAAAAAACGTCATTCAATAGAACTAAGGGCTATGAAAAAGCAGTATACTTGGTAAAAGCCAGGCCAATGCCCATGAAAAAAGAAGTGAAGAAAAAATGAATGAGAACTAGGAGCATGAAAAAGCGGTGTGCATGGTAAAAGCAATGCCGATGCCCATAGATGGAAAAGGAGAGTCAAGATAAGGACTATCGGTTGTAAAAATGTTGTATTTCCAATGTTGTAATACTCAAAGAACTCGAATATTGAGTTTTTACAATCAATGTGGCGCCTTATGAAAACAATCCTCAATGATGAAAAAGAAAACTGGTGGCAATGCCAAGATGATCATCAACTCTCACCCTTTACATATATTTTGAGCCTAATGATCCTTTCATTTCTCAACCCATGAATTATGGCATTTGAATTAACATGGGAGTTCATATGTTTATAAGCATCGCTTGAAAAAGTGTGAGCAAGATTATTTCTTTCTTATTTTGTAGGGTTCTTGACTTGTAAACTCGGAGATGATTGCGTAGTTGTTCTTTTAATTGCCTTGATTCAAAGAGTCTCTTTGTTAAGCCATTGACAAAACCTACATTACGGGCCCTGTTAAAGACCTCTCAGATTGGTAATGTCGTACTGCTTGCGAGAATACTCAAACCCTTGTCGATATGAAGGAGTGATTCTCATAAAATAGCCATTCTAAATGAGAGTAAGTGAAAGTCCTTTCTAACTGAAAGTTTCTCATTTAGTATAAATCTATGTCATTGTCTTGAATGACAATTCTCTCCAATGGAAATTTAGGTGATGTAAATATGGTAAAGTCATTATGCATAAACATTGATTGAATGGATGAAAACCTCACTGAACTTTGAAATATGCATTCTAGAGTAGCTCAAATTGTCTACGTCTTTAATGAATGCATATAAGTTTTTGCTCTAATTATATCTAACAGGTAATATTTCTTTGAAGACCGAGTAATACTTAACGTTTAACTTGCTTCTTGAAGCCTTGAGATTCAGCGTGCTTTCGTAGCCCGAAGCCCTTTTCACTGACCTGGCGTGCTTCTGTAGCCCAGAGTTCTTTCACTGACCCGGTGTGCTTCCGTAACCCGATGTCATTTTCATCGATTTGGCGTGCTTTCGTAGCTCGAAGCCCTTTTCACTGACCCGGCATACTTCCGTAGGCTGGTGTCCTTTATATTGATCCGGCGTGCTTCCATAGCCCGATGTCCTTTTTGATAGACCCAGCGTGCTTCCATAGCCCGAAGTTCCTTTATATTGACCTGACGTGCTTCTATAACCTAGAGTCATTTTCATTGACTTAGCGTGCTTCCGTAGCCCGATGTCCCTTTTAATTTTGGTCGGCTAGTGTTGACATTTTTGACCGACTGGCGTCAACATGGCCAATTGTCTAGCTGATGCTAACATGAATAAATTTTTAATAATATTTTTTTATTTGATTTTTTAATAATTATTTTGTTGACCAGCTCGCCTCGCCGACCACCTCCAAGGTCTCAAACTTGCCCCACAACACACAGATCAAACCAAAGCTTGCCCATCATTTCCTACGCGTGCGAAATCTCTGCTTCCCAACTAACCAGATCTCAATCACACGTAATCCTGTGATTTGCGTGTAATTCTAGTGATAGTCCCAACTGTTTCATTTTATATTAAAGTTAGCCTTGTACTATCGAATCTCTTTCGATTGCACCCCTCGGTCAGTTTTGGGGGCCCTTTTGGGCATTTCGAAGGGGGGAAGAAACCGTGAGCAACGAAGTTTGTTTTATAATATTCATGTGCCACGTAGGCAACACCATATCTTGGTTTATTTTAAATGATTTTTTTCCTCTAATAATTTATTAAACCAAAGATTGTCTCCGCTGACTTCCATCTCATGCCTATCTCGACATGTCCGGCTAAAATAAAATAATACATTCGAATGAAATGATCTTTCATAGTTTCCATTCATCCGACCTTGAATCTCTGGAGCAAAATGACTTGTAAAGAATACTATTTATCACTCATTGAAATGATACTAGCTTTTGTGCGGTTCAAGTTCACCTACCTAGAAATAAAACCCTAGTAGAGGTAGAAACTCATTCCTTCTATGATCTTGACCATAGTAGGCATGATAAAGGGAGGGGAAAATAAGGAAAATAACCATATTATGTCATTTAATTGGTTTAGTCTAATAACATAGGTCCATTTCTTTTACAAAAAATGAATGATTTAGAAAAAAATTAATCGCCTATATCACTTGAAATAATTAGTCAATAATAGTTTATGACTAAATATTTTCGCAAAACGAAAGAAACCTTCATTTATAGGAAAATGTTTTCTATATCATTTAATTTGCACAAAACAAATGGATACGTGATTGAATATTGCCCAAATGTAATTCAATGCTTATAGTTTTATGCCCAGTAAATTTTCCATAACAAAAAAGAAAAGAAATTCAGGGTTTATATTTATATACTTTGATTAAGATAAATGAAGCTTGAAGCTTCACCACCAAGAGTGGCAGGCCATCTGAGTACTTGTCAAGTCCTACTTGACTTCCTCCACAACAAACAGATAAAACCTGAACATGCACGTCAATTCCTACATTATTATATTCTAAAGAGCTAAGTGAAACAAATGGACAAAGTCAAGAGCCTTGAGCTATAAATCAACGCAAGGAAATCAACATCGTGTCGACGGTGCTCTTCATACTCGTTGCCGTCCAGCTTCTTTACCAGAGAAAAAAAGATGGGCATCAACATCGTGTCGACGGTGCTCTACTCCGCAGCACTCGTTCCAGTCGCCTTCTCCATCGCCTTCGCTCTCCTCCTCTTGAAAACCTTCACCGGCAAGTCCCTCCGGAGCTCTAAGTATCCGCCTGTTCGAGGGACGGTCTTCGGTCAACTTGTCTACTTCAACCGGCTCTACGACTACCTGACCAGAGTCGCGAGGAGATCTCCGACGTTCCGGCTCCTCACGCCGTACCAGAGTGGCATTTACACAACGGATGCAAGGAACGTCGAGCACATATTGAAGACCAACTTCAGTAAGTACACGAAGGGAAAGTATGACATAGATATAATGAAGGATTTGTTAGGGGAGGGGATTTTCGCGGTGGACGGAGAGAAGTGGAAGATACAGAGGAAGGTCGCCGGCTTTGAGTTTGCGACAAGGGTGCTCAGAGATTTTAGCTGTGGCGTGTTCAGGAAGAATGCTGCGAAGCTGGTCAAGGTCGTGGAGGAGCTTTCGGCCGCTTCAGAGGGATTCGATATGCAAGTGA